>OX383963.1:29400950-30600950 GCA_947532105.1 Athrips mouffetella
TAGCAAATCTGAAAACTAAAAAGTATAAAATAAAAAATTATTAAATAACAAAAAACCCAACTGCTTAGCACTAGAGAGGAAAACTAGCTTAAGTCTATTGGATTTGGTAACTTGAATTGTAAAAGTTACTGCAGGCGGGGACGAACAAAATTAAGTCGTAAACATCCACAAAACGTATTTTCGTCCCCGCCTGCAGTATCTTATACAATTCAAGTTACCAAATCCAATAGACTTAAGCTAGTTTTCCTCTCTAGTGCTAAGCAGTTGGGTTTTTTGTTATTTAATAATTTTTTATTTACCATTTTGGTATCGGAACCCTAAAAACGGTCTCTACTATTAAACGAGCAATCTAAATATATAAAAGAGCATGTCCTGACTGACTGACTGATTCATCAACGCCGAGCCGTAACTGCTATAGATACAGATCTGAAATTTTGTACACAGGTCCAATGTGCGTCAAAACCACCCATTAAGAAAGGATTTTGAAAAATTCATCTCCCAAGGGGGTGAAATAAGGGATGAAAGTTTGTATGAAAGTCCTTTGTTTCTTGAGCTAGAAATCACACAAATTTGAATTTAAGCTTCTGATAAAAAATAAAGAAACACGTGTTTAAGCATTTCTTAAAAATCACCCTTCAAGGGGGTGAAAAAGGGGATGAGTTTTTTCCGTATGTTGGTCTATAAGTCTTTCAGTTTTAAAGGTAGAATTATAGAAATTTGTATTTAAGCTTTTAGTAAAAAATAAAAAAGTATGTGTTTTAGAATTTTCCAAAATTCATCCCCTAAAGGGGTGAAACAAGGGATGAAACTTTGTATGAAAGTCCATCAGTTTTAAAGTTAGGATTTCCAAAATTTTTAATTAGACTGACGACTAAAAATTAGGTTTTACGTGTCTCAGGGTTTTTGAAAATTTTACACCCTTCATTTCAAAGTAATATCCAATAAATTTATTATTTAGGCATTAGTGGAACATACAACTCTGTTATTGAAATTCCACCCCAAATTCAACCCCTTAAAGAGGGAAATGGGGTGAAAAAGTCTAAAAACCAATATGGGTATCATTTGTATGGTTTATCGGGTCGCTGATTACGAAAACTAAAACAGTTTTGAAATCCAATGTGGTGGACGTGAAATACCATCATCCTCCGGGGATGGGGTTGGGGTGCGATAGGCTTGATATGTCTAAAAATCAATATGGGTGTCGTTTGTATGGTTTATCGGATCGCTGATTACGAAAACTACAACAATTTTGAAATCTAAGGTGGTGGACGTGAAATACCATCATACCCTGGGGATGGGGTTGGGGCGCGGAAGGGTTAAAATGTCTAACAATCAATATTGGTGTCGTTTCTATGTTTATATAAGGATAGGGATAGCGGTTAAGACGGCGTTAAGGATAGGGATAGGAGTAGGGGTAGGGTTAGGGGCAGGGATAGGGAGAAGGAGAAGGAGAGGGAGTGGGATGGAGGTAGAGAGAGAGGGAGTGGGAGAGGGAGGGGGAGAGGGAGAGACTGCACATTGTCTGAATATCACGCGGGCGAAGCCGCGGGCACAGCTAGTATTTGTATAAAGGGTGTAAGGGACAGCCTTCCGAATTCTGAAAGGGCATGATCAGTCAACGTAACTGAACAACTTTCCTCGAATAAAACTTTCAGGAAATGAAAAGAAAAATCGGCCGCTCCATACAAAATTGTAAACTTGATTGGACAGTTTGTATGGAGAGGCGTATATTTTTTTTCATGTGCTGAAAGTTTCATTTGCTGAAAGTTATTCAGTTGCATTGACTGATCATGCCCTTTCAGCATTCGGAAGGCTGTCCCTATATATAAATATAGCCATATAAGGTCCTAATGAAATAGTGAACATAATTTTAGTATGTTATTCAGACCATAAAACTGAACAACTTTCCCTAAGGAACATAGGTCGAAATACGAAAAACCAAATTTGACCTCCCAGCTGTTGCAGTTTCTATGGGAGGCCAAAAATTTATGTTCGTATTTCGACCTATGTTCCTTGGGGAAAGTTGTTCAGTATCATGGTCTGAGTAACATACTAAAATTATGTTCACTATTTCATTAGGACCTTATATTATATTATGTAATCGGTTTCTCGAAAACGGCTCTAACGATTTAGATATTTACTATATGCGATTTTTCGGGGGTAAAATAAACCGTCTTTAAATGACCCTTATAGAGTTCATTTAGTAATCTAATGCGTTTTCGAATACTTCGACTAAGTATCGAATAAGTGTCGAAAGATTCCAAACTCTTAAAAGGTTTCACACGAGTTGTAGAGCAAGTTTTATTTAAATAAAACCGGCCAAGTGCGAGTCGGACTCGCGTACCGAGGGTTCCGTACAGCTTAGGTAAAAATATCGTTTCAGTTATGGACGCGCAGTCAAGCAGAATGCGCGCGAGTCCGATACGAACTTCATCAGTTTTTATTATTTGTTGCTATTTATACCTTATGTACTATAAACATGCAATTTTTTACGCTTGTGTGTGTTTTCGTTTTTACGATAGAGCTAAAAGAAAATCGAGCAAAAATCGTTTTTAGTAGGTGAGCTTCCTTAACTTATTTTTTATTTCTTGTTATAGTGGCAACAGAAATACAAAATCTGTGAAAATTTCAGCTGTCTACCTTTTGCCGTTAATGAGATAAAGCCCGCTGACAGACAGACAGACATCGGAGGCATATTAATTGGTTCCCATTTTTTCCCTTTGGGTACGGAACCCTGAAAAACACTCGCAAAGTATTTAAAGATTTTGGTTTTATTTTGGATAATCGTTTAGGAATAAATTTCAAGTTCATAAGGAAAGTTTAGATTGCTTTTTTTTGTAAAAATGGTGTAATGGGTTTACAAAAGCGTTTCTTAGGGGTTATCTCTACTAATATACAAATTGTAAATTGATATTGTCAGTACATTGAAAATATTTACTAAAACATATAACGTCATGCTCCCCTGATGCCCGTGAATAAAAATCACTTGGACTTTTTGTCTGTTTGTTTCTTAATTTGTTCGAGAATCACGCAAAAACTACTCAACTTTATTATTTGATATTTTTTTTCTTTAACTACTTTTCTTTTTTTTTGGGAATGAGAACCGCATATATATATATATATATATATATAATGTATTGTTGTGTAATTTCGTCAAGCATCCACAATACATGGAAACGACTGCAGAAAGAGACTTGAGACTTTCAACAAGGCGAAAAGACATCCCAATTAAAAGTGACACAATTTTACCAAAACTCTTTGTTTTTTCACATATAGTGCTTATTGCCAAACCATTCGCTGCTTCAATAAACTTCCAACGTCGTTGAAATCTGTCACCAGAGTAATCATATCATTTCATAATAATCATAATCATTCATTTATTTGCGTGAATATACATTGTTAAAGATCTTAAATTTAGTACAGTAGATATATTCAACCTGTATTCAGGTGTGCAAAGCGAGGGCATGCAAAATTATAATATTTACAATAATAAAAAAATGTCACTTTCAAAAATATTCTGAATGTCAAATTATTATAAAGATAACTAAAATTTTGGATAAAATTGATATAAACAGTAAATTCAATAATAAAAGATAATATTGTAAAATAAAGATTACCAGTTTTTGAATTGTCAAAAGATGTTTTTATTCAGTGAACGAGTTTATGACATTTAAATTTGATTCTTAAATACTAAATACCTAATTTTCATTTGTTTGTGTTGTTGATGTTTGTTTTTTTTTATTTTGTTTCTTGGACATATTAATTGTTATTCCAAATAATGTACCTAGATTAAGTTATATTCAATGCAATATGTATTTTGCTCAGAATAAAGAATAAAGTCTCACTGCTTATGAAGTCGCGGGCATAAGCTAGTTCAGTATTTTATATTTATAGCACAGACCTAGCAAAAGCACGCGCTAACGCTTACTATTTATAGGGTTATTTTTTTATCAACCCTGAAATTTTAGTATATCTACTGAACAACTGTTTTGTAACTAAACAACTTTCTCAGATTCAGATAATTTTAGTCAATATAGATTCTTTACAGAATACTTATTGAATGTCATGCAGATTACAATGCAAATAGACCAAATCTACACCGTTTCGGATCGTGCTATGGCAGCGTAAAAGAAACGGCAAGAAACCACTACACCACGCCCTACTTTAAGAGACGGCTTTTTACAATGTGTTTCTCAAAAAAAGTAAGTCGAAAAATGTTTTATGGTTGACCATAACTAGTATAGTATTATCTGTGCCATAACCAAAAAACATTGATGGCGCATTGAAAGAGCCAAAACATCTTGGATTTTCTTATTGCACGGGAAAAGTTCTTCATGGTGTTATGGTATGAGTAATATCGTAATAAAAATAGTAAGTACACACGACCGTACGTTGGTGGAAACACTTTTTACCAGTGCGGATTTCTGTAGCATAGAGCTGGTTCAGCTTATACTTGTTTTGTTTCTTCGTGCTTGCTTCCATGCGTACCTAAACAAAAGAAAATTGTGAAGAATAAAGGCTTCTTTATAACTCACAAGCATGGTTTAAGACTGTCTGTTTAAAACTAATTCGATCACTTAACAAGTATTAAGTCTTAGACCCTGTCCATAAAGGGCGAATTCGCTGCGAATTGTTACGCGCGAGTTTCTACGCGCGTCGGTGAGGTACTGGGCGTCAATACATCGTGTCCACAAGCATCGCGCGAATTTTCTCGGCTCGCCCGAGTCAAGGTACTAGGAGCGCCTTGGATGAGTAAATCACGGTGAATTCGCCCTTTCTGGACAGATTCAGATAATTTTATTCAATGTAGATTCTTTACAGAATACTTATTGAATGTCATGCAAAATACAAAGCGACAGGGTCGTAAGTAACGAAACCACCAAAACACGTACGAAAGTCGGACATACCCCAGACACTACATACATCGAACGCGAATTTGAAATTGGAAGGTCGCGTAGGCCCGCATATTCAGTACAAAAGACCCTCAGAAGCACCACGAGAATCTCGCGGGCGGGTGCGCGCGGGGTTGCGGGGTAGATTGCAAGGGGAGCGGAGAGTGTCCGTAATGTACTATTACTATATTCTGTGAGTCGGTTCAGTTTTATGACCTATGATAAAATCAAAGAGGTTTTTTACGTGATTCCATTAACGCTTTGTATAAAGCCCACGTCCACAATAGAAACTAAGATATAGTTATAATGGCGTAGAGTGTTCAAGATAATGAAGTTATTAAAAACTGCTGCCGTCTAATGCCTGCAAACGCCGTGACTATCGTATTTCGCATAGAAGCACAATAGAACAAACATCGTACAGAAGGTCCTCCATACTAATCGAAAGACGTCACGCAACTGCAAGTAATGTAAGCGATGTTCCTTTCATATTTTTCTTTACAAATTTAACTAAATATATAGGAAAAATGAACCAATTTTCAAGGAACGGCAAAGTAGCTTATATTATCTTACCTTATGAGCCTTCAGTGTCCCACTGCTGGGCAAAGGTCTTCCCCGTTTTATTCCACTCGTCTCTATCAAGAGCTTGCTCTTGCCAAATTTTACAAAAGTGGTCGAGTTCGAAAAGATGATGATGATGTCAAACACTAAGCCTCTGTACGCTAAGTAGCTAAACCAAGCCACTGTACGCTAAGTAGCTAAAAATAATAAAAGTACTTATATAATGAAAAATATACGTTAGCACATAAGGTAAGCACGGAGACTCTCTATTGTCATACTTGGCAGTATTATAGTAGTAAGCGGTCGTGGTTCTAACCACAAATTGCAAATAGCTTTTGCATTTGCCTTATGATGGTCTGAGATTTCTGCCGGTGATTCTCTGTATCCGGTTTGCGCGCGTGTAGAAAGACAACAGCTCCAGAAGTTTTCCAATAATAACTTATACAGAACATACTCTTTTGATGCTCTCCGCCTTAAGTACGCTTTGTTGAACATCCGACATCTTGACAGAAAAAACATACACATTTTGTCATTTATACAGCTTATAGAATTTCATTGGTTGTGCTTCCAAAAACAAGCAACTTACCTGATGAAAAAATTAATTACTTAAAAAAAATTTTCGCCTTTCGAATATGGAGTCGAAAATTCGAGAAAAGCTTTAAAACATTAAAACATTTTTTTCTTTTACGAAAGGTGCTTGTTATCTTATCATATGTAGAATCACTGAGCTTCGGAAGAAAAACCAATGAAAATTCACGCTGTATAATATTTATGTCGGGATTAAACATTAGCGATAGTCCTAGATAGCTGTAAAGGCTTACTCTTCGATTACAATCACATCGCGTCTCACTGTAGTCAGACTTGCGTATTTCTCCTGATGGCTCATATTAGACCCCCGGACTATAATTTAATGTCCAGCACAAGCACCAGTCAGGACCCAAGTGCCTTGCTCGGCTGCCGCACGTAGACTGATCCAAAAATAGAAGCAGGAGAGGGGCGCGCACTCACAGTCACACCACCCTGAAGTTAGTTGCCTTTCAAATGATTGCTCGTCAGTATAAGAACCGTACTCATGGCCCGGAAGTATACCCGACATATATTATAGACAAGTTTACATTAATTACTCTGCCAAACTGCTCGCCAGTTTATTGGCTGAAGAAGCTCTCATTTTCATATTCATATCACTGGCAGTGTAAAATTAAATTAGATCAAATCCCTAAACAATTTGATAAAATCCCAGGAAAAAACAAAATTACCAATTCTATGTTACTTCTAGACTAACTAAACCGAATCTAACCCAACATGAAGAAACATAACCTGACCAAAAATAATCTAATCTAACTTCAGTAAACCTGAAAAATTTCAGATTTTTGATCTAGAGACCTCAGGGAAATGATAAAATTAGGGACTTGCGGTTAATCACACATCATTACAAACACAATCACTGTAATCAGCCATCTGTAACCAAAGTGCATCTACCAACGTGAATCAATGATATTGGTTGATCATCATCATCATCATATCAGCCGAAAGACGTCCACTGCTGGACATAGACCTCCCCTAAAGATCTCCATGACTCGCGGTCCTGCGCTGCTCGCATCCAGCGGCTTCCCTCGACCGCCACCAGATCGTCGATCCACCTTGTGGGGGGCTGCCAACGCTTCGTCTTCCGGTAGTACGTGGTCGCCACTCTAGAACCCTCACGCCCCATCGGCCATCGGTTCTTCTTGCGATGTGCCCTACCCACTGCCACTTGGTTGATATTGGGGGACAATTCACTAACTTGACAAAGCCTGTACTATGGGTACCAGGGCTGATATAGGTACATACAAAAATAGATAAATAAAACCCAGACACAGAACCAACACTCATGTTCATCACACAATTAATATTTGCCCTTAACGGGGATCGAACCCGCAGCCCGAGGCGTAGAAAGTGGAAGTGTTTTATATATCCCCGAGCTCAGCGCCACGTGTTCTCAAAAGCACAGACAATAAATACACACACAAGAAAACGGAGACATCTCGTCTCGAGAGCCATTTCCTAATGAACGCTGAGCCGGAATTAAATATGAAATACCTGAAATTTCCCTCTCTATAAATATTATGACAATTTTACTCTAATTGCACTCAGATTTATTCGTGTTTCCTACTTTTTAATTTTGTCTCATTTTGTCTGCTCGTATTTTATACAGTTTCGACAGCTTCGGCTTATTCTGGAGGCTCAAAACATTTAACTATCTTATGATTCATACTTTTAGTTTATTACAACGCTTACAAACACATTTTGCGTCTATGTCAAAAGCAATCGGCTTTAGCTGTCAGAAAAAACAAGTTTGTAAAACAATGTTATTCTTTCCGTCAAATATACTCTGGTTTTAGTGTCATGGCTGCAAAATGTGTTGGTAAGCGTTGGAATAAAAGAAGGACGGGTTGCACTCCGGGAGTGCCGGCAGAAGTGAAAACTTGCATATTTGAATATAATGCTTTTTGTAAGGGTCAATCGCGCCATTGCTCGCGTACTTCTTTGATTTATATGAATAAAACCCGTATTGTAATACAATACGGTTGACAGTTGACGCTTTTAGACAGAAAGCTCGGATCTAGAATCTCGCAGCAAAAATGTATGATAAGGTTTTTGAGGGAAAACACCATAGTCACCACTCTTGTTAAAGTGTAAGGCCATCGTGATAGGTCACAGAACAACGATAGGGACACTCCGCCTGCGCGCGCATCCCCCATAGAAGCGAAGAGAGTAAAAAAAAATAAGTATCCAATTTATGTAAGCGCTTATTTTGAATGCACATCATAAACACATTCGTTGCCGTAGAGACGCTGTCACTGGTTTCTTGCATCTTACTCTCTCGCAATAATGGTACGGTCAACCACTTGTCGGTAGAAACTTTCTCAACTCTATTACCACGACATAAGGTCCAAAAGTGTTTCTACTGATGTGCGGCCGTGTGTACATGTTTATTGCACTCAAATGACGCTAGTAGTGTGGGTGCGGAAAGCGTGTTTGTTTGAGTAAATGTTGATACTGATTTGTATTGCATGACATAAAGAATTCGTCTCTAGATGTAGAGCAAGACGCATGCGCTTCAGAGCTCTGTGGAAAGCTCGGACCAAAGAAACCCGTGGAAAGCGCCATAGTCATAAGGCCATCCATTTTGACAACTGTGAAACGTATGAAAAATTACGACCTGCAAAGAAAAATGAACCCAGTGCGTTGGTAATAAGAAAACGTCAAAACGGACTTTTTACGTTGGCCCTATTTTAGCGTTGCGGCAGCCACTATGGACCACCATAGAACGATTCACATTAATTTTAATCTTTTACGGATTTATTTTTTAAATTCTGTTTAGTGTCTTAAAACAAGAACAAAAAATAGATTTTTAGCTAAGTAAGTAAATTATCATTACTAATCACCATTATAAAAGATCTATGACACAGTTATTATATTATTACAAATTACCGTATTCGCCATCACGGTTTGTCGGGAATGTGCGAGTGGGACTCGCGCGCCGAGGGTTCCGATATACCTATAGTATTTTTGGAAGCAATAAAGTCCATTTTTAGGACCGCAAAACTAAATTGGTTTGTAAAGGTTTTTTGCAGATTTCAAAAACAAATTGTTTTATTTTTTCGTAATATTTACATTAATTCCTGTAGCCTGTAATTAATTCAGATTTTTCCTTTCACAAACTTGGAGATAAGGGGGTGGGGAGGGGGAATTGTATTTTTTTTGTCATTTTTCATTACAACTTGAAAAGTAAGAGGCGTAAAAAATACAGAAACATATTTTAGAATGTACAAGTTAAGCCCTTTCATTTGATACCCCACTTGACCTAGTAACGACAATTTGAAATTTTGCCACCCCTATTTGGGCCCCCTTTACAGTAATAACCATAATTTTTTTTTTATTATTTCATGTGCATTTAAGTTGGACAACTATTTCCTAAAACTATTCCAAGTTTCAAGTCGATAGCATGAGTGGTTGCTGAGATATAGAGGTGTGACAGACAGACAGACAGACAAAGTCGCACCACAAGGGTTAATTTTTTTTACCATTTTGGTATCGGAACCCTAAGAAGTTGAAGTACTCAGCAGATTGTTAAATACACGGAATTACAGACGTCTCCTCGGGCGGGACATTCTCTAATGAACCGGTATGAAATACGAGGGCCACACCGAAATGATCGGGAATAGAAAAAAGTACAAAAATAATACAACAATATTTACTTTCATTGTTTTTAGAAGTATTCTCCGTGACAATCGATGCACTTTTGCATTCTATCAAACCAATTATTATAACAGTAATTCCAGTCTGAAGTGGATATAGTCGAAACGGCCGATTTGTAAGCTTCGACTGCCTCTTCTGGGCCTTGAAATCGTTGACCACGTAGCATATCTTTAATTCTTGGGAATGTAAAATAATCATTGGGGCTCAAGTCAGGGCTATACGGTGGATGGTCCATTAACTCCACGTTTTCCTGATTTAAAAACGCGATCGTTTTGCGAGCGGTATGTGAGCTCGCATTATCCAGGTGAAGAATGATGCGACGATTCGGATTAATTTTACGAAGTTCTCTTATGACTTCCGGCAAACAAACTATTGTGTAAAAATCAGCAGTAACCGTTCTGCGTTCTTGTAAAGGAATCGTAGCCACATGACCAGTTTTCTATACAAACGAAGCGACCATCTTTTTCGACACGCTACGAGAGCGGACAACTTTTGTTGGCTTGACCTCGCCTTCGAAGACCCAAACAGCCGATTGATGTTTTCTTTCGGGCTCATATGAATAAATCCACGATTCATCACCAGAGACGATATTGTAAACTGCATTTGAGCTCCCTCTATTGAACCGTTGCAGAGTAGACCGACACCAATTAACACGAGCCGACTTTTGTTCCTCGGTCAAACGATGGGGCACCCAGCGGGAAACTAACTTCTTGACACCCAGTTCATCATGTAAAATAGTTTGAATCGCTGTCATACCAATGCTGAGAGAAGCCCGAATATGCTCGTATGTCACATGTCTATCTTCTTTTATTAATTGGCGCACAGCATCGATGTTATCTTGTGTTACCGCTGTTTTTGGTCGACCAGTAGAAGGAACTGTCGTGAGAGAGGAACGTCCACGACGAAACTCAGAATACCAACGATATATAGTCGTTTTACTGGGTGCTTCAAGTTCATTAACAGAAACAAGCTCGGCGAGACATTGTTCTTGAGATAAACCTCGACGAAAGTTGTGAAAAATTATGGCACAGAAATGTTCCCGCGTAAGCTCCATTTTCCCCACTGACTTGTCAAATTCAAATGGCTACTACTCTTTTCTTTTTAGGGTTCCGATACCAAAATGGTAAAAAAAAGGAACCCTTATGGTGCCGCTCTGTCTGTCCGTCTGTCTGTCACACCTCTATATCTCAGCAACCACTTATGCTATCAACCTGAAATTTGGAATAGTTTTAGAATATAGTTGCCCAACTTAATTGCACAAGAAAAAATTTTGAAAAAAGTATGATTATTAATATAAAGGGGGCCAAAATAGGGGGGGCCAAATTTCAAATTGTCGCTACTAGGTCGAGTGGGGTATCATATGAAAGGGCTTTACTTGTACATTTTAAAATATATTTTTGTATTTTTTTAAATTTCTTAGTTTTAAAGTTATGATGAAAAATGTCAAGAAAAATACCATTCCCCCCCCCTTATCTCCGAAGTTTGAGTAAGGAAAAATCTGAATTAATTACAGTTGACAGAAGTTTATATAAACTTTACAGCAAAAATAAAACGATCTTTCTAAGTTGCACAGTTTTTCAGAAATCTGCAAAAAACCTTTACAAACAAATTTAGTTTTGCGGTCCTGAAAATGGACTTTATTGCTTCCAAAAATACTATAGGTATATCGGAACCCTCGGCGCGCGAGTCCGACTCGCACTTGACCGGTTTTTTACTTTTGTTAAAATTCAAAAATGGAATTGTGTTTGAAATAATACTACATGTCATAAACCAAAAAGGTTTTAATCTAATTTATTCCTGAGTATTCTATTCCCGATCTTTTCGGTTTGGCCCTCGTATTAAATACCTGACGTTTTTCCTCATTATAAATATTACGATAACTTTACCCTAATTTGCACTCTCAGATTTGAGTTTTCAGTAAATTATTATGGTTGATTTTATGTCTAACTTTTACTCCATACTAGGCTCACGTAGCTCAATTGGTTATGATGGAAATATAAACTAAAAATTGTAATTCAGAAAATCTTTACGTCAAAGTCAAAAATTCACAAGCACAGAAGGGATTTTAAAGCTCTACTCTACTACACAGAGCTCTGAAGTCCATGCGTCTTGCTCATTTATTTCATTCAATACAAATCAGTGTCACCATTTACTAAAACTAACACGCTTTCCGCACCCACACTACTAGCGTCATTTGAGTGCGATTAACATAGTAGGTACCATTATTGCGAGAGAGTTAGATGCAAAAAATCTGTGACAGCGTCTCTATGGCAACGAATGTGTTTATGATGTACATTCAAAATAAGCGCTTACATAAATTGGATAGTATACCTAGTAAGGAACCAAATTTCTTCTATAGGGGGGTACGCGCGCAGGCGGAGTGGCCCTATCGTTGTCCTGTGCTCTACTATCTCAAAACAAACTAGTATACAAACTATGTCAATTCAGTTAAAAAACATACATGACAATTTGTAAATAAATTGTCATATGAGTTCATTTTGAAACTCGTGTTCGTTTTGTTTATACCGTTCATACTGCTTGGTTGGTATAGCGTCATCAGTATGAACTAAAAAGTAGCAGGTTCGAGTACCGCGTGTATTTTTTCCATTAAAATTTACAAACTGACCTCTTTCAATGTTTTGAAATAATAATAATAATACTTTAATCAAGTTTGTTTTTTGGTCTTCGAGCTTTAAACCACTTGTTTTTTTCGTACACGATGAATTTTTATCAACAGGGGGGTGATCGTGGTAATTTCAACGATATTACCGAAACAAAAACGTTTGCCTAAAACACTAGTCAAGAGTTATCATAACTTTTGAGGCAAACGTTTTTGTTTTGGTAATGTCGTTGAAATTACCACGATCACCCCCCTGAATAAGTCCTAACAAAGTCTTACACGCTTCTCAAACTCAAACTCAAAATAGTTTATTCATTGTTGGATATTAAAATCTCAATGACGTCAGCTAAACTACATTGCTTCACAAACAAATTGACGCCATGGTGAAAAAAAACCGTATCACCGGTTTAGTCGGTTGAAGTTTCAACAAGCATACAACAAAGGCGTATGAGTCATTTTAGAAGCCACGCACTCTTTGTCTATTCTAGGCTGTACTAAGGCTGTATAATGTATAATTAATACCACGAAATTATAGTTAACTTGTAGTCGTATGTTTAGAACATTAGTTTAGAAAGGAAACGGTCATGCCAGAAACGTGTTATCACATCTGAGAGTTTAGCCTAATTATTGTGGAACAAAGGTATGACTTGAAATCAGGGACTAGATAAGTACTATCTTGAAATTACTTCGTAGAAGAACCTCCTAACTCTTTTAATTTTACTAAAAATGTAATAGTTTTTTACCTTTAATAAAGGCAGCTTTTCAGAAACGAGCCTATAAATTCTCAAAGGCCGGCAGCTCACTTGTGACCCCCCTCTTGGTGTTGCGGGTGTCTATAGGCGTCGGTGTTCACTTACCATCAGGTGACCCGTCTGGTCGTCTGCCTCTATCTTCTAGAAAAAAAAAACTTAATATTTCCACGGACCTCCCCAATCCCCAGTTTTTAAAAATCACAGTCGTTAAATTTTTATTTGTCATATTATGAAGGTCATATGGATTATTTTATTATCACATACTCGACCTTCCAGTCAATAAATACATGTGCCCTCTGAACGTCTGTCAACAAAAAACATAGTCAAAATTAAATTTAATGGAGCTTTAACATTAAACACGCTTTATGTAACTGTCGGCATGAACTCTGAATATTTTGTGCCCGTACATGTTTTATTTCAATGTATTTCAAGCGGAGCACTTAGCGAATAAAGAGACATAAAAAACACAATGCCAGAAACGTTTTACCTTAATGGAAAGCGAATAATAATTGATTTTCGAAAGCAACCATCATTTAACGTTAATCCCTTTTAGCAGAAGTGGCTGGATTCATAAAATCTCACGCTTAAAATTTTAATGAAAAGAAAATGTTTTAAGGTTTAGCCTCGGAAGTAAAGTTACTTTACAAGAGTAAAAAAAAAACCGGACAAGTGCGAGTCGGACTCGCGCCCTAAGGGTTCCGTACCTATCTACCATATGATATAATAAAAGCTTTTGCTCTTTGATTTTAAAAACTCCAACAACTTGACCCCTCTTTTATAGAAAAGGTCTTGAAACGGGAGCTCACCTTAATTGGTTACTATTAGTTGTGAGAAAAATTGGAATATTGACTTTTCCCTTTATTTGTACTGTGAGACCTAGCTTCTTGCCAAATTTCATAATTTTAGGTCAACGGGAAGTACCCTGTAGGTTTTGCTTTTTTGCATAAATGTATGGAGATGAGGACATAAAAAGCCATATCTTTTGATTGCGTCGTTGTAAAAATTTTAAATTTTCAGATCTTGTGTGGTTTATGGACCTTAATATTCGGTATCAATTTCAACCTGATACCTCTTCTTGTTCGTGAGAAAAAGGGTCTTGACAGACAGACAGACAGACGGACAACAAAGTGATCTTATAAGGGTTCCGTTTTTTACTTTGAGGTACGGAACCCTGAAAATTGCTATCATCACGTCTGCCTTGCTTTGACGAAATACTCACGGCGTGCACTGTGGAAATCTACACCATAATTCAAACGATTTTACTGTATGAAGATTCAACAAAAAATTATATCAGCATATTTTTTTCGTCAAATATTTGATTAGCTGGTCTATAATATAATTTAATAGTAATCCACCCAAATTTACGACCGTATGATTTAAGAAAATAATAATAAAGGTATTATAAATTCCAGGAAAGAAGGGCAAAAATGCTATCAATATTATTTACTTTACATTTAATTATTTTTATCTTTTTTTAAGCATATAATCCTCCAATATTTGTAAAAGAAACACAATTAAATCTAAAAAACAAATTTACGTACATCTCAAAGTTGCATTAGACCTATGATTAAAATGCTATCAGATCAGTTCTTCAATGCTTTTGTTTCATTAACGTCCCTTAACATATACTCGTAGTGTACTAAATCCAACAAAAAAAAAAATAGAAATTGAAACCTCCAGAAATTGAAATTGTACCTTCCAATTTGAAATTTGGGTGTATTCAAAAATATATTCTCTTAAAATTGCATTTAAAAGCCGTTTACAAAAATTTGGCCTGATATGAATTTTTTCTCCAAAATATAAGATAGCTCTTAGGGATATTCTTCAGTCGCACCGTGCAAAATAGTGTACATGCAGTACCTATTGTCAAACGTGAGCTTGCGAAAATTTAAAGCCAGCCAAGTGCGTGTCGGGCCACGAGCAGTATAGGGTTACGTAGTTTTTAAGGATATTTTATCGCAAGCAGGCTTTAATTTTTTATTTCATAACGTTCATAACAAACTTTTCACCTCCTAATTCTCAGCGAGGTCCTAGCGCCCGATTGCTAATGTTTTTATTAAGTATATCCAGTTTTTCGGCTATAGCTTATTACATAAACCTGTGAAGCCTACTTAGCTGTGATAGTTTTCCTTTTAATTTCTTTATACATACTATTAATTTGAATTTTTACACATTTCCCATAACAACCGTTTAGTTGCAGAAAGAGTATAAATTTAACAAAAAATATATACATTTATGCGGTCAATGCGGCCAAAAGACTTAGCATTTAGGCTAAACCTCATTTAAAAAAGTGAACTTGATTTATGGAGTTGATTGAGGTTATTTTTAGCTGTTCGAATATTCAGCGCCATTTTAATATAGCGCCGCTCGTCTGAGGCGCGTGTGCCCCAGTCCGTTGTATTTGATGTTTAAATTGTTTTACCAAGGCAGCCACGCAGCGAGCAGTACGTGGTGAAGCTGCCTCGCCCAAGGCTGCCTCCACAGAAATATATACCTATAAGCTAACGGCTGCCTCTAATCCGTACGCACCTTAATAGTTAGGACTTAAGGATCAGTGTATAAAAAAAATCTCGTCTTGCCATCTTCAAAACCTGCGAAAAAATTGATCCTCAAAAAGATATACCAATCGATCGAATATTTGTCCGTGGCACGTTCGCAATCGTGACCTACATGCGGACTTTTTCCGTGCATTAAAAAGTTTATTCAAGACGCTTCTAGGCGTTTCTTTGACTCCGCTCCACACCACCCGAATCCTCTGGTGGTGCAGGCAGTGGACTACTTCCCCCATCCTACTTGTAAATTCAAAAAACGACCTAGGAACGTCCTTACCGACCCTGATGACGCTAATACTCAATATATCGAATCAGCCAACAACAGTAGGCTACACTCCACAACCACGGGTTCGTTGCCATACTTTGGGAACTTTCGGCAAATTCCAGGCCGTTTCTCCCCGATCCCCGGCAACAACCTAAGCCGAGGTCCGAGCCCCGCGAGTCCGCGGTCCTGGGAGGCTTGGATATGTTAATTGCAATATCCTTACTCCACCGAGCAATGTTTGCCGAATTAGTCTTTGAATTCAGCTAAGTGTGATCACTCCTTTAGGCTTGCAGCCTACCGGGTTTTTTCTTGGTAGAGCCTTCCGCTCCCCACCCGCGCGGTGAAGCTGTGACAGCCAATAAGGCTAACAGCAACCTACAAAAAAAAATTCAGAAAAGCGCAATACTAAGTCAACTTTTTAGACCTGAAATCCCTTTGCCTACAGTTATAGTGAGATCAAAAGCAACAAATTTTTGTTGTTTTACTTTTCATCAACGCACTAAAATTTCAATTTCCCATTGAATGTGTGAGTCACTCATCATAGTACGTTACTTTGTATGGGAAGTCGATATTTGTGCGTTGTTGCTAAAGTCGTAGAGCAAAGGTTGATGCTTTCCACCTCACTATAAGTGGGCAAACGGATGTCAGGTACAAAAAAAAACCTCTATTTTGCAAGGAAACCAAGGTGTTCAAGATCTTATTGAAAAAGCTTGGCATATTTTTAGTAAAGCTGGAAATGTTTAGTCATCGATTCATTCACACAGCTAAGCTTAGAGCTGTTGTACCTTTGTATATACTTACAGTAAGAAAGCAAAAAAAATCTTCAGTGCCCATGTACATATCCCGCGTGATGTAGATATACATTAATTCCATAAAGTGTTTGGTCGTAGATTCAGCTGTAAATTTAATGATCTAAAGATCAAAAATAATGTTAATTTAAAACTGTAAAATTGTCTCGGTCTTCGTCCATTAAAAGCTTGGTCAAAACCTGTACAGTCCCTAATTCTTGTTAAATCACGTTACTTTTAAATGAATTTTTACGAGGGATCCAACCTTTCACGACGATCCAATTAAGGTTAAATAAAACCTTTTACTTAATATAAGAAAATGTTTGAAGGAATTCAAAAGTTGGCCAACTGCGAATTGGACTCGCGCACTAAGGATTCCGTTCATGTCTAGTGTCTACCATACATAATCCTAATGAAATAGTGAACATAATTTTAGTGTGTTACTCAGACCATGAAACTGAACAACTTTCCCCAAGGAACATAGGTCGAAATACGAAATTTTGACCTCCCATAGAAACTGCAACAGCTGATAGCGCATTTTGTATGGGAGGTCAAATTTGGTTTTTCGTATTTCGACCAATGTTCCTTGGGGAAAGTTGTTCAGTTTCATGGGCAGATTCACATCCTTCAGGGTTGATATACCCTTTCTGTTACACCTTGTATAGCGTGTGCAGGATAAGTTTGGCTCTGATGGTTATTTTCTGCGCATGAGTGATATGCGGAGAGCCAATTAAAGATTTGCTCGCCTCCCCCCACCTGCCGCGCTCACCCCTGCGATTTATTTTTTGAGTTCTGCGCATTAACGTTCATAGCCATAGTTATTTTGTACGACGTGTGCAAGCTTTTGCCTTTAGATAAAAAAAAATGCGTCCACTCAAACCTGACGCCTCTTTCATATGAATATACTTGAGCTCACCTTAATTGGTTATAATTAGTTGCCAGAAAATATGTATCATTGTATGATTTTAGATTGTTCCTTTGCTTGTGTTACTCGTACAAGACCTACCTTCTTCTTGCCAAATTTCATGATTCTAGGTCAACGACAAGGTTTTAGTTGGGTTCATGTATGGATAAGGGGACATATAGGGTGACTTTTAATTAGTTCTTGATAGCAAAAGATATAGATGTACTCACGATACTGAACATCTTTTCCCAAGGAACATAGGTCGAAATACGAAAAACCAAATTTTACCTCCCATACAAAATGCGCTATCAGCTGATGCAGTTTCTATGGGAGGTCAAAACTTGATTTTCGTTTTTCGACCTATGTTCCTTGGGGAAAGTTGTTCAGTATCATGAGTACATGCATACCTTTTTATATCAAGAACTAATTAAAAGTCACCCTATACATGGTTGTATCTTTTGATTATGCTTTTGTAGAAGCTTGAAATGTTCGCACCTTCAAGGGTCTTGATATTTTGTATTTATTTCAGTTTAATTTCACCCAATAGTGAGAATTTTTTTTGGCAGACAGACAGATGGAAACAAAGTGATCCTGTAAGGGTTCCGTTTTCTTCCTTTTAAGGTAAGGAACACTCATCATAAAATCCCATGAAACATCCTCTACAGGATAAGGAGCTCCCTCCAAAATTCCAGCCTTTGCTGAAACAATGTGGAAGGGAAATACCATCACCACGCTTGTTAGCGTTACGGCTGGCACCATGGACCGGAGTTGTTGGGGACCGCAGTATTCAAGATGGTACGATACACAGAAGGATGCTGCTGCCCATCCTCTACTTCATTATCTCTTAGTCGCCTCTTACGACACCCACTTTGGAAATTTGGAATGTTCGATGATGAAATAGGTATGGGCAATTTTTTGAAATGTTGTACGTAACGGCCTTATAGCTCGAGGACAACAAAATATAGGTATAAACACTTTCTAGGTAGAAAATAAAGTCTTAGGTATTCAAGAATGTCGTACCGACGGGATATAAATATATTGTTATTTTCGTATTAAAAGGTTATTAATAAAATTAGAAGTTCGTATTAATTATAGGTTACAAAATTGCTTACAGAGAATAGGCGTGTGTCTAACATATGTATTTTTAGTTCGTCCACTGCGACACTGCAATTAAAAGCGTTTCAATATAATAATAGGTTTTATGAACTCTAATTATTTCATACTATTATTTTAATACTTATTACGTCTCGTTTTAAGTAGGGACTTGTGAGAAGTTTGATAGGAAAAGTAACATCTCCTTGCCTACTTCTGCCGCAAAGCAGCAATGTTAGCTGTGTTCCGGTACATGAGACATTCCACCTTTATTTCGTAAGTTGGGCAACGCGCTTTTGCTGTAAAGGTATAGGTAACCCTTAACAATCACCTTGCATATCTGCGTGTCTATGTCAAGAGTAAGCCTATCGACAATAAAAAAATAAATGGTACAGCAGCAATGCACTTACTTTCTCGCGATATACGAGAGTCATCATTCGACAGTGTCCCCGCCGGGAGTCGAACCCAGAACTTCCGGATCAAGAGCCGAATGCTATAACTAGATTATAAAGGGCTGCGGATAGCAAAGAGTAAATAAGGACCAAGTGCAAACTTAACTTTGTAATTCCATACAAATAATATGAAAATACAAACTTACCTATACTAGATTTATGTAAAAATGTTTAAATAAAATATTCAGTCACATACATAACCAATTTAGAATTCCAATTTGAAGCATTAAAATAAGCTCATTGAAACCGATTTTCAGTAAATCACATTTTTAAATTTTAGTAGTAAGGGAACACCCCTTATATGAACATCCACAGACCAATAGATACTGCCGAAAGATACCTTACATGGAGAGTCTCGGTCATGCAAAATTTTATCAAGATCATTTGAGCCGTTTTTGAGCAAATTGCAATTTTTCATTTCCATTGTATGACAGCTACCATTAAAAAGAGACCCAGCAAGAAACCACTCAGAACTCTTTGATGGATTTCCATACAACTCCTATATTCAAAATATGGTGTCAATCGGACCATTCGTTTAGCCGCTAGGCCAAAGCGTGACGGACAGACCGACCGACGGACCGACCGACCGACCGACGGACGGACATTTTTGGGAGACTTGTTTTTTTTTTTTTATGTATAAGTGATATAGAACACATTTTTGACAAAATTAGAAAAACTTTTTTTTTTTTCGCTCCGCTCGAAAATAAAAACAATAAAATATTGATGAAAAATTTAAAACCACGGGTAGAGTTCGAAGCTAAGTTTTCGTCATCAGTACCGAAGTAGTCCTGAATAATATGTACTTATTGTTTAATTTGCGAGCTATATCAGGCAGCTCCTGTACTGTCGGAGAAGAAGACAGTTTGAATCCTGTATCTGTTAATAGATAGATAGATATAATATATTTATTAAAAAAAATTACAGAAAATATTCCTGTTTATAAGAAGATGCTTTAATTTTTTTGCTCCGTGTTTTAATTTGATAATAATAATAATCTCTGAAATGAATTTAAACAATAGGCAATTTTCAATGGTGTTTGTCAACTAAGTACGTTTTTTTATTGTAATATAGGTGGCACACACATCGCTGTTGGTAGTTTCTTTTTTTATGACTTTGCAAACTAAATGAAATCTTTTTATGATAAAATATATTACAGAAATTTGACAGTAGCATACAATAGTACATTAAGATGCACGTGCGCTATTTTCGATATTACAGCAGAGGCTCAAATATTGCAGCCCGAGCCGCAGGCGAGGGCGTAATGGAGCCGAGGGTGTAATCACCAAAGCGCACAAGCTTCTTACGACGTTTTTCAACACATTTGCGAATAAAAACGAATCAAATTCGCTTACCTATTTGTGAAGGTCACGGCCTTATGACCCTGTGATGGGAGTCGAACCCACGTATAAATCGAAATGTATTATCTCGATTTGTTAGTCTTAAATTTTGTTGATCGTCTTTTATTGGACCTATTGATAAAATAATACTTCACGGTTTTGTCTAGCCAAGCACTGTGCTGTGCGATACTAATAAAATGGCAAGCTTATTTGTAAATGGCAAAGTTTTAGAATAGCTCGGCTTATTAAGTTAATGGCAAGAGTAGATGCTTACTTTTGGACCTGAAGGGTCTCGAATTATTACGAGTTAGGGAGTAGGTAATATGTTGAAAGAAACAATGAATTTTGTGGTAACAAACGATAAGTATTTTATTTACCACATAAAGCGCCTGCATCTTATAAAGTTTACATTACTTTACGCCAACGAAACCGATGGATATATTTATGGAGTATAAATATAAGTTATTTTAGAATGAATTAACGCAATTTGGCGTATCGGTATTCATTGGCTTTCGTTTGGCAAAACCCAAATTCTGGCAGGTAAAAAGGAGGGAACAAACGAAACAAACAAACCCCCCTTGGTTGTACCCTAACCATACAATTCATACATGACATATAGGTACAATCAAATCATTATAATTATTGCTTAGCTTTATAGTGGCCACTAACACCTCAAGTTTGCCGTCTCAGATTACGGTTGACACTATTTCGCAAATAGGCTAGGCTCGAAATTGAAATTTATATCAAAAGGTGCAAAATATACTAGTCAATCTAATCTCAAATGGCAAACGGTAAATTATATCTATAATTAACAAAAAGGACATGTTGGTATGCTTATCTGGTAATTAGGCGTTTCCACAATTCGCCTTTAGTATTCCACTGACTCTACATTGCGGCTTTTGTATACCGAATCAAAAAACACACTTCACTCACTACACCTCTCGTGAGAGGTCCCACACCGAATGCCTCGCTGGAAGTTCCACCCTTCGTCAAAGCCAGCGCGCGCGCCACCGTTCCATTCGTAACGTCATTGGCCCTCCATGCCAAGACCCGCGCTTTCTTATTCGTCGAAAACCAATGCGCTACATTTACGCGCCAAAACTCCCTGACCTGAAACTATTAGTGTGTGTGTTTAAATGTTCCTTACGGTAGCAAACAGATGCGCTTTAAGTCCCAGACTTAAGGCTCTGCTTTGCTAAACAAGATAGTGGCACTTACGCCTTTTTTATTATATTTGCAATCCAAAGTCAATCCAAACGTTTACCGCGCTCCTTAAAAAATATGGTTGGGATGTTATTTTTATTAGAGGCAGGCTTGTCCCATTACATCCCTCTCCCTGTAGATAGTTAGAGAACCTGTTCTTCTAGCTCTCTACACAAATAAAAATTTCATAATACTTGCTTCAATCTTACCTTATCACCAACAAACGCAACAACCCTACGTTACTTAACCTTCAGCTAATTTATTCTCCTAACTTCTCTAACAACCTATAACCCTAATCATATCACCTACTTCACCCTAAGACCTATCTATGTAATACAATCTCCTACCTTTCTTGTATACAAATCTACCTTCGTGCACATAACCTTGTCTTTTTACTATAAATATACACGCCTACATAATATAACCATATCTGCAAATAAATCTACTTAGCGAACCTATTTACCTAACTCAACGTACATAAATCTTCCTAACACTACACAGCTATCCATATGCATACAATTCCTATTTATGTACATAGCCGGTACATAATCTAAGGGTTCGTATATAAATCCTCTATCTGTCTCAAACCCTACCTGCTCATGTACTATGTAACTAGTTTCTCTAGCACTGTCATAAATGTGGGCGTTACCTTTTTGTATTGACGCCCCCTTCTCATTCAAACTTACACAGAGTAAATGGTAACTAACCTGTAACCTGATTAAATGGCTACTCTCATTGGTCATAACGACTTTTGAGTCCTTCCCTTTTCACCAGAGTATGAGTGCAGCTATGTATTTATCTGTATATTATATAATAAACTGTATGTGAGTTTCAGCCCGACTATGAGCAGTCATAACAATGAGCTGCTAGCCCTTTTAACTACCTTTTATTTGTTAAAGATTTCGGCAGCACATCTCGTCTTTGTTAGACAAAATGGCCTACATTGAAATAAGGTAGGCGATATGCGATGTCAACAAAGTTCATTTTATCGCTTAATCGTTATGACAGCTACTTGTGACATGATCTGTTTTTTTTTATTATTTAATATTCATGTAAATTATATTCATTGTTATTGCCAAGTTCTATTTCTGATAATTAATTTCTGATTTAATTAAAATTAAAATTATAATAATATAGTTATTAGTAACTTAGTAATAATAATTGTTGTGCCCTTCTGGGTCTACATGTGTAACTATGTATATATGATAACACCTTGAATGACCATGTGGAAAGCAATAAATCATCTTATCTTAATTTAACAGGGCTTTGCTTGGCATTATTTTGAGACGCTTTATGTTCTCATGACTTGAACATGAACTATTGTTCTATCTATCCAAAATATGTCAAAATAATCTAGATCCCACTAAATTTTTTTTTTTGGTTGCGGACCTATGACAATCACAATCTTTGATCTTGTCTTTGTCTTCTCAAGGTAAAGTAAATCACCATATATTTAATTTTATACGAAAATGTAATCAAACCAGATTTTTTTTTCTCAACCTTAGTATCTCTATCGTTTTCCTTTCACATTTTACTGCTGGCCAAATCCTGGATAAGCCGCACTATCTCCTTACATTATCCACTGCTGGTCAAATCTACCTAAATCGTATCGCACTAACTTCCTTTTACCTACTTTCACCGGAACTCATTGTATTAAAGAATCTTATCGAACATTTGCCGAAGGACAGCCCCGTTAGGATCCGACAAAGCATAGTACCAACCCATATCTTTCCATGGTGTCACAAAAGGTGACTAAGGGCTTATGAACAGAAGGATGGGCAGCAGTTTTTTTTTCTGTCTCTGTGCATCGTACCATCTTACATACTGCGGTCGTCAATAACAGCGGTCACCCGCCGCAACGCTTACAAGTGTGGTGACCATGGTTAATCTCCTCCTAAGTACCACTTGTTTTTGCTGGAGTTCTGGAGGTAGCTCCTTGTACTGAAGTGGGCGTTTCATGGAATATTACGATCGATCATTTCATCACCAAACTCAATTATAGTAGTCCACTCCTGAGCTAAAGTATATACCTATCGATATTCCACTAGCTTCTACAAGCTCGACATTATCTAATTTTCTAATAAAACTATATCAGTTCAGTAATTTTTGAACCACGAAGTTCTTGTTTTTAAGACTTCTTTTTTTTTTAATTACAATAATATACAACCATAAAATCTACTTGCCTTACCTAACGGTGATCAACCGCCATTGTTTGAAATTCTTACCCAGCCAGATAGACAATTTCTAGCAATCCTTTTGTGTGCCTTTAGGGTTCCGCGTCACATTACAAATGAAATACAGGATAACTTTATACGTTTTTTCCAATAGCTAATCTTTTAGATTAAAACTTGTATTAGGATATACCTACTTATACTTAAGAGAAAACTATATTACCTATCTCATACCATGACCTTACTCATTACTTTTTCGCTCCTAATACCTATATATTAGTTATTATGAATTATTACCATAAGCTATAAAAGTTGAGGATTTTAAATCAAGCTTCGTTTTTAAAACCTCATCTGTCGATTAGTCTTACACTTACTGAATTATCAATTATAAATGATTTAGCTTGGGCTCGAACCGATAGCAAAATCATCCGCTAGTTAACGTTATTAGTTTCTAGAATTTTAACAAAGAACCATAAAGTTCCTTTTTTTTATCCTTCGCTCAAGTTTATTACTAACGTCCGGCTGCATGCTCTGTAGCTATTGTTTAGAGACCGTCGGCTTTCTAAATAACTCTATGACGCTGGGAATGCCATTATTATTGCAAGCTTCAAAAGCAAGCAACAAAAAATTAAAACTTACGATATTCAAAGCTCTATTCAGCACATCTGTTTTTAGTTTTAAACCGTGGCCTTTCCTGGGTCATCTGCTACCTACTCGGACCCTTGCCGTCAAAAACTTTCTTTTGTTTCGACCGTTCTTAGAAACAAAACTGCATTTCTTATCGCAGTTTTAAAATTATTCTTAAACTTACTAAGTATTACCTCGCTCACTATTCCAAGCATTCTTAGCCTATAGATGAAAACTTTCCCTTTCGTGTTTCGGAAGGCACGTTACCTAAATCAACGATCTCAGACTTTAGTCTTGGCTTGAAAACTCATAACATCTAAGTCATTTCAGCTAAACCTTAATAAGCCGCTACCGACCTTTATGAACCTAAGTGACAACTGTCATACCTACCTAATACATATGCTTTGAGAAATTTCTTAACGTTTCTTATAAGCTCGTATCGTTGTTCAAAATACGCTTTACACCCTTTCCTACCTACTTTCTAACAAACACTAGCAACACCTTATCAATAAAATCTAGCCTAACTTGAAGACCTGAGTGAGTACTCGTTGTTGTTTATTGCTGTGCATAACAACTGTAAGTTTATCTTTGGTACTATTTTGATAATGCCCTTTTTATAGTCCTTATCTATTGTTAAGTCATCTGAACTTAACGCAGTAGTAATCCCTTAGTTTGTTTTTTTTTTTTTTGCAATGACCATACCATAGCAGTTCAAAAGCTTTCAGAATAATCGATTCAAGTAGTTTTTGATTAAAGTTTATACAACTTTGAGATCATGAGAGAATCGATCCCTCTATGTTTAAACCAATAAAACTATGGATATGAACGCATTTAGATATGTGGACAGTGCTTACACACTTACTAGCGCTACCATACTGCGAGCCCCTTTTATGCTATCCTAGGTTTAGTACTATTGTACCTCATAGTCTAGTAGGCCTCATTGTCTCATGGCCTTCTCATAGAACTTGAAACAATACCTATTTGGAACCTCTGGTTATTTATACCTACTTACCTTTTCGGTTCTATCGAAATATTGAACCTAGCCTAACCTTAACGATATTACCTACCTAACTACTAGCCTAACTGTATATAACTTAAGCTGTGTTTTTTTTTGTCTCTCTTCTCTAACTTGCTATCATATAACCCGGAATTTAAATTATGTAAACTTTATACCCGCTGTAGCTCTTTCAAAACCTTAATGTCTTTACCTATCGTTATACTGACACTAATTTATTTTTATAAATACTGACTGCTGTTTTGTATCTCTATGTATGTGACCAAATAAAGCGATTCGATTAATACTACATTATTTTGGGGTGAATCGACTGTAGCTGTCTCGTTTAGGTATAAGTTTTTGTATTAATGATTGGATTCTATTGTCTTCTTGAGACTAGGTCAAATCTGACTTCCACCCAGATGATTCAATTGGTATCTCTAACACACCAGCGGCTCCTAGCACTAGTGGTGGCAGACTGCGATTGCCAATCAAATGTTGGTTTGTTTACCGCGAAACTTCCTCCCATGGGGAGCTGCGAAGTAATCGTGGTCATATTCGAATGGAGTCCCCAACACACACGCAAGTGGCTCGTGGCACTGGTGGTGGCGGGCTGCGACTTTCAATCGAACGTGGATGTAATTATTATTGTGCAACCAGCGTCCCGGTGCATTTGATTGTTTGTATATTTGTACAATACCATATAGGCATATTTTCAAGTCAGATCTGACATTGTCTTTATTTACTTTTCAATATTATGAAATAATTGATAAGCGTGATCTAAAAGATTCAACGCTTCTCATACCAAAATTTAACTGCATACAGTCGTTCACTTAAAAGCCTTTCAGTACTTAAGACTTTTATCATTAATTTAATGATATTAACACCTCAAGACTACAAATACTTCTTTCAACGCTTTAACTTCTCATGAACTATTTCAGGCAATGCCTAAACCATAGTTACCTCGATTCATCTATCGGCAATCTCTAGAGAAATCTACTAAAATGCAATGTGCCTTTTGTCTGATATGATGATGAATGATGAATCTAGACTTAAGCTATCAAAATGCAATATGCGTCTTGTCTGATATGATGATGAATAATTTCTTTAAGCTTTCGATTTTTTTAATCCAATCTGATTTCTAAGTCTAACAGGATATGACCCTGTATTAAATGAGTTTTGATTTCCTTTACTAAGATTGTATATAATTATTTATTCATCTATTTATTATATTTGCTAATTTATTTAAGGGTTCATAAGATGTGTTCAGTTCATTTGATCGTTATTTGGTAACCCATTTTATTTTAATACGACATGTTGTAATGACTTAGACAGATATGTCAGAGTAAATAAAATCTATTATTCATTAATAAAACAACTAACATGAAAGTGTCAGTACTTTTAAAATTAGTCGCAATCAGCTATTGTTCATTCTTAGCTCGAATGTGCGCTTCATTTATTTAGCATTTTACAACAAAAGCGAAGTAACGGATTATTCTTTCGCCCGTACCCAAGCCCTGTTAGTAACGGCCTACCTGCTCGCTTTAAGGTTGGCAAGGCATCCTTTTGTTTGATGAGTAATATGCAACATTTTTACCAAATCATGGATCAAATTTAGAATGTTTATTTATGTATTAATTTTTCTTGTAATAAATTCATTCCGAACCAAGGCTTGCTCTACTTTCATTATATTCTGCATGTTATTACGGTAAATGAGTATTCTGTAAATAATCTACTTTAAACAAATTGATTTGAATCTAAATTATGTTATGCATTTTTTTATGCAATTAGCAATATTAGGATTGGACGTTGGATTGCAATTAAGAACCTGAAAATAGCACACAGTAATATCTCATGCAACAGTATAAGTAAAAGGTGTTTAAAATGGCCATAATAATAACTGTTCTGGAAATTTCATTTGCTATACCAGTATTTCCTCAACAAATTACCTCTCCCAGACATTTTAATTAAATAAGCATCTTTTTATTATTATTTTAAATGCCTTTCTTTGAGTTGAGATTTGTTTTTACAATAGTTTATATTTTAAGCTTCCTCTCCCAGATGTTTTGGACTAAACAAGCACCTTAAATATTTCATCTATAAAAGTTTACGTTGTGTTATAAATTTTAAGTTCTTTCTAGCCGTGTACTACTGCGTAGACACGAATTCTAGATCCTGGTCACGGCACCAGATGTGAAGGTCACGGCCTTATGACCCTGTGATGGGAGTCGAACCCACGTATAAATCGAAATGTATTATCTCGATTTGTTAGTCTTAAATTTTGTTGATCGTCTTTTATTGGACCTATTGATAAAATAATACTTCACGGTTTTGTCTAGCCAAGCACTGTGCTGTGCGATACTAATAAAATGGCAAGCTTATTTGTAAATGGCAAAGTTTTAGAATAGCTCGGCTTATTAAGTTAATGGCAAGAGTAGATGCTTACTTTTGGACCTGAAGGGTCTCGAATTATTACGAGTTAGGGAGTAGGTAATATGTTGAAAGAAACAATGAATTTTGTGGTAACAAACGATAAGTATTTTATTTACCACATAAAGCGCCTGCATCTTATAAAGTTTACATTACTTTACGCCAACGAAACCGATGGATATATTTATGGAGTATAAATATAAGTTATTTTAGAATGAATTAACGCAATTTGGCGTATCGGTATTCATTGGCTTTCGTTTGGCAAAACCCAAATTCTGGCAGGTAAAAAGGAGGGAACAAACGAAACAAACAAACCCCCCTTGGTTGTACCCTAACCATACAATTCATACATGACATATAGGTACAATCAAATCATTATAATTATTGCTTAGCTTTATAGTGGCCACTAACACCTCAAGTTTGCCGTCTCAGATTACGGTTGACACTATTTCGCAAATAGGCTAGGCTCGAAATTGAAATTT
This sequence comes from Athrips mouffetella, assembly GCA_947532105.1. Lineage (NCBI taxonomy): Eukaryota > Metazoa > Arthropoda > Insecta > Lepidoptera > Gelechiidae > Athrips > Athrips mouffetella. The sequence goes on from OX383963.1 coordinate 29,429,312, forward strand.
ATATCAAAAGGTGCAAAATATACTAGTCAATCTAATCTCAAATGGCAAACGGTAAATTATATCTATAATTAACAAAAAGGACATGTTGGTATGCTTATCTGGTAATTAGGCGTTTCCACAATTCGCCTTTAGTATTCCACTGACTCTACATTGCGGCTTTTGTATACCGAATCAAAAAACACACTTCACTCACTACACCTCTCGTGAGAGGTCCCACACCGAATGCCTCGCTGGAAGTTCCACCCTTCGTCAAAGCCAGCGCGCGCGCCACCGTTCCATTCGTAACGTCATTGGCCCTCCATGCCAAGACCCGCGCTTTCTTATTCGTCGAAAACCAATGCGCTACATTTACGCGCCAAAACTCCCTGACCTGAAACTATTAGTGTGTGTGTTTAAATGTTCCTTACGGTAGCAAACAGATGCGCTTTAAGTCCCAGACTTAAGGCTCTGCTTTGCTAAACAAGATAGTGGCACTTACGCCTTTTTTATTATATTTGCAATCCAAAGTCAATCCAAACGTTTACCGCGCTCCTTAAAAAATATGGTTGGGATGTTATTTTTATTAGAGGCAGGCTTGTCCCATTACATCGGAAATTTCGTAGACGTTTTCCTCACGTTTCTACGTCACCCGATACACCGGACTTGTGTTTTTTGTTCAAGTATTTTCGACATTCTAAACTTATCACTGTTTTTTTTATTTGTAGAAGTAATTTATTTTTAATTACATTAAACACATTTCACAACAAGAAATATCTGTTAAAATGGCGCGCGTATTGTTTTCTTTTTTTTTTTTAATCGTCATCGATCGATCTAGTCTTGAAGACAGAGATGAGGTCGACGATGGAACGAGCTTGCCCAGTAGAAGCCTATTCACTCGCGACTTGAATAGATTCGGGTTATATGAACTCGGGAACACAGACGCAGGCAGAGAATTCCACTCTTTAGCTGTGCGCATTGTAAAAGATGTTTCAAAGCGCTTTGTGCGAATGTGCGGAATATCAACCAAGTATGGGTGATATCCTGCGGTGCGTCTGGACTCCCGATGGTAGAAGGGAGATGGTGGAATAAGCTCGTGGAGCTCTTGAGCACACTCTCCGAAGTACAATCTGTAGAAGACCGACAGACATGCAATTTTGCGATGGTGGGCCAGACTGTGAAACTTGGTTTTCACCAGCATCTCATCACCAACGAGCTTCTTGGCTCTGCGATCTATCGAGTCAAGTGCGGCTAGTTGGTATTTTGCTGAGCCATCCCAAAGGTGACAGCAATTCTCCATGCAGGATCAGGGGCTTTTTTCTAAAACACAGATTATACTCGTACATGCGCGCACAGGAGACAATGACTACACTATCAAACAGACTACTTTTAAAATTACTTTAAAATTGAATATTTTGTTACTTTAAAGACAAATTTGTAGTTAGTTAGTTGATTAAAATCAATATTTTCGTTTAATTAACGCTTATTTATCATATTATCGAACACAGTTTCTTAATTCATTAAATTATTATTAATGTGATAGATATAGAACTCCTTGCACCTTGCTGGTATAAAAAATAAAACAAAAATAAAACCAAACAGCTTACTCAGCAAGGAGGTCTTTGTTCTGAGGCTCACTCCCTTGAATTATTTAATATAGTAGGATTGAATATTTTGTTACTTTAAAGACAAATTTTTAGTGAGTTGGTTGATTAATATGAGTATTTCCATGTAATTAACATTTATTTATCATATTATCGAACACAGTTTACTTATTCATGAAAATATTATGAATGTTATAGATATAGAAACTCCTTGCATCTTGCCGATTAAAAAAAAAGACAAAAATTACAACACTAGTAAAGTTATATTAATGAAAAAAGCACGTGTGTTTAATAAGCTGGATCATGGACCTTAAAACAGTGACAATAGAGCTGTTTTATGAGCAAATGTGTTGAAAACTGATTTAATCATTTTCATACTGTTTGGCCGTTAAGTATCAGTGTACCAGTACCATTTTCCCAAAGACGATCAGTGGCGCCATCTAGTTTAACTTTCAATAGGTACTGGAAAATACCCTATTAATTTTAACTTCCTTTTTTTCCAAACAGCTGTTTCCGTATTAATTCAAGTCGCGAAGCTAAGGCTTCTGCACATGGGTGGGGCTCACAAAATTTGTACCTTCGACAAAAATGCCGTGGACCTAACTTTGAATAAAGAAAAAAGTTATTTTATTTTATTCCACAATTAAAATGACGATTTCTATTAATGCCTATATTCACTTGTGATAGTATTAAGTCAATTTAATAGTTAAAACATTTGAAATAACAACAGAAAATATTTGCCATCAGTAAGAGTAATTTCTAGTTCCATACAAAAAAAGAATGGCACAGCCCCTAGAAACAATCATTACTTTATCATTTCCATCTTGTTCGCTATATTTATAGGGTAATTTTATTTACTACACTAAATACAGTAATGGATCTACAAAGTAATGCGTTAATAAACCCTAATTAAACAGATTATATAATAAAATCGTTGAATTTAAAAAGTGTCTCTATTTTATTTCACGTGTGTTATAGTCAGTTTGTTACATGGTAGTTTTTTTGTTATAAGGAATACTTCTAACTGCAAATATTTTTATGTGCTGGCAACATTTCGACCATCAAATAATAATGTCAGTGGTTTGACAGCCATCTTAGTTCACCCGAAAAAAGCGTTAGTCGGTGTGTGTTATGTTTTCGTCATTGGATTTTACTGAGTTTTCGGAAGTATTTTTTCATGGTGAGTAATAAAATAGTTTGTTTGAAGTTTATTGACTTAAAGCTTATACGAATTATGAATGAATAATGTGTTTTTTTCAAAAAAATACATTGCATTTGAAGTTGCTACACGAGTTTGAGGTTACTTTTTTCACGCGTGTTTATTCACGTGTGGTGCGTGTGTTATGATATTGTGTGACGTAACACACGTGAATGACCTAAAGCTAAGTGTACATTACAAGTATGCTTATTTTTACTACCTACCTAATCCACGTGCATAAGTACATTATTTTGTCGAGAACACATTCATTTAGTAAATTGTACCTACATATATTTTACAATGTATTATGTAGGTACTTACCTATACTCTGAATTTTAATTTGACGGTATTCTGACGGTTCTGGGTTTTATTATTCTATTGAGTGAAGAAACGAGATTCGATTAAAATAAATACAGTGTTGGATATTTTTAATTGTAATATAATTGAAAAATTCAATTTATTACGACTTAGCTAATTTATTTATTTTTTTTAGTACGAAATGACAGTTTGTATGAAGTGACAGCTGCCAGCATTCCGTCGAACTAATCTATTTATCGCCACCTTAGGATATTGTAATTTTTATATGACGTCTTTCGATAAGCAACAATGCTTGCAATTTTGTTTTTCAGTTAGGGCAATAATTATACCTAGTCAGCAGAATTACAGGCAGGAGACCTTAGTGCATGAGTTCTAAACGTTAAAAACATTCGTATGCAGCTAATATTGAATTCATTAAGATATTTACAAGGTCTAGTTTTGTATTAGAAGTTTTATTTTCTTTTTGTTGTGATTGCATTTAAAAACTATCTGAAGTTAGTTACTTGAATTTCGTATTAGAAGTTTTAAGTTGTATTGTTTGCACGTAAAAACTAACTGAAGTTACTAGTAAGGAGTAAAGAATTTATTAAAGAAATTTTGCTTAAACAAATATTTTGTATCATTCAAAAGTAAATTTGCTCATGGTTAAGGTTTATAAATCTATAGGTATCATCTCTACATTTATAATATGCTCAATACACTTTTTTCTCCAGTGTATACTTACCTTAACATTAATTCCCGAGTGTTATGCAATTCCAGTGTGTTATTGTGTGTTACAGTTTCCCGTGTGTGATGGTACATTTTTTGCGAGCCCCACCCACATATGGGTCACGTGCAGGCTATCACACAAGGCGGACGGCAATCAGTGGGATGCAATTTACTTTATACCTACGAAGCTGTGTTCTGCTCTATACAATGGTTAGTAGTAGAAACAAATAGTAATTTAGTGGTCGTATTGTGCCACGACAATCACGAATTGGTCTGGAAGTGGCAGCGTGAGGCTTCCCTAAAAATAAAAAACCGACAGACAGACAGACAGACGGACCACAAAGTGATCCTATAAGGGTTCCGTTTTTTTATTTTGAGGTACGGAACCCTAAAAACTGGCCAAGTGCGACTCGGACTCACGCACAGAGGGTTCCGTACCACTAAGGTAAAACTACCATCTTAGTCAGGGACGCGCAGTCGCGCAGAAGTGTAATATATGCGCGCGAGTCCAACACGCACTTGACCGGTTTAATTATTTGTTCTTATTCTATAGTTTATGCACTATACACATAACATTTTTCACGCTTGTAAGTATTCCCGTTTTTACGACAGAGCTAAAACGAAACAATCGTGCAAAAATCGGCCAAAAAAGTTTGTAAATTTTTTTTTTGTTTCTTGTCTCTGGCCTAGCGTCGAAGAAACGTTGTAAATATTTAGTCACTATAACAAAATTTTCCATGCATTCATATTGAGTCCAAAACACGTAAATACGATGTAAAATTTCATGGCTGTTGACAAATAATACCTACAGTTCGCCTAAGTAAACAACGTTTAAACATGAAACGATGCGCAGTTCAAAGATATTTTGCGTATTTGATTTTAATACGTTCCGGCATATTAAACTGTATGGTAGTTAATGTTCTGTGACATATGTCACAGAGGGTATACAGGGTGCTAAAAATGTGTATCTGTTTACAAAAATAAAAATATTTATCTAAAACTTTTGTTAAATCTCTTAATGATATCAGTTAAATTATATTACATCACTTCACAAACAAAGTGGCACTTAGAAGCAAAAGTAAAAATCCCACTTATTCTTAGGTTCGGTACCATACGGTACCATACCGACGAATCTGCGGATAAAGACTATGAAAGAACTTTAATAGGAACATAGGTCAAAATATGAAAATAATAAATAAACTCCGATACAAAATGTCTGATTAATGCAAGTTCTATAATAAACAAACCCTCATAAACAAAATGTCTGAATGATGAAAGTTCTATAATAAACGAACTGCCATGAATAATAAACGAACTCCCAAACAAATGTCTGATTGATGCAACTTCTATGGGACGTCCAAAAGGATTTAGTCCCAACTTTTCGAGTTTAATAATTAGCACAACCTTTAGGATTATCGTATTGTAAAGGAACATATTGCAACAAAATATCCTGTATCATAGTAAATACTTCAGGGTGCGATTTTGCCAATAAAACTGAAAAACTTTATACAGGGTGTAAGGCACAGATTGTCAAAAACTGAAAAGGCATGATCAGTCAACGTAACTGAACAAATTTCAGTAAAAAAAAACTTAGTAAATGAAAAAAAATCGGTCTCTCCAGTTTTTTAAATTATAAACTTCATTTCAGATTCAGATTCAGATAATTTTATTCAATGTAGATTCTTTACAGAATACTTATTGAATGTCATGCAGAATACAATGCAAATAGAGCGAGTCTACGCCGTTTCGGATCGTGCTATGGCAGCGTAAAATAAACGGCAAGTAACCACTGCAGCACGGCCTACTTTAAGAGTCGGCTTTTTACAATGTGTTTCTTGTGTTTCGCTGGAATATCAGAGCACCATACCTCTTTGTCATTCATATTATTATAGTCATCCAATCTTTAGTAAGCTTTTTTACATAACGTTTGCTTTACACATTCTTTAAACTTTCTCTCAGGTAATTGCACTATATTGTCAGGTATGTTGTTGTAGTATCGTATACACAGACCAACGAAAGATGTATTGACTTTAGTTAATCTAGTATATGGTTGATCAATTTTATGCTTATTTCTAGTATTAAAATTATGCCTGTCACAATGGATAGTTTGTATGAAGAGGCCAATTTTTTTTTCATTCCCTAAAAGTTTTATTCACTGAAAGTGGTTCAGTTACGAATTTGTTCAGTTACGTTGGCTGATCATATCATACCCTTTCAGTTTTTGCCAACCTGTTCCTCATACCGTGTATTTACCTGTACAATCTAGGTAAGTATATTTTAGTCCTACGAATTTATTGAAGCCGGCGCCACAATTCGTTCGAGCTCAAAACTGTATTAATTATTAACATCATACACTTGAATTAGCATTTAATAATTGAAAATGGAATTTACCACGTGAGGTGCCGGCGCAATAAACACCCTTCCTTTATCTTTTCAATTTGAAACACCTAACCTCCTGTCCCGCATGTCCCGACACATGTACGCGTGATGACCTTTTTAAAGCCACAAATGACACAGTAAATGTGGCAACGTTCTGGGCTACAAAAATTGAAACATTTGTAATTGATCGACACGCTAAGAAGAAGAAGAATTTGATATTATATAATATATTCAGACATCACAACTCCGAACCTCGGACCCTCCGGACCCTCTGGACCCTCCTTACCTTAGTCCGAAGAAACCTAAGGGTCTTGTAAACAAAGCAAACATTACATATTTATAATAACAATAATAAAGTTGTCGGACTATTCTTAGATTTAAGTTCGGCCTTCTATTTGGTAGATCATAGCATATTAGTTGATAAATTGGATTTTTATGGTATTCGAGGCAAAACTCTCTCCTTACTAAAATCATACTTAGAAAATAGATCTCAATTTGTAGAAATAAAAACAGTAAAAGATAATTGTGAAGTGGTACACTGTTCAAAATTAAAAGCGGTAAAGCAAGGTGTTCCACAAGGTTCTATTTTGGGTCCTATATTTTTCATAGTTTTTATTAACGATCTCATTAATTACATGTGTAAACTTTTTGGAGATAAAATTAATTTAGTCATTTTTGCTGACGACACAAATGCAGTATTACCTGCAAAAACAATTTCAGAACTCAACGTTAACTTAAATGATGTACTATCAGAATTTTATAAGTGGTTCACAATTAATAAACTAAAGTTAAACACTAGTAAGACAAATGTAATGCTTTTTAAAACTACAGCGAGATCAAAAGAAACGCTCAAAGTGAACCTTAAAGGAGACAGCGTTATGTTAGTTGATGTGGTTAAGTTTCTCGGGGTGCACATAGATGCTCTTTTGAATTGGAAAAATGAAGTGAATACTGTGGTTAATAACATGAGTTCGGCTAGTTACGCTCTAAGAAGCTTACGAAATGATGCGACTAAGAAGCAGTTAGTACAAGTTTACTATGCTTTGGTTGAATCACGTTTAAGATATAGTATCAGACTGTGGGGATGTAGTTATCTATATAATATTTCAAAAGCATTTATAGGACAGAAGAGAGCATTGCGAACAATAGCTAGAATACCTCAGTGGGAGTCATGTAGAGAGATTTTTGTTGAGCTGGAGATTCTTACTGCTCCTTCGCTTTACATATTCTTAGTGTTAACTGATCTGGTCAAATCATTACATCAGCGTGAAACAGCGGAGGAACACGTTGTGCGGATGAGTACCCGCAGAAGGGATCTTCAGCGGCCTGATGTTCCTAAATTAAATGTGGTGAGACATAGCGCACGTTTTCAGGCGACTAGATTATACAATTGCCTACCCATATCTCTTAAAATTATAAAAAATATAATAGAGTTTAAGGTTAAACTGAGGCGCTTCCTAGTGGAAAACTGTTTTTATAGTGTTGACGAATATATGAATTGGAATAAAGCGTAATGTAGGCTGAAAATTTATAATAAAAATTGTAATGTACTTTTATTGAATTTACTGAACCAATTTGATTTAATTTGAATAACTGTACTATTGTAATCTAATATTTGTATTCTGAAAAATTTGTGTTGATGTTATTGTTGATATGATTTGTTTTTTTGCTAAATTTAATGTAATTTCCAACACAGTGTCAATTGTTATGGAATAAAATAAATAAAAATAAATAAATAAATTTAACATATTCTAGCCGGAAAATATGTTGAAAAAAAAAATTAGAATTATTGCGTCGATACCAAATTGGGACAAAAAAATGTTATACCTCTTCATATCTCAGCAAATTAGTTTTATGATTAGCAAGCGTATATCTCTTAAATATATTTATATCTCTTAAATATATAAGCTTATATCCCTTCCACGTCCAAACAGATAATTTTAGTCCGCTCCGGTTTGTCCCCGTCTGCAATACGAGTACCTCATGTAGAACTTGATTTTTCTCTTTTCAATTCATATTTTTCTACACAGGTATATTTTATTTTCTGAAATATTTTTTCTATTTAGTACCTACTTTTTAGTTTAATTAATGAAAGATTTTATTATTATTTTTTATACCAATAAATACAAATCTAACGACACCTCACGTTTTGAAATCTATTTTAATCTATCGAGCCGTTCGACATACATACATACACTCGAAAAACATAACCGTCCTGTTTTGGGGCAGTCGGGTAATAAATGGTAAAGATGGGCTCTTTTTGTAATTAGTTTGATATTATCTTGGAACAATATAGTATTAAAGTTTATTACAGCCATAGCAGACGACAGACGCGCTAGTAAAGCTATTATTAGGTTTATTTATTGCAGCCATGTGGATCTAAGAGACAAGCTATCAATAGCTAGGCATACAAAGCTTGGCAAACAATGTGGGTACATAAACATATCATCATCATAACATCCCATGAAATGTCCACTACAGGACAGGGAGCTCCCTCCAGAATTCTAGCTTTTGCTGGAAAAATATGGAGGGGAAGTACCATAGTCACCTCGCTTGTTAGCGTTACGGCTGGCACAATGGACCGCGGTTGTAGGTGACCGCAGTAAGTAAGATGTAAGACACAGGAGGATGCTGCTGCCCATCCTCCAGTTAACCCTTAGTCGCCTCTTATGACACCCACGGGTATGTATGGGTTGGTACTATTCTTTGCCGGCACCACACGGGACATATACAACGTGTTAACGATAAGCGAAACTGAGAAAATTGTTTGTTCAGAATCGAGAGTAGAATTGGGTTGAGTAGAATTTCACGGGTTTATGATGAGGGTAATTTTTTTCTATTTTATTATCAAAATTTTTGCCGCTTCTCAATATTTTTGTAGCTGCGGCGCGGGGTTCATGAGCGGTGATTAGGGGAGGGAGTGGGCGTGGTGTAGAGTGCGCCTACGGCGTGCGCGGACGCACCAACTTTAAAGGAACGATATCTAGAAATAAAAATATTTATTTTTACGGGAATGGATTAATTTTAATAAAAATCAGTTGGGGTGTATGAGGGTTTCGCTTATTCCATTGACGCGTTATATATTGTCATCTATTTTCATCACTTTATAACTATTTATAGATAGAGTCTCGCGTCGTCTACGAGATCGAGTTAAAGTTGAGGAGATCCGTAGAAGAATCAGAGTAAGTGGTAGTTCTGGGAATCGTAGTCCTGGGAATCGCCAAATTCAAGTGGTACAGTCTGACCGCAACCGCTGTACCGCTGTATAGGTATGCTCACGGCGAGACGGGGCGGGAGGGAGGGCATCGCTCGTCATCCTTCCCACTCCCCCACCTCCTCGCGCATACCTAAGGCGCGATACAGCGGTTGCGGTGAGACTATAGTATGCAGGGCCCATCGCATAAGAAACCGAAGGCTGATGGGCGGAAAAGTACTAAGTTGCCGTCCACGAACCGAAAAACATAGTGTGGAAAGGCGGTAGATTTAGGGTGATCTGGTCAGATGCAGAAAGCTGTTGAAAAGTGCGTATTCAGCTTTCGATTAAGGAGGGTGGGTCGTCAGGTGGTGCAATAAAAGTTCATTGTTTACCGGGGGGAGCAAGGAACAATTTGAAGGGCGAGAGCTTTTTGGCAACTCTACTTTTATCAACCTCTATGAGAAAATACGTAAATGCAATTATAAATATGTAAGAAAAGTTCTTTTATTTATTTACATAAGAACGATAAGACATGACATTACATTAGTTCCTCCACGCATAACATAGAAACAATTAGGGGCTAATAACAAAAGTCAAAGTCATGAAATGAAATGAAATGAAATGAAATGAAATGAAATGAAATGAAATGAAATGAAATGAAATGAAATGAAATGAAATGAAATGAAATGAAATGAAATGAAATGAAATGAAATGAAATGAAATGAAATGAAATGAAATGAAATGAAATGAAATGAAATGAAATGAAATGAAATGAAATGAAATGAAATGAAATGAAATGAAATGAAATGAAATGAAATGAAATGAAATGAAATGAAATGAAATGAAATGAAATGAAATGAAATGAAATGAAATGAAATGAAATGAAATGAAATGAAATGAAATGAAATGAAATGAAATGAAATGAAATGAAATGAAATGAAATGAAATGAAATGAAATGAAATGAAATGAAATGAAATGAAATGAAATGAAATGAAATGAAATGAAATGAAATGAAATGAAATGAAATGAAATGAAATGAAATGAAATGAAATGAAATGAAATGAAATGAAATGAAATGAAATGAAATGAAATGAAATGAAATGAAATGAAATTTTATTTTGTGGATCATAGGTCATTGAGGTGTTACAATAAAATTTTAAATAGTTCCAGCTATGTCCCGCCATTAAGGCATACAAAAATTACTAAAAGATTAAAGTTATGTCATGTAAAATATATGTCTCCAAATAATTTATATGTCAAGTACTTAAAAAAATATTATTACTACAATTATTTAAAACAAAGTATTATCATTAAAATATTCATTAAGGCTATAATAGCATTTGTCCACCAAAATGTCATGTAGCTTTACCTTAAACACACTAAGCTTATCACAGTCTCGCAGTGACTTCGGCAATCTATTAAAAATGTTTGGAGTTCTACAGTACACACTTTTGTGCACAAGTGCTGTGTTACATTTTTGAAGCCTCATTCTGTCCCTAATCCGTTCTCGATCATGAAATTCAAATAATCCTAGATTTGATTTAGCAAAGACACAGCATTCATAAATGTACATACAACTTAGAGTTAGAATTTTCATTTCTTGAAAAAATGGTTTACAGGATTCGATTTTTCTCAAGTTACAAATTGACCTTATACAGCGCTTCTGTGCTCTAAATACAGACAAAACGTCAGTGGCGTTTCCCCAAAAGATCAGACCGTATCTAAGGATAGAGGCTACATATCCATGATATGCTGATAGAACGCTTTTCCTATCAACAACTTTACTTAATTTGCGCAAAGCATAAGAAGACTGACTAACTTTTTTGATAACCTCTTCAATGTGAGCTTTCCAGTTTACTTTATTGTCAATATAGAGACCTAAAAATTTAGTGACTTCAATTTCACTAATTTGAGTACCTGCATAACATATGTTCAATTTGTTAGAGAGCCGTCTTTGCTTAAAATTCATTATTTTTGTCTTGTCAAGGTTTATTTTAAGATTGTTTATACTAAGCCAGTCTATGATACAAGTCAGTGTTTGGTTTATACTAGTCTCTACAACATTTACATTTTCACCAATGAAAAGTAAAGTACTATCGTCAGCAAATAGCGTTATATGGTGATTCGTCATGGAAGGCAGGTCATTAATATAAATCAAAAAAAGTAAAGGTCCCAGCACACTGCCTTGCGGAACTCCAAATTTGACTAGTTTAGTTTTAGACGAATATGTTACTTCACATTTTGTAAACGGACATATTTTATTAATTTCAGTGACATGTTTGCGATCGGTAAGGTATGACTTTAGTAGGTTATAGACATTGCCTCTTACACCATATGAGTACAATTTTTGCAGTAAAATATTATGATCGACGCAGTCAAAAGCTTTGGACATATCCATATATAAAGCTATCGTAGTCAGTCGATTATCCATACCATAAAATACAGTCTTTAAAAAATCAAAAATAGCCAAGTTTATGTTTTTGTCTTTCCTGAAACCATACTGTCTTGGAGTTAATATTTTATTTGCCTCAAAAAAACCATACAAAGACCCATAAATATATTTTTCGAAGATTTTGGCAAATATAGAAATAATGGCAATAGGTCTATAGCAATTCATATCCGACTTTTTACCTTTTTTAAAAATAGGTTTAATTATAGAAAGCTTTAATGCTGTCGGGAATTTACCTTGCTCAATACACAGATTAAATATATGACTAAGTACAGGAGAAATAACTTCCGACACTTCTTTAACTATCCTAGTTGCTATACCGTCATTACCTGTGCTATTTGTGTTCTTTAGTAATCTTATTATTTTATTTATATCTTGAGATGAAGTAGGCGGCATGAATATTGAGTTGCATTGATAGTTTTGTGTAGTTATATTATTATGTTCGGTATGGTTTGTACTCGAATCAACTACTTGAGAAAAGAAAGAATTAAAGCTTTCAGCTATGAGTTGAGGATCATTTATTAGAGTTTCATTCACTTCAATCTGACTAAAGTCATCTTTTGGAAAGTTTTTTTTTGAATTGTTAATAACTTGCCAAGTGGCCCTGGATTTATTTTCTGAATTTCTAATGAAATTATTATTTTGAGATTTTCGTGTTAAGTTTATGATTGACTTATACCGTTTTGTATAATCTGTAAGGGCCTTTTTATTACTTCTCGTTGGTGCTCTACGAAATTTCCATAGAAAGTCTCTTCTTTTACGGCTGCACAGTTTAATTCCCCGAGTAATCCACTTCGGCCTTTTTGTCGACGAGACTTTAACCCTAACTTTAGGAAAACACAGACCATAAAATGACCCAAAAATTTCTAAGAAGGAGTCATAAGCATGATTTGCATCCGTTTCACTGTAAACATTTTCAAAACTTAACTGCCTCAAACATTGAACAAACTTATCTCTATTGTCTCTACAATAATCTATTTTAAACCTAAACCAGTGTTTCATAGAACATGTTTTCTTAGTAGGACATGTGAGGAGCTGAGCTGAATGATCAGATAGTGCATAATCTATTAGTTCTCCGTTGCAACCTCGAACATTATGGGCTATGTTGTCTAAACACCTTCCACTTGCTAAGCGTGTAGGTTTTTTAAAATTAAGTCTGAGGTTATAAGAGGAGAGCAAATCTATGAAGTCTATAGAGTACTGTGTCTTTTGCAGTATATCGATATTAAAGTCTCCACATAGGACGATTTTATGTTTTTTGTATCCATAAGTGTTCAATATTTGACCTAAAACATTTTTAAAAATTTCAAAATATTGCCATTTATTTTTGTTTTTTGGGATCCTGTAAACACAGAATATGAAAAAATTATGTTCGATAAGTTCTATTCCAGAGCATTCAACAACACCTGGTATTGACATTTTGGAAACAGTAGGCAAATCTCGATATTTGTGATGTGCTTTTACTAGTATACAAAATCGTCAAAATCGTTTATTCATTGTTGGATATTAAAATCTCTTAATGACGTCAGCTAAACTACATCGCTTCACAAACAATGTGGCGCCATTGTGGGAAAAAAAGAAGCGACAATAAAAACCCAAGACAATAACAATATCCACATTCCTAATTCAAATAATTTGTTTCCCTTAGATTAAAAGTGGTTTTAGTCCCTGTTAACGTAGAACGAACTAGCTCTTTATCCACATTCCCAATTTAAATAACTTTTAGTCCCCTAAAGATTAAAACGCAATTTTAGTGCCTGTTATCGTAGATCGAACTAGCACTTTATTCGAATAGATGCGAAATTCAATTATAATTTCTTTGGGTTTTTGGATGGTCACGACCCCCCTAACCCTGGATACGTCCTTATTATAGGAGCAGTAGATGTCTTTCGACGACTGAAACTGACAGTAGATGTCTTTCGGCTGGATGGTGGTCGAGATTCAGTTATTATTCGCTCGATTCCTACTTAACTCGAAGGCAAACAAGAATCAAAATGGTTGATTTATTTCTGTTCCAATTTCGTAAGGCTTAAAGCTTTCTAATTTATGCTCGTGCACGTTTAGATTTGCATTTGTACGCAACTTTGATAGCGCCAACTTTGTTGTTGAATTAAGATGGTTTCACAGAAATATGATAAAATATTAAGAGTTTCGTTGCCTAGTATTTACGTCTTTCATTTTTACTGAAACGTTTTTGATGGGTGGTAGAAGGATGACAGGATGAAGTCCCGTAAAGGAAAAAGAAAAGGTTAAATAATAAAAATACTTTTCTCAAACATGCTTGGAAATTTGATTGTTATTTTGACAACCTTCTTCGAGATATATAAAAATAACTGTACTAGTTAAATACTTGCGAGCAGTTTCCGGGAATGTTTATTATGTGAAATCCATTTGTATAGAATTTTGAGACCGAGTAAATTACTATATCTGTCTATTTTTTAAAAAAAGGAATGTACCAACAAGCATAAAAAACAAAGAAGTAACTTATCCAAGCATAACCACCAAGGAGGTAACTAATCAAAGATTTTGTTTAAACTTCGAACTGGCTTGCAAAACGAAAGATATAATATGTAAAAAAAAAATAAACAAACAGATTAACTAGAATATGAAAATTAAAAACTGCGATGTAAACAAAGAAATATATCGGTAACAATGATATTACAATTATATATTGATCGGTAAGTAATTTTTTCAATGTTTGTTTGGATTTAACTTCGTTTTAACTTCGCATTTATTGAGAAAAGTTCTATACAAGCCGTGGCCGCAACCAGGTATTGAAGGACTTACGCATGTGGGTCTCGGCTTCGTCTCTGCTTACATTATCACGTTCGTCCTTCAATACTTTTTTTGTCAGCCATGGTAATAATGTACTATACCTGTAGGTATACCTCGTTGGTAACACTGTTACTGCTTTTGTGTTTTACTGTTGAACCACTTAACATGAAAATTCTGCTGCCGATAGCGATAAAATTTGACATTTTCTAGATGCATTTTATGGAAAGAGCGAGTGTGATACGACATCTTCAATTCCCCGATGGCTGAGCCATTCAGCCGGAGTCTGAGTTGAGAGGACAGAGGAGTGTGAACGATATTTTATTATCTGCGGGGTTTTTATAATTTGAGGTCGCTCTATTCAACATGATTCGTTCAGATAGTGTGATATTGATTTATTGTTTCATACTTTTACGGTCGCTGTCACTATAATAGTAGATTAGTAGCCAAGGGCTGTAAGGCATCAATTGCAGCCCGAGATATTTAGGCGCACGAGCGCAGCGAGGGCGCCTATAGTTCGAGGGTGCAATTGATGCTTACACCCGAGCTAACTACTCTGCTTTACATCTCGATTGTGAGGTAAGTAGGTCCTTATTACCACCAAATTGTAGGTGACCAATTAGCGCTCTAGGGTAATAATGTAGCTAGAAAAGCCCTAGGGCGGTAAGTAATTAAAAAAAAACCACTTTACTCTTTCAAAACTCAATTACTTACCGCCCTAGGGCTTTTCTAGCTACATTATTACCCTAGAGCGCTAATTGGTCACCTACAAGCCCCATTTGGGGGTAATAAGGACCTACTTACCGAATATGAGGATGTAAAAGAAATTTTTGCGATATAAACTTTTTGTAATATTTAGAAAAAGGGAAGCAAGTTAGACGTGGATACACAAGAAAATGGCGCTTATATGTCTTGCCATGCAGTTGGAAATATTTTATTTATTTATTTTTATTTTATTTTAGTTTATTGAAGAATAAACAGTCTTATCTAAATATATTTAAAAACATTAAAATATTGTAATAAATAGACCTATAGTTCTCTTAATTAATTTAGAATTTGTATACTATGTGAGCTAAATATATATATATATACATATCTAAATAATTCATACAATACAATACTACTAATTTTCTGATCAATTTTTTTCTAAAACGACTTATACTCGTATATGGAATAAATATGAATATAAATTACTTTGCAATGAATGAGCTCCTCAAAAAATCTAAAATGTTTGAACTAGACATTGGAACAAAGTTCCAATAAGCGCCATAGGATTTAAAATATTATTAATAGGTATTCAAAAAGATATAAAATAAATAAAACACAAACTTTAATGAAAGTGTGCTAAAGATGCAAAATAAAGTATATTTTCAGACTAATCTACAAAATCACTTTAAGTTTAAACCAAATTAAAGCAGAATAGATCTTGATTTCAGGCTGATCTTCATTAAGTCTCTACTGATAAGCTTAACAAATAAATCTAAATAAATAACACTTGAAATGGGCTATAAAGTGCTGAGCAAAGAGCAGTTGTATTTTATTGGTGCTGCTGGCGTAAATTGCTACGCATTTCTTATATACATCGCACAAAAAACCTTTTTGCTAATCGCTCAGCTGTTTATATTGCGTTATACCTTCGTTATACCAGTAATAATATATTGTAAGTTCTTAAACAGAAACGCCTTATAATAAAGAAGTCCGGTCAATGGTTTATCAGTTGCAGAACAGCTGCACGAGGAAATATAGGGGCAGATGTATGTAGAATTGTAGAGCCCCTATGAAAGAAGATTCCAACTTATGTTTGGAGCATAAATGAAATCTTTTGAAAGTCTTAACGTGAAAGCTGTTCGTACGATGACTATCTATTCGACCTTCAAAGGTTTTCTTTTAAACCGTAGGGTTCTAATTAAATTGTAAACATAATTTAACAGGCCATGTAATTAAATAACTTTCCCAAAGCAATGTAGGTCGAACGAAATAAGAAAAACCAAATTTTACCTCCCATATAAAATAGTTTCTATGGGAGGTCGAAAATTGATTTTCGTATGTTATTGGACCATAGGTCAAAATATGAAATTTGTCCTCCTACATAAAATACGTTTCTATGCGAGTTAAAAAAGTTTGAACAGTTTTTTACACGTTTTTGGACAGTTTGGAAAGTTATCCAGTTTCTTGGACTGAATCACACCCTTTAGTATTATCAGACCTCTCCGTTGCACATTGTATAATGGTCGAAACTTTTATAGAATATGTGTTGTGATTTGGGGTTCACAACAAATAATAAAAATTTTGAAGGATCACCTTACAAAAAACGTGTATATTTTCATCTGCTATGTTTTAGCTCTACCGAAAGCGTTTGTACTCACCATTCTAAAAAAAACAAACAATGAAAATCACCCAAATAAAGAGTAGTTTTCTGAAATTACGTCTGATAATTTTTTGTTGTGGTGTTACGGAATTATCGTTTTACAAAAGAGGGCTATAAGAGCAATTTATTGCCTGAAGACTCGTGATTCCCTGATCAACATTACGACAGTGCCATGCCAATATATTTATGAAAACATTATACAGGGTGTCCCAGGAAACACTGTCAAGCGGTGGTCCAGAGGTGAGGAGGTATCTTTTTTATTACTGAACATTTTTCCAATTTTCTTTTTGTGTCATGATCGCCTTGAACGTTACTTTCATACATAAATAATAAACCTCCTAACATTCCTACTTGTTACTCAAAAAGTATAGTAAATAAAATTTTTGAACAATTTAATGGGCCGATTAAAATTGTGATCATCAATTTAAAAATACAAGAAGGATGTTCCATAGATTGTGGCTGGTTTCAAAAACTTTTCAAGTCTCTAGGCTACCCAAAACATAAAAAATCTTGGGGCTTAATGGCTTAATTATTTATCTATAAATAATATGCCTATTTTGGTGATTCCTATTGCAAATTAAGATAGTGATAAGGCTTCTCTACAAAGTCCGTCTGGAAAAGTAGCGCTTTTTTCCTGTTTTTGTCGT
This sequence comes from Athrips mouffetella, assembly GCA_947532105.1. Taxonomy (NCBI): domain Eukaryota; kingdom Metazoa; phylum Arthropoda; class Insecta; order Lepidoptera; family Gelechiidae; genus Athrips; species Athrips mouffetella. The sequence goes on from OX383963.1 coordinate 29,446,928, forward strand.
AAAGCAGCAGTGTTTCCACTCTTGTGTTTCGGTAGAAGTTTTAAGAGAGCCAGTGGCGTGCACTCCATACATGCAAAAAAGCTCTGCATACCCTGTGATCCCAGACGATCAATACAAATGTGCCCCTAAATATAAATGATAATGTTAACTTTACTATAATAACTCCCGTAAAATGAAATTCTCGTCAAAATGTCTTTGATTTGGCTTCTCATATATATTTAGTTACGCGCCATCTATGCTTAACGGTAAACACTCGCGTGTAGCACCGCAGCGCTTTGTAACTACGGGGCGCCCCGTGCGCAAAAGCAGTACTAAGCCCTGCTTATTTTTCATACAAAGCATCTCGTTAAGTCTCGTGTAGTACACAGCAAAAGTTTGTCTGTGTGCGTGAAAATGTATGCGTGTGTAGCGCTTGCAGAAGCTCAGCTTATAGTGCGACCCGTCCGAATTGAGAAGCCGTCAAAGTAGAATATAGAGAGTCGACTTGTTTTGTCGAATTGACCATCTCTGTTTCGAATATAAAACCGATATAGCAGTTTTTACGACGTTGATTCGATAAAGAAAATGTAACCAGTATAAATACGTAAATAATACAACATGAAATAATTCGTAAATTAAACTTATTTTAATATTTTATTAATTAGCGCAAAGTTATCAATCTTTGGATATCATGGACCTATTAGGGTCGCGTTCCAAAACAGTGAGTATTTTCCTGACAGCAGGATATCTTTATAAGACATCCATATATGTCCCTCAACACAGAATCCTCAGAGAAAAAAACTGCTTAAAAATTTATTTTGACGATGCCAAAAAATAGTCATGAAATAGTCATAAATAGTCACCATAAGGAAAAAAATAGTCGCGTTACAATTCCAGAGTTATAGCTATGGTTTGCTGAGGATTATGGGCATAGGCTATATACAGAATCCTCAGTTCTGATGAAAGCAAACCGTGGGGACTATCGACTTGGTTTTTATTTTAAAAAATAGTCATGAAATAGTCGTCTTGACTTCCAAATTCTCAAAAATAGTCGTTCAAGGATTTCAGAGTTACAGGGGTAGCTTGCTGAGGATTCTGTGCATAGCATTTCACGGACGCAGATTCCAGCAGAACGTTTAGGTTTTTCTGTTTGATACTGATGTCAAAAAATAGTCAACAAATAGTCGTCTCAAACAATAATCACTTTGGTCTGGTTTACCTTGTAGAAGTATGTTAAAAATGCATGTTAACTTCGCCATACATTTTTCAACTCAAGTACAGTCGTGTTCAAAATGCATATCATCTTTGATGGTAACTATTTAGTTACTTTTTTTTTATGTATTTGGAACCCAATATAATTAATTCTGTAATAAAAAGCAAAGTTTATTTGTTTTCATGTTAAATAATATAGCTTAATAAACTACAATAACTGGTTTTAAACTAAAATAATAAAAAAATCTTCTTTATGAATATATTCAGTACCTACAGATTATGTTTAAGTTAGTTTTTTGTATAAATCACAGTCTTCGTACTTATGTCCGTTAAATGGTTAAATGAGTAATACAGGGTGATAATTTTATTGCGTGCCATAGCTTAGGGGGTGTTTCAGTAACGATAAAGGAACCCAAAAAAAAAATCTATTTTTAAAAAATTCAGAAAATTTTAAAATTAGCCCTACGCAGAGGGCAATAACCCGCAGCGCAATGACCCAACCGAAGCTGCGCTTTTAACGAGCTGCTGTTAGTTTAAGAATCTATATTCAATTTTTAAGTAGGATTATTGAAAAAATGGAAATCCTAATTTGGAATAACGCGTTGTGTATTTACTGCTTCCATAGGCTGTAGTGTAAGTTAACTTTACATTTCATATAATTACCGTTGAACACGGTAACACGTTGTAATAGCAACAATGTAGGGCACTTCAACACGCGTCGGCGGTGGCGAGCGCTAGCTCGGTCATACAATTCGGTCGAGCCGAACGCCGCCATGCTATTGGTTAAACATATCTCGTCTCAGAATATTGGTGCTTTTTCTATTATACGACTCACGTTAAACATTTCCAACTCTATTACTATGCCATTAAGTCACTGATTTGTATTATTCTACTGATGTGCTATTGGGTAAAAGAAACACATATGCAGCGACATTTTAATTTTTAATGAATAGTTAAATGCGTAGACAAACAACATTGATCAATCAAGAAATTAGTAAAGTTTGCGAACCTACCAATTATTATAAAAGTATTTTTATTTACTGAATGCATCTGGGTTTAAGCCCGATATTCTAGTTTTACCTTTCCTTAAACGTGGAACCTACATTATAAGTTTTTAGACCAAAAGGTTGGGTCTGTGCACTGATATATCAGTCGGTTTATCCTCTTATTTACCTAATAAAAATAGATAACACAAAAATAGGGTCTGCAACAATATATAAAAATAAAAGCCTCTAACAATATCAAAATCCATTTTTTTTGACAACTTGAAATCAATATCAAATAATTTTGTATACGCGACTGTACAAAGAAAAAATGTATGGCGAAGTTAACATGCATTTTTAACATACTTCTACTAGGTAAACCAGACCGAAGTTATTATGGTTTGAGACGACTATTTGTTGACTATTTTTTGACATCAGTATCAAATAGAAAAACCTAACCGTTCTGCAGAAATCTGCGTCCGTGAAATGCTATGCACAGAATCCTCAGCAAGCTACCCCTGTAACTCTGAAATCCTTGAACGACTATTTTTGAGAATTTGGAATTCAAGACGACTATTTCATGACTATTTTTTAAAATAAAAACCAAGTCGATAGTCCCCACGGTTTGCTTGCATCAGAACTGAGGATTCTGTATATAGCCTATGCCCATAATCCTCAGCAAACCATAGCTGTAACTCTAGAGTTGTAACGCGACTATTTTTTTCCTTATGGTGACTATTTATGACTATTTCATGACTATTTTTTGGCATCGTCAAAATAAGTTTTTATGCAGTTTTTTTCTCTGAGGATTCTGTGTTGAGGGACATCCATATAAATTGGAAAAAAATGTGCATACCCTGCCTTAAATCTCTGTGCACGCCACTGAAGAGAGCTGGTAAAATTTCTGGCACATGAGCCATTGTATTTTATTTCTTAGGATGGGCCTTCAGAATTTGGTTGTATTTTCCGTAAGAATAACTACTTGATAGGGTACTTTGAAAGTATTTTAGTACTTAAAATGATATTTCGCGCTGAAATTGGCGTTCAAAAGATGCTAGGGAAAATCTGAATCTTAATTTAGGTTAAAATTATTATTTTATTAACCTAAATTACTTTTGTCAAATTTTGATAATTGTGGGACAGACTTTACAGAATAGCCCCACCACCTTCAAAGTTGCCACAAAAATAACGAAAATTGTAAAATTTATTATTTTATACCTAAATTAAGATTCAGGTTTTCCCTAGCATCTTTTGAACGCCAATTTCAGCGAAAAATACCATTTTAAGTACCAAAATACTTTCAAAATACCATATCAAGTAGTCATTCTTACGGAAAATACAACCAAAACCTGAAGGCCCATCCTAAAAAATAAAGTACAATGGCTCATGTGCCAGAAATTTTACCAGGTCTCTTAAAACTTCTACCGAAACACAAGAGTGCAAACACTGCTGCTTTACGACAGAAACAGGCAAAAGGCGCTCTTTTTCCAGACGGACTTTGTACAGAAGCCTTATCACTATCTTAATTTGCAATAAGAATCACCAAAATAGGCAAATTATTTATTTGAAGCCTAAATTAACATTCAGGGTTTTTCCCTCACAACTTTTAAACGCCAATTTCAGCGAAAAATACCCCATTAAGCCCCAAAATTTTTTTATGTTTTGGGTAGCCTAGAGACCTGAAAAGTTTTTGAAACCAGCCACAATCTATGGAACATGCTTTTAATATTTTTAAATTGATGATCACAATTTTAATCGGCCCATTAAATTGTTCAAAAATTTTATTTACCATACTTTTTGAGTAACAAGTAGGAATGTTAGGAGGTTTATTATTTATGTATGAAAGTAACGTTCAAGGCGATTATGACACAAAAAAAAAATTGGAAAAATGTTCAGTAAAAAAAAAGATATGAATTTTTAAATTTCCTTCGGCAGAAAATTTTAAAAATTAATAAAATAATTTATAACTCGAAAACTACAAATAATCGCGGAAACTACATGGGGGTGATTCGGGTAGCCTAAGGGGTGGTCCACCTCTGGACCTCCGTTTGACAGTGTTTCCTGGGACACCCTGTAAACGCTAGAAAGAACATTCATCAATTACCTAAAAATTGTGACAGGCATAATTTTAATAAGAGAAATAATAACAAAATTGATCAAGCATACACTAGATTAACTAAAGTCAATACATCTTTCGTTGTCTGTGTGTACGATACTACAACAAAATACCTGACAATGTAGTGCAATTACGAGTACCTGAGAGAAAGTTTTAAGTATGTGTTAAGCAAACGTTATGTAAAAAAGCTTACTATGGATTAGATGACTATATCAATGACAAGGAGGTGCTCTGATATTCCAGAAAAACCAAGAGCGAAACACAAGAAACACATTGTAAAAAGCTGACTCTTAAAATAGGCCGTACTGCAGTTGTTTCTTGCCGTTTCTTTTACGCTGCCATATCACGATCCGAAACGGCGTAGACTCGCTCTATTTGCATTGTATTCTGCATGACATCCAATAAGTATTCTGTAAAGAATCTACATTGAATAAATTATCTGAATCTGAATCATCGGTGAGCGAATTCAACTTGCGTTTGGATGGTTTTATTTTGGACTAAATTGGTATTAAAATATTTTGGACTGTCCGAATAAAATGATCGTTTCTGTTGAAAGGCAAAATACCATATATGGCTCCACGTGTACGGCATTGGAATATGATTAATCATATGGAACTTAATATGTCAAGTCATGACGTTATAATTTTATCACTAATTGACTCACGACGTGACTGTTACACGTAGTAACTTCGTTTTACTGTAAATCAATCATCATATTACGCCTAACCTTATTCCGCCTTACAGATAACTTATTTTACCCGTGTGGTGCCGGCTACGGCCACGTCCCGATTAGACTCACAGTGAGCCGCTCACTGTGAGCCGACTGACTCTGAGCGGCGGCGTGTCGGTCGCTTACTCAATTCGTTCCGTCAGCGTAGTGAGCTGACTGAACCGCCGACCGGGAGCATAGTTCGCGGCGACTCAGCTACTCACTGAATGAATCCGCAAGTGTAACGGCGCAAACTGCGTACAGTAAGCGCTGGATGGACACTCCGTTTAAAATATATAGGGAGGCGTACTGGGGGCAGACAGTGAGCGGCTCACTGTGAGCCTAATGGGGACCTGGCCTAAGAATAGTACCAACCCATCTCTATCCGTGGGTGTCGTAAAAGGCGAATAAGTGTAGCGAGACACCTGTATCAAACCCGACGCGTAAAGATGCTCGCAATGCTTTTTAGGTTATCCTTGACACATTGACGGAATTTCTGTTTGTGTCCAGGTGTTTCACTACACTAAGGGATTCAAACCGTAGGATGGGAAGCAGCATCCACCGTATTTAACTAACCATTTCAATTACTGTGATCACCAATCTCCGCGGTCCATAGGTGCCAGCCGCAACGCCTAAAAAGCGTGATGGCTATGGTACTTCCCCTTCAAAATATTGCTGTGATGTTCTGGAGGAAGCCCAGCAGTGGAATTTTAAAAGGGATATTATGATGATGATGGTCTAATCTAGGGGATTAGAGACGGGAGTACTGTGTTTAACGTTAAAGCAACTACCATTTGGCCTCTGCAGCTCAGAAGTAAACCAGACCCTCCTACCACTATAGTCTGACCGCAACCGCTGTACCGCGCCTGGTATGCGCGGGGAGGTGGGGGAGTGGGAAGGCAAGCGCAAGAACTACTGGTTGTAATCGACGAGCGTGTGTGAAAGGGTTGATGAAAGTAGAGGAAGTGAGGGAAGTTAGTCAAGATCGTAGCAGGTGGAGGAGGGCTTTGGTATCTGCCTACCCCGACGGGAAAGAAGCTTGATGTTATGTGCGTATATTACAGAACAGTAGCGAGTTAGACGGGTGCGCATCATTTCGTATAAATATTTTTCGTATATCAACGTTTCAATAACATTCAATTGATACGAGTATAGTAAACGATAACAACTATTAGCATAATTTTGTTTTACATAATGAACGTTTACTATAATCAACGTTTTCTATACTAACATTTGGCATAACTATCATTTCACCTAAATATCTTTCATATAAGATTCATTGGGCTTAGTAGAATCGATAATAGGCGAGCGAAGCGAGCAAAAGAGTTCGGGGCACCCCGACACAGTTGGTTAGGTTCGAAGGGTATGGCGGAATTGAGTGGAGGCGAGCGGAGCGAGCTCCGCTTCATTCCGCCATACCCTTCAGGTTAGGTTGACATGAATGCATGCGCATGCCTGCTTGTTTGCATGCATGCATGCTTGCCTGAATGCATGCATGCTTGCTTGCTTGTATGCATGCTTGATGTATGCATGCTTGCTGTATGCATGCTTGCTTACTTGTTTGTAAATATTCATTTTTATTAATTTTAAAAGCAATAATAATCTAGCACTGGTTTGCACTCGTGACAATCTGACATGTATAATTTTTATTCGAGGTTCTACCTACCCACCCACCCACTTAGTGAGTGACTTAAGAAATATTAAATCAACAGCTCATATTTTATATTGCTTTTATTAAATGGTCAGGCGTTTTAGTTGCAATTTAATGAATTGAATTTATTTTTCAGATTTGTAAATTTTACATTTGAATTTTATATGAAGTGATTATTATACGAAATGATATTATATAAAATGGGTATTATAAGAAAAGACGATTATATGAAATAATTTTATAGGAAATGTTTATTATACGTTTTGAAATTATACGAAATGAAAATATGTGAAATGTCGATTATATGAAACAAAATTATATGAAACGTTGTTATATCAATTAAATGTTATATTAAAAGTTGTTATATGATCTATTACACACCCAAGTTAGACACATTGCTTGACATGGCTTAAGTGTCGTGTATGCGCCAAGCAAATTAGTTCTCCCACCTTGTCACTTTAGTAAGGGTGATGAAGGACAAATTTCTATATGATTTGCTCATGTCTGCCTCTTTGACTGATGATAAAGAGCATCCTCTAGAAGATACAAAAAATATTGGCGGACATCCACACCCCTGCGTTTTTGAAGAATTAAGTTTTAACTATTTTGAAATTTGACAATAAAACGTACACCTGGCAATCTATGACTATCTGATTAAATACAATGTATAAAACCCCAGAAAAATGGTCTGCCACCATAATAGCCCTGCGTCGTAAAGTTACAGCGCTTAAATCGATTCGTATTGAGCTGATCTATCATCTCTATTAATATGAATCATGAACAAATCATATAACCAAATTGCAGCCAGCACCCTAACTACTTAACTTGATACCTAAAATTGTTAAGAGTTATACCAAATAAACATTTCCTCTTTCACTCTTTCTTTTTCTTTCTTTGTTTCTTTCTTCTTCCTTTCTTCTCTCTTTCTTTCGCTCGCTCGCTCTATTTCTTTCTTTCAATCTTTGTTTTCAGTTTTGTGATATAACGGTGTCGTTGAAATGTTGCACGCTTTTGCATTTCTACCCTGTATCTTTACATGTTAATTTCCTGAAAATATTTTACGCGAAGTTATTGCGTTGGTCGCAATGTGGAGGAAAAGTTCAATGACTGATAATTGCCTCAACGGCAGGAGCGATGGCTTTCAAATTCAAGCAGGAAATATGTTTTCGCCCAGCGGCTTCGCCCGATTATTATAGCTTATAAACTACACTGGGCGGAAAAGAAACTAGATTAGCTTATTGGGTTGCTGTAGGACCTCTAGCAAAGTTTTACGTAGTATGTCCTATACTATGAAACGAGCAATAATCGGTTTCTCTAAAAACGGCTCTAACGATTTCGATGAAATCTAACATACGGGGGATTTTGGGGGCAAAAATCGATCTAGCTAGGTCTCATGTCTAGTGAGCATTTTGTAAATTCCGCGTTTTAGACAGAAATTTACAGCGCCATCCGTTGGCGAGTAGCATAGCTTGCTAACCCGATGATATTTTCAGGTTGAGGCGGCTATTATAGAGCGAAGCTCGGACGCCCAGATACTTACATAGCTTTCTGTGTAAGTACCTGGGCGTCCGAACTTACAACTGGCTTTCTATTATCGTAAACTATTAAAATATAATGAAAATGTTTGAGATTGATATTTGCTATCACGTGATATTTCAGCTTTTGAAAATCCCATTTTCACTTTATTTTACTAGCGTTTACGACATTAGAAGGCCACTTTCCCAAAGAAAAGTTATTAGTATACAAGGTGTAACCGAAAGGGTATATCAACTCTGAAGGACGTGATTCTTGAAATGAAATTGAACAACTTTCCTTAAGAAACATAGGACGAAAAAAACCTTTCACCCAGGTATACAAAATGCACCAGCAGCTGATTCAGTTTTTACGGGAGGTCAAAAATTTTTTTTAGTATTTCGACCTATGTTCCTTAGAGAAAGTTGTTCAGTTTCATGGGCAGATTCACGTCCGTCAGGGTTGGTATACCGTTTTGTTATATCCTGTATAACCAATAATATAGCCATGCCTTAGCGGATAAAATTTCACATACGTATAAGTAGCATTATGGATTTAGAATAGGATAAAAAATCGTTTATTTCGTTGCTTAATTTGTTTTTTTTTAGTAAAATGCAGCAAGTTGGTTCAAAATCCTTCACTTTATGGGACACCTAATAGAGATTGCATGGTATTATTTCCTAAACTTTTAAATTCTTAGCCAGTGCCATACGGATCTTCCTCTATTATCTACTATTATAAAATGGTTGTAAATTGATTTTGTCTGTATATCGAGATTTTTTTAAAGTATCACGTTATGCTATTTATTTTTGGATCTTTTATCTGTTTGTTTGTTTTTTCGAGCATCACGCTAAAACTACTGATCCGATTTAAATGAAACTTTTTTGTTTGATAGCTATAGGTTAACTTAAACACTGGTTTATATTTTATTTAACATTCGGAAGAAGTCACGGGCAAAAACTGTTTTATAAACCTGGGTAGATATAGTCCTGTTGTGGATGTTTGCTTCACCACGGGACTCACATTTTCACCTTCTCCCGGGACATTTATATTTATTACTCGCCATTTATATTTCTTACGTGTTATGAATGAAAATGTTATTTTATTATACCTCACACTGAAATTACCTTATGAATTTCTTTTTATTGTGATCGCTGATTTCTTTTCCGATGAAATGATTGCACGGTTCATAAATTTTAATGTAAAGTTTTAATGAAATAAGTTAATTGTAGAAACAACTTTGAAATCATAAAAATAAATAACAGCTTAGCTTTCTCGTGTACGTATATAATATTTTGGCCAAGTTAGGTATTGCCAATTTATAAAACATATTTTTTTTATTTTATCACTTGCTTTTAATATTTGAAGTAAGTTCTTTTACTAGCAGTACATGACACAACGTTGAATTTCAATTAGGAAAAAAATCCTTCGCTCCATACGAAATTACAGTTTGAACGTAGTGTTATTAGGGTTCTGTACCTCAAGAGGAAAAAAAGGATTACTTTGTTATCCGTATTCTCTCTGTCGGTCTTTGTGTCAAGGCCCTTTTTCTCACAAAGGGAAAAAGGTATGAAGTTGTAATTAATATTGAATATTAATGTCCATAGACCTTTAAAGCTGTGAAAATTCCAGGCTTTTACAACAACACAATCAAAAGATACGGCCATTTAACGGCCATTTACGAGTATGTCTCTATATTCATACATTTATGAACCAAATCGAAACCTATAGAGTAATTCCCGTTGACCTAGGCCCGTATTGATAAATCCTTCTCAAAATCGTCCCCAAGACCATGTCAGCTGACTTAATTATCAAGATGCAATTAGAATCTCAAGATCTTGCTTATTAATAAACTACTATCCAAATATCAATCTCAAGTGTCCGTTTTTGATACAAACGTCAAAAGAGCAAAAATAATTCATGTCTGCGTTTTGTTTTAATACAAAGAATACTCGTATACAGTCTGAACGAAATAATACTCGTCACTATTTGACAGCATCAACAATTTTGAGTTAAGTTTCATTTATAAATTAGTGAGTGTGTTTTTAACACCCAAGTGATAATTGCTCCGATGACAGCTACTTAATTTCTGTTTATTAATTAATGCAACACCCCAAGATGCCCCTTAAGGACAACCTCACACTTAAGCGGGATTTATCAATTCGACCCCTAGAATAATGTTTGCAAGAAGCTCGATTTCATAGTACAAACAACGGAAAAGGCTAAAATTATGAAATATTACAACTTTTAAACAAATTCGCGTATACTCGCGGAATTCAGACGCACCGCAGGATATCACCCATATCTGGTTGATATTCCACACATTCGCACAAAGCGCTTTGAAACATCCTTTATAATGCGCACAGCTAAGGAGTGGAATTCTCTGCCTGCGTCTGTGTTCCCGAGCTCTTATAACCCGAATCTATGTAAGTCGCGAGTGAATAGGCTTTTTCTGGGCAAGCTCGTTCCATCGTCGACCTCATCTCTGTCCTCAAGGCTAGATCGAGGTCAAGAGTAATCCCATACATAGTAAAAAAAAAATACTCGTATGTATGTCTCATAAGTATTCAGCGTACATAATATAAATATACTCACTTACCTTGCCTCGTTTTGTTTTGATTCTACTATGACGTTATTAATGATGTCGTATTAAGTTTATCGTATTAAGACCTAATTACACGTTTTACCTCGTTGATACTTAACTTTTTGGTTGACTCTTAAGTTAAGCCACCGAGCATAAGTGACGAAATTTTAATGAGCTCATTAAGCTCATACCCAGCGTCTCACAACAAATATAAACCCAATTGTCACTTCTTAATTAACCCTAACGTAATGTAATCTTAAGTGATACTAGGCCCTGAGACAAACGGCTCTCTATTTAGCTACGACTTAAGCTAGCTGTAAATCTTGTGTTATGTAACTTGGAGGAGCGAGGCATTCCCACTACAAGTATCTCTGATTACTTACAGGGAAGCCCCGGTATATGTATGTTTTCAGATTTACCTAAATAAAAATATTTTTAATAATTTTTTTTTTATTTTTATTATCGTAAACGCTAATAAAATTTGCATTGTATCGACAGTACTGTTACGCAATGTGTTGTTAGTTAATGTCAATCCCATACATTTTCATTCTATTTACTAGCGTTAGTGATAGTAGAAAGCCGTTTCTCTCTAGGCCCTGGGTGGCGATATATACAACGTGTTAACGGAATAAGCGAAACTGAGAAAATAGTTTGTTCAGAATCGAGAGTAGAATCAATTTCACGGGTTTTTGATAGGGGTAATTTTTTTCATTTTTATTATTTAAATTTTAGCCGCTTCTATTCTAAATATTTCTGTGGTTACGCGCGCTGGCGACCGGCACCGCGCAGATCATGAGTGGTGAGGAGGGGAGGGAAGTGGCCGTGGCGTGCGCGGACTAGAACAACGATGAAACTAGAACTATGATAAAACTTTAAAATAACAATATCTAGAAAAAAAAATCTATTTTTAAGATTTTTTTAAGGAAATGGATTTATTTTAATAAAAATCAGTTGGGGTGTATGAGGGTTTCGCTTATTCGAAATATTTTTTTTTACTTCCCTTACTAAATGTGCTATCAGACGATGCAGTTTCTGGGAAGTAAAATATTTTATATGTTTTGCGTTTCTGTAGGATCTTTGTTCAGTTTCATCACACCGTGGAATATTAGCCACACTTAGTTAATGTACCGCACAGGTTGCTTTTAGCAAATATTTTAGTTTTCGGGAGATATCTATTTTTATCCTGTATATTTTTTTTCTTTTTAGGGTTCCGATACCAAAATGGTAAAAAAAAGGAACCCTTATGGTGCCGCTCTGTCTGTCCGTCTGTCTGTCACACCTCTATATCTCAGCAACCACTTACGCTATCGAGCTGAAATTTGGAATAGTTTTAGAATATAGTTGCCCAACTTAATTGCACATGAAAATTTTTTGAAAAAAGTATGATTATTAATGTAAAGGGGGCCAAAATAGGGGGGGCCAAATTTCAAATTGTCTCTACTAGGTCGAGTGGGGTATCATATGAAAGGGCTTTACTTGTACATTTTAAAATATATTTTTGTATTTTTTTAAGTTTCTTAGTTTTCAAGTTATGATGAAAAATGTCAAAAAAAATACCATTCCCCCCCCCTTATCTCCGAAGTTTGAGTAAGGGAAAATCTGAATTAATTACAGTTGACAGAGGTTTATGTAAACTTTACAGCAAAAATAAAACGATCTTTCTAAGTTGCACAGTTTTTCAGAAATCTGCAAAAAACCTTTACAAACAAATTTAGTTTTGCGGTCCTGAAAATGGACTTTATTGCTTCCAAAAATACTATAGGTATATCGGAACCCTCGGCGCGCGAGTCCGACTCGCACTTGACCGGTTTTTTTTAACTTTTTCATCCTTTTTCATCTTTTTTTCATCCCGCTCGTGCTATTACGCTGTTAAATCAGATTACGCTACAGTCACACGCCGACATGTTTGCTGACGATACTACTGTGTTTCATAAATTCGCTGTTTTGTTTCTTAATTCTACATTGAAGATAGAAAGCAGTATCGTATCATAGACTAAGATATAAAGCATTGGCTTATGCTGTAAGCTTATATTGTAAATTTATAAAATAACTTTAAAAGTAAATAAATAACTGTTGATATTTATCTTAGTCTTAGGTACACACTAGGTGTAGCAACATTCCTGAGATCCGCGTCGGAAAGATCCGCTGGTGTGTCGCTAGACTTAAACAAATTAAATTATTTAAGGCCATTCTAAAAACAAAGATACTTTTAGAACATCTTTTATAATGCGCACGGCCAAAGAGTGGAATTCTTTGCATGCGTCTGTGTACCCGAGTTCATATTATTTATTTTGAAGTTAGAACTTCTTTAGCGGCGCTTGGCACTTTTTTAGATGTGTAAAAAATGTTAAACTCACGTCAGATGTCGCGTCAGATGTTTAAGTTTTGAAGTGAAAACTTCTTTAGCGGCGCGTCAGATCTGACGAAGATTATCTATATGTAATATAAATTGTCATGTTGGTCTACGATAGCGCAATAAATGAATATTGTATGTACTTTTATACTGATAAATAAAACAATTCGTGCGAAATTATTCCCTAACCATTCCAAATATTCAAAAATGCACAACGTTGATGTTTAAGTTTTCACTTCTGCCGGCATTCCCGGAGTGCAACCCGTCCTTTTTTTTATTTTATTGAAAGCAAATTTATAAAACACAATTCGTCTATACTGAACACTCTATAAACTTGTTGAGGTTTTTCTGAGTGCTGCTCATATAACCCGAATCTATTCAAATCGCGAGAGAATAAACTTCTTCTGGACAAGCTTGTTCCAGCGTCGACCTCATCTCTGTCCTCAAGGCTAGATCGAGGTCAAGTGTAAGCCCATTGACGATAAAAAAAATCCTTTTCCAATAAAACACTTTTATCTCAAAATGAGTTCACGAGAAGTTTCCAGACTTTACTCTACGTAAAAAGGTTTCGAGAAATGGTAATTATAGTTGACTTTGCGAGAAAATTAAGCAGTGACATGAATGTTTGTTACAGATGTATTCTAAGATCTTAATATAAATGCTAATTGCTGTCTCACTTTTACACGAGGCGTTATCAACAGGTGAGTTATATTAGGAGTATACTAGAGCACGCACCCGGTTTTACCCTGGTCTTTCTTAGTACCGGTTCTTTAGGTATTTTTCATAATTTCATAGAAATTGGGCACATAATTTGAACTCTTGTTAATTTCTTGTTTAGAATTCAGATTCAGATAATATTATTCAATGTAGATTCTTTATAGAATACTTACTGAATGTCATCCAAAATACAATGCAAATAGAGCGAGTCTACACCGTTTCAGATCGTGCTATGGCAGCGTAAAAGAAACGGCAAGAAACCACTGCAGCACGAGTCGGGTTTTATAATTTCTTGTGTTTCACTGGAATATCAGAGCACCATACCTCTTTGTCATTGACATAGTCATCTAATCTATAGCTATGTCTGTAGTAAGCTTTTTTCTTTTAAAGAAATTAAACATTAATGAATCTGCAGGATCGCATTGTTTTCTCGCACAATTGAGTATCAATTACTTGGATTCTCTTTGTTCAGTGCACTGCTCATATGACTTTCAAATACCATCAAATACGGGCTATGTTAATCGAAAAAAAAAATCAGTTCAATATGCTTTCTAAAACTGTCCCGGGTGATAAAAATCATCCTTCAATTCAATAGAAGTATAAATATTTCACACAAGGTCATCTGATCCTAAACTAGGCAAAGCCTGTACTATATGTGCCAGAGATACACATATACATACATAAATAGATAAATAACACCCAGACACAGAACAAACACTTGTGTTCCTCACACAAATGTTTGCCTTGGGCGGGGATCGAACCCGCGGCCCACGGCGTGTAAGGCAGGTTCACTACCAACCACACCAAAGGGCTTGTCAAAGTCAAAGTATGCGCTTAAAAAGGACAGAATATTTTGGTTATCTGAGTTACAGTAACTTTTCGATCCCGAACTCTAAAGACTCTCCGCAATATTGCCACGAAATTTGAAATTAATACGAATTGAATTCACGTTATTAAACTGATTCAAAGTACCAGCACAAAGTTCGTCCGCAGGTATTTTTGATTGAAATTGAAAAAGCGTGGGTTATAAAGTTCATAATAAAATTCTTCGAGATTCTTGTGGATTCAAGGTCACTTGCAATATCTGGCGGTTCCAAGGTCACTGGTTTATTCCAGTTGAGTAAATCTTGGGACGAAACCGTCCGCGAAGCGAGCTGGAATGACGTGCTGCAGATGTAGGTAGTTGTAGAGACAGTCAGTGATGTTATAATAAAAGCTTAATAATATAGATATTAAAAGCAGAAAACACACTGTAATAAATATACTACACGCGTATACAACGTGTTAATGGAATAAGCGAAACCCTCATACACCCCAACAGATTTTTATTAAAATAAATCCATTCCCGTAAAAACAAATAAAAAAAGTTTTTTTATCTAGATATTGTTACTTTAAAGTTGTATTACTGTTCTAGTTTCATCGTTGTTCTAGTCCGTTCACTCCACGTTCACTTCCCTCCCCTCCTCACCGCGCGGCGCACGGCTGCCCGGCTGCCAGCGCGCGTATCCACAGAAATATTTAGAATAGAAGCGGCAAAAATTTAAGTAATAAAAAAAAATACCCCTATCAAAAACCCGTGAAATTGATTCTACTCTCGATTCTGAAGAAACTATTTTCTCAGTTTCGCTTATTCCGTTAACACGTTGTATAGCTTGCTGTAGCACTAAGCGTGTGGCTCCGTATTTGGCTAATAAAAACGTAAATAAATCACAAAGAAGATGATTCGATTCGTTGATAAGGTAACTAATTGATAGAAAGTCAAAATTATGCAGTTACAGTAACAAAAATTGTACACACTGCCGCAAATTGTGGAAACACTTTGACCTGAAGCGGATCTCTGGTTTCGGGCGTTCGTAGCGTAGTGCTGGTTCAGCTTATACTGGTTTTGTTTTCACTTGCTCACTGCCGTGTGTACACTTTAATAATACAACTGTTTTCTTAGGGATAACACTAGCACCCATGGGTGTCGTAAGAGGCGACTAAAGGTTAACTGGAGGATGGGCAGCAGCATCCTCCTGTGTATCATACCATCTTACTTACTGCGGTCACCTACAATCGCGGTCCATGGTGCCAGCCGTAACGCTAACAAGCGAGTTGACTATGGTACTTCGCCTCCACAATTTTGTCAGCAAAAGCTAGAATTCTGGAGGGAGCTCCCTGTCCTGTAGTGGACGTTTTCATGGGATGTTATGATGATGATGAACACTAGCAGCTACACTACAATGGGGCCCCCTCAAATAAGGCTCTTTCGGGTCGATTAGGCTGGGCTGCATAATATGCAGTCTTCAGAAAAATCTGACAGCTAATGTAGCTACCGCAAGGCTCGTTTACTTTAGCTACTTCCATAGGCTGTCTTATAGCTTACTGCTTTAGGGCCGGGCAGCCGATATCTATTCGATATTAATTTTACAGAAAAGGGCTATAAGAGCAATTTATTTTCTTAGAAGTCGCGACTCCCTAATAGACTAAGAGCGGGCGGTAGGTAACGCTACCTCATCGGATACCAAGCGGCGACGTATGTAGGCTGCTGCTTAATGAAATAGTGAGTCTAAAAAAACAGGGTTGCCTGGGCGCAACCTGGCACGTTTTGTACAGTCAACAAAAAACTGTATATTTTTGGTTCGATAGCTAATAAGTTAACTTAAATACTGGTATACTTTTTTAACATGCGGACACAGTCGCAAGTAAAAGCTAATAATCAATGAAATTAATCATTGGCCATATTTATGTTAAACCCGATACGTGAACTACATTGGAAAATAGAATTTCCAAACAAGATTAGACATACGCTATTAGGGCAGATGGGTCGTGACCACGTCGTGACTCGACCCGGGAAAGGTCGGTTACCCGATGTGGGTCCAACCCCTTCTGATTCTTCCCAACGATATCCATATGTTGGAGTTTCTCCAGTTCTCTGAGACGGCATTCGGATTTAAGGGTAGTGACACACCTGTGGAAATTCCGCATCGGAATTATCCGCTACTAATCTTTCCGTCAAGTCGACGGTATACTAAACTTACGGCAAAGTCTTATTACTTGTGGTATTTATTTTGTGGTTGCGGATCGTTTCGAAGTGGAAATACCGCTCTAGTGTGTCATACTTGATGGAAAGATCCGCCGAGGATGGTTCCGACGGGGAATTTCCGCAGGTGCGTGTCGCTTCACTCACATACGTTGTAAGGTCATATAGATCGTAATCGGGGAAAGTCGATTACTAGCTAGTGGTGGGTGACAGTGACCCTGTGACTCTGGAGGTCTATAGTTCGTCCATCTTATGCAGTGATTCATTGCTTGCCGCCGATGATAGCCAAGCTCCGTAACCAATCAGGTCGCTTAAAATTATAGTCAAATGCTCAATGACTAACTGAAGGCTCCTAAAAAACAAAAACAAAAAATAATATGTATTTTTTAACTCACTTATTCATATCTCTAAGGGTAGATGTGTTCCACCGTTACATGTAGTGTTAAATGTTGATGTTATAATGTAAAAATGTTAAAAGACCAGGCTTCAAGATAAATGTATTTATAATTTACTTTACACACTGGTACTTAAATGTTATAAAAAATATTGAGAAAAACTTAAAGAAATATTTAAAATTATATTCTGTTATTAATGTTAATGTTGCGCGAGCTGGTTGACAACAAATTTTTATACATATTTTACTTAGCGCCGCGAGTTGCTGAAATCACATTTTTGGTGTGATATTCAGGTCGCTAGTAGCAAAATCCAATGTAGGGTCGTTGACCGTACAATATCAATCAACATAATCAATCATCATCAGTCAAATTATAATTGAATAAAATACAATAACTATAGTCGAAATATCACTTACAATCTAACCTATTTAAAGATATAGTCAAAGAGCCCGCCCAGAATCGTACCCGGTGGGAATGTGCCCATCACACTGGCTGCGTTACCGCGTTGGATGGCCAGTGAGATGTGCTGTACCAGGTTTTTTATTTTTTTTATTTTAACTCCATTGCATTAATGGCTTACTTCATTCTTAATACGGACGAACTATAGACAACGTGCCATTTGACGAAAGCGAACGTTGACATTTGAAACATTATGTCATCCCATACATTCGCTTTCCTTATCTCAAAATTTGATGGCTCTTTGTCTGTATCGCAGACTACAGGGTGAAATCGAAATCATTCGACAAATTTTTCGGGTGAGTTCAGACCATGAAAATGAACAACTTTCCCCAAGGAACATGGGTCCGGAAACGAAAAAAAAATTTCTACCTCCCATACAAAGTGAGCCTATCCGAGCGCGCATTTAGTATGCGAGGTCGAAAACTTTTTTTCGTTGCCGGGCCCATGTTCCTTGGGGAAAGTTGTTCATTTTCATGGTCTGAACTCACCCTAAAACTTTGTCGAATGATTTCGATTTCAACCAAAACGCAAATTAAATTTTACATAGACAAAGTATTAGCTGATGGCGCATTTTATGTGGGTATTTTCTTTTTCGTATCTAGTTCCTCTCCTTTATTCAAAGTTTATATGTCTCATGGGATGATGCACATCCTTGAGGGTTGATATGTCGCAGGCAAATAATAGAATTCGCGGATTACAAACGGAAGACAAATTATAAAACGGTTAAGATTGTAAAAGCGTTTGTGGTTTAGTTAGATGATTAATGCATTTTATTTAGGTACGTTAACCCAGGCAAAACCCAACCTGACCGCTCACGGATATAAAATGCGGCATTTTATATCCGTGAGCGTCACCATTTCTCGCCATTTTGTAAAATGGCCTGGCATAATTATGCCTGTGACAGATATACCTACCATTCCTGTAACATCTTGTATAATCATCATAACATCACATGAAACGTCCACTACAGGACAGGGAGCTCCCTCCAGAATTCTAGGTATTGCTCATAGAGGAAATAAATCACTCCGTTGTATTGCTGGAAAAATGTGGAGGGGAAGTACCATAGTCACCTCGCTTGTTAGCGTTACGGCTGGCACCATGGACCGCGGTTGTAGGTGACCGCAGTAAGTAAAATGTAAGATATAAAGGAGGATGCTGCTGCCCATCCTCCAGTTAACCCTAAGTCGCCTCTTACGACACCCACGGGTATGTATGGGTTGGTACTATTCTTTGCCGGCACCACACGGGATAATATATGTAGACTAAATTCTGACAAAGGGCTCGACAGGTATCACACCATATATTTTCTCAGCTACGTAACAGAAATATATTGAAGGATCACAGCGGTTATAAATCTCCCGGGGTCCTCGCGGGTGTGGAAGGTTGTTGATAGGATAGGATTTGGCTTAGCGCTTCGTGTTTGAGCCTTTCTAAAGAGAAACTGGTCGACCGAATCGAACCGACTTCGGTGTTGATTAGCGCAGCTGAGAGATACAGGGGACACGGTGCACAGAAAACTGAAAGGGTGTGATCAGTCAACGAAACTGAACAAGTTTCCCAAAGAAATATTTTTGGGTAATGAAAAAATTTTTTGACCTCTTCGTAGTACGGTCAACCGCTTGTCGGTAGAAACTCTTTCAACTCTATTACCACGCCATAAGGTCCAAAAGTGTTTCTACTGATGTGCGGCCATGTGTACAACACACCACACCCGCACTTACCATCAGGTGGCTCACCTACTCGTTTGTTCACTTGTAACATTAAAAAAAACTATTGTATTCGACCCGAGTGAGCAATTGATATGGAGAGGTCAAACTTTTTTTCATTTCTCAAAAAATGTTTCTTTGGGAAAGTTGTTCAGTTTCGTTGACTGAACACGCCCTTTCAGTTTTCGGTACACCGTCCCTTACACTCTGTACAGCAGAGATACACACGCGTACAAACACAGTTTCGCATACAGCGAGAGTTTTACGTACACAACGTTTTAATACCTATTTAACAGATCTTGTCATTACAGTTGGTCGTTTACAGTCTTATGGACTAAAAAAACTTTTCTCAACAAATGTAGGTGTAAATGAAAGCCGGCCAAATGCAAGTTGGACTCGAGCCTAGGGTTCCGTACCACAAAAGTAAAATACCATCTTAGTTACGGACGCGCGGTCACGCTATAAACATAACAATTTTCACGCTTTTAAGTGTTCCCGTTTTTACGATAGAGCTAAAACGAAAATCGCCGAAAACAAGTTTTTAGTTGACCTCCTTATTTTTTTTGTTATTTTGTTGTTACAGCGGCAACATAAATATATAATCTGTGAAAATTTCAACTGTCTACTTATTACGGTTCATGAGATACAGTCCGCTGACAGACAGACAGACATCGGAGGCATATTAATAGGGTCCCGCTTTTTACCCTAAAAAAACATCTCATAGAAACTGTGTTTTAGAGCATTTTGAATGGGAGGTAATTTATTTTTATCATAAGTTTTTCGGGCAGATTCATACCCTTAAGGCTTTTTATACCCTTTCATGTAACGATACGTATATACGTTTAGAGTGGTTGAGCAGAACAAAGCCTTTGACCTATCGGCAGCTTTTAAACAATTCAAGACCGCTCGATTTAACCTATCCTCCAATTTGGACGTCATTAGCATAAGCCAAAGTTGGGTACAAACAAACGCGAGGTTAGTTTACAGATATGTGGGCAATTTGTTCAGGCAGAATAAGCAAAGCTTCAAGACTAATTCGGCATACATTGCTCATTGAAGTAAGGATATTGCAATTAACATAACCAAGCCTCCCAGAAATGTATGCCGAATTAGTCTTTGAATTCAGTTAGGTGTGATCGTGGCTTTAGAAACTTTTTACTTACCAGCATAGAGTTATTAGCCCGTAGAATTATCATTATAAATTGACCGTTTTTAGCCATGGCAACTGCGGTCTATGCCTTACAAAAGGGTTACCTTTACAGTGAACTTTCTTCATGATTCTCTCTTTTTGCTAAATTCTTATTTTCGAGAAGAGAAAGCGGTGAAACTCTTTTCTCACTCCCCCACTCTTAGTCCAGTCGCTTAAAGTCTTATATCGCCTTTACGTAGACACGCCTCACAATTTCACCAATTCTTTTTTTTCTAGTAAATTTTTGATAGGAAATTCAAGAATCAATGGAAATTCAAGGATTGGCTCCTATCAAAAAATGAGAGCTATGTACCTACGTAGTACCTGGAAAAAAAATGGTGGAATTGTAAGGCGTGTCTACGTGAAACAGCTACAGCAACATACAACCTTTAAAGACAGGTTGGAGTTCAATAGTAGAGGAGTTTCCTATATGAAAATCAACAGGTCATATTAATTAAGTTTGACCTTTTTAGTTCTTTGTTGGTACCATTATGACATATTAAATATCTAGAAAAATCTTAGAGCTAAAAATGCGTTGTTTTTACACTCATCTTGAAAAATAAAAAATACGTAAAAAGTAGTGTGTGGTATCAAATTACAGAAAATTATCTGCTGAAAAAGGTTACGTCAATGATCTTATGAAAATTACGAAATGGTGGCTGAAAAACTGAAAGTATTTGTAATGTAGAATAAAATAGTTTAAGTCATCAAAATACGTTTTTAGGAAGTATTTAGGTTTAGTCTCCGGGGTGACTTTTGTCGGCTAATTATGTACGCTAGGAAGAACATTCATCAATTACCTAAAAATTGTGACAGGCATCATTTTAATACCAGAAATAAGTACAAACTTGAGCAACCATACACTAGATTATACTACAACGAAATACCTGACAATATAGTGCAATTACCTGACAGAAAGTTTAAACAATGTGTAAAGCAAACGTTATGTAAAAAAGCTTACTATAGATTAGAAGACTATATGAATGACAAAGAGGTATTGTGCTCTGATATTCCAGCGAAAAACAAGAAACACATTGTAAAACGCCAACTCTTAAAGTAGGCCGTGCTGCAGTGGTTTCTTGCCGTTTCTTTTACGCTGCCATAGCGCGATCCGAAACGGCGTAGACTCGCTCTATTTGCATTGTATTCTGCATGACATTCAATAAGTATTCTGTAAAGAATCTATGTATGTCCCGTGTGGTGCCGTCAATGAATAGTACCAACCCATACATACCCGTGGGTGTCGTAAGAGGCGACTAAGGGTTAACTGGAAGATGGGCAGCATCATCCTCCTTTGTATCTTACTTACTGCGGTCACCTACAACCGCGTTCCATGGTGCCAGCCGTAACGCTAACAAGCGAGGTGACTATGGTACTTCCCCTCCACATTTTTCCAGCAAAAGCTAGAATTCTGTAGTGGACGTTTTATGGGATGTTATGATGAAAGAATCTACATTGAATAAAATTATCTGAATCTGAATCTTGCTCCAGGGTACCTCTGTAGATCCTGGCTAAAGCCGCAATCACACCTTCCTAAATTCAAAGACTGATTCGGAGTACATTGCTGAGAGGGAAGTTTGGTTCCGTTAATTCCAATATCCTTACTTCAACGAGCAATGTGTGCCGAGTTAGTTTCTGAATTAAGGAAGGTGTGATAGTGGCTTAAACAGAAGTTTTTTTTTAATCTAAAGAAACATAGTAGGATGTTAATATCTCTTAATGACGTCAGTTCAATTACATCGCTTTACAAAGTGGCGCCATGTGAAGAAAAAAATACGACAAAAATAAAAATAAATTTTGTATTGTAGGCTCACAATGGCGAAATAGAGGGGAAGAGTTTCACTAAACTAGTAAGCTTTTCATCTGTGTTCTTTGGGAATTTTTTAGTATAGTTTTTTTTTCTTTGCTATCCCTCATACAAGGTGTAGCAAAAGGGTATACTTACCAACCTTAAAGGATGTGAATCTGCCCATAAAACTGCACAAATTCTCCTAAAGAACATAGGCCGAAATAAAAAAAAAATTACGCCAATAATGCATTTTCGTATTTCGGAGATCAATAATATTTTTTCGTATTTCGACCTATGTTGCTTAAGGAAAGTTGTTCAGTTTCATAGGCAGATTAGATAGATAGATAAAAACGTTTATTTGTACTCGTATTCGACACACAATATACAAAGGACAGTAAACTATTAGCACACAGACAAAATAAACAGATTTCTACATTTAAAAACTGGCGCGAGTACATTTGTGCCGCAGCGGTACAAAAAGGCCTTAGCTCAGTGTATTATATCACCCAGAAGGGCAAAACACTGTTTTTCAGCTACTACCTATAACCTAATCTACTAGGAAAAGCGAGTGCCGCAAGTGTGTGATAAAGTTGTTAAATTTGAGTGTGTACGAGATTAAAGATGACAAAATGTACCTTGTGTCTGGTTAATAGGGCCGCCAGACTATGCTCCTCGCGCTGCTCCTCGCTCTGCTTCTCGCGCTGCCGCGATTATTCCCCTTCTAGCCACACACTGCTCTACTCGCGCGTTAATCGCGACGCTCCGCACTAGGTCACTTGCCATTGCTACACGATGAACGTCGAAACTGTGGCAGGATGCGCGCTATTTCTTTTTAGTAAAGCTAATTTTATGAATTTCTTAAATAGAAATACACGCCCTGCTAAAAGAGTTGGTGTATGACATTTATTTATCGCAATAAGTATAAATTATTAATTTTTGTAAATCGTCCTCGCGAGAGACGCGCGAGTATGTGGCTGACTACTCGCGCTCATATTGCCGGTCCTTTGACTCGCGCCCAAAAAACCGACAAACAAGGGATCGATGAGCATAACGAGGAGCAATACGTGCGGCATGACGAGTAACGCGGCCACACTACGTCTCTGCCTCCTTCCCTCGCTACTTCCCACGCCACTCGACGAGCGTCTAGCCGGGCTATAAAGTTATGTATAAAGATAAATAGTGTGAGATTTACACCATTCAGTACTATTACACCTATCCGTTACACGCTGTATAGATATTATGTTCCCATTTCTTAACATCTTCGGGATCTTATTAGTCCTAAACTTTGTTAATTCAATAAACTGGCCTAACTAAGAAAGAAAAGTAATAGAAACTTTTGCCATGTTGGTAGTAATTTGGTAGTTGGTAGTCCATGTGGTCGGGTTTGGTGAAGTTTGAGCCCGAAAACCGTTGCACGGTTAAGTGACTGCGAAATTTCTTTTTTCTTGCCAGAAACGTGGATTTTCTTATTTAGTGATTTACTATGTTGAGCAACTTACATACTCGTACAGTGTGATGTTGGCTAATGATACTTCTTTTTATTGTATTGGGTTTTATGCACGAAAACATTTGCAAATTAAATCTATATGACGAACTTATCGTGCTACTTAAGTCACACTGATATAATTTCCTTCTTATTCTTCTTATATTTTATTTTATTGATTTGTTTTATTTAATGTTATTGATTTGTTTAATTTAATTCTATCTGCACTATTATTTTATTTAAATATTTTTAATGAAAATTGCACCTTTGTTTTTGTTAATTAAATTAAGAGTGCTGATATATAGCCAACAACTGTCATTCAGTTTGGCGAATATTAATTGTATAATGAATTGTATATGTATTTTTTTGAATACATTCTTAATAATAATCATAATATTCTTGTGTACTAATTACCTGATTACTTGGCTATAAAAAAACACATCGCCATGACTTTTTATGTAGAAAGTAATTAATTATATTGAAAAACTCCGTAAAAACAACTTTATTGACTTAATGGTATTAAAACTCTATATTAATTATATATACCTCTACGAGTACCAAGGGAGCCATAGAGAGTCGTTTATCAGCCAATTTACGTACAACAAGCTGAATGTGGAAATGACTTGTAGTTTTCAGGCTGGCCTAGTTTATATTAGTGATGCCGATCGATAGTCCACATCGATAGTCTATCGATTGTGAGCAATAGCTCAAAATATCGATACTGTCGATACTATTGATGGTATCAATAGTAAATACATAGCAATAGCCAGAAAAATATCGATAGTATCGCTACTGTCGATAGTTGGTCACAATAGCATTGACACTATCAATAGTTTTCTAGCTATTGCTGGCTAATACTATTGCTATAGTATTGCTTTTCATCAATAGTATTTCTCAATTTAAACTATCGATACTATTTTAATTTGCAATACTATCAATAGATCTATCTTTTTTTTTTTTTTTTTTTTTTAAGGTGTGCAATAAAGTGTTCATCTATCTATCTATCTATTCTAACTGTTTTTAAAGTTCAACTATCGATAGCGAAACTATCGATAGGTCGGCAACACTAGTTTATATATGTCGCAGGCAAATCGTTTATTTTGCAGTTTACAAACGACGGACAGATCGTAAACAGCCGGCAATATGTAAAAATGCGTTGGCGGGTTTAGATTTGTTAGCGAAGATAAACCCAACCTAACCAAATCCGAGTAGGGATCGGTTAGGTTGGGTAAGATTGTTTTGCGAGCACAACTAATGCCAGAAACTAATTGCGCGCCGTTTTGTAAAAAACTAATAAACGAACTAAAATTTGTAAAACGACGATTTAAAAATTTCTCGGCATTCTGTAAAACGCCAAGGCATTATGTAAATCGGCGAATTATATAATTTGCCTGCAACATTATAGAACCTTTTGCTTTGTACCGACTAATACCTTACACAATGTACTACTGATTCTTTGCTTATGAGACCTTAACCCTATTCATCGTTTATGTCATAAAATGATTCAAATTTCAATGTAAAGAGTCTTCAAAATATAGATTTTTCTTTCGTTCATAGGTTTTACCGTGCATATATTTTTGTTACAAAAGTGTGCCACTTGTAGCTGAAGAGAAGTTTCTTCTTGACTACAAATTGTCTGTTAACAAAACGATAGAATTTTTCGTGGAATCGACGTGATACAGAAATTCCGAACGAAAATTTTATGTAATTTAATCTTTAATTTTTACCTATTTAAGGTCGATTGGTGATACAATTTTTCACTTTATCTTTTCGTTTTCTTTCATATTATTTTCCGCTTTCTTTTACTGTACAGCAAATATTAGGTCTTTACCTATGAAATTGCCGTTTTGTATGGCGAATTTTAGTTAAACTCAATTTTCAGTACTAACATTTTTGCATTTTTCTCAGGAATTATAAATCCAATTTTTTTATTTTTTTTTAGCATTATTGGGAAGACATTAAGCTAACAGAAGCTTAAATTAAATTTTCGAAAAATATTATCTGTAAAAAAATATAACAAATCTAATGATGAAATCGGACGATATTTAAGACGAACAATTTTCAAACCTTTAATTTTATATATCAAACTAAAAATAAAAACTTTATTTTATGCGTATATTGATAACCTTGAAGTCAACTTTCAAATATAAGTCAAATAAAAAAAATTGCATTAGAATTATAGGAATTATGATCTCATTAATCTGTAAGAAAATTTCGGCAATTTCATAGGTAAAGACCTATTATATAATTTGTCTCATTACATCTTCTGCTGTAATATGTACGCATTTTTTAAATTTTAAGCGAAAGTACAGGTCTTGCGTGGTGCCGGCAAAGAATAGTACGGTCAACCGCTTGTCGGTAGAAACTTTTTCAACTCTATTACCACGCCATATGGTTCAAAAGTGTTTCTACTGATGTGCGGCCGTGTGTACCAACCCTTCCTATTACCGATTTGCGCTGGTTGGCTACGAAATTAGAAGACGGCTCCTCAGACTTTACATTTTAATGAATATAATAAAAAAAACACAGTATTTATAAGTAAACCAAAACAAGACTGCGAGAACTATCAAAGTCGTAATTTGGAATTTGCTTACGTCTAAGTTCAAATATACATATTTACAGAAGCCTGCCAGAATCAGGCTAACAAGAAACCTCCGTCGACAACACCGTCTCTACCTGTAGGTGTTGTAAGGGGCGACTAAGGGTTAATGAACCAGAGGATACAGCATCCTTCTGTGTATCGTATCATCTTACATTCTGCGATCACCAACAACCGCGGTCTATGGTGCCAGCCGTAACGATAGTACTTCCCCTCCACATTGTTTCAGCAAAAGCTAGAATTTTGGAGGGAGTTTCCTGTCCTGTAGAGGACGTTTAATGGAGTGTTATGATGATACAGGGTTAAGAATTGTGATGGGGCACACCGGGCAGCTACCAGAAGCGTTATTGATACAAGAAAACGGACTTAGATTAACACTAAAGGAACAATCACATCTTCCTTAATACTAAGTCTAATTCGGCATACATTGCTGGGAGGCTTGGTTTTGTTAATTACAATATCCTTATTACAACCAGCAATGTATGCCGAATTAGTTTCTGAATTCAGGAAGGTGTGGTCGTGGCGTTACTTTGGGATATAAGCTACCTCGTAAGTTGTCTTCCTTTCTTCATACTCGTAGCTTAAAAAATGTACAGTAAGAAAGAAAAAGTACAATTGCACATAACCTTTTTTAAATTTCTTTTTATCACTTCCATATCATCATCATCATAACATCCCATGAAACGTCCACTACAGGACAGGGAGCTCCCTCTAGAATTCTAGCTTTTGCTGAAAAAATGTAGAGGGGAAGTACCATAGTCACCTCGCTTGTTAGCGTTACGGCTGGCACCATGGACCGCGGTTGTAGGTGACCGCAGTAAGTAAGATGTTAGATACAAAGGAGGATGCTGCTGCCCATGCTCCAGTTTATAACCCTTAGTCGCCTCTTACGACACCCACGGGTATGTAAGGGTTGGTACTATTCTTTGCCGGTACCACACGGGGTTCCATTCCATACGCAAACGCAGAATAAATTTTCCCACACATTTAGTAGGATAATATCACTTAAATAGATGTAACATATTCAATTTAAATATGTACTTCAACTGATAAACTCACGTTTTATATTGACGGCATTGGACCGACAAGTTTCAATCCTGTTCGAGGATGTGGTCGGCAGTTTCACGGACCCGCCGTCTGTCGCCGTGTCGCGCCGATCACTCCATTATCCGTTGAAGTAAATAAAATTATGTGTAACACTCACGAGTCATTTAGTGATAAAATATACAATTTTATTGAAATCCGTTTGGCTGCGACTTGACAGAGTCTACAGAGATAATTTAATCACAACAGGCACAAAAATTATATGGATTTTGTAAACGATTTGTTGCTATGTGGGCCAACAGGTAAATATTTCCTCAGGCCGGCTAAAAGCCTCATCGCTCGAGGCCCCAAACTTCATTACTTTAATTGAATATTTTTCCGTACAGGCGTTGTATTATTGCCATCGACCGTAATTATCGCTTATTTTATTTTAGTTATAACGGTTTTAAAACAGATCCGGAGCCTCCAAACACAGGCTAATTTCGCTTTAATGGAGTCTCCAATCTATGCTAGATATAAGGAAAATGATAAAAAAGAAATAAAAACTATTTTATTTATTTTTGTTTATTATTTTTCCCAAGTTTTATTTTCTTTTTCTTTTACTTTCATTTTAGGTCCCTTCTTTTTTTAGCACTCAGTCTATCTAAGAATTATCTAGCCATTTTAATTACTTGGGACGATGAATAAAGTCTTGAGTAACTGAATTTATGTTATTAACAAGCTCTTTAATATATTTAGATTAAACTATGAGGTCATCTGAATAATAAATGTTTTCTTTTGTTTCAGATTGGGGCCAATAAAGTTTTGTGCCTGAAAATTTAACTGAATAATTAAGTGATAATTGGAAACAGGGCAAATATAAACAAACATATTCAGTGATAAGAACTTTACAACCAATTTGATACAGAAAAGTCGCTTGACGCAACAAAACAATTTCTAAGGAGTGAAGTGACATAAGTGAAAAGAGTTCTTAAAACGATCTATAAAAGTTTTCTCAACGCGTGGTTATAAAAAAAGCTAGTGAAAATAGTGATGTCAGCGTGTGTGTTGGAAGAGGGTCGCGACGAGGGGGGTGGTGCAAGCGGGGGGGAGACGGGGGAGGTGCATGAGCGCGCGCGCAGAGACGTATTGTTAAGTGCACGGGGGCGCCGCGCGTGTTCGGAACAGGGGCCGCATCCTGGACTACATTTACGAGGAGGTAAGACTAGCTTTTACCATAGCCTTATTATGTATATTATTTAGGTTGATATTCCACTAGTGCTCTGCGAGGGAGCTAAGTTGTGAGCTGGGAAAATTCCAACCCATCGTCATTTTTCTAGCTTGTCAAATGGAGAAACCCTATTGGTTGGAATTTTCCAGCTTACACCTTACGAGTAGCTCCCTCTCACGGCACTGGTCGAAAAGCAGCCGTACGGAGGAGTCTAAGCAGGGGCAGCATCCTGGATTATATTTACGAAGAGTTAAGATTAGCTTTTGCCTTAGCCTTATTCTGTATCTTATTTAGGCTGATATTCCACTAGTGCTCTGCGAGGGAGCTAAACTGTGAGCTGGGAAAATTCCAACCCATCGTCATTTTTCTAGCTTGTCGAATGGAGAAACCCTTTTGGTTGGAATTTTCCAGCTTACACCTTACGAGTAGCTCCCTCTCACGGAACTGGTCGAAAAGCAGCCGTACGGAGGAGTCTGAGCAGGGGCAGCATCCTAGATTACATTTAGGGAGAGGTAAGATTAGCTTTTGCCTTAGCCTTATTCTGTATTTCATTAAGGCTGATCTTCCACCAGTGCTCTGCGAGGGAACTAAGTTGTGTGCTGGAAAAATTCTTTCGCACAGTAAAAGAAAATTAAATACGGTGGAGTCACCTACCTAGCCCAGGAAGGCGCTAGTTAAAAAGATTTGCGGTCCGATCCGTCTGTGCCCAGAGAACAAACCGGTCCTAAGATAAAGATACTGCAATGCGGGGCGTTCGGGGTGCTGAATAAGACACGACTAGATCTTGTGAGTGGCGTTTATTACTGGGGCTTCGTAGTACTTACAGCTACTTGTATGCTATGAAACAGGGGTGCGTGTCACGACACTACAATACGTTAGGTTAGTGGCAAACTGTCCGTCAGTATTTTCAAGCCACCAAATGAGGTCAAAATCGAATATTTAAACAAAATGGCGCCATGTAGGTGACTTTTGACATTTGACAAATTAGAATAAGTTCAGTTACTGATATATATCAGTTTTGTGATCTGGATATTTGAAGTTGTAATTTTATTTTATGAAGTTAAACATACTTGAATAGGATACACAAAAGTAAAAGCATAAAATAATAATAAAATAAGCACAATTTATGCTAAACAACTTGAATTGCATCATTTATGCTTATTTTATATTTTTAGGCAAGTACACTCGACAGCACGTCAGTAGAAACACTTTTGGACCTTATGGCGTGGTAATAGAGTTGAAAAAGTTTGTACCGACGAGCGGTTGACCGTACGTTGGTTTTGAGAATATTTAAATCAATACCTACAAAAAAACTTTTCGAAAACTCCAAATTTAACAAAATTGATCCATATCGATATAATAACAGAACTCGCCTTTAAACTTCGTCGGATGTCTTCATAGTCAACCTGTATAATTCTCTAGAATAGCTTCTTTATGAAAAGTACGAAATACACTCGAGTTCATAAAAGCCAGAGATCATAAGGAAACTTTGTATGTCTCTACAATTAAATCAATTTGCCTCAGCAATAAATAAACGTAGCATTATACGAAACCAAGCATATCGTATTTGATAGCACTCTGGTTTATAGATTGAGTGCCATTTGATCTACGCAAACGAAACACAATCCTACTTAGCTCTGCCAAGCTGAACGTAAACTAGACTAGATAATACGTTTTTAGGGTTCCGTACCAAAATCGTAAAAACGGAACCATTATGGTACGGTTTCGTCTGTCTGTCTGTCACACCTGTTTATCTCAGCAAAAACTCACGGTATCATTTTGAAATACTTTTAAAACATGCTTGCTCAACTTCATTGTATTGTACCTTTATATGAAAAAAAATGATATAGTAAATAGGTCCCGAATATGAGACGGGGACAAATTTTTGATTGAAGTTACTAGATCAAGTGGGGATCACATGAATGGCTTTACTTGTACATTCAAAAATAGGCTTTTGTATTTTTTTACGACTTTTAGTTTTCGAGTTGCGATGAAAAATTTCAAAAAAGTAACACGCCTATTATGTCAGAGAGCGCGAGAATAGTTTTACAAGAAAGTGACTTTCAAAGCCTTGGAGCTAGCTAGTTTAACAAACTAATTGTCTTTTTATTTCTGCAAGTTAGACCACACCTTTTATAAGGAGGTTTTTTATATCAGCACATTGTGCGAAGTTCCACCGGCCTTAATAACGCGCAGAACCACGCCGCAATATTTTCCCCCTTCTTTTATAATGGAAAAAATAATAGAGGCGTATTTTTAAACCCTCTTTTAGACGAAAGTGATTGAATATTTTCTTCAAACAAAAAAGAAAATGTAATTTAAATTGATTTTGTATTGCATGTAAAATATAAAACAATGTTAAAAATAAACATAACCTGCCTAACCATGCTGTACGTTCACTTTTCTGGTTTGTAATCTAGAACTATACATATAGTTTTAAAATTTTAGAACATTTTTCTGATTGTTAACTGGTGTGAACGTCAATAAAAAAAAAAAACGTCTTTTAAAATTATAATTGGCTGCTCAAACTTGATTCTAGTCCCACAATGTCTTTTTCCATTAGATGTTCATATTTTTAGAGATATAAATTTAATTATGAACAGGAAAATCTTCGTCCGTTTGTTGTGCAAAAATAATTAAGGGTTGCCAAAGCAACGTTGCTGAAATAAACTCTGAGCTCAACGCATTTTAACTTGGTGTACCGTTGTGACTTAATTTCATCAGTCACAAAATATGGGTAGGTTTTTCTTTGTGGAGCTTTTCTCACACAAATGAGGTTAGAATTGAAATTGACCTTCATATGATGGTTTAGTAGCATGCACGCATACGGTTGTAGATAGTAGATTGCCGATCAATAAACCAGCAACATGCTGATTGTATTATCGGTGTTACGTCGGTGGCTATCTTAAGAGACAGTTTCTTATACTTGCCATCGATTGCAGAAAGCTCTTTTACGTTAAGGTTCTTCCGAATGTTTTGCCTTTGTCAACCAAGCAAAAGTGTGTGCAATAGATTTAACCCATTTGAAAATTAATCTAAAGGGCTTGGCGACCACTGTAGTTGGTGACCGCAGTATGTAAGATGAAGATGGTAGGATACACAGAAAGATGCTGCTGCCCATCCTCCGGTTAAATAACCCTTAGTCGCCTGTTACAACACCCACGGGTAAGATGGGTTGGTACTATTCTTTGCCGGCATCACACGCTCTAGGATTATCTGCCCAGAACTATTTTGTAAGTGTTTAAAAAACCAATCATTGGACACGATGATTACGAAATTTCAGACGTATCGGCAACTGCGTTTGGTAACCAGTCGCCGTCAAAGAACTTGACCTACTCTATCACTCGAATTTTGATTCAACTAGCGGTTATGGGATCACTTTTGGGCAGGGTCCTGGGCATATTCAAGTCATGATAAGTAGATAAAACTAAACAACTTTTACCAAGTATCGTATCACTGGAAATAATAAAATCGGCCTCTCCATACAAACAAATCCACAATTTTTAATTTTAATTTAATAATTTAAAGTTGTTCAGTTTCATCGACGAATCATAATAATAATAAGTTTTTTATTTTCTCACCACAATGTAACATAATTTTTATACTTAAAACTGTTATTACATTATCATTACAAAATTGTGGGAGACTGATGCCTAAACTAGACACAGGGCCGGTATGTCAGGACATCAGGTCTCCAACTCTTAGCAGCTAATATTACAAGCGATGCAACACTTAGATTTAATAACAGTAATCGGTAAGAATTTTTATTTTGTGATCATTATGTCCTTTCAGTTTTTGCCAAACTGTTCCTACACCCTGTATATGAGCTAAAGGAGATGTGACTTTTCTGCACTGGTGGTGGTTCGATTTCTCTAATAAAATATTAAAATAATCTACGTATAAGCTATGGAAACCTGAGTCTTTCACTCGGAGGTTGATTCGTATGCAAACAGCTGTCGGTGGTACACACGACCGCACATCAGTAGAAACACTTTTGGACCTTATGGCGTGGTAAAAGAGTTGAAAAAGTTTCTACCGACAAGCGGTTGACCGTACTGTAGACCGTAACTCGATCGATACAACGTCAACATGCGGACATTATTATTGATAGTATGTCGATGGCTATCTTAGACCTAATTTATATATGTCAGTTTTTAGGGTTCCGTAGCCAAATGGTAAAAAACGGAACCCTTATAGATTCGTCATGTCAGTCTGTCTGTCCGTCCGTATGTCACAGCCTCTTTTCTCCGAAACTATAAGAGCTATACTGTTGAAACTTGGTAAGTAGATGTATTCTGTGAACCGCATTAAGATTTTTACAAAAAAATTGAAAAAAAAACAATAAATTTTAGGGTTCCCCATACTTGGAACTGAAACTCAAAATTTTTTTTTTCATCAAACTCATACGTGTGGGGTATCTATGAATAGGTCTTCAAAAATTATATTGAGGTTTCTAATATCATTTTTTTCTTAACTGAATAGTTTGCGTGAGAGACACTTCCAAAGTGGTAAAATGTGTGTCCCCCCCCTGTAACTTCTAAAATAAGAGAATGATAAAAATATAAAAAATATATGATGTACATTACCATGCAAACTTCCAACGAAAATTGGTTTGAACGAGATGTAGTAAGTAGCTTTTTTTTAATACGTCATAAATCGTGAACCGAAATTTACCTTTCATTCTATCAACTCAAATATAAAATTTTGTTACTTACATCACATAATAAAGTTTTTTAGCAATAAAAATACCATAACTTTTACTTTTATACGTACAGGTTTATACGGAACCCTCAGTGCGCGAGTCCGACTCGCACTTGGCTGTTTTTTTTATTACGTTTCCTTTTTTGTAAATATAAATGAACGCCTAATTGTTATGTAGGGTGTTACCATAGTTCAGTTGTTTAAATTACGTCGTAATAAATTACATTTCAAGAAGTTTTTAACTGTAAAGTAATTAATATGCCTCCTTAACGTTAAGTGTTTTTAGTAGGTAATATAATTAATAATTTAATAATAATTAAAAATAAAATTAAAATTTTTCGGATCGTGATAAAATTTGACTGCTCTGATCATAAAAATTTATGATATTTAATTTAATGAGCCAAATTAAGGAATGGCACTTTGATATTCTACCAAGAAACCCTATTGTAAAATGCCAACTCTTAAATTAGTCCGTACTGCAGTGGTGTTTGGGCCGTTTCCTTTACACAGTATTTCGTGAAGAATTTCTAATCGTTTTTTATAGCCTACTGTAATCCTAGCTAGCTAGTAACATTACTCTGAGCTTTCTATTGCAAATCTTTGAAGAAAGCGATGAAGTTTATCGCGCCATGTACCGTTGATTTTGATGGTCATCAGATGGTAGTTGCTTTGGCCTGGAATACCACTACCGTCTCACTTAAGCCACACCTGTGTATTTTTCCGATGCGGAGAGGTCATTAGGTGAGAGAGGTGAAAAGTGCTTTTACACAGTGGAGGAATACATGATGTATGACCAAAAATAGGTTTAATCTTTGTTTGGACATGAACTGTTTATTCTGACTGCTATTTAAAATGTTATTTAAATTAGCTTGGGTTCCTGACATTTCAAAAACTATTAATTTTTGTTTCACAATGTTATCTTTAATTATTGAATTTACTGTTTTATTAATTTTATACAAATTTTTAGTAATTTTTATAATAATTTGACATTCAGAATATTTTTGAATTTGTAATTTTTTTTGCATGCCCTCTATTTGCACACGTGAAACAGGTTGAATATATCTACTGTACTTACTAAACTTAAGATTTTTAACAATGTATATTCACGCAAATAAATGAATGATTATTATAAATACACTCGCCACGCTTAGGTTACCCCTGACATCTGGCGGATTTCCGCCGGTGGCATTCTTGACACTTTTTTCGGTCGCAGAACTTTCTGCGTGGGAATTTCCACAGGTGTATCGCTACACTGAGTATAACGATAACCGAATAAACGCAGCTTACTCTCTCCCTCCAATCTCCGTACTATTCGCAAGAGTGCGATGAACATATTTTGCTATTGTTAAAGTTAGATGTTGCAACTCAGCCTTATACAACGAGTGTGATACCGCGACTTGTCCAAATTTTAAATTGATTAGGGCTGCATCTTAAGTATTGAGGCTTGATTCCAAGAGGGGCAAAGTGTGTCCGTTCTGCATGATTAGTCCTCATCATATCAGCCGAAAGACATAGCTAGGCCTCTCTTTACGGTCTCCATGTAGTCCAATCCTGCGCTGCCCGCATCTAGCGGCTTCCCACGACCTTAACTAGATCGTCGGTTCACCTTGCCTACGCTACGTTTTCCGGAATGATTAGTGCAATTTCTTAATTCTGTACTTGCTGAAGCTTAGAGGCAGTGAATGCTACTCCAAATCCAATCAATCTATAGTCCAGGGGATAAAACCACTAAATGATTTTCTTAGTTTTAAATAGATGTCATGTATACAGATCACGGGACATCGCACCTGTGGGGAGCAAACAGCGGACGACGGGGAGCAAACACCGGTTGGAGTCGCAAGCGCACGTCAGCACCACAGATGAGCAACCCCCACGGCTCCACGCCACGCGTCGCGCTCGTTCTGCGCTCGCGTCGCAGCTGGCCAGTCGCACCACAGTCGTATAGAAGGTAAGAATAAGTAATTTGTACAACATTTTCGTAATAATTTTGTTATAGCGTAGTCTCAAAAAAAAGAGTTAAGATGGTAGTGATCCTATTTATCTTTTGATGATTCCGTCTATCTATACTGTTTGAGCGAGGGCCAAATACTAGGCACATAATCTAAACTACGAAACTATACCTCTTTGAGGTGTTTTTGCCATGAATTCTATCTTACGATGAATCATAGTCAGAACGTCAGAAAGTGCTTTTTACCTTTACTCGAAAAATATCGTCGTTTAAGTTTTAATTGATTGCAGAAAGCATTTAGAATATCAAACGGAAAAATGTTTCAACAGCACTAACTGCAACACGGCTAGCTTTCTTGATAACTACAATTTTCATTAATGTTGGTTATTCAACTTTCTTACATTTGTAATAAGAAGAAGCGTATTTATGTGGCGGCAACAAAATAAACTTATTGTTACGAATACAATACACATTGTTCCTTCGTTCATCAACATAATACAATGTAGAGTTAAGTAAAAAAAAACAAACTTTTTTGGCTTTGACATTTTTTTCCGGCTAAAACTCCGAGAAATGACGTATTAATAATATCCAAAAGAAGTTTTGTTTAATATCACATCGTTGGTTTATCAATTACTTTGAACTCGATATGCGTTTTAATAAAAGTTTTGTGAAAGCCTGTAATGAACTTTTTTTAAACAAACCGTGGGTTTGACTGTTTTTGTTTTGCACGACGAGTAAAAATCGCCAAACAAAAAAATATCAATAAAGTTTCAAAGAACCCCTTTGAAATGTTAATGTAAATTAAAATTAAATTAAAGTAAATTTTTTATTTTTATATTTAAAATTTTGTCGTTTCTATTCTAAATATTTCTGTGGATTCGCGCGCTGGCGGCCGGCGCCGCGCGGTTGATGAGCGGTGAGGAGGGGAGGGAAGTGGACGTGGCGTGCGCAAAGTGCGCGGACTGGAACAACGATAAAACAAGAAGAATGGCGAAAGTTTAAAATAAAATTGTCTAGAAAAAAAAATCATTATTTTAAGATTTTTTTTACGGGAATGGATTTATTTTAATAAAAATCAGTTGGGGTGTATGAGGGTTTTGCTTATTCCATTAACACGTTATATAAGACAGACTGACATCGGAGGCATATTTAATAGAGTCCCGTTTTTTACCTTTTGAGTACGGGACCCTAAAAACCAAGTTTATATCGTACCTCCATTTTACATTGTACCTATTCTGTTTCCATTTACACAATCAAATTGAGCTTGATAAACTCATTGATGTGGATATTTCTAATAGAACGGACAAACAGTTGATTCATCGTAATATAGCAAATGATTTCTCCTTTGTGAATCGTTGGAATTCACGGTTCATTCAAAGTTTATTTTAAGCAAGATTTAATAGAACTGATATCATAAAATCGTTTGTTTGTATCATTCCACAATAAACGAGTTTTATACGATATATACTCGTAAACATATTAATTTTAATCATAAATAAATGCTTGTTGCACTTACTACGGCATTCAATAAGTATTTAGAATGACCCGGAGGCACTAAACGACTATTGATAAATTAATTATTCACTTTTCAATGTAGTTTCAACATATCTTTGGACCCTAAATACCCCAGTCATAACAAAATTATAAGACTAAAGGTCGAGGGTACTTAATTACTTATGATTTTATGAACTTAGCCGTTCAACTAAATGTCAGTTTACTATTATTAAATCTGTGGTTCAACGGTCAAATTCCGTTGACTGTTCTTAACTATCGTCAATGATATATCTATGCACTAACAATCTCAGCTTAAGGCAGTGGTCTGTGACAGGTGCGTCGTATGCGAAAACGAACTACGGGCGTAATACATACATGATAAAAGATATGTAAAATTTTAACAGCTCGAGTTAGAAAAACCTAATTAATCTACAGTGTGTTAATTTAATTGCGTGCCATAGCTTAGGGGGTGTTTCAGTAAAGATAACGGAGCACAAAAAAAATGTTACATAAATCCTATAAAAAAAAACTCCATTGAAACTAAACTACTGCGGAGGGCAATGACCTGGACGGAGCACCGCGCTATCACCGAGGCCGCGCGAGTATCAGTGGATAAGGTAGGCACATACATACATAACTGAAACTCTTTCGCGCGCTATTGATGGCCCGGTGCTCCACGTCATTGCCCTCCGTTTTAGTTTAGTTTCAATAGAGTTTAAATTTTTTGTTAAGTAGTATTTTTTTATATGTTTTTTAATGTCAAAACAGACAAACGAGCAGACAGCTCACCTGATGGAAAGTGTCACTGCCGCCCATGGACACTTGCAACACCAGAAGAGTCGATGCTAGTGCTTTACCGGCCTTTTAAGAATTAGTTAACCCGCTTTTTGTGAGTGGTTGACCAAAAAGTGACCTGGATAGGGAACGGTTTTTTTTAGGGTTCCGATACCAAAATGGTAAAAAAAAGGAACCCTTATGGTGCCGCTCTGTCTGTCCGTCTGTCTGTCACACCTCTATATCTCAGCAACCACTTATGCTATCAACCTGAAATTTGGAATAGTTTTAGAATATAGTTGCCCAACTTAATTGCACAAGAAAAAATTTTGAAAAAAGTATGATTATTAATATAAAGGGGGCCAAAATAGGGGGGGCCAAATTTCAAATTGTCGCTACTAGGTCGAGTGGGGTATCATATGAAAGGGCTTTACTTGTACATTTTAAAATATATTTTTGTATTTTTTTAAATTTCTTAGTTTTAAAGTTATGATGAAAAATGTCAAGAAAAATACCATTCCCCCCCCCTTATCTCCGAAGTTTGAGTAAGGAAAAATCTGAATTAATTACAGTTGACAGAAGTTTATATAAACTTTACAGCAAAAATAAAACGATCTTTCTAAGTTGCACAGTTTTTCAGAAATCGGCAAAAAACCTTTACAAACAAATTTAGTTTTGCGGTCCTGAAAATGGACTTTATTGCTTCCAAAAATACTATAGGTATATCGGAACCCTCGGCGCGCGAGTCCGACTCGCACTTGACCGGTTTTTTTTTATTTGTGGTCTTTTAGCTTTGTTTTGGTCTAACCAGAATATTTTTAGGTGCCGTAATATTTTTTAAGATTTTTTTCGTGTGCCGAGGCCTTTGGCAGCCAAACTGCCTCTACACGAAACTTTAAATGCGATGTACTCGAAATCAAATTATTTTCCCTGAAGTCCCTTTTTGGTCAACCACTCACATTATATATTTTGTGTTCCTTTGTCGTTACTTAAACACCCCTAAAAATTAACACTCTGTATATTGGTTGCTAATGTCAGATGGCAGTCAAATACTGTCCCCTCGGCAAATCCCCTAGGTTAGGTACCCGATCCCAAAAATAAGGAACATTAGTAAAGGAATAACTATGGTGACACCACTGTGCTACAACCACCGTAGTAAATACTACACTGCTACAACCGTGCTACGAGCTGTAGCTACGTAGCATTGTTGGTTGTAAAATATTACGTCATGTAATAAATCAACCCTCTACCACCGAGCCACACAAAACTAGACCTTACATTGTTGCGCATACAAAACATTTTGCGTATCACCTTTACTTGATTAATTATACCTCGCTGTTTCATTCAGCATAATTAAGTTTTTATAACGATGCTTTACATTTCTTAGTAAGAAAATATAATAATAACGAGAACAATTCGTTTAATCGTTTTATATCGGGTGTGAAAATATGATTAGATTATTTTATTATTTTACGTAAACTTACTGATACGCCCGAGTCCGAGTCGCACTTGACCATTTGAGACTGTAGCTAGAAATAAGACTAGATAAGGAGCTATAGAGCGTGGTGCCCACTTAGTTAATAGGTGGCCCATCCTTGCTTACCTTTCATAAAACAACGAATATATAGTTCAGTTCCAAGAAAGAAACATCTTAGGTTATACTTGCAAGTTATTTGTAATACATACTATTAGCTCCATGACATAGCATTTTTATAATGTTTCGCAACATTTTTTAGGGTTCCGATACCAAAATAGTAAAAAAGAGGAACCCTTATGGAGCGACTTTGTCCGTCCGTCTGTCTGTCTGTTTGTCTGTCACACCTGTATATCTCAGCAACCACTCATGCCATCGACTTGAAACTTGTAACAGTTTTAAAATATGGTTGCCCACCTTCATTGCACATGAAAGAAAACGAAAAAAATGTGATTATTGATGTAAAGGGGCCCAAATAAGGGGTGGCAAAATTTCTAATTGTCGTTACTAGCTCGAGTTGGGTATCATATGAAATGGCTTTACTTGTACATTCTAAAATATATTTTTGTATTATTTACGACTCTTTTTTTTTCAAAATGGTTCCTACTTGACTTTATTTAGTTTAGTTTTTATATTATCAAAATTTATTCACAATATTTATAATTTATAACTTACATAAACCTTATAAACTAAAAATTTCTTCAAGGGCGTCCCCACAAGACATGGTTCCCAAAAGGCTATCAGCGTTGCCCCTTTGAATGGCGAGACTCAGCCTTTGAGCAAAAAGCTACCAGCCCTTCGGTCACCAGAGGTCTCATTGAGACGCTCCGAGAGATCTTTGATGAATTTCTTGGTTGATGAACCCTAATGGTGAGAACATGTAAGACTCCGATAGCTCGCAATATTTGCGGGTCTTTAAATTTTCGGCGTTACTCGCCGCAGCACCGGCTCGTTCACAGGTGGCACGCACGTGAGATGGGGCCAATGTGTCGACGCAGGTTACATCCCACACCAAGCATCTACCCTGTTGCCAAGGGATAAGCGTCAGTCCGTCAGGTCTCTTGCCGTCAGACCTAACAATTCCGTTTGGTTCTAACTTTGCCGGAATGTTAACTGAGGCGAGAGCCCGACGAACGACGTCATTGAGCGCTGCGTGCCGTGGTATGCGACCTGCGCTTTTTTGGCAGGAGAGGCCGTGGTGGCCCAGCTCGTCGACCGCTGCACCACATTTGCATAGGTGCGGTTGGTTGGTCCTAAGGCCCAGTCTGAGGCCAACTGCGAGGGAAAGAGTGCATTCGTCTAGACATGTGCCAATTTTTGACGACGGGAGTGCATTTAACCAGTAACTGGACTCTTTTTCGAAAGCAGCTAGGAGGCGAGCGCGCTCTGTCATACTCTGGCATCCGTCAAGTAGATCCTGTTGAGTCTTCTTGCATAGAGGCTCGTCCCATTGTCGCTGAGAATGCAACAAAGTCGGAGCGTCACAGCGACTGGTTTTCAAGTTATGATCCCCCCTAATCTCCAAAGTTTGAGACTGGAAAAATATGATTTAATTACAGTCGATAGAAGTTTACGTAAATATTACAGCAAAAATAAAACAATCTTTTTAAGTTGCACAGATGCAGTTTTTAGAAATCTGCAAAAAACCTTTACAAACAAATTAAGATTTGCGGTCCTCAAAATGGACTTTATTGCTTCCAAAAATACTATAGGTATATCGGAACCCTCGGCACGCGAGGCCGACTTGCACTTGACAGGTTTTTTATAATGCGCACGGCTAAGGATTGGAATTCTCTGCCTGCGTCTGTGTTCATGAGTTCATGTAAACCAAATATATTCAAGTCGCGAGTGAATAAGCTTCTTCTGAGCAAACTCAGTCAATCGTCGACGTCATTTCTGTACTCAAGACTAGATCGAGGTCAAGAGTAAGCCCATTATCAATAAAAAATAATATACTGCGTGCAAAATAACTGTCTGTGACCGTTAATGCGTAGAAGTAAAAAAATTTGTCGCGGGGGTGAGCGAGCCCGCATGCCGGGAGCGAATCGTTCATTGGCTCTTCGTATCACCCATGCTCAGGAAATAACCATCCTAGACAGACTTGTCCTGAACGCCCTTTAATACGTAAGTTATGGCATATAAATGGCATGAGACTTTCAGATAGATATATAGGAACCGTCTTACTACAAAAAAGTTAGACATCTGTTGAACACTTGATTAAAAAATCGTACCAAATAATTCTGTCTATGTTATTGATGCGCAGAAGTCAAAAATGACTTATTTTCTTATGACTTGACTTCTGCGCATCAACTGACATAGCCAGTTATTTTGTGCGCATTTTTTTAATCAAGTGTTCAACAGATGTCTAACTTTTTTGTAGTAAGACCCATACAGTCTTACTACAAAATAGACATCTGTTGAACACTTGATTAAAAAAATCGTACCAAATAACTCTGTCTATGTCATTGATGCGCAGAAGTCAAAAATGACTTATGACTTGACTTCTGCGCATCAACTAACATAGCCAGTTATTTTGTGCGAAAATTTTTAATCAAATGTTCAACAGATGTCTAACTTTTTTGTAGTAAGACCCATAAAGTTTATTGTTACACATAGAACACATTAACAATAACAAAGAAGAATTTTATCCATTTTATGTGGGTATCTTTAAGTGCAAAACACTTTCTTTGATGTATTATAGTTGGGTGAGAAATATGGGCAACAATACATTACAATATACTCGTACTTACAATACAATACCGTCACGTGTAGTATTGTCGTGGTGAACATTCTCGCACATCTGGAAAGCTTTTAACGGAATTGTGATGGAAATGATGTCTCTAGAGTGTTGTACAGACTTAGCGAACATATGCAAGCATTAGGTTAATATAAGCTACTTGCTATGTAATATACGAAAGTCGATTCGGCAGAAAGTTTAAATTTTTTCGGGCGGGACATGTTCCTTTTGTTTAACTTGCATCTTACAGAACATTATGTTTGTCTTCTTTTTTTGTAGTCAAATTTACTATTATATAAGTCCTTACCTATGCAAATTGGCGAAATATTTCTTGCAGATCAATGAGATCATAGTTCCTATAATTCTGTAGCCATTTTCATTATTTGTTTTATATTTGAAAGTTGACTACAAGGCTATCAATTTACGAATAAAGTTTTTATTTTTAGTTAGATATATAAAATTAAAGGTTCGAAAATTTATCGTCTTAAATGTCGTCCGATTTCATCATTAGATTTGTTATATATTTTACAGATAATATTTCTCGAAAATTTAATCCCACCAAAACATAACTGTTAAAAAGGGGGCCAAGTTCCTATCGGCTAATTGTTTGCCTAAAAAAGGGTTGAAATCCGATCCAATGCCAAGTTTAGATGAACTTTAATATCGATCATAATCGTCTTCATCAGCAGCCTGATCCACTA
Organism: Athrips mouffetella; assembly: GCA_947532105.1. Taxonomy (NCBI): domain Eukaryota; kingdom Metazoa; phylum Arthropoda; class Insecta; order Lepidoptera; family Gelechiidae; genus Athrips; species Athrips mouffetella. The sequence continues at coordinate 29,489,469 of OX383963.1, forward strand.
GTAAACATTTGCCATTCCCAAGACTCGCCACCACATCCAGTCCTCTGCCTTCCGCATCCAGCCACTATCCGCCACCTTATTCACATCAACGGTTCATCTGGCCAAAATTCACTTTACCATACACCCAACTTAAAATATGGTATAGCTGTGAAAATACGCAGGTACGTTGAAAATAATATCTAAAATGAAATACTTCTAAATTTGAACTTGGCGGGTTTTTGTGCTGTAAGTAACATTTGATTAATTGTGTAATTAGATTTATTATTTATATAATTAAATTAACCTGCCAAGTTCAAATTCAAAAGTATTTCATTTTAGATATTAGTTTCAACGTACCTGCGTATTTTCACAGCTATACCATATTTTAAGTTGGGTGTATGGTAAAGTGAATTTTGGCCAGATGAACCGTTGACGTAAATAAGGTGGCGGATAGTGGCTGGATGCGGAAGGCGGAGGACTGGATGTGGTGGCGTGTCTTGGGTATGGCATATGTTTACTAGTGGATCAGGCTGCTGATGAAGACGATTATGATCGATGTTAAAGTGCATCTAAACTTGGCATTGGATCGGATTTTAACCCTTTTTTAGGCAAACAATTAGCCGATAGGAACTTGGCCCCCTTCATAACAGTTATGTTTTTGGTGGGATTTCATTTCTTTTTGTTCAGTTTGCTATATTATATTTATAGTAACTATCGCAACATTGTTTGTATTTTCATAGTTTCGTTAAAACATAGGTACTTGTTTTCATGCATGACTAAGCCTGACCTTCTAGAAATACTACCTTTTTAATATTTGGTACATTAATTTTAGTCTGACTCGCACTTGACCATTTTCTATTTTCCAAATTTTTCCTTTACTTTACTCGTAATGCTAACGACTACCCCGATGCCAAATTTCAGATTTGTAAGTCTCACAGAAGTATGACCAACAATTTTATGCATAGTAATGACTATATCCTTACTCCCACTTGACCAATTTCCAATTTTAAAATTTTTGCTATACTTTTTTAATTCTCACTACTATCCCCATGCCAAATTTCAGATTTTCAGGTCTTAGAGAAGTATTACCAACATTTTATACATAATTTTGACCAAAACCTGACTCGCACTTGACCAATTTCAAATTTTTGAATTTTTCCATTACTTTTATCCTAACGACTACCTAAATACCAAATTTCATAACGCTAGGACAATTGGAAGTGGCCTGGAGGTTTTGATTACCGGTCAGTGAGTGAGTCAGTCAGTCAGTCATTAAGTGCCAAAATTAGCTATTTTCACGGTGTCATATTTCAGGATCTACTGTAGCTATATCTATGAAATTTGGCAAATGGCGTCAATATTAGTATATGATTATGTAAGTACAGTTTTATCTCTGTACTTGCAATAGGCACTGAGCTACAGGGGGTTCAAAAGTGGGTCGAAACGGTTCGTGTAAATAGTGCACGGCATGCGTGTGGCCTGTTGCGGGAACTTGGCCTGTGCACTGCCGTGCGGTTAGATTTAAGCTTCTTTTAGCTTTTCTTTCCAATAATTCTTAAAAATATATAAATTTTTTAATTTTTAATTCCTACAGTAAATGCAAAAAATTTTGTACTGAAAATATTGAGTTTACCTAAAATTCTTCATGCAAAACGCCAATTTCATAGGCCTTGGACCTAATATATAACATGAACGTTATGTTATTTTGCATGAAGAACCAAAAAAATAAAGTCTTAGAACAAAAGTTGTTCACTTTGACGATCAGAGAGGTTTTCAGAGATATATCAACGATGCTGGGGGTCTTTAATTTACAGATTACGAAAGCGAACGTCATAAGATGTGGGGGATGATATTAATGTCATCTGTGTCATCTAATACTATGTCATCTCATACATTTTATGACGTTCGCTATAGTGACACGTTGTCTAGAACTCTGTATATTTAACTAAGTATATCGATTAATACTATATTTCAAATTTCAATCGCATGCTTAGTCTGTACATACTTTTTAAAGGCAAAGGTGGCAAAGTTGAAAGAAAACCGATTTGTCTCGCCTTGTCGCGTCACTGATATATTGCGCAATTTATCTTCTTTCTGTAGATAAGTTTTAAAATTACTTGCAACTATTTTTAACCCCCAACGCAAAAAACAGAGGGGTGTTATAAGTTTAACGTGTGTCTGTCTATCTGTCTGCGCCATCGTAGCTTCTAAACGGATGGACCGATTTCAATGCCTTTTATTTTATTTTAAAGGTAATTTAATGGAGGTGGATCTTAGCTATATTTGATGAAAATCGGTCAATCTGTTTAAAAGTTATGAGCTCTTTTCGTGATCAAGTTGTCAAAAAATAATGATTTGATAATAAAAATAATAGGTTTTGAAGCCGCACTTTTTGTTGGCCGCAGAATTTAACTGACAATCCAAATATTTTCGAGTTTTCAACGTACTTAAAAAGTTTAAAAAGCTACAAATAAAATTTAAATTAAAAATTTAAAAAAACCCCCGATTTAAAACGATTCTTTAAAAAGTAAAAAATTATAGTTCAAATTACTTACACACACTTGCGCACTTTATGATACTTGTTTTATTTTTTTGTATTGTCTAAATGCAATAAATACTTTTTACTTAATTTTACTATTGTTGACCCTTAAATGCGTTGGGGGACCGCTAAGTAAAAATTAAAATTTGCGAAATTGAAACAGAATAATGTTAATAAATATCCAAAATTTAATTTAAATTAATTCATGATTAGGGCCTAACTTTTAGCATTGTTACACAATTATACCAACACAACATACCTACGCAAGTTGTTTTGTTGCAAGTTCCTTTCTATTTTGTTTTCATAGCGGTCCCCCAAGGCATTTAAGGGTCAACAATAGTAAAAGTAAGTAAAAAGTATTTATTGCATTTAAACAATACAAAAAAATAAAACAAGTATCATAAAGTGCGCAAGTGTGTGTAAGTAATTTGAACTATTATTTTGTACTTTTTAAAGAATCGTTTTTAATCGGGGGTTTTTTTTAATTTTTAATTTAAATTCTTGTAATACTTTAATGTAATGTTATGAAATATAGTAGTTTTCTAAGTTTTGGAAAATATTAGATTAAGTCATCATCATCATAACATCCAATGAAATGTTAACTGCAGGACAAGGAGCTCCCTTCATAGATGCAGCAAAAACGCATAGTAGAATTTGGAGGGTAAGTACCATAGTCACCACGCTTGTTAGCGTTGTGGCTGGCACCATAGACCGTAGTTGTTGGTGTTCGCAGTATGTAGGATGGTATACGATACACAGAAGGACGCTGCTGCCCATGCATCCTCCATCCAAGTACATATATTTTACATATTATTTTATGAATGGAATATGTGCAATAGTGTGCATTAAAGGAAGCGCTACCCTTTGATAGACAGAATCGTTTTAGATACATCTTGATATCCTGCTCCATAGAAAAGATCGCTTTTACACCTTTTAAATTACCATCAGCAACATATTATAGTCTTACGCTTCTTTATACAATCAGCTGGCCGAAAAACCTATAAAGAAATAAATATTTTTGTAAAAGGGTAGGTACTAATCTACGGGTAGAGTGGTGCTTTTTATTACGATATTATGACGTAGTCTTCAACTTGCTACACAATTTTTAAAACATTCTAAAATATTTCGTTGTACACAACATTTATAACTTCTTCAGGATTAGGTGCAAAAATGAACATATTGAGTTTTGATGTTACAGGGCCCCATTGCCCGTGTGAAAGACAGGAGCATCTAAGAAAATTCTTTTCCCTATGTTATTGTTGACTGATGACATTATCGAATCGTACACATTTTTTTTCTCTGGATTCAAACGACACTCATTTTGAACTATCTGTTAAAGTCGAGAATGGTTGAACATATCTAAAATTTTAAAAATCAGGCTTCAGACGACCAGACGCAATGACGTGTGCCCTCCGTGTGTGCCCCCGGTGCCCCGTCGGGTCGGCTATCAACGGAAATGTGCATCGAGTGTAAAGCTCATTCTAGGACTTTAATTAGAGTGATTTTAATATTCTGATATCTTCTAAGATATTCATTTAAATAACATGGTGTCAAGGACAATTTTGATTTATGTTCATTGTTTATTATTACTAACCTTTTAAATTAGATAAGGATCCGTACCTTAAGGGCAAAAATACATTCAAAAAAACCTTATTTTGAAAATCTACTTTTTTGCTATAAAAAGTTGGTTACTATGGATAATCCTTAAAAGATAGATAAATACTATCGCAAACTTTTCTTTAGAGCTTTTAGAGGGAAACAATTCTTTCATACATAACTTTCATATAAATGAAACCATTAACGCAGCGCACGCCCAGAAAGCTCTCAAGAGGCACGTTTTTTTCTAACTTGATCGACAAACATCATCATAGTTCAGTTAATTTGAAATAAATATATATAAATTATAACCGCAAACCTTTCTATTGAATTATTCTATCTATTAGTGAAAACTGGATCAAAATCCATACAAAAGTTCCTGAGTTTAGCGATCACAGACAGACATGATGCATGCACGACAGAAAAACATTTTGGGGGACTTTCTTTTATAATATGTAGTGATAGTGATAAATTATAACTGCAAACCTTCCTATTGAATTAATCTATCTATTAGTGAAAACCGGATCAAAATCCATACAGTAGTTCCTGAGTTTAGCGATCACAGACAGACATGATGCATGCACGACAGAAAAACATTTCGTGGGACTTTCTTTTATAATCTGTAGTGATTTGTTTTATCTGCATAACCAATTTTGCATCCAGTTTCATGTTTGCATGAAAAAAAAAGCCACAAAACTTACAAAAAATAAATTCATGAAATCGTAATTAACTTTGTAAAAATTACACAGTAAATTGGTATCTTTTTTTATCTGCATACGTAAACTATCTTCAAATCTGCATCCAGTCGTATTCTATCGTAATCTAAGCACGCTCAAGGCTTTGCACCTAATGGTAGATAAATGTGTGATGGCTGCATAAGATAGGTTGTACTACTTTGTTTGCGAAAATTGGTAACGTATAATTGAAAAATAAAAATTTTAACACTTCCTGAGTTCGGATAAACCTATAAAGTAGAAAATCGCTAAATTTCACAACTACTGCCAGGATTCAAACCTGCTGTACAGCATTTTTACTCCCGAAGGCCAGTGATTCTACTCGTGATTTTGTATGGGAAGGAAAAACTTTTTTTCGAGTAATCTTCGGGAGTTGCCTGTTTTCATGAGTAGAATCACTGGGCTTCGGAAGCAAAACCAATGCAAATTTACGCTGTATTAATTCCCTGAAAATTCTGTGTTATCCAGACTTTCTTAAGCGGCTACCTGCAGTCCGCTATCGCCCCCATCAGTTAAAAAATATTACTCGCTAAATACAAAACTAATCGAAAATCTCTTTACCTTTGTTTATTTAGAACTCTGTAAAATACAAAACTAATCGAAAATCTCTTTACCTTTGTTTATTTAGAACTCTGTAAAATAAAGTTTACTATAGTTAGTTACAGATACAAAAACTGTGAAAAGCTGGCATTTTTGGCACTTTTTCTATCTGTAACTACAGTGAACTATATTTTTTAGAACTGATAGGTTCTAAATAAACTAGGGTACCTTTACTTCAAATTGTCTTTCCGAATTTTCGTTAAGTTTTGTGTTTAGTGAGCAATTTTTTTTAACTGATGGGGGCGCTAGTTGACAGCATGTAGCCCCATAATACAATCCTATACATACACGAACATAGCTGCTGCGTTCATAGTATGGCTGGTCCTTTTTACGTTCATATATCGCTGAAATTAATTCAAGGCAGTCCCGGCTAGACGGGGTCAGATTGCTTTCCGATTACCGATATCTAATCTCGCTGCTCTACCTACCTGCGTCTTGCAAATATTCTTATACGTTCTTGCTGAGGCTTACTCAATTAGTTTGTGTTCATATTGTGACGTATTTTTGTGTTGTTTATTTTCAGGACATCTCTGAAAAAAAAAACTGCTTTTTCTTTTCGAACGTTATGCCGTTCGAGTGACGGATACCCCAATGAATTTAAAAAAACTGGTCAAGTGCGAATCGTACTCGCGAATCGAGAATTTTTTACCACTAAGGTAAAAATGCCGTCTTAGTTATGGAGGCACAGTCAAGCAGAAGTCTAAATGCGCGGACTTGCACTTGACCAGTTTGTATTATATGTTGTAATTCTAAAGTTTATGCACTGTAAACATACCAATTTTCACGCTTTTACGTGATCCCGTTTTGAGCTAAAACAAAAATGTAACAAAAATCACCGAAAAATTTATTATTTTCCGGCAACAGAAATATATAATTTTTGAGAATTTCAACTGTCTACCTATAACAGTACATGAGATCAGCCTGCTGACAGACGGATAGACATCGGAGGCATAATAATAGAGTCCCGTTTTTTACCCTATTGGTGCGAACCCTAATAAGGGATGACTATCATCATAACATCCCATGAAACGTCCACTACAGGACAGGGAGCTCCCTCCAGAATTCTAGCTTTTGCTGGAAAAATGTGGAGGGGAAGTACCATAGTCACCTAGCTTGTTAGCGTTACGGCTGGCACCCTGGACCGCGGTTTTAGGTGACCGCAGTAAGTAAGATGTAAGATACAAAGGAGGATGCTGCTGCCCATCCTCCAGTTAACCCTTAGTCGCCTCTTACGACACCCACGGGTATGTATGGGTTGGTACTATTCTTTGCCGGCACCACACGGGACATATAGGGATAGGGATGGCTATCAGAAACGTTTTTATTAGCTTAAGACAATAGTTAGCAAGAGTCCAAAAGACACTAACGCCGTTTGTCTACCGCGACGATAACGATAACGGCGCCGAGTAAAAAATATGACACTATGAGTAATATAATAAGTACTGTAATGTTGTCGCTCGTAACTTCATGACAATATCGGCACGATATCGGCGCTGTTCGCTTGTTATCGGTATTGACATGTTATCGTCACAGTGGATAAACAGCTTTAGGGGTTGGAACCACCGTAAGATTATACGAGTGGGTTTATAGCAAACAGTGAAATTTGTATAGAGTCCGTCATATACTTAGTCTGTATGAAGTAGTGAACGGTAGTGAAGTGTAAAATGTCTCCTAGTCGATTATGTCTAGTCGGTCAAAAACTCTGTTATGTATTACATATAAAAAAAATTTAAGTCTAATGTTTCATCCAAAATTTATTTCTGAAAGCGAAAATATATCATTTTTACCTGTGTTTTGATTAATTATATTAGTTTCCTATAAGTTTCCTTTCTTACATTAATAGTAAGAAAGGAAACTTAAATGATTCGTAATAGCCATTTTATATGTGATTTTTGACACCATTCTTTTCTTAAATTATTTGTATTTTTACTTGAAAAACTGTATTTATAACATTTATTAGTCCTAAGTTACATATTTCTTAAAAAGAAAGATAAAAATATAATGTTTTACGGATTTAATAAACATTCATATGTTTTAGTATGGACTAGAAGAATAGAAGAAATGGATACGCCAAAGATTTTGGAAACTACACTGCAGCGTTTTTCTTACGTCAATGGGATACGCTTAGGGAAAGTGCTGCTACTTAAACCTCCTGGGTTTATAACGTGTGGCACAGAATCTTTATTACACGAATCCGTCTAGTACTTGGCCAATTTAATGTAATGTTGGCCGATGGCCAGTGGGCGTAAGGGTTCTAGAGTGGCGACCACGTACCGGAAGACGAAGCGTTGGCAGGCCCCCCCACAAGGTTGACCGACGATATTGTTAAGATCGCGGGAAGTCCTATGTCCAGCAGTATACGTCTTTCGGCTGATATGATGATGATGGTACATACATATATGCATTTATAAAAGAAACAAAAATCTCTGTGATACTCTTTGTACAGTCAAACAACAAGTAAAGAAAACCAGCCAAGTGCGAATCCAACACACATTAAGGGGTCAGAATCACCGTAAGTCGGTCAAACGGATAAGTTAACGTGTATTATTATTATTTATTTATTGAAAACAAATTTAAAAAACACAATTCATCTACACTTTAATGTCTGTGGCGGTACACAATCCTTAGTATGCGAGTCCGTCTCGTACTTGGCCAGTTTTATGTAATGTTCTCACCTGGTGACCGCTCGTCGAAAGTTTACGATTATAACCGCCCGATACGATCGCGCTGTAAATTTTAAATTTCCGTCGCATGGCCTCTCTCCCCCGTGTTCCGGTTGTGAAGAGTTTTATAGCGCAAATAAAATATACAGCTCTGAGAGGCGTTAACTCAGAGATTGCTGTAGCATTTGCGAAGGATTTGTTATAGAATAGGTAAGCAATAAGAAAAAAACCGGCCAAGTGCGAGTCGGACTCGCGCACCGACGATTCCGTACCACCACATAATCATAATTGTATTAGTTGAAATTTCAGTAATTTAATGTGCTAGATTTTTTGAGTCCGACACGCGCTTGACCAAATTTTATTATTTGTTGTTATTTTGTAGCTTATGCACTATGAACATACCAATTTTCAAGTTTGTAAGTGTTCCCGTTTTTAAAATAGAGCTAAACCAAAAATCGCCTCTGTGACCATTCAACTTGACCCCTCTCTTATATGAATGTTTTTGAAACGGGAGCTCACCTCAATTGGTTACCATTAGTTGTAAGAAAAAATTTAATATTTAACGATTTCAGACTTTTCCCTTTATTTGTACTGTGAGACCTAGCTTCTTGCCAAATTTCATAATTTTAGGTCAACGGGAAGTACCCTATAGGTTTTGCTTTAGTGCATAAATGTATAGCTGCACGTCAGACAATCACTGATCCCTAAGTTACAGGTTTTTACCTAGTTTAGGAATTAGGATTCCACCATCTTATATTCAGGTACAGCATGCCTATTTTTAAGATTATTGTTAATGTAAGATAACCTAAGTCCTTTTGATTAATAAATAAATTTTGTATTTTTTTTTGTATTGTATAGAGATGAGGACATAAAATGCCATATCTTTTGATTGCGTAGTTGTAAAAAAAATTATTTTCAGATCTTGTGTGGTTCATGGACCCTAATACTCGTATGTGGTATCAATTTCAACCTGATACCTCTACCCGTTCGTGAGATAAAGGGTCTTGACAGACAGACAGACAGACGGACAACAAAGTGATCCTATAAGGGTTCCGTTTTTTTCTTTTGAGGTACGGAACCCTAAAATATAAATGAATGGGGATTTCCTTGACGTTTGTCAACTACGTTTTTTTAAGTGTCTATAAGGTCCTAATGATATAGTAAATATAATTTTATGGGAATATAATTTTTGTATGGGAGGTTAAATTTGGTTTGTCGTATTTCGACCTGTGTTTCTTTGGGAAAGTTGTTCAGTTTCATGGTCTGAGTAACGTGCTAAAATTATGTTCACAATTTCATTAGGACTCTATATAGGTGGCATCACTGTAGGTTATTTATTTTTAAGGCTTTGTAAAATAAATGAAACTTTATAGAAGAACATATGTGATAGTTATTGTCATACTGGGTGACCTGGTTCTTGCATTTTTCCAACGATGATCGGAAGTGCCATCCAGTTGAACTTTCAAAAGGTGTTTGAAAGTACCCTATTAAAGTAATTTTATGCCGAGTTGACACCGTAGTGGGCACGTACAGTTCTACCAACTTTTCGGTTCAAGTGGTAAAATGGAGAACCAACGACGCACTACTACAACTGACATCAAAATAACACATTTAAAATTTACGTCCACTCAAAGTTTCAATCTAATATTAAGGAGCGTTCCATATGCACCAGGAACGGTGCAAATCACACATGAACTCCTCTTTTTGTCATTTAACGATTTCATAAGAATTTGCAACAGTCTGAATTAATTCCACACTTTTTCTTATTTAGACTGGAATAACAATGCGATGGATAACAGCGACGCCACCTCCTGGGCCCTGAGTCAAGATGCTTTCTACAATCGCAAACGCTAGTAGAATAGAATGAAAATGTACGGGAATGACATTAGCGATAGAAATGTTGCGTCACAGCTAATGTCAATCCCATACATTTTTATTCTATTCTATAGCGTTTGCGATTGTAGAAAGCATCTTGACTCAGGGCCAACAAATAAGTTGGTGGCAGTGTACGAAGAAGGTTATAAAGGTAGTTAAGAAAACATTCTTTAGTCGTCCATCTGAAGAATGCAGTGTGTCATCGCTTTCCGCCGCTGGTAGCCAAGCCCCGTAACCAACCAGGCCGCTTAAAATTATTAAGTCAAATATACATTGACTAACTAAAGGCAAACTTTCGAAGGAACGGAAGTTTCCTTTGTGTGTGACCTAAATAACAAAAAAAATTAAAATATTCAAATATATTTTTTTTAACTTGTAACGAAACGTTTGTGTTTCGTTTTGCATTGTTCTAAATTCATACAGCCAGTGTCGCGTTCGCAATGTTTTCACATTTTTTTATTACTTCATATCGATCAATCGTTCAAAGATCGATAAACAAATCTTTCAAATTAATATCCCTATTTTTAAACATTTGTAGGCACCAGTAATTGGTAAGTGCTTATTTATCACTTCGTTTATCTTTAGGAAAATTATCAAAGTTGTCTGTGATCTTTAAACATTGTATATTATTTCAGGTGTCTACACCCTATATTATAAATACCTTTGTAAATATTTAATTAAACCATCTGTAAGTACAATCATCTATCTTCTTTCTTGCAACATCCCATTCTCCACCACTGCAACTTCAGAGCCTCAACGAACCCACTAACATCCCCTGGCGTGACTTTCCACCGTTCTGTCACAAACTCCATTGTGAATACACCTTTTACCCTGCATTTGCATTAATTATTTACTGCATTTTTAACGCGGGCGAACTATATAAATGAATTAAAGTAATACTAGGTAAATTTTTGACCTTTAACAAATTTTTTTCTGTATCAGCAGAGCACAAATCTGAACAACTGACCTAAAGAAATATGGATCGACAAACAATCTTTTTTAGTCTTTCCCATAAAAACCTTACGCCAGTAATAGTGTTATTTTTAAGGAACAGCCAAAATGTTTTATCGTATTAGACATGAAGTTCACATTTATGTGGTGAAAAACATATACCAAAATTTGGATAGGTTTCCAATAAAACCCGACATAAAAAGAAAATCGTTATAGTAGAGTAAATTTTAATTAGTATTTTATGTAATAAAATCTCTTTATGAACACAGAATAATCACTTGAATGCAATCAAATTAGCTTTGTGTGCCACAAAATCCCGCACTGATACCTCTCATTTCATTGGAACCAATTATAGGTAATTGTTGTTTTGCAGATTGGAATGATTGCAATTGTCCATTATGGCATGATAAGTAGCTTAAATACTACAAAAAGATAATTGTGATTAATCACATTTAACGCGAGTAGGTAAATTTGTACGAGAAAAGCTCATAACAGATTTGTTTTTCTTCAACTTATTACAAAACTTTAAGTGGTCCAATATTGAAATATGTCTTTAGTTTAGAAATAGTCCTGATTGTTTGAACAGTTAACTTGGATTATTGACAAGTTTTTAATTACATTTCGTCTACTATTACCAATAATAATAATAATAATAAGCCCCCTAAAGTCCTACCTTTCGTCCGTGCTGAACATCTAGCCACGTAGGGGGCGGACACGCGTACTATTGAAACTTACGCGGCCAACAAGGAAAAGGCAAAGTCGCGGTATGGAAATGGTAATTACCAGGAGTAAAGTACCCCAGGCGGGTACCAGCGCTAACAGCGAGGGAGAATCCCGCCCCGAGCCTTCCAGCTCGGGCTGCCCCACGTACTCTGGGGGGGGCAACATATCGCAGTCTGCCCAGTTAAATACTGTTGCAGGCCCCACAGAAAATACCACTTGCCTTGACTCAGCTCCTGCGTCACCAATATCTTCCACATGTAGTCTCTTCCCATCACCATCCTCTTCAACCAATCCCTTTGTGTACCCAATTAACTCCTGTTCATCTACCGTTACTCCAATGTCAGTAGATGTTGAGCAAGAGGCAAACTGCCTAGATCTTGCTCCCATTACTGGCAATAAGCGTGTGCGAATACATTTTACTAATGAAATGAACCAATTTATTTGGTGCACATACCTAACCATCACAAAATTTGAAAAGCAAACCGGAAAGTTCATAGACGCTTTATACTGTAAATTTAAAGAGAGATTCCCAAACACAAAAGTAACTAAACAGAAAATTGCTAGCCAAAGAAGAGACATAGCCAAAAACAATCTCTTATCACCGGAAGAACTAGGAAAAATAAAACAGGAAGCTTTACAGACATTAAAAACATTGCCTGACAATCTTCATCAAAACCAGAATGAAGTTTGTTCCTCTAAAACGGCTAATACGATTTCATCTACGAGCGACAGTAGTCTACTTACGAACATGAGACCTGCAACTACAAAGACAGGAAAAAATAGGCAACGTATGCAATGGCCAGACAACATCAATAGGGACCTTTTACGGTGCTATTATGAAGTAACAGAATGTGAAACTAACCTTACAGGTTACCGACCTTTATTGCATCGAAAATTTGTATTATTACACCCAGAACTTGACTTTATAGGTGAACAACGCCTAGCAGACCAAATTAGAGTAATAAATGTTAATAACAGAATACTGCCGGCAGAACGAGAAAAAATAAAAACACTAGTAGCAAAACAAAACCATGACCAACGAAGTAATAGTGACATAGGTACATCTAATGACTTGCATCGCGCAGACCATGATATATCACTGTCGAGGAATATTGACCAATCACAAACCCAAAACAAAGTAAGTTTTGAGAATTCCCATACTTACCCTGAAAATAATCACCACCCTGACCCTATAGAAGTTACTCAATGTCAAGACACACACATAAACAGACAAAGGACACCAATTGTTTCATCATCTGAAGCTGAAAATATTACTGAAATAGCAGGAATAGAGAAAACATTCAAAGAAATACTACAATATTACAAGAATACAGACCCTACACAACGGCAGTTCATCCCCAAACAAAAAGCTTCCAAAAAATTCGCAAAAATTGTTGACTATATTAATACTAAGCTTCTGCCAGAATATTTACAAACAGACTCTGACTTTAACACACTACAGACAGTACTATATTGCGCAGCTTTGACTGCAACTAAAACAAATGGAGCTAAAATCGAAATCCCACTTAATACAACATACAAGAAAAAACAAAATAGGAAACCGAAATGGCAGATTAGATTAGAACGAAAAATAGAAGATCTTAGAGCTAAAATAGGTAGATTAACGCAATATATAAAGGAAAATAGAAGTGACAAGGTGACTAGACATGTACAAGCTATAATTCGACAGTATAAAATCCACACATTACATGAAGAACCGAACAGCAAGCTCACTGAATTCCTAGATACTTTACGACAAAAATTGACTGCTTCGAGTAACCGCCTTAGACGCTACAAAATGTGCACACTCCGTAAGACACAGAACAACCAATTCATCGTAAACGAAAAACAATTTTATAGAGTCCTTAAGACATCTACAAACAATCAAACTCAACACAATCAGCGCAATGATCAAAATAACCAAAATACTATGCCTCAACTATATGATCTGCATGGATTCTGGTCTAAATTGTGGGAAAATCCAATCACCCACAATCAACATTCAAAATGGATAGAAAGCGAAAAAGCTTATATTACAGAGACTACTGAACCGATGGATTTTCAACACGTACCTATTGACATTTTCAAGAATGTTATAAGTAAACTACATAATTGGAAAACACCTGGATCTGATAATATCCAAAACTATTGGTATAAAAAATTTACATATGTTCACCCACTCTTACACAATCATATTAACAAATTCATAGAAAACCCACTATTAATGCCGGACTTCATTACTGCTGGAATCACCTATATGTTACCAAAAGACCAATCAGACCTTGCTAATCCTGCTAAATATAGACCCATTACTTGCTTACAGACATTCTACAAAATTCTTACATCATGCCTTACATCATTAATATACAAACACATAGATAAAAACAACATACTTACAGAACAACAAAAAGGATGCCGAAAGTTCAGCCAAGGATGTAAAGAACAGTTATTAATAGATTCAGTTATATTACGACAGGTACAGCAGAAGAAGAAAGATTTATATACGATGTACATAGATTATAAGAAAGCTTATGACTCAGTCCCACACTCATGGTTACTCAAAACTCTAGAGATATATAAAATTCACCCAATAATCACTAACTTTTTAGAAAATATTATGACTAAATGGACAACTCAACTTAGACTGACGACTCCTTCAGGACCGGTACAAACCCAAACCATTAAAATACAACGTGGAATATTTCAAGGAGACGCTTTAAGCCCTTTGTGGTTCTGCCTGGCCCTTAATCCTTTATCAAATTCCTTAAATAGAACAAAATGTGGGTACTCCCTCCAATATTCTGAAAATGAAATAAGCTCAACGAAGAACGACACACAGCTTAACCATCTTCTTTATATGGACGACATTAAACTTTATGCCTCTACGGAAAACGATTTAAATGAATTAGCTACTTTGACGGAAAAGTATTCAAAAGACATATGCATGGAGTTCGGTATTGATAAATGCAAGATTAATTCAGTCAAATCGGGCCAGACTTTTAAACACCATTATGATTTACAAACAGGACATAAAATAGAACCACTAGATGAAAACGCGACTTATAAATACCTTGGCTATGCCCAATCAACACAGATAAAATATAAAGATGTAAAATCTGCATTAACTCAGCAATTCAAACATAGAATTAACTCCATAGTGCGATCTTATCTTTACTCTAAAAATACTGTCAAAGCTATTAACACTTACGCTATCCCCGTCCTCACTTACTCCTTTGGGATAATCACTTGGACCAAGGGAGAGCTCATTAGATTGCAGCGCCTCATAAACACTACCATGACCCGCAACAGAAAACATCACCCAAGATCGTGTATGCAAAGATTAACATTACCAAGGAGTGAGGGAGGAAGGGGCCTCATAGACATCAAAAACCTACACAATAAACAAATCACTAATCTTAGGTCCTATTTCTACAGAAAAGTAGACACATCAATCTTACACAAAGCTATAGTACAAAATGACCATAAATTGACGCCTCTTAACTTACATGACAGCTCTACCCAAAGAAACGAATCTCAAACTGACAGACAGACGAAAACTGATGAGTGGTCCCGTAAAACACTTCATGGAAGGCACTTCCGCGACTTAAACCTACCTAACGTCGACAAGACAGCGTCGAACGAGTGGCTTAGCCGCGGAGAGCTCTTTCCAGAAACGGAAGGATTCATGCTAGGGATACAGGACCAAGTCATAGAAACCCGCAACTACCAGAAATTCATAATGAAAGTACCAAATACTGTAGATAGATGCCGACGTTGCAACAGTGCCCCAGAAACAATTCAACACATTACAGGTGCTTGTAAGACAATAGTACAGACAGACTATAAGTATAGACACGATCAAGTAGCTTACATCATTCACCAAAAACTTGCAATAGACCATAAACTCATTTTAGATCGACCTAAACCCTATTACAAATACAAACCTGAAACAATACTTGAAAATACCACCCATAAATTGTATTTTGACAGAGCTATATTGACTGACAAAACCACTCACTACAACAGACCGGACATTACACTTGTAGACAAAATTAGTAGAACAGCCCACATCATAGACATAGCAGTACCCAATACGCATAATTTACAGACAACAATTGCAGAGAAATTGAACAAATACGCAGACCTTAAAATTGAAATCACCCGTATGTGGAACCTTCGGAAGGTAGTCATCGTTCCCATAGTCCTTTCTACAACAGGCGTTATACCACAACAACTTCACCAATCTATAAAAATGCTTAACTTATCAAAGTTTGTTTATATAACTCTGCAAAAAGCCGTAATTTTAAATACATGCCGGATTGTCAGGAAGTTTTTAGATGCTGATCGAACAATCATTGAACCAAACAATTATCATGATGCGCACTTGGCCTAGGCCCGTGGGCACTCATATTACCGGTGAAAAATCTGAAACCGAGCTGATTTAAAAAACAGAATACCAAATAATAATAATAAAATTCATTTATTATGGCAACAGGGGCCCATTTGTTAGTAAGACATGAAAACTTATATCTATGTTAGTATCTCAGAAACAAAATCACAAATCACAGTCATAATCTTATAATTAAAAAACTTCATTAGATGTCATTTTATTTGCCTAGGATAAAGTGACACTCGGCCTGACCAATACACGCATAAAATGTATGAACATGGGTGAGTCGCACTTTTCCGCGAGTAACTTCAGGATGCTGTTCCGACTGCTACTCATACTGGCGAACAGTGACGCAGTTCTATTTCGAATCACTGCATGAATCATGAGTCATCTGTTCGAGCAAGTGCGAACATGCCAGAGGCACTACAAAAACGAGGCAGTCCAAACAGCACTCTGAAGCCATTATTGTATTGCACACGAAGGGCGTTGCAGGCCTTCTGCGTATAATTGCGTATATTATGTGTTAAACTTTTTAAAATGACGATTTTAGAGACTAGTTGCATCTACTGATATTGTGCAACTTTTGAAAATTTTTGACTCACTAAAAATATTCGATCGATATAAGCCAATTGGCCTAATTATTATGAAGAGACAATTTTATTTTGTGATTTCCAAAAAGTCGTAAAACGTAAGTATTTGTATTTAGACGGTTTTACTCTAATGAATTTCAACCCTGTATCCACTTCCTCTTCGAAAAGCATATTTTATGACCAAAGTTGAGACACATTGCTTCTCAAAATATCTCGGCTGTGTAAAAGCTTCCTGTAAATGGAAACATAAGGGGACACAAAAACATGTGTGGGTGGTAATAAATCTAACAATACCACCTGCAGGGCCATGTTTCATCGAATATGAAGACAATATTCGGTATTATAGTGTTGCTTTCGAGGAAAAATGCCCATGATATTTGGTGAATGTATGCATTCCAGAGATGATGCCACCTCATGCTTGAACAAGATGTATGTTTAAATTACCATATAATTTAAAGGGCATGTTCAGTCAACACAACTGAATAGCTTTGCTTAAGCAACATTTGTTGACATATGAAACATTTTTTTTCGGTCCATATGTCTTATACAAATTTTCGTCGTTTTTAAAATAAAATTCGTCGTTTTACATTGTGCTTTAGCATTCTACAAAATTCTGAGAAATTTTTAATTCGTTATTTTACATATTGCTGCGGCATTTCACAAAACGGCGCCTAATTCGTTTCTGGTACCCGCCGGCCGATGCCGAGCCACGCTCGCTTTGCTCGCTCGGGTCGTGCGTTGTGGTCGTAAGATAACCTAGTCGTGGTAAATGAACCTAAAATATACCAGTGATCTACCACCTGCCGGCACCGTTTTACGATTTGCCGACCGTTTACAGTTTGCCCGCCGTTTATGAACGGCGAATTATACAATATATACAAAGTGAAAGTTCAGATAAGTAGAGTGTAATTTTATTTTTGTACTCCTTTCCAACCCGTTTCTTTAAAAAACTTGTTCAGTTTCTATGACTTACCTCTAAAATTTTAAAAATAAAAAGTGCCTTGTAAAGGTTTTGTAAATTTAGAATGAGGAGAAATAGAAATATTCTTGATCTAGCTGTTACCCGCGACTCCGTCCGCGTCGATCTACCGGAAAGATAAATAAAATACATTTTCCCAAGGAAATCCTAATATTTTCAACGGTAATAGTCGACTTTATATTTTTCTGGATATTAATCTTCAATTCTGCTAAATATCAGAAAATTCTGTGTCGCGGTTAGGGCGTAAAAGATTAACAAACATCCGAATATCCAAACATTTTAGACATGCGATTAAAATAGACACAATTTTTAAACGAGCGTTAAACAACACATGATATTTAAATAATAAAATAACATTAACACATAATTAAACAAACACCAAGATATACGAGCATCAATAAAACGCCAAAACTATAAATTTATGTAAACTTGAGTTTGCTTAAAGTTGAAATTTACTCTTACGATTTCAATTTGCAATCGCTGCATTGCCAAAAATATGATTTACTAGCTGTTGCCCGCGACTTCGTCCGCGTGGGATTCTATCTATCTAACCATCCATCCATCCACCCTTCCGTCTATCTGTCGTCCGTCCGTCCGTCCAACCATCTGTCCAACCGTCCGTCACACTATCCCTGTCCCTGCCCCTCTCTCCCTCCTCCCCTTCCCTCTCCCTGTCCCTATCCCTACCCCTAACGCCATCTTAACCGCTATCCCTATCCTCATATAATCATAGAAACAACACCCATATTGATTTTTAGACCCTACCCAACTTCATCCCCAGGGGATGATGGTATTTCACGTTCACCACGTTGGATTTCAAAATTGTTGTAGTTATCGTAATCAGCAACCCAATAAACCATACAAACGGTACCCATATTGGTTTTCAGACTTTTTTACCCTTTTTCCTTTTTTTTTTTGGGGTTGAATTTGGGGTGGAATTTCAATAACAACCACGTTGCATAGAATTACAACCCTTATGCCTGAATAATAAATTATGTGGATTTAACTTTAAAAATAAAGGTTTTCAACTTCATCCCCCTTTTCACCCTTTAGGTTGTCGAGTTTTCAATAACCCTGAGACACGTGAATATTAACTTTTAGTCGTTAGCCTAAATACAAAATTTGAAGATCCTAACTACAAAGCTGACGGACTTTCATACAAACTTTCATCCCCTATTTTACCCACTTAGGGGTGGAATTTTGTAAAACCCTTTCTTAGTGCACCCTAAGACCTCATAAAAAAACCTACATGCCAAATTTGGAATTTTTAGACCCAGTGGTTTGGGCTGTGCGTTGATATGTCAGTCAGTGAGTCAGTCACCTTCTTCATTAACATTAAATGCGTTTTCCCGTAGGAATGAAGTGTTTTCCCGCGGTAAAAAATAGCCTATGTGTTATTCCAGGACCTAACCTATATGTGTGCCAAGTTTCATTAAAATCCATCCTTCTTCATTAACATAAAATGCGTTTTCCCGTGGAAATGAAGTGTTTTCCCGCGGTAAAATGTAGCCTATGTGTTATTCCAGGACCTAACCTATATGTGTGCCAGGTTTCATTAAAATCCATTCAGTAGTTTTTACGTGAAAGAGGAACAAACATCCATACTTACAAACTTTCGCGTTTATAATATTAGTAGGAAGGATAGGATTGCTCGTCGTACTACCGCGTTGTCCTACTAGTAGTACCACGCGCAGCTTTTTTTTTACCGGTGGCCCTACCAAGAAAAGCGACTAGACAACGGGCAACTTTTTCTTATCCGTGGTCCTACCCAAAGAAATAGAGCTATCACCAATGAGTCACTGTTGATTAAATGTTCTGGTCATTTAAAAAAAATGTTTGCTTAATTTAAGAAAATATTAGTTTCAGCATATATTATATAATAATGAACATTGCTGTGTCTCCGGTTAACATAAATGCCATCGTTGTTGATTTTTTGCTTTCTGAAAATTTTATACTTGGTTTCTGGATATTATACATTTTAAACTGATCTTTCTCGCATTGTTGCTGCTTTCCCTCATCTTCATTAAAGAAACCTTTTTTTGTGTGTGAGTTTCAATCTTTAGGTATTCAAGTATTGTTTACATGAGCAACTGTTTCTGAATACATCCAATGAATACATCAGAATATTTTAATTAACAAAACCAAATAGCTGGACGGATGCACAAACTGAATGTATTATTCACATATAAGTTTCACACAAGAATAACGTCGGTAGGGCCACTGGACATGTTTCTAGCAATAATGGGAAAAAGGGGCGAAAAGGGACTGCCTATTGTACTAAAAACGTCCATTATAGTAAATACAATTCCTTACATGTTCCATTTACACGTCATATTTTTGTACTATACTAGATTATACCACGACTTCGTCGGCATGTTGAATAAATCATTTATCAGTGTTTAAGTCAAACTATTAGCTATTAAATTGAAAAGTTTAATTAAAATCGGTTCAGTTGTTTTTGCGTAATGCTCCAACAAATAAATAAACAAAAAGCCCAAAAATCTGTGATTTGGGTTCATAGGCATCAAGAGAGCTTATCGTGATACTTTTTTGAACATACAAAATTAATATCCGATTATACAATAGTATTTAATATCTTTTGCCCTCGACTTCTTCCGCATGTAAAGTAAAATATAGTGCCTGGGCGACCGAGCTCCGCTCTATTATAGCCGCCTCATCATTAGAACATCATCCGGTGAACAAGCTATGCTACGCGCTAACAGATGGCGCTGTAGGTTTCTGTCTAAAACACAGTATTTTTTTTTTTAATCACGGGGTAAACAAATTTTCCCAGACATGAGACCTCCCTAGATCGATTTTAGCCCCCCGAAAACCCCCGCATAGTAAATATCATCGAAATTGTTAGAGCCGTTTTCCAGAAACGGATTACAAATATATATACAAAAATATTGCTCGTTTAAAAGTATTGGATACCAGTGTTTCAGTCATTAGCCAAAGGATCCGGACTCCTTACTATCATACAAAAAAGTTTCATTAAAATCGGTTCAATAGTTTTTGCGTGCAAAAGTACGAAGTTGCAGGCAAAAGCTAAATTTGTATACCAATATTTTTAAAACAAACCTGGTAGGTAAACTGTGTGTATTTATTCATGAAGCTACATTTTATCTTTATGTAAGGAATGTTGGAAACCATTTTTCTCAGTCTTGTGAGAAGCCGATACTACTTGTATCTTAGGGAAAATATAGACGTGCAGAAATATATGTAACATACATGGAAACTTTGCATACTAAAATAAGAAAAGTTTACCTGCAGTTATAAAATGAAACGTTAATATCAGTCTTGGCGTTAATTTTGCCACTTCTTCTTCTTTCGTGTCGGCAAGAACACAGGCTAAATCTTACTTGCCCAGAAAGCGGCTACCGTGGTAGCCCTCTGGTGCCACTTAAGACAATTATAATTATGACCTTATAATATCATATACAAATTGGATTGGAAAGTTAGTATTACATCAATAAAAAGATCGGAAATTTTAATTGATATTTAAAAAAAAACGATCAACTGCGTCCACGCGCAGTATAGGGTTCCGTAGCTTTTTTAAGATTTTTTATCGCAAACCAGGTCCTGATTAAGTATTTCATAATGTTCAAAACTTAATTTTTTACCTCCTAATGCTCAGCGAAGTCCTAGCGCCTGGATGCTATTGCTTCTTATATTATTTCCAGTTTTTCGGCTATAACTCAATAGGTTATCTGTGATACTTTTTCTTTTAATTTCATCATAATATACACTACCACCATGATTTTTTTACATTTCCAATATCTACCGTTCAGCTGGCAGGGGAGGGGGATATTCGACTCCAACAAAAAATTGTGCTTTCAAGCTAAATATTTGACAAACGGAAAATGATAAATCCTAAATCGAAAAATGATCTTTACAGACCTATCCAACGACACCCCACACGATGGGGTAGACAAAAAAAAATCACCCCCACTTTACTTGTAGGGTAGATAACTTAAGATAAGATACCTTAAAAAAAATTTTTTTTCGAGATTTTATTTCACACTTTGTCGTCGTGAAGGAAATGTCTAGACCTAAGAATATCTGAGCTCATCATCATCATATCATATCGTGTGGGTTGCAAGGTCGATGACCGACCTCACAAACCCTGGTGTCAGAGTTGTTGAGCCGCGTAAAGACAGACAGACGCACATGACGAAACTAAAAGGGTTTCTTGTTGACTCATCATCATCATATCAGCCGAAAGACGTCCACTGCTGGACATAGGCCTCCCCAAAAGATCTCCATAACCACCGGTCCTGCGCTGCTCGCATCCAGCGGCTTCCCGCGACCTTGACCAGATCGTCGGTCCACCTTGTGGGGGGCCTGCCAACGCTAAAACGGTCTATTTTCGTAATGTAATAATCGGTCGATTACTTTTAATCTGCTTACACACTATACACACCCACTATATATATATATTTACTATATATTAATTATTAAGATTTAAAAAAGTACAGTACACATAAAACTAAACATTGTCCCACAAAACTGCAAAATCCAGCAGTTTGTTTGTTTGTTTTTCTTATTTACTTCTTTTCATCTTGATTGTATGTATGCGTGTTTTTTTATTTACAATATTATTATTTCTACGCTGATATGGTGGCGAGCAACGCGCATAGCAATTCACTACGTCGTCGTAGCAATTCACTACGCCGTAGCAGCGTAGCTCATAAAATGCGTCACGCAGGTAATGAATCGTTCCCTTCCCGCATAAAACCACTCTTTATTAGACCATAACGCTACTCACTCACGGCATATATTTGCGTGACGGCTAATACTAATTAATTAAACTTCACTCAGCGAGTCATTAAGTTAGTATCGATTAAGCGAGGTAAAACACTTGACTACCTAAACAGGTAGGCTACTTTTTAAATGCTTTGAGAGACTCTTTGGTTAAATACGTACCTACATCAAAAAAATAAGTGTGATTAAAATACTGTTAAAACTTATATATATATTTTTCAAGTTCCAATACCAAGAAATGAATTTATATTTACAGAATTTGACATCTCGTCATAGTGACATTTTATATCTCGACATAAATAATTTTATTCATTATTTTACTTTAACGCAGGAGACTATGTATCTGCCCCTTAAGTTTAAGAAAGACCTCGCTACATTGATAGCATATGATATACATAATTCTGTTATAGGAAGTAATGTACAAAATATTTCTGTAGTTAGTAACATTACTAACTCAAATTCTTTAAACTAGTTGATACGACAAAAGAAGGTTTTTCTGATCGAATTTTTACTGAGGTAAATAAAAAAAAATCTTCTGGCAAAAAACTTCCTATAGCAAAGACAAAGGAAAAATCTAACATTTTGAAAATTTTACATCAAAATATTCAGGGTTTTTCCAGCAAAATTTTAGAAGTTGAAATGTTCTTAGAAAAAACTAAATTTGACATTTTATGTCTCACTGAACACTGGCAAAAAGATCACCAAATGTTAATTAATTATGATAATTATTGTATAGCCAGTTCTCTCAATCGAAAATCTGCTTTACACGGTGGGTCACTGATTTTAGTTCGTAACAGTTTTAAAATTAAGAACCGTACAGATATTGTTGGACTTTCGGTTGAAAGATGTATTGAAATATCTTGTGTTGAGCTGGACAAGCATGTTGTAGTATGTGTATACCGACCTCCCACTTATCAAAATTTTTCTTTGTTTGAGTTAGTAATGGAAGATGTTTTAAAAATAGTGACCAAAGTAAATAAGTTTGCGGTAGTGTGTGGCGACTTTAATGTAAATATTTTAGAAAATACTTCCTATAGAACCAAACTTTTAAGTCTTTTTAAAAGTTATAATTTAGAGCATGTATTTTTTGAACCTACTAGGGTGACGTCATCCTCGGCTACCTGTATTGATAACGTATTTTGTAACTGCGATTATTTTGATAAAAGTATCATAAACTCGCTTCAGTCGGACCACTCGGGTCAAAGTGTTACTTTTAATTATTCTCGAGTAACCCAGAAGATAGATATAGAAACCAGGAGTCTAACGAACGACAGGTTAGAAAAGTACAAAAACACGTTACTAGAAAAACTGCCCTGTCACAATTATAATCCTAACAACCCTAATAACTCATATGAAGATTTATTCACATTGATTAATACTGAATTCAGTAAAATTTTCACTATTAGGAAAAAGCAAATCATTGTAAAATTCAAGTTCAGTGACTGGGCTACCGCTGGTATTCGCAAAAGTAGAGACAGACTTTTTGAATTATATGAGATAAGAAATTATTCAAATGACGACAGTTTCATTGAATATGTAAAAAATTATTCAAAATTGTTTAAATTAGTTTGTTTAAAAGCAAAATCATTTTTCCTACGGAAAAAAATACAGTCTGCTGATAACAAAATTAAGGCTGTATGGAATGTTATAAACAGTGAAACTGGTAAAGTGAAACCGCGTGACAATCAAATCACACTTCATACAAATCGCGGAACCATTAGTTCAAACGTAGAAGTGGCTCAAGAATTCGAAACCTTTTTTACTAATATTCCTTTGAAAACAACAGAGTCACTCAATTCATCATCTTCACTTGCTAGCGGTTTACTTCAAAAGAATGTGGACGCCTGCGAAACTGAATTTGGGTTCAATCATGTCACCCCTAACGAAATTGTTAAAGCCTTTAAAAGTATTAAAATGAAAACTACTGAGGACCTATGGGGAATGTCAGTAAAAGTCTGCAGTGCGATCATTGATACTATATCTCCATATTTAGCTGTTATATTCAATGATTGTGTCGATCATGGTACTTTTCCTGACTTAATGAAAAAAAGTAAAGTAGTTCCATTATTCAAAGCTGGTGACAAAAAGGATCCCAGTAATTTTAGACCAATATCAGTCTTACCTGTACTTAGTAAAATTTTTGAGAAGGTCATACTCAATCAAATGCTTTCGCACTTTGATAGAAATAACTTACTACATGACCATCAATTTGGTTTTACGAAAGGGCGCAGTACAACGGATGCCGGAACTGCACTTTTAAAATACATTTTTGGCGCGTGGGAAAAATCTGAAGATGCTATTGGTATCTTCTGTGATCTATCCAAAGCATTTGATTGCGTAGATCATAGCACATTGTTGTTAAAACTTGAACATTACGGTGTTAAGAATAATTCACTTAAACTACTTAAGTCATATTTGGAAAACAGGATTCAAAAGGTACAAGTAAACAAAACGAAATCACTGGGACCTGTTGTCAAAATTGGCGTACCTCAAGGGTCCATATTAGGGCCATTTTTATTCCTTATTTATATTAATGACCTCCCTACTGTAGTGAAGAATCTGTCAAAGATTGTGTTATTTGCTGATGATACTTCATTAATATTCAATGTAAGTAGAAAATCACAAAATTATAACGAAGTCAATGATGCACTTGGACAGATTCATGCATGGTACTGTTAACAATTTAGTCCTAAACGCCAAAAAAACTAAATGTATTAAATTTGCACTACCAAATGTAAGGTCTACTTCACATAACATAGTATTGAATAATGAACCATTAGATTTTGTAAATAGTACAGTTTTCTTAGGGTTAATACTAGACTCTAAACTTCAATGGGGCCCTCATATAACGGCTTTTTCTGGTCGATTGAGCTCGGCTGCATATGCTGTCAGAAAAATCAGACAACTTACTGATGTAGCTACCGCAAGGCTGGTTTACTTTAGCTACTTCCATAGCATTATGTCTTATGGCTTACTGCTTTGGGGCCGAGCAGCTGATATACATTCAATATTCGTTTTACAAAAGAGAGCTATAAGAGCAATTTATTGCCTGAAGACTCGTGATTCCCTGAGAGAACTGTTCAAGGAAATCAACATAATGACAGTGCCATGCCAGTATATCTATGAAAATATTATGTATGCTAGAAAGAACATTCATCAATTACCTAAAATTTGTGACAGGCATAATTTTAATACTAGAAATAAGCACAAAATTGATCAACCATATACTAGATTAACTAAAGTCAATACATCTTTCGTTGGTCTGTGTGTACGATACTACAACAAAATACCTGACAATATAGTGCAATTACCTGAGAGAAAGTTTAAAGAATGTGTAAAGCAAACGTTATGTAAAAAAGCTTACTATAGATTAGATGACTATATGAATGACAAAGAGGTATGGTGCTCTGATATTCCAGCGAAACACAAGAAACACATTGTAAAAAGCCGACTCTTAAAGTAGGCCGTGCTGCAGTGGTTTCTTGCCGTTTCTTTTACGCTGCCACAGCACGATCCGAAACGGCGTAGACTCGCTCTATTTGAATTGTATTCTGCATGACATTCAATAAGTATTCTGTAAAGAATCTACATTGAATAAAATAATCTGAATCTGATATGTTATTCTGCAGTATGTCCTAGATGCCAGTAATGCCGCAGTAAGCTGGCTTCCCGGGAATATTTCCCACCCGACCTACTAGCCACAAAATAGATACGTACCTACAGAAGATCCTTTTCGACACCAGTGCACTCACAGAAAGACACTCAAGTGCTATGATATTGGGGCGAATCGAAAGAGGTCCATATGAATCGGCCTATTTTTCTCTGCATTATGTTTATAACTTGAAAATGATGACTTATGTAACTAAAAATAGGTGAAGTACTCAGAAATTCCAGCGCGACATAATAAACCCATTTTTGTATATACAAGTCGACTCTGACTTTAATAAGGCGTACAGTGATGTTTTCCCGTTTCTTTTACACTACTAAAAAAAGTTACGACTCTGAAACATTTATCGTTTATCTATTGATTCTGACGAATTGTAAGAATCTTCTTAGAACAAATGACCCTGAAATCTTAATCGGCAGTTAGCTGATTTTAGCACTTTTTTAGGAAGTGTACCTTCTGGATTTATTAATTTGTGGTCTGACGTTCACTCCACAAACCGTTTGATGCCATCAGATATAAATTTTAAATTTCCGCCTTACGATCCCCTCAGCGGTGGTTACGGAAAATAACGATTTTTACGCAGACTTATGTGCGCCAATTTTTGTTTAAAGGCTTACGCGGGATGTATTTGTAGATAGAAATATTAAAAAAAACGTGAATTGTTTTAGTTTCTCACTCCATTGCTTGCTTGTAGCTTGATAAGCCTTTGAAGCTTTGGCAACAACTGGGACTTGCCCAATTTTGAAACTTGATCCTTATAGGAGTTTCCGGAAAATGGAAAATAAACCGCGGTGTAAAATGTATTGCAATTTATGCAAAATTATACCTTATTGTATCAATAACTACATTTCCTTTTCTATTGCTTTAATTTTGACAAGGCGCTGTAGAGGTTAGAATGTCAACAGGAGAGAGCTATGCGTGAGAGCAGGACAGAGCGATACGTGTCTCTGTCGTTCCAATATCTTAAGCATCGTTCCGTCCTCCTGCCTCACTGCTGTCATGAAACTTCTTTATTTTGATTGTAAAACTGTTGTTGCTCTACAATCCAATATAAAGTCTAGTCTCTGCTTGAATTGTAAAATGTTTTTAGTTTCGTACGTTTCATATATAAGGTCCTAATGAAATAGTGAACATAATTTTAGTATGTTACTCACACCATGAAACTGAGAAACTTTCCCTAAGGAACATAGGTCGAAATACGAAACACCAAATTTGACCTCCCATACAAAATGCGCTATCAGCTGTTGAAGTTTCTATGGGACGTGAAAAATAGATTTTCGTATTTCGACCTATGTTTCTTGGAAAGTTGTTCAGTTTCATGGTCCGAGTAACAAACTAAAATTATGTTCACTATTTCATTTGGACCTTATATTCTCGGAGATGCTTATTAAGCTTCTTGGCGGTTTTGCTTATTTAGGTGTGTACAGATAAAAATATTATTCAGGGGTTTAATCAAATCGTGTTAATTCTTTTAATAGCTTATAGTAGCTGTTTTACGACTATTAAAAAAGAAACGTTTTTCACACTAATGGCACTGATCAGCTGAATTTTCAATACATACATAATTTGACGCCTCTTTCCCTGTGGGGTACGCAGAGACTACAGCCCTCCAGCTGCTACGGTCTTGACATACTTCCCTTGCTTCCTGTACTTACATCAACCCTTTCATACGTGCTCGTTGGTGTAGGGTTCTATTAACCTAACCTTTATTTAGAACGTCCTAAATTTGGTCCTGGTACGTTCGCCGAGGCCTTCCCCTTTCATCGTTTCCATGCAATCTCTTTCAATACTCGTAGCCGTGTTATAAAAGTCGTAGCTTTCATTGAGCCAGAATAAACCCATGATAGGTTTTACGCGATAACGAACAATATTTTAGTTTCTCGAAAATGGCTCTAACGGTTTTAATGAAATTTCCCACACGAGGGTTTTCGGGGGCAAAAAATCTATCTAGCTAGGTCTCATGTCTGCGAAAATTCGTTTTTGCCGTGTTTTTTAAACATATTTTTAAAATACCACGTTTTAGACGAAAACCTACAGCGCCATCTGTTGGCGGGTAGCATAGTTTGCTCACCTGATGATATTTTAATGTTGAGCCGGCTGTTATAGAGCGAAGCTTGGTCGCCCAGGTACTTGTTTAGTTATAAGTGCAACGACACAAAAATATTTCAAAGAATTTGTAAAAGGTCTCTGTCCTCAAATTTATGTACCGGGTAGGATTATTGAGCTTAAAGAGTAAGCACGTTAGAACCGGATTGGGACGGCAGATTTGCTCGGATTATACTCTCTCCTTGTCTGAGACGGTTTTACTACTGTAGTATACGCTTCCATGCGTTTAGCCATCACAATGTATCCAAGCTAAAAAAAAAAAAAGAAAAAACGCACGAATATCGGAACGCATCTGTAAACATTCATTATGTTTTTTTGTGCGCAAGCCATCACAGTGGAGTTTTATTTATTTGGTATAAAAAGTGAAGATTTGAGATCAAAATCATGTGTAAATGGAAGATTTTAGGTATATATCTCATACCACAGCGGAAATGGAAAAATTTACCGGTGGTAATCAAGGAATTGTAACTAATCTCTCAGTACATAAAAAGGTACCCAAAATGGTTATATATTTTTGCAAGACCTAAAAGGTAAGTGATAATTTGTAGCAAAAGTGCTTTTTATTATATTTAAGCCAAGTTTATTGTTAATAATAAGGATATATTGCAAAATATACATAAACAAACAACCTCAAAATTGTAGGTTATGTTTAAGGATACGTTCGTTTGTTCAGGTGTGTTGACACAAGCAAGTGTCAAAAATTTATGAACGAAAATAGCGGTTTATTTTTCGTCAGTTTTTTTTTCTCGCTGTTTCCGTTTCCTGAAAAATTTTCATTCGCAAACGGTTTCATTTGCATTTGCTCGCGACAAAATTCGTTATCGAAAATTATTGTGAAGTAAATATGGGAAAAAGAAAGCGCTCGCGTTCCAAATCGCAAGAGAAGAATGAAGACTTGTGGAAAAAACTAAGGAAAATAGAAAAAAAGTTGAAGAAACGAGAAAAAGGTGAAAGTCATTCTCGAGAGAGAAGTGTTCACTCATCAACACCAGAGACCCCTCCTCCTTTCGAAAAGGTGCCCACTCCTTCAGAAGAGACTGAAGATCTGACAGGTGAGAATACTGCAGTTATACTTTAAACGATTGGATGTAAAATAAAGAATAGCTATACAAAAAGACAGGCCCTGTTACATACTAACATTGACTTAGCACTACCACGAGCGGGTAGACAATGTCAGTTATAAATTTCAGCGCTATCACTTAGCGGATAGACATCTTTATCCATAAATTTCTTGAGCTATCACTTGAGGATAGACAATTATACCATTATACATGAAAAGCTATCACTGCGGGATAGATATTATTTATGAACATTAACAGTAAAATCCATTAGAAAAATCCTATTTATAGGTAATTAAAGTTTTAAAAATTATTGAATTACAGTTGAGGATATCCCAGAGGAACTTTTACAAGCCTTGGGAAAAGAAGGAGAAAATGAAGAAGTTGTAGGAGAGGAACTTCAACAACAGCTGGCAGACAGATGGACAAATATTGTTCATCAGGGACTTGGGAAGGAAGACAGAGAGCAGCTGATGAAGAAATACCCAACTCCGGCAAATTTTCCTGCATCAGTACCACCTGTTATGAACCAAGAAATTGCTGCCGCTATGAACGAGGGAAGTCTTAAGCGGGATAAACGAATCATTTTCCGCCAGATATTAGTGGGAAAAATGATGGTTGCCTTAGGAAAGGCACTTTCCAGTGTTCTAAAAGGTAACTTGAATACTAAAACAATTGTTGAGCAGTTAAACGACTCAGCAAAATTAGCAGCTGAAGTATACCATCAAGACTCGGAATCAAGAAAATTCTTTGCCCTGGCTGGAACGACTGCTGTAATAAAAGATGCTGTTAAGAAAGTCAAGACCGATGAATTCTTATTTGGTAAAAATTGTGGAGAGTTGATTAGAACAGCACAAACTGTTCAAAAAACAGGATCTCAAATAAAAATGAAAGCTAATCAAAAGACAGCCCGACAGGAAAACTGGAAGAGCCCGCTGCATCCACATCCTCAACATCGCAGCGGGCAAACTCATCGCCCACCTCCAAAGGCTCGTACCTCACAACAAGCCCAGCGAGCTCAAGCAACACGGAAGAAACCTCAGCAGTCATCGAGACAAACTCGAGACAAATATCACCGATACTAGAGGTACATGCCGGTAAAATCAAGTATTGCTTACATAATTGGTTAGAAATCACTAATGATCCTGTGATTTTACAATGGGTTCAGGGATACAGTATCCCTTTTGATACTCTCCCACCAGAGCATGAAGCACCACACCAATGCTGGTCTCACAAGGAAAAAGTCATTATTAAATCTGAAATAGACAAATTAATCTAACTGGGTGCTGTATCTCAATGTGATTTTACAGGGGGCCAGTTTACATCACCAATCTTTGTAATTCCAAAACCAAATGGTACACACAGATTTATACTAAATTTGAAAGAATTAAATAAATATGTAGAAACATGTCATTTTAAATTAGAAGACATAAGGACAGCATGTAAATTAGTTACTCAAGATTGGTATATGGCCAAATTAGATTTAAAAGATGCCTATTTTAGTGTACCAATCTCAGATGAAGCAAAGAAGTATATACGTTTCAAGTTTGAAAATAAGTTATATGAGTTTAACTGCTTACCATTTGGTTTGTGTTCGGCTCCTTTTGTGTTCACAAAACTTATGAGACCAATATGTACTTATCTTAGAAACAAAGATATTATCCTAACATCTTACTTAGACGACATTATTTACTTTAATTCGTCAAAAGAACAATGCAAAAAGGATGTAGAGTTATCTTGTACTCTCTTTCAAGGTCTTGGGTTCAACGTGAATCTCGAAAAGAGCATTTTCACACCAAAAATGATATGTACTTACCTAGGTCTAACAATAGATTCAAAAACAATGTCACTATCAGTTCCTAGAGAAAAACAACTGGCTATTTTAGAAAAAATTGAATATTTTAAGAAAATTAGTCAATGCAAAATCAGGGAATTTTCTCAATTGTTGGGAAAATTGACTTCAGTTTGTCCTGCTATTCCATATTCATGGGTATATACTAAACTACTAGAAAGGGAAAGATACCTAGCTCTATTAAATAATTATGACAATTATGATGAAAAAATGAAATTATCAAACTCTGTATTTACTGAATTAGAATGGTGGACTAAGAACATAGATAAGTCTAACCCAATTCAACAATATAAATTCTCACTTGAAATTCAAACTGATTCGAGTACCACTGGCTGGGGAGCAGTTTGCGGTACAGAGAGGGCTTCAGGTTCTTGGTCTTCCACAGAGAGACAAAACCATATAAATTTCTTAGAATTAAAGGCGGCATTCTTAGGTCTTCAATGCTTTACAAAAGATTATAGCCATAGAGAAATCTTGCTTAGAGTGGATAACACTACAGCAGTAGCCTACATTAATAAAATGGGCGGCGTCCAATATCCTCACTTAAATAAGATGGCTAGAATCTTTTGGCAATATTGTGAGAGAAAAAATATATGGGTGTATTCCTCATATATAAACACTAAAGAAAATTTTGAAGCTGACTTTGAATCACGAAGGAAAAATATAGAGTGGGAACTTTCACATACTGCTTATAATAAAATTGAAAAACAATTTGGCAGCCCTGAGATAGACTTATTTGCCTCTAGAATTAATAACAAATGCAAAAAATTTGTCTCATGGAAAAAAGACCCTGAAGCCATAGCAGTGGATGCATTTACCTTAAATTGGAACAAATATTTTTTCTATGCATTTCCCCCCTTCTCATTAGTTTTAAAATGCATCAGAAAAATATAATCAGATAAAGCAGTAGGTATCTTGGTATTCCCTTTATGGAAATCTCAACCTTGGTTCCCCATGTTACAGCCCTTATTAGTTGGTAAAATGTTAATTTTTGAACCTGACAAAAGTTTATTAACTTCTCCTTACAGAGAAACACACCCACTGCACCAGCAGCTTACCCTGGCTGCAGGGCTGCTATCAGCGAAGCATTTGTGAGACGTGGCACTCCAAATTCAGCTTTGGAAATTATGTTAAATTCACTATCCAAAAATACGATGAAACAATATGATAGTACTCTTAAGTTATGGTGGAAATATTGTAACAAGTTTAACTTAGATCCTTATCAAGATTCAGTCGCAAATATTTTAAAATTCTTAAGCGAACGTTTTGATTCTGGTGCCTCATACGGGACTCTTAACACGGTTAGATCAGCTATTACTAGTTGGACCAAAAGTTAGTGCAGATGAGAGGTTAAAAAGATTCTTGAAAGGTGTGTTCAGACTAAAGCCACCAAAACCAAGGTATAACTCAACTTGGGATCCAGGCTTAGTATTAAAATATCTGCACAAAAGTTATCTAAATGATAATTTGGACTTACAAAGAGCAACTAAAAAACTTGTTACATTATTAGCCCTTACTACTGGACATAGAGTTCAAACCTTGTCACTAATAAAAGTATCAAACATAAAATTTACCCAAACAGGAGTGCAAATTAAAATTCCAGATCTTATAAAGACCTCAAACAAACATTCAACCCAGCCAATGTTACATCTGAAATCCTATAAGGAAAAAGAAATATGTCCAGTAGAAATTTTAAAAACTTACCTGAAAGCTACTAAAAATGTCAGGAAAGACATGGAATACCTTGTTTTAACATTTAAGAAACCGTATAAAAAGGCTTCGACTCAAAGTATAAGCCGCTGGATAAAAAATATTTTGTGCGAAGCGGGAATAGATATATCGACTTTTTCCGCACATAGCACTAGACACGCGGCTACGTCAGCGGCTAGTAGATCAGGACTAAGTATAGATGTTATCCGAAAAACTGCTG
The DNA here is from genome assembly GCA_947532105.1 of Athrips mouffetella. Lineage (NCBI taxonomy): Eukaryota > Metazoa > Arthropoda > Insecta > Lepidoptera > Gelechiidae > Athrips > Athrips mouffetella. The sequence continues at coordinate 29,522,465 of OX383963.1, forward strand.
GCTGGTCTAGCAGCTCAGCTGTTTTTGCTAGGTACTACAATAGGCCGATATTAGAGGATCCCTTGTCCTTTTCAGAAGCTATTTGTAACTTAAGAACAAATAATTAAGAAAAATATGTTTGAGTGATAAGACTTTTATAATAAATAATTATCTTATTTGATTATTAAAACACAGTTTCATTCACAACTTATGGAGCTTCAAACATCTACAGTAGTAAAACCGTCTCAGACAAGGAGAGAGTATAATTAGATGGTTAAACGAACTTACCTGTAAGTGAAGTTCTACCATAATTATACGAAGCTCCTTGTCTGAGACGGTACCTAATTCCCACCCTACCCTCCTCTTATTATGATAAAGTTTTTCATGAAACTCCTTGCTTTAAACGTAATGAATGTTTACAGATGCGTTCCGATATTCGTGCGTTTTTTCTTTTTTTTTTTTTAGCTTGGATACATTGTGATGGCTAAACGCATGGAAGCGTATACTACAGTAGTAAAACCGTCTCAGACAAGGAGCTTCGTATAATTATGGTAGAACTTCACTTACAGGTAAGTTCGTTTAACCATCTAATTAGATGAAGTATAATAGGCATTCGGAGTACGAGCCAACAATAAAGGCTACACAAATATCATATTACTCATTCTTTGACAAGGGACAAAAACGGGATAAGAAATCAAAACGAATTTATTTACGAAACTGAACAACTTTTCTTCAGCCTTAAAGAAAACCTACAACAAAAAAAATTCTTTCATGCACGCCCAAATGACTATTGGAAATTTTTTTTTTGGTTCCCATTCATATGTCGTCGGGAAATTTGTTTCATAGTAACAATGGCATCATTTAAAGTGGTGTTTTTCTTTCTTGTAATAAGAGTGCGTTTTCACTTCATTGGAGCGAAGCGAAAATTAGGGGTGCCAATTCCACCAGAGCTGCGCTAGGTATTTTAGCGGTGATCTGGAAAAATTGCCACGAATAGGATTGCTCCATTTTCGACCTTAGGTCCAAGCTAGTAAAGTGGAGCAATCCTAATGGTTGAATTTTTGAAGTGAAAACTTCTTAAGCGGCGCTTGGCACTTTTTTAGATGGGTAAAAAATGTTAAACTCGCGTCAGATGTCGCGTCAGATGTCGCGTTCGATGTCGCGTCAGATCTCGCGTCAGATGTTTAAGTTTTGAAATTAAAACTTCTTTTTATATAGGGTGACTTTTAATTCGTTCTTGATAGAAAAGGGTATGCATGTACTCATGATACTGAACAACTTTCCCCAAGGAACATAGGTCGAAATACGAAAATCAATTTTTGACCTCCCATAGAAACTGCATCAGCTGATAGCGCATTTTGTATGGGAGGTCGAATTCGATTTTTCGTATTTCGACCTACGTTCCTTGGGAAAAGTTGTTCAGTATCATGAGTACATGCATATCTTTTGCTATCAAGAACTAATTAAAAGTCAACCTATATGTCTATATTGTCATGTATGTCTACGATAGCGCAATAAATGAATATACTATGTACTTTTATACTGTAAAATAAAACAATTCGTGCAAAATTATTCCCAAACCATTCCAAAATATTCAAAATTGCACAACGTTGATGTTTAAGTTTTCACTTCTGCCGGCACTCCCCCCGGAGTGCAACCCGTCCTTTTTTTTACCTCACACGTTAGTTACCTAGCTCATCTATGGAGGCACCCTAAAAATCATACAGGCAATAAAAAATCTGGCATAAAGTCCAGAATGAAGGTAAAGCCTCACGCTTCATCGCAGTGTCTGATCTGATGGTAGAAACACGTTTTGTTCCGTCGACATTTCTATTAACAGCTATTTGTTTATATCAAATTCAAAAACGTGAATAGTAGGCTCTTTTGCCAGCCTTGTACGTAAATCCTTTATTGTTTATTTATTTCTCCGATCCGCACCAAATTTGAATCATTTAATCTATAAAATAAGCCCATAAATTTACACGAATTTCGTAAATCCTTCCTATAATAGGCACTCAGAAGACCGCCCGTGGCTACATTATTCGCATGTGATTGATATCTCTGATACCCTTCGAACTGATTTAATAGAATTTATATTAACAGGGATATTACCAGCTTTTGATGTAAGGAACCCTTGATATGGGGAATGGATTTCTTGTTAACCCAATGCTTTATTTGTACAGGAAAATGATAGATTTGGTCAGAATATTCCATGCTTGCTTATGTGGAATACATACGTTGTCCATGTGATGCTGATTAATATGCGTACCTTATCATCTCTTCCCGTGAGTGTCGTAAAAGGCGATTAAGAGACCTCGCTTTGTGTTGTTAGGTGGCTGTTGTCCGGCAGTGGATGTGTGGAAGTTTCGAAAGCTGAAAGTGTGGGAGTCAATATCTATTGGAACTGTCATTATCATCATCCCAAATAAACGTTGTATCTATCTATCTTATCATTGTCTTGGCTTCATGTGGTTTTTAGGGTTCCCTACCCAAAAGGTGAAAAACGGAACACTATTGATATGCCTCCGATGTCTGTCTGTCCGTCTGTCTGTCTGTCAGCGGGCTGTATCTCATGAACCGTAATAGGTAGAAATTTGAAATTTTCACAAATTTGTATATATCTGTTGAGTAGATAAATACTGTATTTTTTGTTTTATAAAATATTTAAAAACAAAGGAACAAGATGCCACCAAAGTCAGACGTTTTTACAAAATTTTGTTGGAGCTGTATCTCATGAACAGTAATAGCTAGACAGTTAAATTTTCAAAGATTATGTATTTCTAATGCCGCTATGACAACAAATGCTAAAAATAAAAAAAGTTATAAATTAAGGAAGGCTTCCATACTAAAGACTTGTTTTGTTACGCAATTTTTGTTTTAGCTCTATCTTAAATAGGGAAAACTTACAAACGTTAAAATTTGTATATTTTTAGAGCATAACCTATAGAATAACAAAAAATAATAAAATCTGGTCAAGCGCGTGTCGCACTCAAAAAATCTAGCACAGTAACTTACTGAAATGTTAACTAACACAATTATCATTATGTGGTGGTACGGAACCCTCCGTGCGCAAGTCCGACTATAACTTGGCCGGATATCACAAGGGTACTGGTTTTTACACAGAGCGACTGCCATCTGATCTCCGTAACCCAGAGGGCAAAGCAGACGCAATTCAAACTGTGAAACTGAACACAAGGAATGAAAATAGTCTAGGCTACGAAGCGGATCGTTGTATGAAGACCCCCGCATTAAATCCTCAGTCCATGAAACTTTGCTGGGGTATTACACTACATGAGACAAACCTTCTATAAAAAACTATAAAAAAACCGGTACTTTTAATTTTTCCATACAAAAATTACAAAAATTTATGAAATATTTTATTGTTACATTTTTTTTGGATATTTTGAATTTACATTTAATTCATGATTATTTATCATCCTGTCAAATAAAATCTGCCTGAGAAGTTTATATTGGGGTCAACTGCTTCGTTGCCTACACTAAAATAATGAAATTCGCTAGTTTGTGATTTTGTATGGAAGTTCAATTGCTTAGTCTAAAATCCACAGTTAGAGTTTAAGGTAGGTGACATTTACACCCACTATGCGCTAAGTAAATTGTGAATTAATTTGAAATGAAATTTGTTAAATAAATAAATACAGACGGTTTTTACACCCAGTATCATAGAAATTATCATTTATCGTGTAGATTGTAAGATCAATGACCGATCTCTAACATCCTGGTGCCAGAGTTGTTGAGCAGCCAAAGGCCGAAATAGTTCCGTAGAAAGTAGCTGGGACCAACGGATTAACGTACCTCCCGAAGCACGAAATCATCTTTCAGACACTCTGGTGATTCATTCTGCAATTTCCTAAACAAACTGGGAAAGGCTTACAAAGTGTTTTTTGTTTGACAGTGATCGACACCAGAATTTCCGGATCGAAAACCGAACACTTTAACTACTACACCGCAAAAGCCGATAGAAATATGGAATAATCATAGATTAGATTCAAATTATGATGATAATGTATGCGTTCGTTTAAGAATTATTACGCCATTTATGTGAGCCACTATACCTATATACGCCCCACCCTCCTTTCACGTCCAATAATCATACCGTAGTACGAGTATAAGAAGTCATTCATATACAGGGTTAGTTTTGGGCCCCTAGCCAAATTTTAACATTAACTGAACAACTTTCCCAAAGAAACATGGGTTGCAAAACAAGAAAAAATTTTGGTCGTCCCATACAAATTCCACTGTTGCTAGTGTAAGGTTTCTATGGGTGACCCAAAAACAAAATATATTTTTCGACCGATGTTTCTTTGGGAAAATTGTTCAGAATTGTGTTCTGAGAAACATACTAAAATTTGGCTAGGGCTCCAACAATAACCCTGTGTATTAAAATGCATAATACGAGTATAAAACATTCGAACCTGTTCTTCTCCATTGGGCGAACTCAAATCAAATAAATTTTAAATACAAACCACTTTTAGACTTCTAGGCCCGTATTGATAAATCCCTCTCAAAATCTCCCCCAAGACTATGTCAGCTGACTTAATTATCAAGATGCAATTAGCATCTCAAGATCTTGATAATTAATAAACTACTATCCAAATATCAATCTCAAGTGTCCGTCTTTGAGTCAAACGTCAAAAGAGCAAAAAGAATTTATGTCTGCGTTTTGAGTTAAGTTTCGTTTATCAATTAGTGAGTGTGTTTTTAACACTCAAGTGATAATTGCTCCGATGACAGCTACTCAATTTCTGTTTATTAATTAATACAACACCTCAAGATGCCCCTTAAGGACAATCTCACACTTAAGCGGGATTTATCCATTTGACCCCCCCTACTACTTGGTAGCAGTCAACATGTATTTGATTAATTGACTACTCGTATTTCGAACTTATATCATTTTAATTGATAATCAAGAACTTGTTTTTTAACCTATCCTCTTATTATTGAGGTCCCCAGCAACCACATTTGTTCTACGACTTTGGCAACTTCGCAATGAAAAAAAAATATAATAAAAGTCAAGCGAATCTAATCGAAGAACGTGACATTATGCGCCGGGATGCTGTAGTAACACTCTCGAGTCGTTCAGTGTCATGTTTTTTGTCAGACGCAGACCATTTCATTCTATTAAGGGGCTGATAAAGCCAAATTACCTTCCTTTCTAACAAAGGACAGAATGCGCGTGTTAGAACAGAGCGGATCCGCGCTGTTTTACGTTTTTCGCACATTTTTGCATTTTTCTCAAATCTACCCGTAATATAAACTATAAAACAGCTAAATGATAATGCATAATGTATTGAATAAAGTGTAAAAGTTTTAGCATCATAGATAAATGGGTACTTAAGAGAAAAGGGTTAAAAGCAAAAGCAGAGGTAACTTTGTTTATTTTTATGACGTATAAAATATTCTTAATCGTGTTTCAAAGTCAGCCATCTTCTTGTAATGATGCTTAATTATCACATAATTTTTTTACACAACCACATATTCATAACTTTTCGTTAAAAAACTGCTCAAGTGAAGCGTATTTAGTTCTTATCAGCCCCTTAATTTCTGCATTTACTAAAAGTATGGACTGAAGGACCCTGTATTGTTGATAATAGCACAAGGGGTTATTATCTCGCGTGGACGAAGTCCTTGTCACCTACAGATGCTCGGCTGTGAGTGCTGAGTGAGCTTATCACAACTACGATCTCAAGCTCAGATTCTATACATAAACAAATCATATTATAACGAGGGCTTTTCAGGCTTATTTGTTTTACCTCTATTCTGTCGCATATTGCGTTTTGTAAATAGTAAGTAAATTTAGTGTTTAAATCATCTCATTAAACGTCCACTGCAGGCCAGGGAGTTCTCTAGAACTCCAGCTAAAAACGCATGGTACGGTCAACCGCTCGTCGGTAGAAACATTTTCAACTCTATTACTACGCCATAAGGTCCAAAAGTGTTTCTACTGACGTGCTGTTGAGTGTACATAGGAGGGGATTGGCCAGAGCCACCACGCTTGTAAGCGTTGCGACTGGCGTCATCATCATCATCATAACATCCCATGAAACGTCCACTACAGGACAAGGAGCTCCCTCCAGAATTCTAGCTTTTGATGGAAAAATGTAGAGGGGAAGTACCATAGTCACCTTGCTTGTTAGCGTTACGGCTGGCACCATGGGCCGCGGTTGTAGGTGACCGCAGGAAGTAAGATGTAAGATACAAAGGAGGATGCTTCTGCCCATCCTCCAGTTTATAACCCTTAGTCGTCTCTTACGACACCCACGGGGACTGGCGACATATATGCATAGAAAGATGCTGCTGCCCATACACCCACGGGTAGAGATGGGTTGGTACTATTCTTTGCCGGTACCACACGGAAATTTAGTTTAAATCATGACATTAGGAATGTTAAAATACCATAATAGTAGTTTATGCCACTGTCAGGTAAAGATAGTCATTGTAACATGAGTGCTTGTTTGTGACACGAGGCGCAGCCGAATGTCTCAATAGACAGCACGAATGTTACAATGACTAGTTTGCAATCAGTGGCATACAATACTTTTTCTACAATCATAAAAAACATTAAGAACATAACGTACCTACCAAGTTTGTTTACTTTTGTCGTAGTAGTAGAGCACTAGAACACCTCCACTTTTTTGGCAATAAAGTCCTCTTGAGTTTCGTACGCAGCCTTAATTATTTCGGTCGGCGTGAATATTTTACTAACATTTACAAATTTTGAATGGAAATCAAGATGTTTATCGTTAAATTATAAATTAAAAGTTATTTTTTGACAGCTTAAATAAGTATGTAGTATGTACCAAGGAGGTATGTACTACGTATGTATCAGAACTTCAAGGAGTTAGTTTATAACTCCTTGAGCCATCATATAATACTGTGTATAGGGGGGTTCAGTTCATAAGTGCATGAACTCTTTTTTGAAGTTGTCCTTTATGTCTTGGAAACTAGCATATTAGCCGATGGCATCCAATACAACATAGTATTAACGTAATTTTGTTGCCAAACCTAATGAAAAGGTGAAAAAATTATATTACCGTATTGTAAACAGTTGCATTTATAAATATTACGCAACTGTTGTCGGAATGGCAATGTTTGTGATACTGTTTCTGGTTTCGTATTTTGAACTTTAACACATGGGAGTAGAAAAAGTATTTTGATGCCGTTGTATCCTGCCGCTGTATAAATTACCTTTGATTTTGGAATTTTTGTATGTTATGATCCAATTTTAACAAAGTTTATTGTGTTTCAACACTGGTATATACTTACTTTGGCCTTTGAAATGAGAGAAAACGGAGGGTCAAGCTCCAATTTCAAGTTTATTCACACTAAAGAAAGGCCAGTTTAAACTGCTTAAATCACTATCATCATCATCATATCAGCCGAAAGACGTCCACTTCTGGACATAGGTCTCCCCTAAAGATCTCCATGACGACCGATCCTGCGCTGCTCGCATCCAGCGGCTTCCCGCGACCTTGACCAGATCGTCGGTCCACCTTGTGGGGGGCCGGCCAAACGCTTCGTCTCCCGGTCCGGTAATCACTATCATCTTCATTTTGATCATCAGATTATTGAAACCAGAGATAGGACTCGATGTGTTGCTAAAAACTTCTTTTTTGGCTGAAATACGTAAACACTACTTTATTCCCAGATGAGTATTTCTATAGGGTGACTTTTAATTAGTTCTTGATATTAAAAGGTATGCACGTCCTCATGATACTGAACAACTTTCCCCAAGGAACATAGGTCGAAATACGAAAATCAAGTTTTGACCTCCCATAGAGACTGCATCACCTAATAGCGCATTTTGTATGGGATGTCAAATTTGGTTTTTCGTATTTCGACCTATGTTCCTTGGGGAAAGTTGTTCAGTTTCATGAGTACATGCTTATCTTTTGCTATCAAGAACTAATTAGAAGTCACCCTATATTACGCCTAGTACGCCTATAGTACGCCTAGATCAATTAAACTAGAAAATACAATAAACGAACTAATTTTCTTCTTAAGGAAAACTTCAGCATTGACGGCTTATTAATGAAGAGCTATTCAAGAAATAATTAAACAGAAGACTATTCACATATTTTCTGAAGAGATGCCTCAAAAGCTCTTTATGTAGCTTTCCTTTATGCCTTTGTAATTTAGTACTGGAGGTAAAATTAAGAGAACAGATTAGGCCATTGATTAAAGTAAAACAAAAAATATACGCTTTTTCCAAAAAATAAAAATAACAACCGACTGAGTAGTGGTCCCTCTTTCTGTTCATTCAAACTCAAAATAGTTAAAATATAAAACAATTTGAGCGTTTTTCAATGAGCCGGTTTCGCAACTAAGCGTCAACTGAGTATTCAAAGGTGTCGATAGATGGCTCTGAAGACAGTTGCTAAAGAATTTAAAATAATCTGTCATAGATAAAGCGTGAAGTAAATAAACCTCCTTAGGCAACACTTACAACAGATAGTAAAAATAAGTTGAAAGTTAAATTTTGCTACTACAACGCTATCTATCAAGAAAATGAAAACTAGTTTTTCTTTTTTTAAAACCGGCTCATTACAAAAAATACAAATACAAGTAATAAAAAAAATCATTTAATGTTTTCTGTGTATCAGAAGACGTGTTCAGCAAGAATTCCGGCTACTGTCGAAGCCGAAGTCGATTCAAAGGCCATTTGATGGCTTGAAAACTTTGACAACCTATATACGCCCTTATTTTTTATCACCTCGGATATTTTATGAGGTGGCTCTTCCCATGAAATTAAACAACTTTTCCCAAGAATATAAGTCAAAATACGAAATTTATCAACGTTTGAGGCGTTTTTTGGAAGGTGGTAGGGCTTTTGTGGAAGAACCGTCTGGGTCCCCTTGCTTTTTTCTGCCGTGAAGCGGCAGTGTTTGCACTGCTGTGTTTCGGTTTGAAGGGCAAGGGAACCAGCGAATTTACCGGCACATGAGATATTTCATCTTAGTTCTCAAAGTGAGCAACGCGCTTAGCTGTCTTATTAGTGTCAAAATATGCCAATAATAAGACAGTAGGTGTTATGGGCGGTGGTGTCTACTAACCATTAGGTGGCCCACCTGCTCGTTTGCTCACTTGTAACATAAAAAAAAATGTTTTGGTAATACCGTTGAATTTACCACGATCTCCCTGTAGTTGACAAGAGTAAATTGACCACCTGAAAATAGAAGGCCGCAAAGGCGATGCAAGGTGCTTTCTATCCCATAGACTTTGATTTCGTAGTAAGATAAGATTTTATCTTCAATAAAAAGTTACTAGTATCTAGATAACCTATATTCTAGCTTTTCAGGCGTCATAAATTCCTACACATTGTATTACGAAAGTTGATTTTGGTAAGCATAGCCACAGAATAAAGTAATAGTACCTATAAGTAATAGTAGTGGTTCTATGTACCTATTTATTTTAAAATTAGTAAACTCTGCACTTCTTGGTTTCGTAACAATGTCTTTTTCCGTGGGAGGGCCGTTAACCCGCCGCACAACCCCCGAAATGCTGGAGGACCACACCCATCGTTGGTCAGCGAGTCCATCGGACTTAGCCGGTTAGCGTAGCTAGGCTGTACTACCGACCGTTCCCCTATCCGCCACCCGGGGACGCTCCTCTACGCCGTGAGGGCCAGCCGGACCGGTTGGGCGCCCCCGGTATCGCTGGCAAGATGCGGTGGAAGCAGACCTACGCGTGCTCCAAGCTTGCGACTGGCAAGAGACCGCACGAGACCGGGAGAAGTGGCGAAATCTCGTATTGGAGGCCAAGACTCACTTTGGGTCGCTGAGCCAGCGTAGTAAGTAAGTAAGTAAACTCTGCACTACTCATGTCCATCTCAGTGATCCCCAATAGTAAGGTTGCCTGGAAGAGATTGCTCTAAGCAATAAGGCTGCCTTTGCGCGCAATAAGATATGTTGTTTGTATTTAATTGTTGTAAATTTGTGTGCAATAAAGATTTTCTATCTATCTATCTATCTATAGTACGGTCAACCGCACGTCAGTAGAAACTTTTTCAACTCTATTACCACACCATAAGGTCCAAAAGTGTTTCTACTGATGTGCTGTTGAGTGTACTAAGCTGTTTCCTGTAGCTCGTCACATTTTTATACAAGGTATTTTTTTGGACCTTTGCTAACAACGCACAAAAAATTTTCGACTCCCCATACTAAAGTGCTCACGTGACCGACCCATTTTGTATGGGAAGTTGAAAATTTTTCGTGCGCTGTTAGAAATGTCGTAGAACAAAAGTTGTTGCTTTTGACCTCTGCAATAATGTGGGCATATGCATATCAGGTCCAAAAAAATAGCCTAGTATTTTGTAGTCAAGTATTATACGAAGAAGTTTGTGAAATTTTTACAACAAACAAAAAGCTAAAAAGGTAATAACAGAAGTAACTTCTAAATGTTTTGAAAAGAATTCGGACTGAAATTAAACGCGTGTCGTAAAACGAAGTTATTTCGTCAAAATTCGTTACTTACGCTTAATGAGAGCAGACGAGAGGTGATATTAACAAGATTCTTGAGTTGGCTGGCTCACTTTAAAAGGTAAGACATTTTACAAAGACAGTTTCAAAGGCTTTGTTTACGTAGGTTCGATTTGAATTTAAATAAAAACCACACCGATTAAACGGCGTTTTCTAAAAGAAGTTTATTCTGACACAACGCTTAAAAGTTTAAACCAAAAGAACTTCCAGATCTTGAATAAAGCGATTGCCATGCAAAGCACTTGCAAAAGATGACCTGGACTTCCTTGAAAAACAATTCTTAAGCTTTCCCTCGAAAACTTTGCTCTTTCGATAACCTTACCTATATCCACTTAAAATAAATTTCGTACGAAGCCCCGAAAGTTGTTCTCGCCAACTTTGTTTCATTTCGTATCGGAGGTTGCGTGCTTTGGGTGGTTTAGGTCTCCGTGTGAAATTTATTTAGGAACGTATTACATTTACAACTTCGTTTAGGTAAGTTTTGTTTTACTTACTCAATTTATAGACTCATTTGAGAAAAACAGATTTGATAAAATACATGAATAGTACAAGTAAACCAGAGTAATGAAACCGATCAACCTTTTTAAGGACCATAAGACGAATTACGAAAAGAAAACCTATTTTAAAAAGGAACAAGTTAGATTAAGTTAGGTTAGTTCTAAATAAAAGCCAGATCAAAAGTACCCATAACCGACTAGCATGTAATGAAAGGATTGATTAAAGTACAGGAAGCGAGGGAAGTTTGTCAAGATCGTAGCAGGTGGAGGACTGTGGTCTCTGCCTACCCCGACGGGAAAGAGGCGTGATGTTATGTATGTTTGTATGTAACAAGTTAGGAAAAGTTGTTCAGTTTTCGGGGCAAGGTCACATGTATTCTTCAATGTTATTATTATTGTGATAAAACGCCCAGTGGATAACTGCCGCACTCAGAGAGTGCTTACACTTAAAGTTAAAGTTAAAGTTAATCTTTCATTAAGTCTCGTGCTGTCACTTTCTTTATCAATGATGTTAAAAAGGACAGCATGAGACTTAACGAAAGATTAACTTTAAGTGACGTCTCTGAGTACTGCAGTAAGTGTCTCTTAAATTGAGTTACGCTTTGTCTGGGATAGCTTGATCTTTCTGTTGATCTTATCTTTAAGCTACATTGACTTTTTGACCCTGCTTGTTCTTTAGCTAGTTAACGGAAAAGAATAGTACAAAACCAATCCTCCCGTGGGTGTCGTAAGAGGTGACTACAGGATTTGGAACCGGATGATGGGCATCAGCGTCCTTATCTTACCATACTGCGTTCACCAACAGCCGCGCTCCATGGTGCCAGCCGCAATCCAAAAAAGCGTGATGACATTGGTATTCCCCCTCCACATTATTTCAGCAAAAGCTGGAATTTTGGAAAGAGCTCCCTGTCCTGCAGTGGACGTTTAATGGTGGTGTAACAAAGTAGCAGTGTTCAATCTGGAGGGTGATCGTGGTAAATTCAACGGTATTGCCAAAACAAAACTGCCTCAAAAGTTAATTTTATCATGAAACGCAACGTTGCAAACGTTTCCCTGTTCCTGATCTATCCAATTATTTTGCCTTTTTTCCCCTGCTTATTGTGCCCTCTATTTTTCCTTCGATCAATCTTATGATCCTTTCTAAATGTATTATTATACACAGTGATAAAAAAACATCTAGCTGTATTCAGGACATGAAACTGAAATTCTCTGCCTGCGTCTGTGTTCCCGAGTTCATATAACCCGAAACAATTCAAGTCGCGAGTGAATAGGCTTCTTCTGGGCAAGCTCGTTCCATCGTCGACCTCATCTCTGTCTTCAAGACTAGATCAAGGTCAAGAGTAAGCCAATTTTCAATAGAAAAAAAACAACTTTCCCCAAGAAAAGTAGGTCAAAAAATGAGATTTTTTTGTCGTTCCATACAAATGCCACTTTGATCGGCAGAAGGATCAAGCCATTTTTTAAATTTTGCTACCTATGTTTCTTGGGGAAGTACCTTACTAGAGTATAGCTAAGTCGTAACAGCTAAGTCGTAAGTAAGGTTTTATTAACTGGAGGATGGCAGCAGCATCTTTCTGTGTATCGTACTATCTTCATAGCGCGGTCATCAACAACAGCGGTCGCCAGCCGCAACGCTTACAAGCGTGGTGACTATGGTTACAATGTACCACGCGTTTTTGCTGGAGTTCTGGATCGTGCTTCGATAAATGATTTTGTATTTGTAGCTTCCTGTCCTGATGATGATTATATATGTATTTATTGCAGGTACTTGTTTTGCTCAAAGATAGAGAAAGGAACCGTGGGGTTCATCCATAACAGTTTTTAAATACAGCTTGTCATTCATTGTGTTTGTTTGTGCCACAAGAGTGATTGATCGTCCACGTGCTAATGTTTATTATTCCTGATGGCTGCTGGTTGGTTGCAGATAAAACATCGGCGTGGTTTTGTTTAAATTTGCAAGGTGCGGTTAAAAATTTAAATTAAAAATTAAAAATAGTTAATTTCTCTCAAAAACATACACTTTTGACTATAACCAAGGCCAGGGTCAACCTATGAAGTTACAATAAACCTGTGTCAGGTGACCCTAAATTGTATTTGCTGTTTTTAATATGGCTAGAACGAATTTGAAAATGTCTCTTAAAGCCCTTTTGGTACCAGCACTGATGTACGGCAGTGGTAACTAGGTATGCAGAAGAAGCATGAAAGTATGCTGGAAATGAGAGCGTTGAGGAGTATGGTTGGTGTGAAATTGAGTAAGTGGATAAGAACGAGTGTGATAAGAGAACGTTGTGGGCGTAAAATAAGATGTACTCGTAATGGAACTAACATGGACTAAAATTGAGGAAGGAATTCTGAGATGGTTTGATCATGTAGAGAGAATGAATGAATGATAAGTGACGAAACAGATTCACCAGAGAGTGAATTGAAACTTTGGAAGGGGAAGGCCTTAGCGAATGTTCGAAGACCAAATTTAGGTTATCTAAATAACGGTCAAGTTAAAAATACCCTAAACCGATGAGCGTGTATGAAGAGGTTGATGAAAGCTAGTAAAAAAAAAACTGAGGAAATGAGGGAAGTATGTTAAGTTTGTAGTACAGGTGGAGGGCTGTGGTCTATGATCCGTGCCTACCCCGACGGGAAAGAGGCGTGATTTTATGTATGTATATATGTATGTGTTTTTGGAACTGGTCATCAAAATCTGTGTAAAGTACTTTAGTCTGATTGATAGCTTCGTGAGGGATCTTCCTGCTGGGAGATAAATGTCGGCCCTTCTACTATCGCGAGTCCAGACACACCGCAGGATATCACTCTCATTTGGATGATATTCCACACATTCGGACATAGCGCTTTGAAACATATTTTATTATGCGCACGGCTAAATAGTGGAATTCTCTGCCTGCATCTGAGGCTTCTCGCAAGTGAATAGGCTTCTTCTGGGCAAGCTCGTCCCATCGGCCACCTCATCTCTGTCCTCAAGACTAGACTGAGGTCAAGAGTAAGCCCATTATACTGACGTCATCTTCTTCTTCTATCGTGTCGATGGCAACACTTACACTTTTCCAGACCAGTATTCGGCAACGCAGACGGCACCTGGTCTGGCCTTGTACAGATCCTCTGGCAAGCGCACTGTAGGGCACGATGCGCATGCTGTGAGGTGGGACATAGTTTGTGGCATCACACCGCAGTCGCAGATGTTTTTGCTAGCTTCTATGTAGCCCCACCGGCTCAGGTTGTCTCTGTTTAATATCCTACAAAGAATAAAGAATATTTTGATTTGACAATAAAAAATGTGGCCAGAAGTCAGCGGTGGCGGGCGTTGTTGCAGCGAGAAGAGGCATCACGTGTAACTGGCATAAAGACGAGGGCAAATTTCGTGTTTCGAAAAGCAAGTTGATTCACTGATGGATTGTGCTGATGGCTACCGCGATCAATGTAAGGTAATATTTGGTTGAAATTTTTTTTGTAACTTATTTTCTTTGTAATTCACGGTTGTGACTGGAGCCTAAGTTGAGACATATTGCTTGAACCAGCCAGTTTCAGAAAACTTATGATTGATCAAGCCAAAGTTGGTGTCATTCTTCGTAAAAACTTCCATTTTTCGCGGTATTCACAACACCAAACTTTCCTTTACGTAATATTGACATAGTTGTCGGAAAATTGATGCCCCAGATGCTCAAGAAACTATATATATTTTAAAAAATGATAAAGTTTTTCTCAATGCTTGGATGAAAAAGTTCTGAAAGTATTTTCCTCATTTTTGCGTGTAGCATAGCGCCATCTATGTCGCGTTTCCCAAAGCACATGCAACAGGTTTTCGCACAATGAAAACGATTCAAGAGGTTTTGGAAAAGTCCGCTTGATGTCGCGTTTCACAGTGACTAACTGGTTCAAATCAGGGTTCTATTATATTATGATATGAAGCAGCTTAGAGAAATATTTCATAGATGTCGATGGAAAAACCTTTTCACGTAATTTTTGATATTTTAGTGTGGGCATGGGTGGCCAAATTTCCTTTTATTTTTACGTATCAATGGCAAAAAGCGTTTATAATAAACATAATAAATAACTTAGACCAAAACGTGGCTATGGCTACATCAATAAATAGCTGTTTGGTTGTCTTGAAAATTGCAAAATTTATATTAACGTTGTTACCTTTTTTTATTAAAACTAACGTTAACCCAAAACTGCACAATAAACCAAATTGAACAATTTTGTAGAAAAGGTTTTGGAAATGGCCGGTACGTAAAAGGACTATTAGGGTGAAACGCTTACCTGAAGTATTCATTATCTCTGTCCGTCCGCGTCTCATCCCGCTCAGTCAGGTGTTCTCTTCATTCGGAACTGGATTATGAGGGTTTATCCCCTTCACATAACCGTGAACGATGAACTGTTTTATTTTATGGAAGAGATGGGAAGTGCCAGAAACAAAACGCTTCTTAGCGTTGCGGCTGGCACCATGAGCCGCGGTTGTTGGTGATTGTAGTGTGTAAGATGGTAAACAGAAGGGCGCTGCTGCCTACCCTCCAGTTCTTAATCCCTTAGTCGCCTCTTACGACATCCACGGGTACAGATGGTTTAGTACTAATCTTTGCCGTCACCTTGCGGCGTTTCCTTACTTGTGGTCATTCCCCTAGCTATTCACCAGGGGACTAGCAAGGCAAGAAGCCTGCAAGGCGATCAGTTTCAAGAATTCCTTAAGTTCGAATGTTAAACGGATATCCAGGAAATTCACTACATATTCTCTAGGTGTTTTCTAGGGTTTTTTTCTAGGCGAATGGAAAACTCTCGTGATGGAGGCCAAGATCCTCTTGGGGTCGCTGAGCCAGCGTAGTAAGTAGAAGTAGTATTGTCTAGGCGTAAAGCAAGCTAGTGAGAACCTGTCTATATACACATATTATTATAACCTAGCCTATAACTAAACCAACAACAGAGCTAGCATAATTAATCACTTACCGAGAAGAGTTAGTAAAGGTCACTGCACAGCTGTATTCAATATAAAGGCGTATTGCCGCGTCAGGTAGTTGAGGCAGGAACATTAATCTTCACTTGGGACTTATTGACTGACTCCAGCACTTCTTGCAATCCCTTTCAGCTTCATATTTTTAAGTAACCAAAAAAATTTTTTTTTACTTTCTTGTATGTAAATGTAAAGCTACTTTGTGTCTCTTTTTTATGTGATAATTTATTCTTCGTATCAACAAAATTAAAAGGCATTCTAATTTAATATGTAATCAGACACACCCTTTTCGTTGTCACGATAAGTTACATAGGAATCGGTATGAGATTATTTTTTATGTCGCTTACGTATTTTGCAAAGTCGGGGAAGATAAAGTACACCACAGCGGAGTAGAGTGCGAAATGTATGGCACAATACTTTTCCCCTGTACTCCCGAGCCGTCACGTTCCATACCAATTATACGTACTTACTTATTATACGTTATCGGCTTTTTACGGGTATTTTACCTTGCCTACCTACCTTGCATATACCTGTTACAAGGTAGCAGTGTTTGCAGTGTTTTGTACCGATTCGAAGCTACCCCCGTACTAAATTTCAAGCCTAAAATACATGCCAGACCCTGGCGGGTTCGTTACAGACAGGTACAGCTACAAACTTAAGGGATATTTTCCACCAGTACTTTATGAGGGAGCTAAGCAGTGAGCTAAGAACCAATAGGGTTGCTCCATTTTCCTAGCTTGTCAAATGCGCTGTCAAATGGTGCAATCATAAATGTTTGAACTTTCCAGCTCACAGCTTAGCTACCTCGAAGAGCTCTGGTGGAAAACCACCCTAAGGCGGCCGACCTTGCGTTGTTTTACTTACTTGCATGATTATTGGGTTATTACGAGCTAATCCATCTTAAATTTACGAATTTTCACCAACCTATTTTACGAGATCAAAACACGTCTTTATAGAGCATTTGACTCCGATGTCACCTGGTTACGATGGGCTCGAAGATGTTGCATGCTTGTAATAAGCTTGTTCACTCAGGCCTTGAAAAGATCCAGATTTTTGGTTGGGGAAAAAGATCGGCGAGGAGGGAGTTCCAATCTAGCTTAGCTTTGCGCATTAGAGATGCAGAAGCGAAGCGCTTTGTGCGGATAGGTGGTGAGTAAACGATACGGAGTGGAACCCCAACCCTCCACAGTTTCACCCTTCATTCACCAGTTTCCATAAGATGGCCCATCAACGGTTTTCTCACTTTGTATGATAAAGACTCAATTTTAAGTGTGGTGTTGCATTTGGATGGGGATTGCAATAGATATTAGATTTAAATAATAAGGGCCATGTATTCATTTATTCGACCGCTTTAGCCGCTATCAGCCGCTTTGTTCCAGCTAAGGCATGGTTAAGCCGTGATGTTTCATTTTCCCCATCTATGGAAATGATAAATTGACTCCCAATATTGATATTGATACTGGTGACGCTTCTTTTGGTGATTTATATTGTTGGCAAGGTTGGCAACAAAGGCGGTTTTCAAATAATATTGCGTACTATACGTTAAAATTTTGCGCCAGGCTTCTGGCATATAATAGTTATTTTCACCTCCAAAGCTCGGAAACATTTGTTTTGTCGGTTAAATTCTGCGGCCAAAAGCGATTTTTGGCCCCTAGCGGGCAAAAGGTTTTTCTGCGGCCAAAAGCGATTTTTGGCCGCTAGCGGGCAAAGGGTTTTTGAAATTCGAACGTGATGCAGTATGGCAGACCTCCACGCTGCGGTACTGGCTGCTTCCTCGCTTTAGTGAGGTGAAAAATTTTGTGTTTCGCTCGGCAGCAAAGTTATTTTGCGTTTCGTGCCTTGAAACCTTCGCTACGCTCAGGATTCTTCTTTTGAACCACTCGCTTCGCTCGTGGTTCAATTTTTGAATCCTTCGCTTGCTCAGGTTTCAATACAAGGCACTCACGCCAAATAACGCTTTTGCTGCCTTGCATAACAAATAACTATTTCACCTCCAAAGCTCGGAAACATTTGTTTTGTCGGTTAAATTCTGCGGCCAAAAGCGATTTTTGGCCCCTAGCGGGCAAAAGGTTTTTGAAATTCGAACGCGATGTACTTATTATTTTGTAGTATGCTGCAGTACTGGCCGCTTGTAAAACCAGCCACGCACTATCGTTTTCAAGATGAGAAAGAGGGATGCAGCTATAGGAAAGAAACAAATAGTATTATGAATAGTGAATGCCTGGTGGGTAAGATACTGGCTGATAATGAAAAGTAAATTTAAAATTTGATCGCCTTTTTTTTATTCTCTTGCCCAGATTAATGGACTCGCCCTTTGACTTCAAATCAACGCAACACAAAATAGATTTGCCTGCCACTGCCTGTCCACTGTCTCCACTTTGAAATCCCATGAAAATGAACCTTGTTCTGCAAATTTATCAAGTAGTTTATAGGTAGACTATGAACATAAGCACAACAGTCCCAAAAATAATAATAATTTAATTATAGTGATTTCCTTTTTAATGTTTAGTATTGTCTAGTGAAAACTCTTTGACCTTGAGCTGGTCTCTGGTTACGGAGGTTTGTAGCGAAGCGCTGGTTCAGGTTATACTGGTTATGTTTCCACTTGCTTGCTGCCGTCAGTACCATTAAGTAGGTATTATGCCCTTACGTTAAAACGTATGAGTAATGAATTAAACACTTATTTCTTATATTTGAATTGCTTTTCTTGCATTATGTTAACATTTCCTCGCTTTAATGAGGTGAAAAATTTTGTGTTTCGCTCGGCAGCAAAGTTATTTTGCGTCTCGTGCCTTGAAACCTTCGCCACGCTCAGGATTCTTCTTTTGAACCACTCGCTTCTCTCGTGGTTCAATCCTAGAACCCTTCGCTTGCTCAGGTTTCAATACGAGGCACTCGCGCCAAATAAACCTTTTGCTGCCTTGCATAACAAATAACTATTGTTATGCAAGGCAGCAAAAGGTTTATTTGGCGCGAGTGCCTCGTATTGAAACCTGAGCAAGCGAAGGATTCTAGGATTAATAACTCGCTTCGCTCGTGGTTCAAAAGAAGAATCCTGAGCCTAGCGAAGGTTTCAAGGCACGAGACGCAAAATAACTTTGCTGCCGAGCGAAACACAAAATTTTTCACCTCATTAAAGCGAGGAAATGTTAACATACTCGTAATGCAAGAATAGCAATTCAAATATATGAAATAATTACTCAAACGTTTTAACGTAAGGGCACAATACCTACATAATGGTACTGACAGCAGCAAGCAAGTGGAAACATAACCAGTATAACCTGAACCAGCGCTTCGCTACAAACCTCCGTAACCAGAGACCAGCTCAAGGTCAAAGAGTTTTCACGGACGAGTGGCCATGTATAGATTAAGAATACTAGACATTAAAAAGGAAATCACTATAATTAAATTATTATTATTTTTGGGACTGTTGTGCTTATGTTCGTGACTCTACCTATAAACTACTTGATAAATTTGCGGAACAAGGTTCATTTTCATTGGATTTCAGTATGGAGACAGAGGATAGGCAGTGGCAGGCAAATCTATTTTGTATTGCGTTGATTTGAAGTCAAAGGGCGGGTCCATTAATCTGGGCAAGAGAACAAAAAAAAGGCGATCGAATTTTAAATTTACTTTTCATTATCAGCCAGTACCTTACCCACCAGGCATTCACTATTCATAATACTATTTGTTTCTTTCCTATAGCTGCATCTCTCTTTCTCATCTTGAAAACGATAGTGCGTGGCTGGTTTTACAAGCGGCCAGTACTGCAGCATACTACAAAATAATAAGGACATCGCGTTCGAATTTCAAAAACCTTTTGCCCACTAGGGGCCAAAAATCGCTTTTGGCCGCAGAATTTAACCGACAAAACAAATGTTTCCGAGCTTTGGAGGTGAAAACTACATTGTTAGGGTTCTGTACCCAAAGGGTGAAAACTGAACCCTATTAATATGCCCCAGATGTCTGTCTGTCGATCTGTCTCTTATAAACCGTAATAGGTACACAGTTAAAACTTTCACATATTATGCACTTCAAATAAAAATAATTAGAAAATTAAGGAGGCTTCCATATTAAAAAGTGTGTTTAAGGCGATTCTTTCACGATTTTTTGTTTTAGCTCTATTTTGAAAACAGGAACACTTTCAAGTGTAAAAATTGGTATACGTGTATAGTGCATAACATATAGAAAACCAGAAAATAATAAAAACTGGTCAAGTACGTGTTGGGCTCACGCGCATTTAATACACTTCTGCTTGACTGCGCGTCCATAACTAAGACAGTATTTTTAACTTAGTGGTTCGGAGCCCTCGGTGCGCGAGTCCGACTCGCACTTGGCCGGTTTTTGTAGTGTTTGTGCATTGAATCGAAACTCAAGATGCAGTCCAACACAGTAGAACCATGACTTGAACGACTATTTTATTTATTACTGAAGTAAATGATTGATGAGTCTACCTCCCTGGAGCCGGCCCATTTGTTTTTATCTCGCATGAAAGACCGTCCTTCAGAAATTGAATAATTTATGTCAGCCGGTCCTGCACATACATTGATGTACATAAAACATGGGTAACATGCCCCTCTACTTTTTTTTACAGCTCGTTATTCTTCAATGCTATGGGTGTCATAAAAGAAGACTAAGCAAGTTTGAACCAGAGGATGGGCCGCAGTGTTCTGCGTATAGTACAAACCGGGTGTTGCCCGTGGTCCACCTGCGTGGTTCACCTGAGTGTACAACGGGAGATTCTCTCCCATGGTCCACCAAGTTTACCTAGGTGTACCACAGGAGATTTTTATTTTCCGTGGTCCAAATGGATGTCAAATATAGGGTGTAATTACCCTATATACTGCAGCCATCAACAACTGTGGTCCGGTTTGCCAGCCGAAACGCTTACAAGCGTGGTGACTGTGATACTTCCCCTTCGAAATGTATCTCGCATTCTGCAGTGAAGTTTGTAATGCAGCTTTCTTGTTTATAAATGGACTCTTGCTGGTTAGTAAAAACCTGCACTAAGAATTTTCCTAGAAATTAAAATTGTGTAAAATCTTTTAAGGGCTTATTCTGGTCGCTACATGCAACATCTTTTGTTAAACGGCTTTTTGGAATTCGAAGAGAAAGCTTTGAATCTATAAAATGATCAGCTGATCGATCGAAATAAATATGTTGCATTTATTTACCCCCCAGAAGGTTTTGCACCAATTTATTATAGCATAGTGTACAGAATGTGAGGGACGGTGTACCGAAAACTGAAAAGGCGTGTTCAGTCAACGAAACTGAACAACTTTCCCAAAGAAACAAAAATAAGAATCGAAAAAAATTTACCTCTCCACACAGACTGTTCGACCAAAGTAAGCAATTTGTATGGAGAGGTCAATTTTATTTTACATTTCCCAAAAATGTTTTTTAAGAAAGTTGTTCAATTTCGTTGACTGAGCCCGCCCTTTCAGTTTTCGGTACACAGTCACTTACATTCTGTACACAATGCTATAATAAATTGGTGCAAAACCTTCTGGGGGATAAATAAATGCAACATCTTCATTTTGATCGATCAGCTGATCATTAAAAGAAAGAGAAAAGACGTGTGATGTTATGTATGTGTTTCCCTTACACCCTGTCTTTCTTTCAATACAGATTTGACCTGACCCCACACGTACAGTCAACGACAGGTCAAGCTTGACACTTGCAGTGCGACTCTAGCCCGAATGTCTATTGAAATAAGAACGGTACGAAGTCCAATGTGTCAAGCTTGATGTGCTCTTGACTGTACCTGTTTGCAGGTAGGTGTAGAGATCCAGTTAATACGTTTATCTTGTCGAGAGCGGTCCCATTAGCAATAATTAATAGATTCTCGAGGTAAGGTGATGATCATTATTGCCTTATTCCTAATGGGTTCAGATTTAATTAAAGGTGTTGGCTGCGAGTAGCCTTATTTAATGCATCTCGATGGCAAATTGTATGATTTGCAGCTTGATAATCCGCCGAAAAATTTTATACGGCCGGCAAATTGTAAAACGGTGTCGGCAGGTTGGAAATGGGTTTAGATCACTGGCGCATATAAGCTTGTTTAATGCATCTCGATGGCAAATTGTATGATTTGCAGCTTGATAATCCGCCGAAAAATTTTATACGGCCGGCAAATTGTAAAACGGTGTCGGCAGGTTGGAAATGGGTTTAGATCACTGGCGCATATAAGGTTTATTAGCCAATCCCGAGAGGGAATTCAACCAAATAGAAACCATGCAGAGGCGAATTACACGCTGTTTATGCCAACTACCGAATTTTCGATTTCTCGCCGTTTTGTAAAATGACTAGGCATTACGTTAAATAGTGAATTTCACAATTTTCCTGCGATATATAGACTTTTATACTACACAAGGTGTAACAGAAAGGGTATATCAACCCTGAAGGATGTAATTCTGCCCATAAAAATGAACAACTTTCCCTGAGGGACAGGTCGAAATACGAAAACAAATTTTTGACCTCCCATAGAAACTGACTCATTTGATAACACATTTTGCATGGGAGGTAAATTTTTTTTTATATTTCGGCCTATGTTCCTTAGGAAAATTTGTTTATCTTCATAGGTAGTGTAGTGTATAGCCTTTGTCTCGAGCGTGCATACTCAGTCTGCAACCGACCGTACAGCGAGTAGGCTGTGCAACGTGGTGTGTGCGTTGGCGAGCCAAATAAAGAGCTTAACAACTAACATCGGCAACGCTACAGGTTCAGGTCAGGGTTGATATACCGTTTCTGTTACACCTTGTTTATATTTTATACTGTACATTTATATGTGAACCATTTACATTGCAACAAGAATTTCAGCGAAAAGCCCGTAAGAGAGTAACCCCACGCAGCATTCCTCTCTTCATCTTCGGATGCCATATCCTTAGCGGATGTCAGCAACCACCGTCTGTATCTCAGCTCTATCTCTAGAACTTAAACTACAAATTATCCACCCAGGTGGTTCTCCTTCTTCCTTTCCTCTCTGCCAAAAAGAACTATTTACGTACTCCCTTACCGGACTTTGTAGCGCCCAAGCTCACGAAAAAGTGTTTCACTTAAAAATACTCCAAAACTAAGGTTAACTCTTCCCGGCACAGATTTTTATTAACGATAAGCGACACGTTATTTTCATTTTAAATTAGTCTCTAGGACAAAAAATTGGTATATCCGCAATTTTTTTTTATTTTTTTTTTACAGTAAACGGCCGCGGCGCTAGTTTTTTTCAGTTGCATTTTCGATGCTCAAGTTTGCTCAAACGATTGCAGTACCCGCAATTTTCGTAAGATGGCGTTTTTTAGGTGGTTATCTATGGTGACCACCGTAAAGAAAAGAGTTAAAGGTTAACGATATTTTTTTTTATGTTAAAAGTGAGCATACGAGCAGTTGGGCCACCTGATGGTAAGTGGTCACCACCGCCAATAGCACCTACTGTCTTATTAATATGGCATATTTTTACACTAATCAAATAGCAAAGCGCGTTGCTCACTTTGAAAACTAAGATGTTATGTCTTATGTGCCGGTAATTTCGCTGGCTTCCTTGCCCTTCAAACCGAAGCACAGCAATGCAAACACTGCTTCTTCCCGGTAGAAAAAAGCAAGGGGGTGGAACTACCCCAGACGGACTTTCCACAAAAGCCCTACCTTCTTCGAATACAAAATACAGAATTACCTTCTTTTTATCTAATTAGTCCACATCTTCTCATAATAGGCCTCGTCTAAAGTACAATAAATAATTAAAACTTTTGATTATGCCTCGCGCAGACGCGGTGGCGGAATTAGGGTGGTTTGTCGTTAATTACTTAATCAGACTGGTTTCACTAGGGAGTAGGCTTTTATTAGTTTAAAACCTTGTGCAATTAAAAAGGCCGCATATCACAATCAGTCGATATTTTATTTGTTGTTGTTCACTATGTGGCTAAGAATAGTTGACATCTAAGAATACCATCCCATCTCTACCCGTGGGTGTCGTAAAAGGCAACGAAGGGTACCCGACCTGCTAATGATTGTACCAAAGAAAAGCAGTTAAACATCATCGGACCCTTAAACTAGACGGCAGCATTTTGCGTGGATCATTATTCTGATGTCACTGTTATCTCGCTGATAATTTTCAGGCTTTGAAAGGGTAATTCAAAAATACTTTACGGGCGGCAAAATTGGAGTTTCGTTTCAAAATACAGGAGCAATTTGTAACCTTTTTGAATAAATTAATGTAAATTTTGCTTTTTTAGTAACTAAACATTGTATAAATACTTGTTCATTTTACCAGTCATGATTTAAGGCCATGAATTTCATCAATGAAAATAATTTTATTTTAACACTTAAAAAATCAACGTTGAAATGGGTATAGAGGTCGCAAATTTCACAACATCAGGCGGAACTATGGTAGCCTAGTTGGTAAAGCGAAACAAAGGACATGCTCCAACGAAACTGAACAACTATCCCAAAGAAACATTTTTGGGAAATGAAAAATATTTTTGACTTCTCCATGCAAATGGAGAGGTCAATGTTTTTTTCAATGTCTTAAAATGTTTCTTTGGGAAATTTGTTCAGTTTCAGTGACTGAGCATGCCCTTTCAGTTTTTGGTACACCGTCCCTTACACCCTGCTTTTCGCCCATTGGCACTGAAAAAGAGAAAAAATGTATGATCTCAAAATGAAACAGTCAGATGAAGATTCTTGATAAACGGACAAGAACAGATGTAATGTAAAGTTACAGATTATAATAATATAATAGACATAGGTGAAGGGTATACTGTCGGCACAAATCTCGAACCTCAAATACAGCATAGACTTACAAAGTGGTAGATAAGCCGTGTATTCTACCTGGAGTGGCAGATAAGACGAACCCCATCTAGGCTTTAAATCTGTCGAAAGCCTCCGTCTGGCGCTGAACAGTGAGATACAGAGCTATGGTTCCCAAAATATGCACTAAGATGTTGAATTTACTGATATTTTGATCACAATGATTATCGATCACGATTATCAAATCAAAATTTGCTTTCCTCCTCAAAAGCCACCTCCAAATTAATGCAGTTGTATTTCGCTGAAAAAAAAAAGGAATGTTTACCTCGGCTCGATGTATTTATTTTTTCCAATTATTTCCATTCACGAGCATGGGCATTGTGCAGATGCATTGTAGATCTTATTATCAGCATAGGTTCTTATGAATCTTCTTAAAAATCTAATTAATAAATGCATACCTATTCTATCGCAGAAACGGTGCATCATAATTTACCACATAGCCACCTATATGGTCTACCCACGTAGATAATTCATTTAATAAAAAAAATGTTTATTTCTCACCACAAACCAGCGAGACATAACATTACACAAGTCAAGTATCACCACAAATTTAGTTGTGGATCGCTGGTGCCTGTGGTAGGTAATAAAACCTGTAATACAGGTCACCAGGTCTCCACCACTCTAATCAAGTTAAAAATTAGTCAATACTTAAGTCGACACAGTACAAAATAGGTAGGTAAGTAAATTAAAGAAATATTTAAGAAATGTATATAAGAATGTATGTGTGTGTGTGAGATTGTATGTGTGTGTATGAGTGAGTGTGTGTGTGAAATTTATTCGTAGCGACGGATTAAAGACAAATTTGAGAACCACTGTATTTCTATACATCTGTCTATATGTATACCTACCTTGCCATACCTAGATAAATTCTGTGGCCGCCGGTGTGCTGATAAAACGAAACATTAATTTTGAAATGGATTACTTAAAATAAAATCGGTGCGCCCGTAAACTTCGCAATTGGATTCCAAATTGTTAAACTTTATTTCCTTGAAATAAAATGGATACGTTTCACGATATTTTCTAAACTTAGTTACCCACGAAATGGGTTTTGTCATAACATTTCAAAATATTTAATTGAAAATTCAATGAACCGCCTTGTACTTTAGCGTAGGGTAATCTATAGGTATTTTAAATTATTCGTGTCAGGTCAGACCTTCACTATCATTAAAACTGTTTGTTAACAGAAACAAAGATTTTTTTTTTCCAAACCATATTATTTTCTCTTACAAAAAAGGAAGACTTTTTACATTTGATGTTTAATATTCCAGGATTTCCCCCGAGCTGTTTTTAGCGCAAATAATTCTCAAAGTAAAATATTCTCTTTCTATTTCTGATGATGCCTTTAGACACATTTTGGTATCAGAATTTAAATAGTCGCGATGCCGCCGCCACCTAAGTTTGTGTTTAGTTAGACAAAACTTTCAAACTTATAACCCCGTCCAGTTGATAAAAGGTTAAAAGCTGTTAAAATATAATGTGAAGCTCAGTCACGTTAACCAATAAAAAGGCTTTAAAAAATTTTGTATCTTCATAAACACTCTCCTCTTTTTAAAACTATTCGTTGTTATATTCTACTGGTCGTAACTACGAGGGAAAAAGTCAATGTATCATCATGCTAATGTATAGAACATAATGTTTTTCATTGGTTTTGCTCCCGATGCCCGGAGCTTCTACTCATAATAAGCAAAATTAACAAAAAAATGAAAAATTACTCCAAAAAATTTCTTCGCGTGGGGGAAGGCGAAAAAAAAAATCTGGACAGTTGCTTGTTATCATGAGTAGAATCACTGGGCTTCCTGAGCAAAACCGATAAAAAATCACGCTGTATTTTGTTAGTTTTTGTCCACCTGGCCAGATTCTAGCATGTTACTCATGAACTTGCAAACCCCACGACAGAACCGTCAAGGGCGTGTCGAATTGAACACATTGAACTTTGATGCTTATTTCAATCGCCGTTAGAGCTAAAGTCGCACTGCGAATGTCAAATTTGTACTGCTCTTGACTGTACGTCTCTGAAAACCCCGTTGAATTCAAAGGGATTACTTTCTACTGATCTTATCAAATCTCTTTGTTGTATTTAAGCTGACAGTGAAAGAAGGAATGGACGTTTTTACTACTCAAATTAATAATGTTATTTTGTCTCCTGAAAATCTTTTTTGCCAGCACCGTCCCGCAAAAAAGATTGATTATAAAATTCACTCTACGACAGTTGCTAAAGTCAAAAAAAGTATTTTTTGGTCACAGAGACAAAAGTTGCCAAATGTTTTGTCCAATCTCTCAGCGGGAATGTAGAACTCCCTTAACGACCATTTAGAATATTCGTATTTTCAGTATTTTTTTGTCTTTGTTACCCGAAAATACTAACGAAATTACCATAACATGGTTTTAATTTTTTTTTATCGAATAAAATCATGTAGGTGGTACCATAAAAATCTTATTTGAAACGGTTAAAAAAAACAATAAAGGAAAACAAACAAAAACAATTGAATTTTTGGAGATTATCTAAAAATCTAGTCTTCGAATAGAATAATGTCATATTTTTACCATATAACAGCAACTTTATCTATCACCATTTGGAAAAAAACTTTTTCCTGTCACCTAGTAGTAAAGTTGTGGTACCTACCGGCACTATCCGCACCGGTTACATGCCAAGCTCAACAAAGCTACAGAATGACGTATTTTCGAAAACAATAGGCGTGTTGTATAAACCTAACGGATAGATCGCTTCCCACACAACATGTTGCTGTTATATTTTATCATTGGATATGTTTCTGATACGCATAGAGGCCTTCCGTAGTTTAGGAGTAGATGACCTCACTCCAATATTTTTTTAAACAGTGTTTGTAACACGAGTCAGTGTACGTAAATTATAGATAAAATACAAATAAAAATAGCAAACGTAAATAATGTAAATCCATCGATATCATTCATCTGAATCTAAGTCTTAACAACGAAGGTAAATCCAGACTTTATGATAACGACTGAAGAAGTTCGTACAATATGCTACTAAAAATAGTTTATTCATTGTTGGATATTAAAATTTCTTAATGAAACAAAATAAAACACTGTTTACATGCAATAACTAGTATTTTTGTATTGAATTATGAAGTAGAAATTCGCATGATACTTATACAAAATTTAAATAAAATTATGTTTGGTTCTGACACGTAGCTCAATTGCCTAAGTTCTTTAGAAACTAATAGATATCAGGGACCGTAGACAAATGACTTTATATTATTGTGCCAGAAGTATTTAAATTTGTCTAGTATGGTATTTTCCTTTTACCAATTGATCAACCTTGAACGGAAAAAGTTTGACGATGTTGATGAGACGGTGGCTGTATGGTTATGTAGGCAGGAGGCACATCGCAGGCTGCGCCGCGACGCCATATCGACCCGCCGTGCCACCCGCCACCCGCCTGTTGAATGCCGAACCCCTTGCCCCCATTCCCCGGCGAACCCATCTTACCCCGCCCTTCCACTTTTCACGTGCTCAAAATAGATGCAGTGTCGATGTTTCAAACATTAGTTTACTACCAGTACATTATGCTGTGTGTCCCGTGTGGTGCCGACAAAGAATAGTACCATCCCATACATACTCGTAGGTGTCGTATAAGGTGACTAAGTGTTATAAACTGGAGGATGGGCAGCAGCATCCTGCTGTGTATCATACCATCTTAGTTACTGCGGTCACCTACAAACCCGGTTCATGGTGCAAGCCGTAACGCTGACAAGCCCCCTCCACATTTTTCCAGCAAAAGCTAGAATTCTGGAGGGAACTCCCTGTCCTGAAGTGGAAATTTCATGGTATGTTATGATGATGATAATAACATTATGCTACAGAGACAAAGTTAAGTTTCATAAACGCTCAAATGTTTTGCAAGCTCTTTGGTGCTATGATGACTGATGAAAAGCTGGTGGAAACCAAGTTTCACAGTCTGGCCCACAATCTTCGCAAAGTTGTACACCTGTCAGTTTTTTACAGATTGTACTTCGGCCAGTCCGACCAAATTTGTGGTCCAATCACATCCGACCACATTTGTGGTCCGACTAGCGAAACTGCCAAGAGGATGCAAGGCAGACCTGTTGTTTTTTACTTGTATAGGTACCTTCTATTTCTACGAATATATTTAATTCGTGTAATCTGTCATTTAACCGCTTTTCTCTCCAACTGTACAAAACCTGCCAGGTTTCTGATTGGCAGACCAACGTTTTGTGGACCTACTAGGCCACTACTATCGCTAACAAGTTGCAAATTTCGTGTACTATATGACGTAGGATAACATGCAGTGCCCTTACGGTCTATCATGTGAGGCACGAAATCTGTAAATGTTTTTAAACGGCAAGACTCTTTTCGCAAAATTATCTTCACGCGCAAAATTGTTTTCACGTGCACAAGTCACTTCTTTGTTATTATTTACACGCATTTAATCACAGGACACTAAACACAGGATTCAACAGCTTGCGTGTGACGCCATTTCACTTCTTTTTTCACTCGAAGGGAGTTTTATAAATACCTTCAACTGGAAAGGCTCGCTCGGACAGAAACACGGGTTTTCGGGATTGGGTTTGGAAAGGAAATTAATTCGCTTCTAAATATGAATTGACCATTCTTGGTATTTAATTTTCACTTTCCATATTTACATCACTAACTGCCAGATAAATATATTTTATTGATAGAAAATAAATAGTGAAATGAAAAAATCATTTGATAAAAAATAAAAATTTTAAACAATTCATGAACTATTTTAATTAAGTATGATAACAGTTTTTTTAACTGCGAAAATCTGAAACAATACTTGTCTCGGTAGGAAAATATAAAAGAACAGCAGGTAGTAAAACAGACAGCAAAAGATAGTTTTATTGCACTATAAACATAACAAGTAATTTTTAGAAACTTTGGGTTTGGATAAATTAATTCCAATGCTTGATTTTTTCACACGAAATTGTAAAACATGGTGTCTTTTTTCGGGTAAAGCACTAGATAAAAAAATTATAAAAAAGTTATAAACAATTATAATTTAAAAACTTTATGTTATTTGTGCGCAATAAAGAATATATATAACTAGCTGTGCCCGCGGCTTCGCCCGCGTGATATTCAGACAATGTGCAGTCTCTCCCTCTCCCCCTCCCTCACCCTCTCCCACTCCCTCTCTCTCTACCTCCATCCCACTCCCTCTCCTTCTCCCTCTCCCTCTCCCTATCCCTGCCCCTAACCCTACCCCTACTCCTAGCCCTATCCTTAACGCCGTCTTAACCGCTATCCCTATCCTTATATAAACATAGAAACGACACCCATATCGATTTTTAGACATTTTAACCCTATCGCACCCCAACCCCATCCCCAGGAGATGATGGTATTTCACGTCCACCACCTTAGATTTCAAAATTGTTGTAGTTTTCGTAATCAGCGATCCGATAAACGATACAAACGACACCCATATTGATTTTTAGACATATCAACCCTATCGCACCCCAATCCCATCCCCGGTGGATTTCAAAATTGTTTTAGTTTTCGTAATCAGCGACCCGATAAACCATACAAATGATACCCATATTGGTTTTTAGACTTTTTCTCCCCATTTCCCTCTTTAAAGGGTTGAATTGGGGTGGAATTTCAATAACAGAGATGTATGTTCCACAGAATTACAACCCTAATGCCTAAATAATAAATTTAGTGGATATTACTTTGAAATGAAGGAGTTTCAACTTCATCCCCCTTTTCACCAAATTTTCAAAAACCCTGAGACACGTAAAACTTAATTTTAAGTCGTCAGTCTAAATAAAATTTTTGAAGATCCTTACTTTAAAAGTGACGAACTTTCATACAAACTTTCATCCCTTATTTCACCCCCTTAGGGGATGAATGTTAAAAAATTATTAAACACGTACTTTTTTATCTTTTACCATGAGCTCGGAACCAAATTTCTATAATTCTACCTTTAAAAATGAAAGACTTTTAGACCAACATACGGAAAAAAAATCATCCCCTTTTTCACCTCCTTGAAGGGTTATTTTTAAGAAATGCTTAAACACGTGTTTCTTTATTTTTTACCAGAAGCTTAAATTCAAATTTGTGTGAATCTAGCTCAAGAAACAAAGCACTTTCATACAAACTTTCATCCCTTATTTCACCACCTTGGGAGATGAATTTTCCAAAACCCTTTCTTAGTGGGTGGTTTTGACGTGCATAGAACCTGTGTACAAAATTTCAGATCTGTATCTATAGCGGTTACGGCTCGGCGTTAATGAATCAGTCAGTCAGGACATGCTGTTTTACATATATAGATTATTTTTTCTAATATTTATGCTATTTTCGTTCCAGGTCCCTTCTTTTATATTTACCATCCTGTATACGCATTGTAACCAACGTACATTATACTTCATATCACTCACGAAGATGATTACCTAGTTTACAAGCAGCAGTACGTAGTATGGTGCCGTCCTCGTCACACTTTAAAGCCTTTCTGACAAGAAAACATATATCGCCCTCTCCTTTGCTCATATTCCTGTCTCCTTCCATCCTGTTCTATCTTCATTACGTTTCTTTGTGCTGTCCGAGACACACGTCATATTTATTTCAAATAGCTAACCAAATACCGTCATAAAACTTTATTCATTTTATTGTGAAAATAAAAATCTACCATGGGTGGCAAGAAGAGATCGCGATCTAAAGAGAGTGATTACGAAGGAATTCTCAAAAAACTAAAAAAATTGACAAAGTTAAGAAGAAAAGGTCGCGAATGAGATTGCCATCCACATCATCGGAAAGTGATCAAATGGAATTTATTGACAGTGAGTACCTACATGATTGGCTTTTCAAATTCACTTATCTCACCATGCTATCACAAAAAACGTGGCGCGAATCTTGACCACCCTCATACGTGATAAGATGCGCGCGCGCCGCCGCCGGGCTGGCGCATGGCGCCACCCTGACGTGCCTGTTAACACTTCATGTTGCTTGTTTACGTAAATCGTACGCAAGCATACTGGTGGCTCCACTACAGTGTTGAGCGTTATGTACCAAAATCTAATTTAACAGATGTACCTAAATCGTTAAAACTAGGTAATTCTTTGCTCCACGTAAATCGTGTTCGAGCGATATATACTTATCTACATTTTTGCTCCGCGTAAATCGCGTTTGAGCGTTACCTACCTACCTCATCGAGTTATTTTCATTGCTCCGCGTAAATCGCGTTGAGTGTCACCTACCTACTTTATTGATTTATTTTCATTGCTCCACGTAAATTGTGTTTGAGCGTTTATATACTTACTGTTCGAGCGTTACAAAATGTTACATGCCCACGTGAAACGTGAGGGTATTCAAGAACTTTGTGTGGTAGAATTTAAAAAATAAATAGATAAAATAAAATTTTAATATACCTTCCTTTACTTTTGTGCATATAGGTACCTTCCTAAATTTTGATAATGAACTCTTCAAACTATTCTGTTTACTGCTTAACTGCCTACGTACTTGTAGCAAAAATTTACATACTACACAATGTTTTTAGGCGAAAACCCTGAGGAGCGGAGTTCAGATGTCGAAGCAAACGATAAAGATATTACGGTAGAAGAAAATATGGATGAACATTTTGAGCTCGAGCCTGATGTACTAGATATATTGGGTGATGATCCTTCCTCAAATAAAACCTTCGGGGAAAACCTGCATAAAGATATTGCAACAAGGTGGAAACATATATTACTGAATGGTTTGACTAAAGAAAAGCGAGCAGATTTAATAAAAGAATATTTACCACCGGAAAATTGTTCTAACTTAAAAGCGCCAGCGCTTAATCTTGAGATCAAGGCTGCTCTCACGGAGATTAATAATAAGAAAGACGTTTATAGCCAAAGTCGCCAGAATCAGCTGGGTAGTGGCCTAGCTGCACTTGGCAAAGCGCTTAACATAGCTTTAAAGAACAAACCTAACTGTCAGGATCTAGTAAAACCACTTAGTGATGCAGCGAAACTATTTTGTGACATTCACTACAAGGAATCGCTTTCAAGACGATTTGCCGCTATTAATAATCTTAACAAACAAACTAGAGATACTATCAAAAATACGAAAATCGACAACTTCCTATTTGGTTCGGAATTGGCTGAGCAATTAAAGTCATCTAAAGCCATATCGAAATCTGGAATGGAACTACGCCAACCAATGCCTGTAACTCGACCAGCCGCGAAAATGTCGAACACGCCTCAAGCTGGTGCCTCTACATCGGCACGTCGTGGGGCTTTAAACGCGAGGGGGGCGCCGCGGGGTGCTGCTGCCGGCTCGCGAGCGTATCCGCCCCAGTCGTCACCGAGGCAGCCGCCGCCGCGCGACCGGAGCTCCACCAGGGTAGCAAGGAACCCGCAACGGTACCGCTCGAGGAGGCACTGACTTCGGAACCAGAGGTAGATATTATTGTTGCTGGCAGACTGCAACACTTTTATAAACAATGGAGTAACATAACGAATGATCCAATAATATTGTCGTGGATCAGTGGCTATAAAATCCCTTTTAAAGAGGAACCAGTGCAAGACATTTTACCTAAAAGTAACTGTACTTCACCTTGCGAATCTAAAATAATCCAAGAATGTATCAGTAAACTTCTTGATTCAAAATATATATCTTTATGTAGTCCCTGTGACGACCAATTTTTATCACCTATATTCACAGTTCCAAAACCGAATGGTGATCATCGTTTTATTCTTAATTTGAAAGGGTTAAACAAATTTATTCAGACCGAGCACTTTAAAATGGAGGATTACCGCACTGCGCTGAAACTCTTAGAGCAAAATTATTTCATGGCAACACTCGATTTGAAGGATGCCTATTTTCTGATCCCAATCGATATTGATGATCGCAAAAAAATACGTTTTCATTGGAATTCACAACTTTTTGAATTTAACGTTCTGCCCTTTGGCCTTTGTACTGCTCCCTTTGTTTTCACTAAACTGTTAAAACCAGTATTACAGTTCTTACGTTCTGCAGGCCATATATCAGTAAATTATTTAGACGATTTTTTATGTATTGGTTCAACATACGACGAATGCATAGAAAATATCACTGCTACCAGGGAGATACTACAATCGTTAGGCTTCTTAATTAATTGGGAAAAAAGTCAGATCAACCCTAGCAAATTATGCAAATTTCTAGGCTTTATGTTCAATACTACAGACATGACCATATTTTTACCAGATGATAAGAAAAAACGTATTAAAGAAGCAGCAAAAAAATTTATATATACCAATAAATGTAAAATAAGGCAAATTGCTGAATTTCTTGGGCTGTTGACTTCAGCTTGCCCCGCCGTTCGGTACGGTTGGGTCTATACCAAGCTAATTGAACGCGAAAAAATTTTAGCTTTGAATTACTCTGAGAATTACAATAAGCATATGGTCTTGTCTGATTGCATAACCCCAGATTTAACATGGTGGAGAGATAATATTGAATCGAGCTTTTCACCTATTCAAACTAACGATTATATACTCGAGATGTACAGCGATGCATCTAGCATAGGATGGGGAGTAAATTGTAACAATGAAACTGCTGGTGGTAACTGGAGTAAATCAGACGTAACAAGGCATATTAACTTTTTGGAGTTGAAGGCCGCTTTTTACGCGTTGAAAATATTTGCTTCACATCTTAATAATTGTAATATCCTTCTACGGATAGACAATTCAACAGCTATTGCCTATATTAATAGAATGGGGGGCGTACAACATACGCACCTTAACGATCTTTCACGGCAGATCTGGCAATGGTGTGAGAGGCGTAGAATCTTTGTCTTTGCATCCTATATTAAATCTAGTGATAATGTAGACGCAGATCGCGCTTCACGAAAATTATCTATTGATACTGAGTGGGAGCTAGCCAATTACGCGTTTAACAAAATCTGTACTAAGTTCGGCACCCCACAGTTTGATCTCTTCGCGAGCATACAGAATCACAAATGTTAGAGGTATGC
Organism: Athrips mouffetella; assembly: GCA_947532105.1. Lineage (NCBI taxonomy): Eukaryota > Metazoa > Arthropoda > Insecta > Lepidoptera > Gelechiidae > Athrips > Athrips mouffetella. The sequence goes on from OX383963.1 coordinate 29,557,148, forward strand.
ATCGTGGAAGATTGATCCAGAGTCTGAAGTAGTAGACGCTTTTACGTTTAGTTGGACAAATATAAGTTTCTACGCCTTTCCACCATTTTGTCTCATTACTAAAGTACTTCACAAAATATTGAACGATAATGCCAAAGGCATCTTAGTGATACCATACTGGTCCTCACAGCCATGGTTTCCATTATATCGTAGACTCCTTGTATCAGACGAATTGTTTTTTGAACCGAATCAAATGTTATTGCATTCTCTTTTCAGAGAAGCTCATCCTCTCCACGAGAGCCTTACCCTGGTGGCAGCCGTATTATCCGGCAGTCGTTGATTGAACGTGGCGTGCCAGCATCCTCATTAGAGTTACTTATGGCTTCACTTGCTGAAAAAACACTATCTCAGTATAATTCTGCATTGAAATTTTGGTGGGAGTTTTGCCAAAAAAGAAATTGTAATTACTGGAATGCTGACATAACTGAAATTATAACATTTCTGACAGATAGACACAATGCAGGCGCTAGCTTTAGTACACTAAATACTACTAGATCTGCTCTGTCACTAGTTCTAGGTAGTTCCATAATGAGACATGATTATATTAATCGATTATTAAAAGGGTCATTTAGGCTAAACCCTCCTGCTCCGAAGTATGAATCCACTTGGGATATCACAGTAGTTCTGAATTATTTGAGTAATTACTACCCTTATGATAATGTCAATTTACATGATTTGTCATGTAAAACCGTTACGTTAATTGCGATTGCCTCAGCGCAGAGAATGCAAACTCTTAGCTTAATCAATATCAATAATATAACTGTGAACAATGATTCCATTGTAATTAAAATTACCGATTTAATCAAAACATCAAGACCGGGAGCTTACCAACCCCTGATTAGACTGCCTTTTATAATTGAGAACCCAAGTATTTGCCCAGCCATTGCACTGAAAGTATACCTAGATAAAACGCGATCCCTTCGAGATGTTAATAATAATAACCTGTTTGTAAGTTTTCGTAAACCACATAAAAAAGTAGGTCCTCAAACATTATCCCATTGGGTTAAAGACACCCTAAAAAAGAGCGGTGTGGATGTGTCTGTGTTTGGGGCGCACAGCATGCGACACGCGGCGACGTCGGCCGCGCACCGCGCAGGAGTCAGTCTTCAGGCGGTTCGTAGGGCCGCGGGCTGGAGTAGTAATTCCAATGTTTTTCAAAAATATTATAATAGGGAGATTATAGAACCCTCAGAAAATATTAACTTTGCAAGTACATTATTTGATCGAGTACTTTAATCATTTCTTTGTTGTTCTAGTATTTTTTTTCCTTTTTAATAAATGTGGAAAATTTATTGACTGTTTATTTTGATATTTTCTTTTGAAAATTTTTTCGACACTCTAAACATCTGCTTGTAAACTAGGTAATCATCTTCGTGAGTGATATGAAGTATAATTTAGAATTAAACGAACTTACCTTGTGAAGTTCGATTCTAATTATACGAAGATCACGAACCGAAGATGATTACTACATCCCCCCCTACCCGAATGAGATCCCCTTTCAAAGTCAAAAAAATTTTTTGTTGGACAGACTAGCTCTAAAAATAATGAAGATAGAACAGGATGGAAGGAGACAGGAATATGAGCAAAGGAGAGGGCGATATATGTTTTCTTGTCAGAAAGGCTTTAAAGTGTGACGAGGACGGCACCATACTACGTACTGCTGCTTGTAAACTAGGTAATCATCTTCGGTTCGTGATCTTCGTATAATTAGAATCGAACTTCACAAGGTAAGTTCGTTTAATTCTAAATTAGCACATCGTGCGTATAAAGGTTGTATTCGTACCATCAAAATGGCGTAGCGCTCGTAGCATTTTTGTAGCAGTGTATGAAATCTGTCTACGCCGTCGTAGTAAATTGCTACGCTCAAACTCTATGCAATTTTTATTTCTTTGTGTTGCTCAAAAAGGCTTTTTGTACATTCTTGTTAGAATGATGCCGAATGGAATGTACAGGGAAACATAATGTAATCGTGTTGTCAAAAGGTATAGCGTTATTTTCTGGGGCTTCTACATTCTTGTCTAAATTGGAGCCAAACCGAATATTTGTTGAACCCTGTATGAGATGCATATCGATCTCTTTAGAGCGGGAATAGTATCTCGGTTTTTTAAATGTCAGGTGGCAGGTGTTGAATGCCTGCTAACTTGGCAAGTTTACTACACTAGCAGCCGCATAGCCACATCCTGTACATGATGGAAATTTGTGTAATTTAGAAATTCTATACAATTCCTAGGAAATGTATTAAATTTCTAAGAATTTAATAAAATACCTGCTGGTCCATCGGAAGTGTGTAAATTAAATAGATTGTGGTTTGTTTTTACCAATGTTAGGTCAGGAAAACGAGTCAGTAAGGTTTGGTTAGGTTTGTTTGGGTTAAGTTAAGTTAGGTTTAATAATTAATGTACTACGTTTCCTTGGGAAAGTATGTGTCGCAGGCAAATCGTTTAAATCGCCGTTAACAAACGGCGGGCAAACTGTAAACGGTCGGCAAATTGTCAAACGGCGCCGGCAGATTGTAAACGGGTTTAGTTTACTGGTGCATTTTAGGTTCGTTAGCCACGGTAAATCGAACTTAACCGATCCCGAGCAGGGATCGGTCAGGTTGGATTAGGTTACCCTGCGACCACAACACACGAGCCGAGCGAGCGAAGTGAGTGTGCCGCCACAGCGGCCGGCGAGTGCCAGAAATCAATTACTCGCCGTTTTGTGAAATGCCGCGGCATTATGTAGAATGCCAAGGTAAACTGTGAAACAACGGATCACGCAATTTGCCTGCGACGTATAGATTTCCTACAAAATTAATACATTTACGATTGTTGTAAAGGAAATGTATAGTTTCCTAAGAAAAGTGAATATATCATAGATTTCCTATTTATTTTAGAAATTTCACAGCCTAGGAATCGTATATGTCGTAGGTTTATGATGAAATTAGGTGTTTGATAAAAAACCTGTTTTATTTTTATTATATTGTTAACATTACCATAGAGAAAGGATATTACCTAGTTATTATGTATATTTTGTGATGAAATTATTTGTTCCTCGATATGTAAATCAATTAAATAAGTATTTTGTTTACGTGCATGTAATTTTTCAACACATTTGCTCATAAAACAGCTCTATTTGCACTGTATTAAGGTCCATAATCCAGCTCATTAAACACGCGTGTTTTTGTCATAATAATACTTAACTAGAGTTGTATTTTTGTTTTATTTTTTTAATCGGCCAAAAGCAAGGAGTTTTTATGCTTATTATGTTACTAAAATTTTCAAGCTGACTTCGAGAAAATATCATAAATGAATGTTGATTTTATGAAATTATTTATAGTAATTAACTAATTAACAATAAATTTGTCATTTACGTAACAAGATATTCAATTTTTGATAATTTATTTCAAGGTAAATGGAATAGGATGTTTGGGTACCGAGTGACAATTACTTTTTTTTATAGCTTGGTTACTAGATTGACTAATAATTGATAAAAGATTGATGGTGTAAGATAACATGGTAATGTTTTGGGGGCTCCTCACGCGACGTATACGAGTAATCTGTGACCGCTGAAAAAGAAAGAATGCGCGCCATTTTACAAATATTTGTCGTGTTTATTATTGTAATTATTTCTAATAGTGTCGACTTCTACATATAAAAAACTGATCCTGAACCGTCTAAAATACTCATACATGAAATCCAATTTTGAAATTTGGTAAAATTAAAGGGAAGCATGAACATATGCAGCCGACAAAATGTTCCGGTGGACGTGCGGTGGACGTAAGGTTAGCAAAGTTTAGTATTTTAAAGGTAACCAATGTTTTTATTCGCAAATGTGTTGAAAAACGTCGTAAAAAGCTCGTGCGCGTTGGTATTTACACCCTCGGCTCCATTACGCCCTCGCCTGCGGCTCGGGCTGCAATTTCTGAGCCTCAGCTGTAATATCTAAAATAGCGCACTTGCATTTTAATGTAATTTTATAGCAGTAACCACCAACCTTTGTCGCACTCTTCACCTACACTATTTCAACACGCAAAGGTTGCCTGGTAGATATTGCTAGCCTAGCAATAAAGCCGCCTATTGTGCAATTACGTTATGTCTCAATGTTTTGGTTTGTTGTTCTTTTAATTCACTTAGTTTGTCAGAAGTTTATTTTTTCTAATTCAACTTTTAAAGCTGATTTTAATTGGTTTTCGATAAAACCTTGGAAGCTTTTGTCTCTTTTGTGGATTAAAATCAATCACCTGTAATGGCTTTGCTGTCAGAATTTATTATGTCTTGGAAACTTTCTCCTTTATACACCGATGATAAAATACGTTATTGCTTTATTATTAATTTTGCATTGTTTCAGTCATTATTAGATTGTTGTTTAGCAATAAGGCCGCCTCGTTGTACTCGTACACCTATTTCTAATATAAAATTTGTATTTTTTACTAAATTTCGTGTGCAATAAAGAATATTGTATTTTATTGTGTTGTATTGTATTGTATTGTGTTGTGTTGTGTTGTGTTGTGTTGTGTTGTGTTGTGTTGTGTTGTGTTGTATTGTATTGTATTGTATTGTATTGTATTGTATTGTATTGTATGGTATTGTATGGTATTGTATTGTATGGTATTGTATTGTATGGTATTGTATTGTATTGTATTATATTGTATTGTATTGTATTGTATTGTATTGTATTGTATTGTATTGTATTGTATTGTATTAGACAACGTGTAATGGAAAGGTGTGATAATTCTAAAGGGTGTGAATCTGCGTATGAAACTAAACAATTTATCCCGAGGAACATATGTCATACCCCAAAATCAATTTTTGACCTCCCATAAAAACTGCATCAGCTGTTATCGCATTTTGTATGGGAGGTCAAATTTGGTTTTCGTATTGTGACCTATGATCCTTGGGAAAAGTTGTTCAGTTTCATGGGCAGATTCACACCCTTTAGTATTATTACACCTTTCCGATACAAGCTGTATAATGTAAACTGAAAGGGCGTGCTCAGTCAACGAAAATGAACAACTTTCCTAAAGAAACATATGTTGGGGCCATACAAACTGTTCGACCAGAGTGGGCAATTTGTATGGAGAGGTCTATTCTTTTTTTCATTTCCCAACATATGTTTCTTTGGGAAAGTTGTTCAGTTTCGTTGACTGAGCATGCCCTTTAAGTTTTTGGTACACCGTCCCTTACATCCTGTATGATCGATGATCTACCTCCCAAACCCTAGTGTCAGAGTTGTTGAGCCGCAGGCCTCAGACAAGGTTCATTAACGACTTGGAGGATGAATTACCCAATTTTCAGAAAAGTATAATGATTCCGTGCTTCGGAAGGCACATTAAGCCGTGGGTCTCGACTACTATCTAAGGATGTAGTCGTTAATGAGCCAGGTCAGACGCCTTTGGTGGCTCAATAACTCTGGCACCAGGGTTTGTGAGGTCGGTCATCGACATCGCAACCCATACGAAATGGTGATGATGATGATGATCCTTCCGGTGGTAACTAACATTCGTGATAAAAAGAGCACTAGAGGACTTGCTTAGCTCATTTTAGAGAAAGACCTACTGAGAAAATTCTATCCCTTCTTATTTCCATACATACATAACATCGGGGTAGGCAGATACCACAGCCTTACTTCCTTACATACCCTAGAAAGACGCGTTTTCATTGTAATCACAATTTGGTACCTCTATAAACTATTCTTTTGTCCATTCTGACCTTCAAGGGCTCAGTTTCGTAACTTATGCAAGGGTTTCTATTTAACGTCTTAGAATTGGGACTCATTTGAGGGCACCCGTACTTCAAACCTTTACCACATGTTAGCATTACACATGCTTGTGAATTTTTGATGACTATTGTTTGAAATTGAAGGTTCACATTTAATTATTGTATGAACTTTTGAATAATTTGCCTGCAAAATGTTGAAAGTTACGCTTTGCGCCAAAATTTGTTACAATTTAACGTTGCATTAAATTGGTGAATATTTCAGAATTTATTTGTGTTCAAAATTGTGCTGAAAAAGAGTCTGATAATCCTGAAAGATGTAAATCTGCCAGTGAAGAAGACAGAAATTCATGTGACATACATTTTGATCTTCCATAATGCGGTCTATTTCTATGGATGAGTTGGTGCTATTCTTTGCCGGCACCACCGTCATTCTTGAGGGAAAGACCGGTCGCGGGTCGTTCTGACACACAATTTGCTATGCCTTTTAAATTGTCAATGGGTTTACTCCTTGCTTATGGCGCACGCACACGTACCCACACTTACATATACTTTAAATAACAACTTGTATAATGATTTAAATAATGCCACATATTGCCGCCAAAAAGAACAACAAACTACAATAGCTAGAATATAACAAAAACTAGCTTTATGCACGAGAACGCTTCAGTATAATTTAATATACCAATTACTAAATGAATGTGGGCAAGTTAGACCCTAAACAACAGTGTTTAATTTAAACTGTTTTCAACTAATTTGCTCAACATCAAAATGCTGTTATTGAAAGCGCCAACTATTCTGCGAACTACATACAATGTATTCTCATTTGCGTATGCTATGCTGTAATTTACGTTGAATATGTAGCAAAATATTCAAAGAGATCACATGTCAACAATCATTCAAAGTGAAAATAATGTATACAGGGTGTTGATTGAATTGCGTGCCATAGCTTAGGGGATGTTTCAATAACGATAAAGGAACACAAAAACATATTTGTCGGGAATAGACATTGGCGATAATCCTAAACGGCTATAAAGTCATACTCTTAGATTACGACTTAAGCAACCTTTGTGTGTCGTTGACGTAAGTCGTTGCTTTGTGTGTAAAAAATTCTTAAAGACATTTCCCCCACCTTCCATCTTCATCATCAGATAAGCTCCAAGTTGATTTACATACGCCTTCATCATCTCAATCGGAAACCGGGAACACAGACAAACAGACAGACAACGCGACAGGTGAAATTATATAAAAGCTTTTAAAAACAAGGTTCAAGTCCATGGTTTAAGAAAAATAAAGGCTTTTTCTTATATATTTTCTAGTCTATACCGATTTTTCCGCTACAAATGTATAAATTTAAATAGGTACTTTTCCAGAAAAAAGGAAAAAAAACGATCAGGTATATGGTGCGTAGACTATCAACGCACGAGCATAAAATAAATTGATCGAGAACCGCCTTGAAACACTTCCGAAGATAGGGCCACTACTTAGCAGTTTTACCGCTGTGTGCGGGGAAGAGGGTGTTACAAGTTTACGACCTCACTCGGTCGATCGGCCTTCGAGAAGACCGTAAACATTCTTTAAAACCAACCTTTTTATACTGGGTGTTTATTGGCCCGTAAATTTATAAGTAGTATGTATGCAGGTCAAAAACACCTGACAGGAAAATATATCATTGTACAAGGTGTAACAAGAGGTTAAACAAGCCTGAAGGACGCGTGAAACTGAACAACTTTTCCTAAGAAACATGTGAAAAAAATCTCCAATACTCGTACTTGCGCAATCAGCTCATGCAATGGCAATAAAAAGAAAGTCGAATTTTAACCTATGCTCCTTGGGGAAAGATAATCACTTTCATGAGCAAATTCAAATCCTTCAGGATTATTATAACTATTTTGTTTTACCCTGTTGTCAAAAGGATAAAAGAATCCACCTTGCATATTATGCTCAAGCATTAAAATTTGGTAAATAGTCTTCAACGTCCATACCACCTACCGTCTTGTTAGTGGCATACTCTGATATGAGAGAGCAAAGCGCGTTACCCACCCTGACTACTGACATCTCATGTTCTCGTAGTTTCACTGGCTCCCGATCAGAAACATTACAGTATAAAGCAAAACCAATATTACAGTATAAAGCAAAACCAATAATGATTCCCCTTCGGACTGCCGTTTAGAGTTCACGTGTCTGTCCTCGTTTTAAATAAATATAAAATAGGTCAAGTCTGGAAGTATCGAATAATTGAAGCTCGTACATAAAATAGGAGTGCATGCGTTGTGAAGAGTGAACTTCCGTTCTGCAGGGATTGTAACTAGTGCGCGCGCGGGATTGCAAAATATTTGACTAAGATTTGCTTCGATTATTAGTCACAACACGACAGCTAAGACCGGTGAGTGCTATTACAAGGTCACGCACACGCGTGCAGTCTGCGCCGCTCGACCCGCCACCGCACCGGCTGGCCGATAAGTACTAATCTATTTTCTTGATTCTTGCTTTGCTATCTGCGCTACGTTGAGTGATTATAGTTACGAGTATAGTTCCTACTCTGCGTGAATTTTATACAACAGCGGTCGGATAAGACTGAGTATACATTACTGGATTGGACGCGCACACTCACAACAACACGTATAGGTTGCACATATCTACATCGATTGATGCGAACATAGGGTCTTTTAAACATACAAATACCCACTTATATTGGAATATTATCTTCTTGCTGAACTAAAGAGGATTCGTACATACTTGGTGTTTATTTTTAAACTTAGCGGCAAAGGGACTTTATAAGAAGCAATAATATTTTTTTGCGAACTATGCAACGCACGCCACCGCCGCCGACTCCACCTGCGCAAAAAGACCTAGCGTCTTCGTCACAACTAGCGCAGTCCGAACCAAACCTACCTGGTGCTGGAGAATCACAACGCTTCAAAAGAAAACACGGTGATGATTATACTACCGCTATTACTGATTTAAGGAAAGAAATAACTGGAATGTTTCTAACGTTGCAAACTGCACAGTCTACGCACTTTTCATCTCTAAATAGCCAGATACAAGATCTAAAAACTTCAGTTGAATTCACCGCAGCGAAGTATGATGAATTTCTAGATAGAATGGAAGAACTTGAAAAGGATAGGAAGCAAGACCGTAAAACTATCCAGCTTCTAGAAGACAAAGTGGAGCACCTGGAAAGGCAAATCCGCTCATCAAGCCTTGAGTTAAAGAACATACCGAAAAAAGAAGGTGAAACTAAACTGGATTTGGTAGAAAATGTGGTAAAACTTGGTGCAGCTGTCAATGTACCTATTCAGCCCTCTGATATTAAAGATGTCTTCCGCATAAGTTCGACAATCAAACAAAAGCCAATTATTCTTGAACTCACTTCTGTAATAACCAAAGACCAAGTCTTGAGAGCAGTGAAAAAGTTCAACAAAGATCACAAGGATGAAAAACTGAATACACGTCACCTTGACTTAGGGGGAGAAAAGTTACCTATTTACGTCTCTGAAAATCTCACACCGAAGAATAGGCGCCTCTTCTTTTTGGCTCGGGACTTCGCATCTCTCAACCACTACAAATACTGCTGGACATCGACTGGCAAAGTGTTTCTCCGCGAAGATGATAAGGCTCCGTTTATAAGAATTAACACAGAACAAGACTTACACGATTTGGATAAATGACTAGATTTACTTAAGTTTCAGTACCTCTTAATTTTTTATTTTAAAATAATGGTTAAAGCTTCTATTAATTTTTTTTCTTCTGTATTGATTACACTTCTACATGCATGCACACTGAACCCTTACACTGTATATTTACATATTTTCACGCTGATTGAACACATGTTTACACCCAAATCACCCAACAACGAACCTATGATCTGTATTATTGTTTATAAAGTGTTTAAAATTCACTCCAAACGTACATAACAATCTAGAAGAAATCGACAGTAAAATTGATAGTTCATGTATAAAGTTGTCTGACTCTGATAATTTCTATAACTTATTCAATAAAATTAAGTTCGACAAGCCTCTATCAGTGTTAACCCTTAATATTTGCAGTATTAATCGTAACTTAGATAAGTTCCTAGTCTTTCTAGAGGGTCTTGAAAAAACAGTAGACATACTTGTATTAACCGAGTGCTGGACCAGTGAATTTAAACCACCTCCAAACTTAACTAATTACAAATTATTCTATACTAAAAGAAAAATAAACCAAAACGATGGCGTGGTGGTTTATGTGCGCAATGAAATAAAAGTTTGTGCACATGAAGAGCTGATTGACGATGGAAACTGTCTTGTTTTAAAAATTAAAGATTTTACTGTAATATGCATATATCGACCACCATGCTTTCACAATCCAAACAAATTTATCGATTCACTAAACAATTTCATTAAGGAAATAAAATCACAAAATATATTACTCACTGGTGATCTCAACATAAATATTTTACCTGGACATATAAATATTTGTGCATTAAACTATCTGTCTCAAATGGCTTTTTATGGACTGCTTCCAGCTATAGATAAGCCTACTAGAGAAAAGACTTGCATCGATCATTTTTTGATAAAGTCGCGCAAACGTTGGCAAACTTTAATTTTTAATAAAATAACAGATCATTCACCGATTCTTATTTTAATTGATGATGCTAATAATGTTAAATATGATAGTAATTGCTACCTAAAAATAAAAACTGACTACAGTGCAATAAGGGAATCTCTGGCCCTGGTTAACTGGAATGAATACTGTTTAATTGAAGACACAAATCTAGCTGCTGATATGCTTATTAACGTAGTACAATCGACAATCAATGACAATACAACAACTACGAAAATGCCCTGCAGGAAAAGGCCAGTGAAACCATGGATCACGGTAGGTGTAATAAGATCTATACGCACTAGGAATAAAATTAATAAAAAACTACAGCACAATCCTGACGACCCTATTCTTAAAGCGTACTACAAAAAATACCGTAATATCTGTAATAAAACTATCAAGATGCTTAAAAAGGCGTACTATGACACAAAATTTGCCCTATGTTTTGGTAATAATAAAAAGACCTGGGAATTGATTAAAGAGGTAGGAAACTTAAATATTAAAAACCAATCAGCAAAACATCTTTTGACAATAAAATCTGATATGACGGAGTCCCTCAATGAAGTCAACAGTTACTTTGTTGGTGTTGGAGCAACACTTGCAAACAAAACTCTAGATAAACTTAATACTACGGATTTATTACTAGCCACTCACACCAAAACTTCTCAATCTCCTCTGAATTCTATGTACTTGTCACCTGTCGATCCATCTGAAGTCACGAGCATAATTGGACAGCTTAAGCTAAGCAACGCTTCTGGTTGGGATAATATTCCTACTAAGGTAATAAAAGACTGTAAGCATATACTAGCCAAACCTATAGCCCACCTTTCCAACTTGAGTTTTTCTATGGGTGTATTTCCTACAGCATTTAAATCTGCAATAGTAGTGCCAATATTCAAATCAGGAGACAGATCAGTTACATCAAACTACAGGCCAATCTCTCTGTTAACAACCTTGTCAAAAATCATTGAAAAATTAATGAATAAAAGATTTGTTGCCTATATTGAATCTAGAAATCTTCTTTCAATCAACCAGTTTGGTTTCAGGAGTGGTAGATCGACTGATGATGCAGTTCTTCACCTTACGGAAAAAATTGTGAACTACCTTGATCGGGGCCAGAAGTGTCTGGGGGTCTTTTTAGACCTCCAGAAGGCTTTTGATACTGTGTCTATTCCAATTTTACTAGCACGTCTGCAGAACTGTGGCATCAGAGGAACACCACACAACTGGTTCCAAGACTATCTCACTGGCAGAAATCAGAGAACTAGAATTGATATGCAGCTTAGTGACACCAATATCTGTACATACGGCGTGCCCCAAGGCAGCACACTTGGCCCGTCTCTGTTCCTACTTTATATAAATGATTTGTGCAACCAAAGCTTGGACAGTACTGACATCATGATGTTCGCTGATGATACCGTTCTACTGTTTCGAGGCGACAGCTGGCAGACAGTCTTTAAAATTGCTGAAGAGGGTCTTAAAGTCACTACTGCTTGGTTAGAAGATAATTTGCTGTCCTTGAATACAGATAAAACTAAATACCTTACCTTTTGCAAAACTAATGCTACTAAGCCTAACAAAACACTTAAACTTATAATACACACTTATCCCTGTAATAGAGATACTGTTAACGCGTTGTGTGAGTGTTCAACTTTGCAAAAAGTTGATAGTATTAAATATTTGGGTGTGACGATAGACTATAGGCTTACATGGGAACTACAGATAATCAATGTGGCTAATAGGATCAGAAAGCTCATTTATGTGTTTAAACAGCTTAGAGACAACGTAGATTCTGATCTAGTGATGAAAGTGTATAAATCCTTAGCAGAGTGTATACTATCATATTGTATTTGTTCCTGGGGTGGAGCTGCAAAGACTTATCTTATTATTGCAGAGAGGGCGCAGCGTGCTTTGCTCAAAGTTATTAAACGCCTACCTTATAGATACCCAACTACAGACCTATACAAATCCTGCAAGGTTCTGTCTATTCGGAAAATTTATATACTGCAGAGCCTGCGAAGATATCACCGTACCACTGTTCCTTCCATACCTGAAACGAATAAGAGATTGAACAGAGTCCCGACACAAAAATGTAATAGTCAATTCGCTAAAAGACACTACAACTACAATGCTCCGTTTCTATATAATAAACTATTATACAAAGAAAATACAAAAAAATATTTCAACCATGAATTCAAAAAATATGTTGTTAGGTGGCTTGAAGAATTTGACTATGATGGGATAGAAAACCTTTTTGTAGCAGTGATATAAACCAGATCTGGCGCAACATGAATAAACAAATACACTCATTCAATCACGCAACACATACACATTGATCAACATATACAACCACACACAAACACGTGCACAAATACACACACACGCTCACATAAACTCCGCATGCATACCTATTTGTGTAGACTTGAATTTGTTAATAACTTAGATTCTAACTTTTTAGATTATTTAAATACCTGATTGTTAACCTTAGGGGAACACTGTAGCCTGTAACACAGTTTCTTTCTACTAGCACAGGCTGCAGGGTTTTAAGAGACATGTATCTGTTGTATTTTTATTTTTAAATAAATAAATAAATAAAAAAAAAAAAAAATACGACAGAAAAAGACAAATAACCTTAGCCTTACCCTAATGTGGACGGGGATGCGGATGGGGATGCGGACGGGGATGCGGATCGGAACGCGGATGGAGATGCGGACGGGGATGCGGACCGGAATGCCGACGTGGATGCGGATGGGGATGGGGACAAGAGTAGGAATAGGGGACGGGTTAGGGTAGGGGTAGGGGTAAGGGAAGGGATAGGGGTAGGGATAGGGGTAGGGATAGGGGTAGGGACAGGGGTAGGGACAGGGGTAGGGATAGGGGTAGGGATAGGGGTAGGGATAGGGGTAGGGATAGGGGTAGGGATAGGGGTAGGGATAGGGGTAGGGATAGGGGTAGGGATAGGGGTAGGGATAGGGGTAGGGATAGGGGTAGGGATAGGGGTAGGGATAGGGGTAGGGATAGGGGTAGGGATAGGGGTAGGGATAGGGGTAGGGATAGGGGTAGGGATAGGGGTAGGGATAGGGGTAGGGATAGGGGTAGGGATAGGGGTAGGGATAGGGGTAGGGATAGGGGTAGGGATAGGGGTAGGGATAGGGGTAGGGATAGGGGTAGGGATAGGGGTAGGGATAGGGGTAGGGATAGGGGTAGGGGTAGGGATAGGGGTAGGGATAGGGGTAGGGATAGGGGTAGGGATAGGGGTAGGGATAGGGGTAGGGATAGGGGTAGGGATAGGGGTAGGGATAGGGGTAGGGATAGGGGTAGGGATAGGGGTAGGGATAGGGGTAGGGATAGGGGTAGGGATAGGGGTAGGGATAGGTGTAGGGATAGGGGTAGGGGTAGGGGTAGGGATAGGGGTAGGGATAGGGGTAGGGATAGGGGTAGGGGTAGGGATAGGGGTAGGGATAGGGGTAGGGATAGGGTTAGGGATAGGGGTAGGGATAGGGGTAGGGATAGGGGTAGGGATAGGGGTAGGGATAGGGGTAGGGATAGGGGTAGGGATAGGGGTAGGGATAGGGGTAGGGATAGGGGTAGGGATAGGGGTAGGGGTAGGGATAGGGGTAGGGATAGGGGTAGGGATAGGGGTAGGGATAGGGGTAGGGATAGGGGTAGGGATAGGGGTAGGGATAGGGGTAGGGATAGGGGTAGGGATAGGGGTAGGGATAGGGGTAGGGATAGGGGTAGGGATAGGGGTAGGGATAGGGGTAGGGATAGGGGCAGGGATAGGGGTAGGGATAGGGGTAGGGATAGGGGTAGGGATAGGGGTAGGGATAGGGGTAGGGATAGGGGTAGGGATAGGGGTAGGGATAGGGGTAGGGATAATGGTTGGGATAAAGGTAAGGATAGGGGTAGGGGTAAGAGTAGGGATAGAGGTAGACAAGGGGTAGGGATAAGGGTAGGGATATAGGGGTAGGGATAGGGGTAGACTTTGGTTGGGACAAATTTACGGCATAATAATACTGCTAAGTTCCTCTGTTTTGAGTAGTTTATAGTTACGTCTTTAAATTATATAAAATTCAGCTGGATCTTGAATTGTACTCATGGACTTGCGCATGATACTTCCCGTTTTTCTTTAGTGTAAAATTACCCGGAATTTTACGGGAAAAAATCTCATTCCTGCGGAACACCGGTAGCAACATAAAATACGAAATCCACGCGAGCGAAGCCGCGGGCAACAGCTAGTTACATTATAAAGCAAAACCAATACGACAGAAAAAGACAAATAACCTTAGATTATTGAAAGACCTATCTAAGCAAATACCTAATTGTACTTGCCCAGATGGACCTTGCACAAAAGCCTTACCATCCTTTTTTAAATAAATGAACATCGAAATTACTCAAAATGTATTCTAATTTATGTTAATAATTTTCATCACATAAAGCCTGCGTATGTGTATTTTTACATACTCTCAAACGAGAAGATTATCTAAAAGATTGCTTGAATAATTGATTCGACGCAAATCATTATGAAATCAGGATGAAAATAATGAGAATTCAAATAGATTTAAACAAAGAGAGACTAGAGGATAAAGGGTATTAAAATTTAAATCCTTAGAAACAAAGTTTGAAACTCGTTTGCTTTTGGTTACAAATAACCTAATGCTTGTTTAATCCTATAGGGAAATAGAAACTTTTTCCGTCCGATGAAATCGGGGGAAAATGGTAAGGTATGGTAATGGTAATAAAATAACTTCAGGTAAATATTTTGTCCATGTGGTGCCGGTAAAGAATAGTACCAACCCACCTCAACCAGTGGGTGTCGTAGGGCTTATGAACCGAAAGATGGTCAGCAGCATAAATAGGTCTTTACCTATGAAATTGCCGAAATTTTCTTACAGATTAATGAGATCATAACTCCTATAATTCTAATGCATTTTTTTTTCATTTGTCTTATGTTTGAAAGTTGACTTCAAGGTTATCAATTTACGCATAAAATAAAGTTTATATTTTTTGTTTGATATATAAAATTAAAGGTTCGAATATTGGTCGTCTTAAATGTCGTCCGATTTCATCATTAGATTTGTTATATTTTTTTATAAATAATATTTTTCGAAAATTAAATTTAAGCTTCTGTTAGCTTAATGTCACCCCATTAATACCTAAAAAAATAAAAAATATTGGATTTATAATTCCTAAGAAAAATGCAAAAATGTTAGTACTGAAAATTGAGTTTACCTAAAATTCGCCATACAAAACGGCAATTTCATAGGTAAAGACCTATTATTTCTGTAAATCGTACCATCTTACTTACTGCGGTCACCTACAACAGCGGTCGCTAGCTACTACGCTTACTAGCGTGGTGACTATGGTAAATCCTCACCTATGTACCACGCGTGTTCTGGAGGGAGCTCCTGTCCTGCAGAAGACATTTCATGGGATTTTATCAAATATTTCTGAACCTGACATCTGTTTGCCCACGTATAAGTGAGGTCAAAAGCTTAAAAGGTCTTTTGCTCTACGATTTAAAACTGCATATTTCCATTTTTTTTGTAATTTTCAATTTGCGACACAAAATTTTAAAATTATTTGTTGAATTTGACCTCATAAGTGGGAAAAAGGATGTCAGAAATTACCCTGTTCATTGAGAAGGAGGCAAAATGAGCGAATCAAGGAGGTTCCAAATCTTTGGGCAACATCGTCTTCTCTTTTTAGTTAGCGACTAAATGTTTAATTAAAATTATTTAAAAAAATATAATAAAATTTAAAATACGTTTCAAACCTTTAATTCATCATATCAGCTAAAAGACGTCAACTGCTTTAATTAAAATAACTAAAAAACATGTTTACAGTTTAGAACTCTTAATATTAGAAATGAAAATATTTTTCAAATATTTAATTATTGATATCAGCCGAAAGACGTCAACTGCTTTAATTAAAATAATTAAAAAATAAAATAAATAAAATATGTTTACAGATTAGAACTCTCGGTCAGAACCCAAGCGGAGCAAGGTTCAAATCTCTTAGATTAGAACTACCTAACCTAGTCCTCTAGTAGTGAGCAGAGAACAATTTTCTCCCTATAATTCACAAGATTCCATGAACTTCTTATCCCAAAATTTTGTGTTTTCTGTCTAGAATAAGAACATAATAAGATTTTTTAGTTTCGTTTAAAAAAACAGAAGATCGTTAAAATATCGCGTGCCACCGTCTAGATACAATTGTTGCGATAGATAACCTTTGCCATCATTGCCTGTTAAAAAGAACCCTACAAATTACCCTAAGCATTGAAACTTGAGTATACTTTTTCTTGACAATGTTCTTGCCGCTTGTGCCGTTTTATAATATGAAGCTTTCAAAGTCGATATTAATGAATGAATTTTTTAATGAGTCAAGAAACTAAAACTTACGTGAATATTTAATTTGAATCTTATTTGAACAAAGTTTCACATAAGTATATATAGGGTGAGTTTTAATTAGTTCTTGATAGAAAAAGGTATGAATGTACTCATGATACTGAACAACTTTCCCCAAGGAACATAGGTCGAAATACGAAAATCAAGTTTTTCCCTCCCTTAGAAACTGCATCAGCTGATAGCGCATTTTGTATGGGAGGTCAAATTTGGTTTTTCGTATTTCAACCTATGTTCCTTGGGAAAAGTTGTTCAGTATCATGAGTACATGCATATCTTTTGCTATCAAGAACTAATTAAAAGTCACCCTATATACAACGCACGCAATGATTCTTTAAGTATGTGCAACCACGATGTAAAAAAATCCGGTCAAGTGCGAGTCGGACTCGTGAGCCGAGGGTTCCGATATACCTTCCAAATATACTATTATCTATAGTAACAATGAAGTCCAATTTTATGACCGCATAACCAAATTTTTTTTGTAAAGGTTTTTTGCAGATAAAAAAAAATGGTGCAACTGAGAAAGACTTTAATCCATACTCCATACTTATACTTACTATACTTACTATACTTATACTTACTTTACTTACTATATATATATATATATATTATATATAATATTATAAATTATATATATTATATATTATATATAATATTATATATTATTATATATTATATATTTATATATATATATATATATATAATATTATAAATGCGAAAGTAACTCTGTCTGTCTGTCTGTTTGTTTGTTTGTTTGTTTGTTGCTCTTTCACGCCTAAACGGCTGAACGGATTTTGATGAAATTCGGTATGGTGATAGATGGTAACTTGGAGACGGACATAGGCTACTTTTTACCCCGGGAAAATATCTCATTCCCGTGGGAATCTACACATACAATAATACTCTAGCGGGGTTGTATCTGCTACAGCACACCGAAACTACTTAACCGATTTTGATGGGACTTTTTTTATTCAACTAAGTATCGCTGATTACGAAAACTACTACAATTTTGAAATCCAACGTGGTAGACGTAAACTACCATTATCCCCTGGGGATAAGGTTGAGGTGCGATAGGGTTGAAATGTCTAAAAATCAATATGGGTGTCGTTTGTAAGGTTTATCGAGCCGCTGATTACAAAAACTACAACAATTTTGAAATCCAACATGGTAGACGTGAAATACTATCATCCCTTGGGGATGAGGTTGGGGTGCGATAGAGTTGATATGTCTAAAAATCAATATGGGTGTCGTTCGTATGGTTTATCGGGTCGCTGATTACGAAAACTACAATGATTTTGAAATCCAACGTGGTGGACGTGAAATACCACCACCCCTGGGATGGGGTTGGGATTCGATAGGTTTGAAATGTCTAAAAATCAATATGAGTGTCAGTTGTATGTTTATATAAGGATAGGGATAGCGGTTAAGATGGCGTTAGGGGTAGAAGCAGGGATAGGGGTAGGGTCAGGGATAGGGAGAGGGAGAGGGGGAGGGATAGGGAGAGAGTGTAAGGGAGGGGAAAATGAGGGGAGAGAAAGGGGGAGGGAGGGGTAGAGGGCGTGGGAGGGGGTAGAGGGAGGGGGGGGTAGAGGGAGGGAGAGGGGGAAGGGGAGGATGAGTGAGGGGAAGGGGGATAGGGAGGGGAATGGGAGGAGGGCGAGGGGGGAAAGGGAGGGTGATGGGGAGAGGGGAAGGGGGGAAATGGAGGGGGAAGGAAGGGTGAGGGGGGGAAGAGGAAGGGGCGAGGGAGAGGAAGAGAGAGTGGGAGAGGGTGAGGGAGGGGGAGTGGGAATGTAGGGGGGGGGATACAAAAGGATAGATAGGGAGGAATAGGGACCTTTTTTACTTTTATGAATACCTCCTCGCTACCCATTCACTTCACTCCCTTTATTGCCTTCTTTTTTAAGTTCGCCTGTAACGGTTGACAATGAAAATTCGAGTTCTGTTTTTTTATAAAATCTACGCGGACGAAGTCGCGGGTAACAGCTAGTATTTACATAAACCTCAATCAACTACAATTAATTCAGATTTTTAGAAAGAGTAACAAACATCCATCCATCCATACTTACAAACTTTCGCGTTTATAATATTAGTAGGATTTCAAGTAGATAGCATGAGTGGTTGCTGAGATACAAAGGTGTGATTGACAAACAGACAGACAGACGAAGTCGCACTATAAGGGTTCAGAACCCTAAAAATATCACTGTCAGTATGCATCCTCGATATTCTACGCAACACAAAACACGCAGTAGGTGTGGAATAATAAAACATTATTGGGTCAGTGAGATAACCTAGACATTTTATTACCCTAAAGAAAACCAGGCAAGTGTAGAAAGGTATACGGGTTATGAGTCGGCCTTGACTAAAAAGAGGCAATGATATCCTCAGGTCAGTGGCTAGCTTTTCAAACCACCAAATGGTCTCTGACATAGCTTTACCCTTAAATGGATAAAAGGAATATATTTCCAGCCCTGCATTTTACATTTTGCGGACCTCGGTGAAAAATATAACATGTCCCCAAAATTTTTAGGCAATATTCAGTGAAAGATGGGACTCTCCAATGTTTCATCACTGGATGAAATTAACTAGTTCAGGGACGAAATGGCTCCCTTAAAATATGATTGTCGACAATTAGGTTAGATTATAAGCATTTTATTTTCGAAATTTTTGACATTTTTAATTTAATTCAATTCAACTTTATTTATTTTAATGTAATTTATTTTATTGTAGTTTTATTTCATTGATTATTTTTAAGTTAAGTGAAATATTTTGATTTTGATTTAGGTTCTGTTTTGACTTTCATGTTTTGTGTTTATAATTAATGATTGTGATATGGACTTGTGTCTGAAATAAAGATAAAAAAAAAATAGGAATAGAGCTAGTTTACATGGGAAATATTTTCCTTCTGTCCATTCCGAACAATAAGTTTGCATGAGCGTCTGCTCAATTAAGGGTTGACGTCTGTTTTCAGAAGGGACCCCTGGGACTAACGGCCAAACGTTGAAGCATATGGAAACAAGTGTGTCCCGGTCCAAGAAATCCAAAAATTTTATACTGATTTTATCGAATTCAATCAATGAAATAATATATGGAACTGTGATATGAAAAGATATGGTACGCATGGCACCAAGAACGTAGAAACAAAATAAGTATAAGCTGAACAAGTGCTTAGCTACAAATTCTCTAAACCAGAGACTCGCTTAATGTCTACGTGTTTACACCGACGTGCGGCCGTGTGTACAGGCTTCTTTCTGAGCTAGCCTTGCCTTGGAGAGAGGTACTTGGATGCTTAGGATTCCAGATCGATACTTGCATGTATAATTAATAGAGGTTCTTGCATTAGGAGCCGAGCGGTTGTTGAAAATAAAAGATTCTTCTGAAATTGTGAACACAATTTCAATTTGCTTCAGACAATTAAACCCATGGTAAACTGGATAAACCCAATATAAAAACCGGTCAAGTGCGAGTTGGACTCGCGCGCCGAGGGTTCCGATATACCTTTAGTATTTTTGGAAGCAATAAAGTCCATTTCTAGGACCGCAAAACTAAATTTGTTTGTAAAGGTTTTTTGCATATATTTCTAAAAAACTGTTCAACTTAGAAATATTGTTTTATTTTTGCTGTAATATTTATATAAACTTCTATCGACTGTAATTAATTCAGATTTTTTCATTCACAAACTTCGGAGATAAAGGGGGGGGGGACGGTAGTTTTTTTGACGTTTCTCATCATAACTTGATAATTAAGAGTTGTAAAAAAATACAAAAATATATTTTAGAATGTACAAGTAAAGTCCTTTCATATGGTACCCCACTCAACCTAGTTACCACAATTTGAAAATTTGCCCCCCCTATTCGGGCCCCCTTTACATTAATAATCCTAATTCTTTTTTAATTCTTTCATATGCATTTAAGTTGGACAACCATATTATAAAACTCTTCCAAAGTCGATAGCATGAGTGATTGCTGAGATATACAGGTGTGACAGACAGACAGACAGACAAAGTGGCACCATAAGGGTTCCTTTTTTTACCATTTTGGTATCGGAACCCTAAAAATCAACAATTAGATTGCTTCATTACTTAAACCTGGAATTTAAAACTCTGAACAACCCCGAACTGAAATTCCTCAATGTATTTTGCAAATGGAAGGCAAACAGTTCAGTTTCAGCGTTCTCACCCACTTCTCACCTTACTGTTCGCGATAAAATCTATAAAAGCGTTCGGCCCTCCACTCTCCAGAGAGACAAGTAGCTCTATTATAGTTTTTATCATAAAATGAAAATCTATTGAACTTTCATAAGAATTATTTTCTTTTCGGATATGTTTTTTACTTTTATAGGTTGAATTTAAATTTCATACTTATTGATGTAGTAGGTGGTCAGTAGCTCTTTCTTTCCGATCACATAGTTGAGCAATGTTGGCCGTGTTCAGAACCTGATAGGGTGGCAAAACAACACGAGGGCTTTCTGTTCTTCGGAAGGTACGGTAAGCCGTTTGTTCTAGTTACTATCGCTGTTACTACTCGTAAAGCCAATTCAGAGATATTGTCGGCTTGAAAAATCTGTAAGTCAGGTTGGTCATTAACCTGAAAAAGCCTAATCTAAAGTAATTTTTGTGTTTATTTATTCCAACACTTACCAATCCCTTTTGCAGCCTTCATGACACTAAAATCAGAGTATACAGCGTGTAACGAAAAGGGTGTGAATCTTGAAACTGATCAATTTTTTACGAAGAAAATAGGTCCAAATACGAAAAACCAAATGTGACCTCCTATATAAAATGCGCTACCAGCTGATGCAGTTGCTCTGGGAGGTCAAGAATTGATTTTGGTTTGTGACCTATGTTCCTTGGGAAAAGTTGTTCAGTTTCATGGGCAGATTCGCACCCTTTCCTCACGCTGTATTTGATGGAAAGAATAACATTAGACGATTGCTTTTCAAATAGCTGCAAAATGTGTTGGCTACCGTTGGATTTATTTTATTTTATTTATTTAGGTGAACACAACAGGTAGCAATCAAGAATAAATTAAGTGTAGTACATAAAAAAGTAATGAATTAGATTACAACCCTTTAACGTGTCACACAGTAAAGCTTACGTAAACGAAAAATAATAATAAAAGTGCAAGGTCATACAAAACAGAACTTAAAGATAGTACAAATACAGCTAATTATGTAGATGTTAACCTATTTCAAAATGATCTTGACAGGTTTTTTAAAAAACACTATGTCGCGAATTAAAAATGGATTAAAGTTTAATCCATTTTCAATTCGCTTAATTAATCATTAAACAAATAAAATGGATTATAGGATTGAATCTGATGTGCCCACGGTTGTGGAGGTCAAATGGCAGCAGCTCTTGTTAGAAATCTGTGCCCACGTCAAGTCCCTTAGGTTAGCAAGCATACCCAGGCAAGGGAAATCATGATAACCTGGGTACGAACTTTCAAAGTCATCATACAATTAAAGGCAGCCCCTGACAAGATTTCAAACCAGGCCCTTAAGCTAGACAGGCTGGGTAATTACCAACCACACTATTCTAAAAATAATCCGGTAGTCAAATGGTATAAGTAGCTGGGAAACGGTTTAACGTGCCTTCCGACGCATGGAAATATTCCAGTGTTTGTGCCACAAACCACTCATCCGGGGTTACCACGGCTATAGAGGAAAGAAATAATTATACTATTTCAACAATGCTTAAACCACGTGGTAGGATAGAAATAGAAATAGCAAGTGCTTCTTAGAAGATGAACATGAGAAAATAAATGCCTAAGGTTATCTCAGATAGCTTTTACGAGAGAATGAGACTCTCGACTTTTTCTTTTCCTCTATACTAGCCTGATTACGGCCTTATTACGGCATAGAGTGAGCATTCTTTAGAAAGATCTTGAAATCCGACGACTCATTAAACGCAGTAGTACTTAGTGCTTGCCTAGTACAATAAAAATCTGGCTAAATGCGAGTAAGACACTGAGGGTTCTATACGAAAACTTAGTAGTAGATTTAAAACTATTGTGCCAAATTTTGTTCAGTCTGACCATTTATTTATTTTATTATTTGTTGTTATAGTTTATATAGGAAAGTAAGCTCTTAGTGGTAGAGAGGAAGATTTTCCAAAAGATATTGGGACCAACTAGGCGTGATGATGGCACTTGGAGGTCACGAAAAAACCAGGAGATAGAAGACCTAGTGGCTGAACCCAATATAATTGGAGAGACCAAGTCAGTCCGACTTCGCTGGCTGGGCCACGTAGAGAGGATGGAGGAAGATCGTGCAGTCAAAAGAGCGTACCTGGGACGACCGACGGGAAAGCGGCCGGTCGGACGTCCCAGGTACCGCTGGAGTGACGAAATGCAGAAGGACCTGAGCGCTCTCCAAAGACCCTATTGATGTGAGGAGGTGCAGAAAAGGGCCGACTGGCGGCTTTTGGTGTCGGAGGCCAAGATCCTCTTTGGGTCCCTGAGCCAGCGTAAGTAAGTTATAGTTTATGCATTACAACCACATGTTGTTTCAATGGAACTAAATAAAAAAAAAAACTTTAAATTTAGCTATATTTTTTATTGGAAGTACTTGGAACCGAATCATTTTATTTTTTATTATTTGTTTGGTAAACCGCAATAATAACAAACTTTTTGTGAGAATTTCAACCAGCAGTTGACAGAGTTTGTTAGGCTCAATTTTATTATAGGGTCCTGTTGGTACCCTTAGGATACGGTATCCTACAAAATTAGTTATGCATGACATAATTACATTCTATCTCTATAGATAGATTCTCTCTCTGTTTATAGATTTACTATAGATACTATTATCTATAGTAAATCTATAAACTATCTATAGTAAAAACCGTCGCATTCTCCTTCATGTCATTGCTGTCCTAGCAATAAGGCCACCGATGGTCATTTTTTTCATATCGTGTGGGTTGCAAGGTCGATGACCGACCTCACAGACCCTGGTGTCAGAGTTGTTGAGCCGCCAAAGGCCTCTGACATGGCTCATTAACGACTACATCCGTAGATAGTAGTCGGGACCAACGGCTTTACGTGCCTTCCGAAGCACGGAATCATCTAACTTTTCGGGCAATCAGGTGATTCATCCTGTAATACCCTAACCAAACTGGGGAGGTCGCACAAAGAGATTTTTGTTTGACAGTGTCCCCACTGGGAATCGAACCCAGAACCTCCGGATCGAGAGCCGAACCCTCTAACCACTAGACCACGGAGGCTGAGGCGATGGTATAACTTTGTTATGTCTCACGTAATGCTTTTTTTTTCCTGTGGTGTGCAATAGTGCATATTTTTGTAAAGACGGAAAATATTTGACTTAATTTTCCCTAGCCCATACAGCGATTCTGTACAGCTTTTCACCGCGTTGATTTTGATGAAAGCGCGCGACCGTATTTTGTACGATATTAATTCATTTGACAAAATCGTGGCTGGCATCATAATTAACGCCTGGAAACCTCAAATTCTTTGTTTCAAAGTATGTTGTGTTAAATTATTTGAGCTCGGTTTGGGGAACACATACTTTTCTCATATGTAAAATTAATATCAACAACAAAAGACTTTCTGGTATGTAGACGTCTGTAGTAATTTCATAGACAGAAACCTGAGGAATAAAACTAGGCATAAAGAGTGTAAAGGACAGGCAAGGAGGTTTTCCAAAACTGAAAAAGCTTATCAGTCAACGACTTAGAGCAATGCGTCAAACAGCGCAACCGCTAATGCGCGCAAAAATACACCTTACTGAATTCATAGACTAATTTGGCATACATTGCTGGGAGGCTTAGATATGTTAATTGCAATATCCTTACTTCAACGAGCAATGTAAGCCGAATTCGTTTTTGAATTAGGGAAGGTGTGATCGTGGCTTTACTCTTTGGTCAACGAAACTGAACCAAGGAGGACTGAATAACTTTCAGATAATAAAGCTTTTAGGAAATGTAAAAGAAAATCGGCTTACTCATACAAAGTGTCCAATCAATATAACAATTTTTTATTAAGACGAGCCCAAAGGAAGCAAGCAACAAGGCACTATCTTTTCACGAAACGATTCGAGTTACTTTCGAATTCTATTTTCAGTAAAAGTTTTAGCACTTTAAATATTCAACACTAGTTAAGTTCAATAAGGCGCACTTATTTTTATTACCTAAGCAATGTTCAACGACGTATTTATTTAATTTTCTAGAACGCCTGATTTCACCCAAACACAATCATTGAAACAGCAATGATCTGTGGCAATGATTTTCTGCGTTTTACTCTCGTTTAAGACTAGATTAATCTCCCGGGAGCGTTTTTTAATTAAACTTGGCTGCAATTCTGACTCGCAGCGAATCGCTCGTGTTTGAAGCACTATGTAAATAAGTTCAGAAGGTCCACATCAAGGAACGTTTAAGTCAGCCCACTCGCACAAAGACGCTCGGTGCGACGGCGAGACACCGTTCTCAAGGCTTCTCGGGCCTTTTATACACTGCGCGTTAAGTCTCTGCTATTACCCACGTTAAGGACTGATCACACCTAGCTGAATTCAAAGACTAATTCGGCATACATTGCTCGTTGAAGTAAGCATATTGCAATTAACATAACCAAACCTCCCAGCAATGTATGCCGAATCAGTCTTCGAATTCAGCTTGGTGTAATCACTCTTTAAGCAGGTTTGAATAAAAAAAACCGGCCAAGTGCGAGTCGGACTCGCGCACTGAGGGTTCCGTACCACCACATAAACATTGTATTAGTTGAAATTTCAGTAAGTTAATGTGCTAGATTTTTTGAGTCCGACACGCGCTTGACCAAATTTTATTATTTGTTATTATTTTATAGCTTATGCACTATAAACATACCAATTTTCAAGTTTGTAAGTGTTCCCGTTTTTAAATAGAACTAAAATAAAAATCGCCTCAGCGACCATCCAACTTGACCCCTCTCTTATATGAATGTTCTTGAAACGGGAGCTCACCACAATTGGTTACCATTAGTTGTGAGAAAAGTTGTAATATTTAATGATTTCAGACTTTTCCCATTATTTGTACTGTGAGACCTAGCTTCTTGCCAAATTTCATAATTTTAGGTCAACGGGAAGTACCCTGTAGGTTTTACATTTTTGAATAAATGTATGGAGATGAGGACATAAAATGCCATATCTTTTGATTGCGTCGTTGTAAAAAATTGAAATTTTCAGATCTTGTGTGGTTTATGGATCCTAATATATGGTATTAATTTCAACCTGATCCCTTCACCCGTTCGTGAAATAAAGGGTCTTGACAGACAGACAGACAGACAGACAGACAGACAGACAGACAGACAGACAGACAGACAGACAGACAGACAGACAGACAGACAGACAGACAGACGGACAACAAAGTGATCCTATAAGGGTTCCGTTTTTTTCTTTTGAGGTACGGAACCCTAAAAATGCTTTAATTTCACCTTCACGACAAAGTAGCGGCAAAGTTGTAACTTGTTCACCATTGGTGATGCCAAAAAAAGTGACGTGAGATAAGGTCTCGCCAAAAAGCATCAGAGAACTCGAGAAATAAAAATAGACCGTAAGGGCACTGCATGTTATCCTACGTCATCTAGTACACGAAATTTGCAACTTTGTAGCGATAGTAGTGGCCTAATAGTTCCACAAAACGTTGGTATGCCAATCCGAAACCTGGCAGGTTTGGTACAGTTGGACAGAAAAGTGGTTAAATGACAGATTACACGAATGAAATCTATTCGTAGAAATAGAAGGTACCTATATAAGTAAAAAACAACAGGTCTGCCTTGCATCCTCTTGGCAGTTTCGCCAGTCCGACCAAATTTGTGGTCCAATCACATCCGACCAAATTTGTGGTCCGACTAGCGAAACTGCCAAGAGGATGCAAGGCAGACCTGTTGTTTTTTACTTGTATAGGTACCTTCTATTTCTACGAATAGATTTCATTCGTGTAATCTGTCATTTAACCACTTTTCTCTCCAACTGTACAAAACCTGCCAGGTTTCGGATTGGCAGACCAACGTTTTGTGGACCTATTAGGCCACTACTATCGCTACAAAGTTGCAAATTTCGTGTACTAGATGACGTAGGATAACGTGCAGTGCCCTTACGGTCTAAAATGTGGATAATGTCTAGCCGTCCCACCTCTCTCCCACCTAAAGAGAGCAAGAGGCATTAAGAATAAACAATAACACAGTAGAACGGAAACTCCCGCTCCGGACGGGCTCAAGGTCACGATATTAGCCTACACCGTTAAACGGTATACTCAGTCGGGCTGTCTGTAATTGTTTTACGTGAGCCTGTAAGTATTTTATTTTATACTTGTAGGTAAGTGTCGGTAGTCCAATAGATACCTCCGCTTTGCTCCAAGATCAATCACGCAGTTTTAGCAGTCCTAATGAAGCGGACTTTCTGGAATTATTTATTTTGTGCTCGTCGCGAGTCAATCCGACTCTTCGCTCGACTCGCGAGCCCCATTCCTATTGCCGTTTACTTAGCAGTAGATGAGAATTGAAGGCGTATTGTTCACGATGCTATTTGTTTTTTAATTTAATTGAAATTATACACTGTTTATAGTTTGTTTCACTACTCACCACTGTAAAATAGGCCTGTATATAGTAAGGCTTTTTCTTTTACATTGACTAATAAGTATTTCCAAAAAAAAAACTAATTTTTAACAGATTTTATCTATACAGGGTGTAAGAGACGATGTTAACGAATCTGAAGAACTTTCCCAACGAAAAATTTCTAGAAAATAAAAAAATTTTTAGACCTTTCCATACAAACTGTTCGATTAGAGTAAGCAATTTATAGGTAGAGGTATTTTTTTTTTTGGGAAAGTTGTTCAGTTTCGTTGACTGAGCACGCCCATTCAGTTTTCGGTACACCATCCCTTACACTACACCCTATATATATTATTAGACAGAAAAACGCGTTGAGTACCTTTTAAACTAAACTATGTGGGTGTGTGCCTGTGGCTCCCATATTTTTCAAACCAGAACTGGACACAGTAGTGCAAACAAACACTGCTGTTACACAGCAGATGTACACACGATGGTAGTTCTTCCCTAGACCTACATTGAACTAAGCCACTTAAGGCTGGGCGTATGCTGAGATGTAGTTAGACGGAGCAGGAGAGCTGCACAGAACCGTACTTCTATCTTTCAGTTTTCTTAGTAATAAAGCAAGAGGGATGACGCATACATACATAACATCATGCCTATGATCTGTGTCTCTGCTTACCATTAATGTAAAAGGTGCGGTCAGAATCTGGATGGGTGACCGCTAATGACATATCACCTAAAGAGTTTCAGTGCTTTGGAAAGCATTTTTTTATTCCGGGTCTTAGCGCGATACTTGTAAACAACTGTCAGGTCTTGGTGTATAAACATGTATGAGAAGTGCGAAAGTTTAAAAGAAACCCTTGAAATACAAGGCCCTTTATACCGACCCAAGGGCCTTTTTTTTTAGTCTAGTCTTAGCAACTATTATTTGAGATAGTAGTGGCCTAGGACTAGTCCTAGGCCATTTGGCGGCATGAAATCTGACGGCCAGGTTGGCCTCTAACCTGGCAAAGCCTAGTCTAGGATTGGGTCTGCTTATAGTGTAGGCAACGAAGCAGTTGACCCCAACATAAATTTCTCAGGCAGATTTTATTTGACAGGATGATAAAGAATCATGAATTAAATATAAATTCAAAATATTCAAAAAAATCATTTTTAGGGTTCCGTACCTCAAAAGAAAAAAACGGAACCCTTATAGGATCACTTTGTTGTCCGTCTGTCTGTCTGTCTGTCAAGACCCTTTATCTCACGAACGGGTAAAGGTATCAGGTTGAAATTAATACCATACATTAGGATTCATGAACCTCACAAGATCTGAAAATTTAAATTTTTTACAACGACGCAATCAAAAGATATGGCATTTTATGTCGTCATCTCCATACATTTATGCAAAAAAGCGAAACCTACAGGGTACTTCCCGTTGACATAAAATTATGAAATTTGGCAAGAAGCTAGGTCTCACAGTACAAATAATGGGAAAAGTCTGAAATCATTAAATATTACATTTTTTCTTACAACTAATGGTAACCAATTGTGGTGAGGGGTCAAGTTGGATGGTCGATGAGGCGATTTTTGTTTTAGTTCTATTTTAAAAACGGGAACACTTACAAACTTGAAAATTGGTACGTTTATAGTTCATAAGCTATAAAATAACACAAAATAATAAAATTTGGTCAAGCGCGTGTCAGACTCAAAAAATCTAGCACATTAACTTACTGAAATTTCAACTAATACAATTATGATTATGTGGTGGTACGGAACCCTTGGGGCACGAGTCCGACTCGCAATTGGCCGGTTTTTTTTCATACTTTTTTTGTAATTTTTGTATGGAAAAATTAAAAGTACCGATTTGTTTTGGATTTTTTTATAGAAGATTTGTCTCATACCCCAGCAAAGTTTCATCGACTGAGGATTTAATGCGGGGGTCTTCATACAACGATCCGCTTCGTTGCCTAGACTAATAGCACTTTCCATTGCAAGGGTCAGATGGCAATCGCTCTGTATAAAAGCCAAAAACTAATGCCCTTGTCAAGCCCCCTTGGTCTGGTCACCGACTCCATAAAAAACTAAAATAAAGTTAGGGCAATGAGTATGGGCTAAAATTAGCGAGTAACTACATATTGGTTGTAAAAACTTTCCCTTGACCAACGAAACGAGCAGTATGAAGAGGGAAAGTTCCAAACTAATGCCACCACCTGTGAACGGTGGCCGTGTCGTAACCGTTACTAAGAGAAACGAGGCACGCTGTGGCCACATGAAAGCAATTATTGTCACTCGTGCCGGTTTTGCTGCTGGAAATACTTTTCTGTTTTTACTACGGCATTTGATAAGTAGTGAGAATTACTCAGAAAGTAATATTTATTTGGTAACGTGGAAAAATGCACAGAAGTAGCATAGTGATGAAATTATAAGGAAAACTATCGCAACTAAGTAGGCTTTACAGGTTAATGAGCTATAGACGTAAAATTAAAAAAAAGCAATATCATTCAAGCGCTAGGACCTCGCTGAGCATTAGGTAAAAAGATTACGTTATAACCGTTATGAAATACTAAATAAAAACTGCTTTGCGATAAAAATAAATGGTACAGCAGCACTGCACTTACAGCAATACGCAAGTAAAAACTATCAACTGCAAACTTAAATTTGTAATGCCATACACATAGTATGGAAATACAAACTTTTATTACCGTTTCTCCAAAAAATGTTCTAATGAAGTATACAGATCAATTCAGAATTCAAATAGTTAAACATTACAACAAACTAACCGCAAACGATTTTAAGTAAATCACATGTTTAAATTTTGATAGAACTGGAACAGCCTTTATATGAATTTTCACTGATCAATGGAACTACCGCATGATACTTGCATTAAGATATTTTCATTTACCAACACCTGTTCCTTGGGGATAATTGTTCAGTTTAGTCTACTGAACAAGCCCTTTCAGTTTTTGGTACACCCTGTATACTAGATATTTGCAAAAAAATCTATATATTATCCAGTCAGGTAAATAACCAATCCAGAATTAAAATTATAGACACTTAAAGTAAACTCGATCGAAACAATTATGAGCAAATCATATGTTTACGTTTTAGTAGTACTGGAACACCCCTTATATGAAATTTCACAGACCAATTGATACTGTTGCAAAATACCTTACATGGAGATGTTTGGTTATGTAAAGTTTCATCAAGATTTTATGAGCCGTTTTTGCGAAAATTACAATTTTTAATTTTCGTTCTATGACAGCTACCCTCAAAATGAGAGCCAGCAAGAAACCACTCTGAACCCTTCGATGAATTTGCATAAAACCCTTAAATTCCGACCGACCGACCGACTGACCGACCGACCGACCGACCAACCGACCGACCGACCGACGGACGGACATTTTTGGGAGACATGTTTTTTATGATAGATAGATAGACAAAAATCTTTATTTTTAGAACTTTTTACATTAGTTTACATAGGGTCTCACAAAACCACTTACGTGGTTTATCTGCGAGGACAGAGTACCGCTCGTACGGCTACAAGTTCATACTTAAAAACTAGTTATTAATAAGGAACAGCAACTATGGGAAAAACAAAATAAGCATAGTTTAAAAGAAAATTCGACCATTACCTTTGAGTCTATAAAAGAAAGATATTATAATGTACTATAGAACACATTTTTGAGAAAATTAGAAAAACTTTTTTTTTTCACGAATACAATACCTTTCTCGCTCCGCTCGAAAGTAAAAATCGTAAAAACTACGGAACCTGAACTTGAACTTGACCGTTTTTTTAAATGTATATACTTATTTCATTTCTTTTCCTGAAATTTTATTTTCTAATTAAAGTTGCAATTAACCGTACTGCTAGTTCCTTCAGCTATTAAACACTGTCTGAGGAAGCAAGAAGCAAAAACTGCAAAGAATTTCATCTTTATTAATTTCTCGCCGGGAAAGTTGCATTTTATTTTTACATCTGTTTTAATTTATCGCGAAATTAATTTGTTTACTTAGTCTTTCATAGTTGGGATATCCCATCAAGAAGAGGAGTGATAAAAGAGAAACTATTAACTTTATATCGAAATATTTAATTTTGCTTCACTAAAGTAATATTACTTTTATTTATTTTCTTTGCTGAGACTGGATTTGTGCTAATTGAGGAATTATAAAAATATGCTATAAATATTTTATTAATTACATTAAAGAAATGAATGGATCTTGTTACTCGTATTTAACGTAAGAAAAAACCGGCCAAGTGTGTGTGTTCCGTAGTTTCTTTAGAATTTTTTATGGTTCGCAGGTTTAAATTAAGTATTTCATTACGTTCATGACATAATATTGTACCTCCCAATGCTCAGCGAGGTCCTAGAGCCTGATTGATATTCCTATTTTTATTACTTTCACTTTATAGCTCATTAACCTGTAAAGTCTACTAAGATATGATAGTTTTCCTTTCAATATTATCATGTGATTTTTTTTCCAAGATTTTCTTCTAACACTTTGTCGGCTTAAAATTAGTAAATAGTTAATTTTTGGATTGTTTTGGTCATTATTTTAATTTTTTATGATAATGAATGTATGTTTTGATAATTATTAAACTTTATTTTTAAATTTTAGAAGTTTCTGCCTTTAAAACGGAAATCGATTTAAAAAGATAGGTAGGTCTTTACTTAGGTACATACAAGTTTTATATTGGCTCCAGCTAAGTCGCCAAATAGCACAATTGACCTAGTGTTTATAGTTTTCTTTTACTGTTGTGTGCCAACAAAGATCCAATTATTTTAGATGCTCCAGCTCCAGTTAAGAATGAAGAAACTTATATTATCTTAGAAGGCATTTCTTCTTGTTTATTTTACTCCGCTTCTTAGCGCGATAATTATAATCAAACAAAGAACTAATGAGAAGTATGTTCGGACCAATCCGTGTGTCGTTCTTTTTTTATGTAACAAGTGAGTAAGCGAGCTTGTGGGCCCACCTAATGATAGGCGGTCACCACACCTCCGCCCATAGAGGCCACCGTCTTATTAGTAGCATAATATACATTGCTGCAAGGCTTCGCTGGCTCGGCCACGTGGAGAGAATGGGAGAGGATCGGGCTGCCAGAAGAGCTTACGTGGGACGACCGACTGGAAAACGACCAGTCGGTCGTCCTAGGTACAGATGGGGTGACGAAGTGCGGAAAGACCTGGATGCCCTCCAGAGAGCCGATTGGCAAGAAGCGGCACAGAACAGGAAAGAATGGAGAACTCTCGTGTCGGAGGCCAAGATCCTCTTGGGGTCGCTGAGCCAGCGTAGTAAGTAAGTAAGTAATATACATTAACAAGACAGCAAAGCGCGTTGCCCACTCTGAGAAATAAGATGGTGTGTTTCATGTGCCAGTTATTTCACTGGCTCGAACTAGCAAAATCTGCTAAAACATAGCTGTATATCGGTCACATAATCTGTCGTATATGTGTGATCGAAACGTTTATACAATGCGAATATGGCCCCACTTTTATCCCTATTATGTGTAATAGTAGCTCTGTTTCAGCTTCACCTAGTGCTACCTAGATACATTTCAGTGATATATCTGTGTCATTTTCAACATTGTTGTGTTATATCAGAGATAGGCAATCATCTGTATCACAATGAAGTAACAAAAGGGAGACAGCTTCACTAATATCGAGTTATTTAATTGTATATTTGTGAATGTGATTCAATATTAACACTTGTTATCATGTTAACAATTTGTGCGTGCATCTGGTCAGATTTTACAGAAAATAAATAATGTTTTTGTTAAGTTATATTTATCATATTATTCCAGTCATCATTCTCCATTTCAATATCAATGTTTGAAGTATGTGTAAATGGTCATTAGTAGTTCAACTTTACGTGCGCTTGCAATTATATTGATAAATTAGTAGTGTATTACTAATGATATTTTAATGCCCCCTTTGAATTCGTAGTATTTAATTAAATAAAAATAAATTCATTTATTGAGTATTCGAGTTGCAGCCATTCCGATGTTTTTGGTTCCTCAGGAGCAAGTAAATACAAACCACACTGCCGTACCCAACCATACCTATATATCCGTCTATTACGTTTGTAAGTTCCACTTTTCTTGTATTTAGTCCAGTGGTCTAGTTTTCGTAATAAAAAGGAAGCAGACTAACATTAACTGTAAGCGATGTCAGCCATTAATGTTAGGTTATAATTTGATGCTAAAAACTCTTGATTATAGCAGAAAAGTTAGTTAAACGTGTTATTGTGAACAGATATGCATCTTTTTAGCGTAAAATTGGAAATTAAAATGTTATTATATCAAAGTGATACATGAGCACTGCACAACGCCTCAATACAGTTTTTGAGTGTTACTAAAGTTACAGTTATCATTTATTTATCACAGGTGTTAGCGAACGCTCATATAAAGCATATTTAAGATATTGCAGCTTCCATTACATCTACTGTATCACAGTTTATCTTCAAAAGTCATCAATTTAACACTTGCTATATATTAGTGACAATGGAGCCACAATAGTTCAGTTTTGCGTTATAATAGTTTTATTTAAGCCTGCTGTACAACATACCTGCTCTTTATCAATGTTAATGGTGTCATTTTACAGCTGTGATATATATGCTGTAAAAAGTAGCTGAATAAACGTTTATGTAATAGGATAATATCACAATTTTG
Source organism: Athrips mouffetella (assembly GCA_947532105.1). Lineage (NCBI taxonomy): Eukaryota > Metazoa > Arthropoda > Insecta > Lepidoptera > Gelechiidae > Athrips > Athrips mouffetella. Next base: position 29,591,070 of record OX383963.1, read on the forward strand.
TTGTACATCCTTTTACAGCTAAATTGTGTTTTAGAACACAGATATGTCTCTAGGAGTCATAAGCGTGATTAATATACGACTTTAATACAACTATCAAGCGTTAAAAGGCCATCATTTATCACTATTTTGCTGGTTGGGTCCCTTGGACTTCAAACCGAATCACAGCAGTGACACTGCTGCTTTACGGACTTCGCACAAAAGCCCTACTTTCCAACCTGTGCGAGATAATAATTTTCAATGAGGGTAGATGATGTCACAATAATACGAGTATCTTCGTAGTTCACCTCCCTTCAGTCTACCAGCAGAGTAGTATATTCCTTGGTCTACCCGTGAACACGGCTGATGTATTTCAGCTGAAACGTCATTAAAAGTAAGGTACTTTATTTTGCCTTATAATTTTTGCGCTAAGACTCGGAATAAAATAAAGAAGAGTGCGAGGGTTTAAAACAAGCAATTTCCACAGTTCAATTAAAATAGCTGTATTAGAATGACAGAAAGACTGAGCCATGCGTGAGAGCAGGACAGAGCGATACGTGTCGCATCGCTCCGTCCCGCTGTCATTATAATTTAAAGTGGGTGCAACGTTAAAAGTACGTTATGACTTAATAGTAGAATTAATGCAGTGGAAATGAGAGCGCTAAGGAGTATGATTGGTGTTAAATTGAGTGACAGGATTAGAAATAGTGTGATAAGAGAACGGTGTGGCGTAAAAGAAGACGTAGTGACCAAAATCGAGAAAGGAATGCTGAGATGGTTTGGTCATGTAGAGAGGATGAATGAACGAAGATTGACGAAAGAGATCTACCAGGCGAGAGTGAATGGAAACGTTGGAAGGGGAAGGCCTAGGCGAACGTACCAGGACCAAATTCAGGACGTTCTGAATAAAGGCCAGGTTAAAAGTACCCTAAACCGACGAGCATGTATGAAAGGATTGATGAAAGTACAGGAAGCAAGGGAAGTATGTCAAGATCGTAGCAGGTGGAGGACTGTGGTCTCTGCCTACCCCAACGGGAAAGAGGCGTGATGTTATGTATGTATGTATGACTTAATATTATAATAATCTAAGGTTATGACGTTTTCTTATTACTAGGTCTTTTTTTTTTCAGGTCGTAATTTTTCACACTTTTGAATGCTGTCAAAATGGAACTATCACGATGGCCTTACTTTAGCGAAATACATTCTGATTATACCATCTATACAATTTTATTACTAAACCGCTCGTAAGTTTTACACGTATTCAAATTATAATAATCTATACATATAATAAAAGAGTAGAAACCGCGTGTCTGTACTTTTGATAAATTTATAAAAAAATCAGTGTGAGCGATAAAAAACCGGTCAAGTGCGAGTCGGACTCGCGCGCCGAGGGTTCCGATATACCTATAGTATTTTTGGAAGCAATAAAGTCCATTTTCAGGACCGCAAAACTAAATTTGTTTGTAAAGGTTTTTTGCAGATTTCTGAAAAACTGTGCAACTTAGAAAGATCGTTTTATTTTTGCTGTAAAGTTTACATAAACCTCTGTCAAGTGTAATTAATTCAGATTTTCCCTTACTCAAACTTCGGAGATAAGGGGGGGGGAATGGTATTTTTTTTGACATTTTTCATCATAACTTGAAAACTAAGAAACTTAAAAAAATACAAAAATATATTTTAAAATGTACAAGTAAAGCCCTTTCATATGATACCCCATTCGACCTAGTAGCGACAATTTGAAATTTGGCCCCCCCTATTTTGGCCCCCTTTACATTAATAATCATACTTTTTTCAAAAAATTTTCATGTGCATTTAAGTTGGGCAACTATATTCTAAAACTATTCAGCTCGATAGCGTAAGTGGTTGCTGAGATATAGAGGTGTGACAGACAGACGGACAGACAGACAGACAGAGCGGCACCATAAGGGTTCCTTTTTTTTACCATTTTGGTATCGGAACCCTAAAAACGACTAATAAAACTCAAAAATATGTTTTCTGAACTTTTTGTCTGTCTGTCTGTCTGTCTGTCTGTCTGTCTGTATGTTTTCGATAAACTCCGAAACTACTGAACGGATTCTCGCGGTTTTCGCAGATAGATTAAGCTTAGCTCTAAGCAACATATAGGCTATGTTTCATTCAAATCGGTTCACTCACTCAGAAGTATTAAATTGCCTGTACGACAATAACTCGCAAACCGATTCAAACTGAGTTTTTAATTACAAGTTCGGCTTACTTTTGTGCAAAATAAAAGTTTAGTTTCATTGCAATCGGTTCACTCAAACAGAAGGTATGCTGAGTTTCATGCGGCGGAGCAAATAACTCTCAAACTATTGAACGGATTCAAACAGGGTTTTCAATAAACTGTCAAGCTTACTTCTTTGCAACATATTAGCTTACTTTCATTGAAAACGGCTCACTCAGACAGGTGCGCGAAATATCCAGCGGAGGCGCCAATATCTCACAAACAACTGAACCGATTAAAACGAGGTTTCCAGTAACGTATTTGGCTACTCCATGCAACATGTATGCTTAGTTTCATTGCAAACGGTTCACTCAGACATAAAATTTACTAAGTTAACTGGTTCAAAAGAGGTTTTCAATGACGCGTCGGCCTTCTTTTTGTGTAACATATAAGCTTTATTCCATTGCAAACGGTTCATTCACACTGAAGGTTCGCGAAATTTTAAGCGGCCACACCAATACCTCATAAAGGACTTGAACGACTTAAACGGAGTTTTCAATAACATATTTGGGTTGCTTTCGTGCAATATTTGAACTTTTTTTTATTGTAATCGTTTCACTCAAACAGAAAATGGAAGAGTTCAAAGTTTCAAGCTGTGAAACCGAGCTGAAATCAAACAAAGCTTATATTTGTACGGAAGAAAGCCAAATACGTTGTTGAAAATTCCGTTTGATCCGGTCCAGTTGTTTGTGTAAACGTTGTGGGTACAACTAAAGATTGGTAAAATCTAGATTTAGTTTTATTATTAAAAAAATTTTTTTTTTTAAATCCTGTTTCGGCATGGCAGTGCAACAAATGTAAAAAAAAAAAATATGAAAGTTCTAAAGTTTTGAGAACTTAGGAATTAGGTAAGTACTCGTACTTATAAACAAAATACGAATCATTGTTTTTTAGGAATTGTCTTTTAAGGGGAGAAATAAGTTACAACGATTGTACAGAAGTGTAGTCCAACAGTTTTGTATGCAGGTACATGTACAGTTAAAAGCATGTGAAGCCACGTTGGACTTTGTACCGCTCTTTTTTCAGTTGCCACAGAAGCTAAAGTGACTATGCCTCAGATTAAGTTAGGCTTTGTTTTGTATAAGATATAACGAACCCCGTATCATAGTTCGTCCGCGTGGAATTCGACTATAATTTTACACTTACGAGGACAGTGGGTGACCTAACAGTCCACACGTAAACAAGACGTGTTTAATTTACAAAAATCCGTACTATCGGTACTCTGTATACCTAATAATATAAAGGCAAGAACTGCACTGTCTGTCCGTCTGTTAAGGTTTTATGACTAATCCGATAAACCGATTGTGATATAAACTTGGTACGAAGATAGTTTGAACCATTGGAAAAGTCATTTGCTACTTTTTCTGAACCCCACGCGGACGGAGTCGCGGGCAACAGCTAGTAATTAAATATAATAAACAATAAAATTGGTTTTATTTTATTTTCTCTCACAAAAAGTATATAACACGTACTCGTAATAGGGAGTTTTCCTTGACGTATGTCAACTTCGAAGTGTCGATGTGTGGTTCGCTCATAGCGATCATTGGTGATTGCGATCATTGGTGATTACTTACTTTTTTTTGGTAGGTATTTACATCAGCAATCAAAGTGCCTTAATCATTTCCTTTGCACCATGAAATATTTTCAAATGCTGACCTGTAGCGCCATCCAGTTGAACTTCCAAAGGTGTTTGAAAACACCCTATTGCTAACTTCCATGAAGAAGATCCGCAAATTGGATGGAAATTTGTCGGAGTTTATCCGTCTGGTACATAAATATCTATACTGGGCCTAAAGACAAGAGGCTTTCTACTATCGTAAACGCTAATAGAATAGAATGAAAATGTATGGGATTGATATTAGCTTACGAAATTTTGCGTGACAGCTAAATTTAATGTCAATCCCATACATATTTATTCTATTCTATAGCGTTTGCGATAATAGAAAGCCCCTTGTCTCAGGGCCCTGATATGAACTCTTTGCTTTTGTAAAAACCCTTTACTTCCGGAATCTTTGGCATTGTCAATAATTCATCTGTCTAGTAATGGTGTATTTTTTATAGCTACAGTTTTTAGCTGAATAAAGGTAATTTCCTTCTCGATAATGCCTTTAACTTATAGCAGGGCCCTGTTCGTCTTCTTACAAGTACTCTGTAAATTTGTCTATTTCGTTATTTTGCATAAGGGGGTCGGTATCAAAGGCATTCAAATTTGGGTAAAATGAACAAGATTTTACACAATTATCACTTATAAATAACTCAATAATATTAAAGATTTGTTATTTCAAAACGAGACGTGGAGAGTAAGTAATTGTTGATGCTCTTAAAGCTCCCACTCAACGTCTCGGGACTTTTGAATAATTCACCCTACATTAATTCACTTTACAGAGAGACTCGTAAATTAAGGATTTGTTTTAAGCACAATTTCTGTTTGCGTATTCTAACACAATTTAAATTATTATTTCAGGTAAGAACGAGTAGGTCGTCAACATATGAAGGTATTTTGTAATCAAAATCTTTTATTTCGAGTGATTGTATGCAACGTTTAAAGGAAAGATGTGATAATACTAAAGGGTGTGAATCTCTCCATGAAACTGAACCACTTTTCCTAAGGTACATAGGTTGAAATTCTAAAATTATTTTTTGACCTCCCATTGAACCTGTATCAGACGATAGCGCATTTTACTAATGTTTTACGTATTAGACCTATGTTCCTTTGGGAAAGTTGTTCAGTTTCATGGACAGATACAGATTCACATAAATTATTTCAATGTAGATTCTGCACAGAACACTTATTGAATGTCATGCAGAATACAATGCAAATAGAGCAAGTCTACGCGATTTTCGGTAGAAAATCGCGTAGACTTGCTCTATTTGCATTGGATCGTGCTGTGGCAGCGTGAAAGAAATGGCTCTACTGCAGCACGGCTTACTTTAAGAGTCGGCTTTTTCAATGTGTTTCTTGAGTTTCGCTGGAATATCAGACCACCATACCTCTTTGTATGAGTAATAGCCAAAGGGGCATTTGTGGCACGATTTTTGGGCTCTATCATGAAGACAACCCAATCGTCACAAGTTATGTCAATCGATACCAATTACTAATTTATTTCCGTGTCCTAAGTCATGTTGACTTTATCATTGGAAACTGAACGGAACAAACTTAGATGTAGATTAATTAGTTTATCTATTCTATTTGTCAATTTACGAAATTGCTCGTCTATTTTGAATTTATTACTATAAAAAGCTGGTATAGTTGTTGTAGTTGCTACAGATCATTGGCTTAAGAAAAACGCCCAAAACGTCCTGCGTCTGGGTTTCCAAGATCTTTGCTATATAATAAGAATATTGGGTTAAAAAATCGAAGTTAATAATAATTTAAACAAAATTAAATAACAGCTCTCGAAAACAGCCTCTGTGGTCTAGTGGTTAGAGCGCTCAGCTCTCGATCCGGAGGTTCTGGGTTCGATTCCCGGTGGGGACACTATCATACAAAAATTCCTTTGTGCGACATCAGTTTGGTGAGGACATTGCAGGATGAATCACCTGACTTTCCGAAAAGTTAGATGAATCCGTGCTTCGGGAGGCATTTTAAGCCTTTATCGTTAATGAGCCATGTCAGAGGCCTTTGGCGGCTCAACAACTCTGACGCCAAGGTTTGTGAAGTCAGTCATTGACCATGCAACCCACACATCATGATGATGATGAAAAGGTGATCTAGATAGATAGATAAAAGTCCCATTTATCGTCTAGAATTTAAGAAAATAATGGTGCTCGCGAATTGCTTGAACTGAATATTGAATTCAAAAACGAATTGCAAAGTGCTGTATAAAAACTTGAAAACGACTTCGATAAATGCAAATGGACCTCTAGATCTATGTATAAATCGAGCCTTAATCTTTATACAACATTTCTTTATGAAGATGAAACCTAGTGTTTTGTAAATCAGACAGAATATTGTGAATTGGCAGGTTTCGCTTTTTAGTTTAATCTTCCCCACTTGGCTCAGTTATTTGCATCTTTTGTGTATCCTTCTCCTGTATGTCAGCCTTCATCGCATCATAACATCCCATGAAACGTCCAGTACCAGGACAGGGAGCTCCATCCCGAATTCTAGCTTTGCTGGAAAAATGTAGAGGGGAAGTACCATAGTCACCTCGCTTGTTAGCGTTACGGCTGGCACCATGGACCGCGGTTGTAGGTGACCGCAGAAAGTAAGATGTAAGATACAAAGGAGGATGCTGCTGCCCATCCTCCAGTTTATAACCCTTATTCGCCTCTTACGACACCCACGGGTATGTATGGGTTGGTACTATTCTTTGCCGGCACCACACGGATCAACTATCATTTGTGTATTTACATCTTCTGTGTATCCTCCTTATCCTATGAAAGAACACATGAAAGGTGACCTACCATTGTCATTAAAACGTAAACTCGTGGACATGTGTATTCTCCCAACACTCACCTACGGAGCACAGGCTTGGTCTTTGACGGAAGCTCAAAGGTCCAGACTCGCAGTTTGCCAGCGAGCAATGGAGCATAGTATGTTGGGCCTGAAACTGACCGATAGGGTCAGGAACAGCACAATACGCTCAAAAACACAAATTGCCGATGTGAACGACGCAACTGCCAAGTCAAAGTGGGACTATGCTGGTCACGTAAGTCGCATGCCGCTGGAACTCTGGGCCAAGACCACAACTATCTGGCAACCGCCAAGTAACAGACGGCGTCGAGGCCGACCACGGCGCAGATGGCGCGATGAACTCGACGCTTTCTGTAAAGAGTGGCAACAAGAGGCTCAGAGTAGAGACCAGTGGAAGGAACGGAGGGAGGCCTTTGCCCAGCAGTGGGACAGAAATGGCTAATAAGATAAGATAAGTGTATCCTTCTCCTTTATGTCGACCTCCAACCAGTGCTTCTTGAGCCTGCCGCGTTTTCTAGTGCAAGGCGTTCCAAACAAAATCCGACGCCTTGAGGCCGACAATACTAATACGATAACTATATAATTAAGTAAACACCGCAGTTGCTTGCTCGTGAAATTGAATAATCTTGTGTACGCAATAATGTTGCCAACCCTTGGCTTAACTTGAGTCCCCTCGGGCTCCGAGTCGTTTTTCAATAATAACATGATTTAATTAAACCCAGCCTATTAGTAGCGAAAGGGTTATTATATTAAGATTAAACTCAATTTTCTTTACTGCTACTTTTTGCTTGGGTTGTATTGTAAGTTCGTAATAGAACCAATAAGTCTTAAAATATGCGTACCTTAGTACCTCAGACCTGGAGTCACCCGAATGAAAATTGGTTAAATTTTTTCTATTGTTTTCAACTTGTACCGTCAACATAAAAAGTATTTCAAGGTAAGATAATGCGTTTTTTCGTTTGCTGCCGGGACTTAATATTAATGTGGTTCCAGATTTGAGATACGTGGACTTAGAGACAACAGTAATTTGACTTTAAAAAATTTCAATAATGAAATTAGCGACATTTTAGAGATCCGTAAATAAAAAATATCTTGCATTTTTACCAATCTTGATGATTTGTCTATTTTGGTGGCTTTCGATTGTGAATTTTGCGATTTTTTAATGAACAAAGAAAGTGTGTACAAGTGTACATTGTATAAAAATAGTTGAAGTCAATGTTTTTGTTCTTATGCAACAATTCAGTTAAATATTTTCCTCTATGGCTCCGAACTATAATGAAATAGTGAACATAATTTTAGCTTTTACTCAGACCATGAGACTCAACTACTTTTCCCTAGGAACTTAGATCGAAATACGGAAAAGATCCACTTCACATAAAAACTGCGTCAGCCAGAGTGGGGGGAAGAAGATCTCGAAGTAGAACATCAAATCGTTGACCCCGGACACTGCATACATCGAGCGCGAATTTAAAATTTGAAATTGGAAGGTCGTGTAGGTCCGCGTATTCAATACAAAAGCCCCTTAGTAGGACCAAGAGAATCTCGCGAGCGGGTGCGCGCGGGGGTGCGGGGTAGATTGCAAGCGGTGAGTGTCCCTTCTGTATGATAGATAGTACTATTACTTTATTTTGTGTCGCTGGTTAGAATCAAAGCCTTACTCAACCTGTTTATTACTACCGCTCTCCGACGGGCTGCAGACAGGAAGTCTTGGGGTAATCAAATTAGGACCATCACCGTTTTCTAATAACAGCATCAGGATCCGACTTAGTTAGACATAACCTTCAGAAATGAAGAATGCGACGATGATGATGAAGTGATGATCGTGGTGATATTGTGGAACTAGTTTGTCAAAAGCAGCATGTGTGGTTTAGTGGTTAGAGCGTTCGGCTCGCGATTCGGAGGTTCTGGGTTCAATTCCCGGTGGGGAGACTGTCAAACAAAACACTTTTAGGGTTCCGTACCTCAAAATAAAAAAACGGAACCCTTATAGGATCACTTTGTTGTCCGTCTCGCTGTCTGTCTGCCTGTCTGTCTGTCTGTCAAGACCCTTTTTCTCACGAACGAGAAGAGGTATCAAGTTGAAATTGATAACTAATATTAAGGTCCATAAACCACACAAGATCTGAAAATTTCAATTTTTTACCACGACGCAATTAAAATATATGGCTTTTTATGTCCTCATCTCCATTACGTTTATGCAAAAAATCAAAACCTACAGGGTACTTCCCGTTGACCTAAAATTATGAAATTTGGCAAGAAGCTAGGTCTCTCAGTAAAAAGTCTAAAATCATTAAATATTTAAATTTTTCTCACAACTAATAGTAACCAATTAAGGTGAGCTCCCGTTTAAAGAACTTTTCTATAAAAGAGGGGTCAAGTTGGATGGTCCAGGGTTTTTTTAAATCAAAGAGCAAAAGCTTTTAGTATATCATATGGTAGATAGGCACGGAACCCTTAGGGCGCGAGTCCGACTCGCACTTGGCCGTTTTTTTTTGTGACTTCCCTAGTTTGGTTAGGAAATTGCAAAATGAATCACCTAATTGTCTGAAAAGTAAGATGATTCCGTGCTTGTTAAGCCGTTGGTCCCGGCTACTATATACGGTATTAGTACGTTAAATTAGCCAGGTAAGAGACCTTGCGCGGCTCATCAACTCTGACACCAGGGTTTCTGAGGTCAGTCATTGATCTTACAATCCACACGATATGATGATGATTAAAAGATAAGGTAAGCACATTTATTAGGAAACGATTATAACTATAAAATTAATGAAACTCGTCAAAATACCCAGTAATTTTGTTTTAGTTAAACTTGCCCTCTCCTTTCGCTCGTAATCGAATAGTCCCGAGATTCGCGTGAAGTGAAAAGTTAGAATAGTTGAGCTAAAACTGCTCTCCGCCGGAATTTTCATCTTAAGAGTTGTTGCCGGCTTGTTTATAAGTAGGTTAATAATTATGTAGGCATTTCTAGTAGGGAACTGGGCTTAGAGACAAGTGGCTTTCTTCTGTAGCAAACGCTAGTAGAATAGCACAAAAATATACGGGATTGACATTAGCTAGCGAAATGTTGCGTGACAGCTAATGTCAATCCCATAAATTTTTATTCTATTCTATAGCAATTGCGATTATGGAAAGCCGCTTGTCGCCCCTCAGGGCCCTGGGAATTGTGTAATTATAGGACCCTGGTGATGATGATCAAATAATGGAATTTGTTGATGAACTTTATAGTTTCAATATAAAAGGTCGAACAGAAAAAAAAACATATGGCCTTTTTTTCGACCTTTGACTCTAAATAGCCTCTGCAGGTTATCCTACGTCGCCGTTGTTGCCGACTTGTTTATATGTAAGTTATGTATTATAGATGATCAAACGAACTCCAGGAGTGAAGTTCGATCGTTATTATATGAGTCGCTTCATTCGAAGATATAATTTGTTTACAAGTAGTAGTCCTTAATTCGCCAGGCAGACGATGCACGCATTTAAGAGTAATTCATTTGATTCTCTTATTTAAAACGATTTCCGTCCGAGTTCACTTCACCACTGTAGCTGACATTCGCTTCATTTTTTAGAGTCTGTACCTATGAACCTTTAAACAAAACTTTGCATTTGGGTGGAAACCACAACTTGTGTCACAGTGTTTGGTTTTTTGGGAGGGAGGGTTGTTATATTATTATATCTTCGAATTAAGCGACTCATATAATAACGATCGAACTTCACTCCTGGAGTTCGTTTGATCATCTATTATATTTCGTCGCTTCATTCTTCAGATATAATTTGTTTACAAGTAGATGTTTAGAGAACAAAGTTTTGTTTGGTTACTGTGAAACAACTGTATATACAAGATGTTCTAGTTTAATTATCTAAGCCAACGAATTACAAATAGTAATTCGTTGAAAAAATCTGTAATTTGCTGATCCAAGCAGATAATAAATAACCTTTGATTTATACCAAAAGCAAGTATGCAACAAAAATCAACTTATATAATAAGTTACTCATTCGATACAACTGATATTACAAAATCATCTACCTACTGGTCTAATATATCAAACTAATAAAAGTGCTAGACGTGCTGGTCCAGCCAGCTGTTTTCACGAGTCGAGGCTGAGAGAGTTGCAATTTTGCAAAGCGGGGAAGATGCATGTGTCGACAAGTCTTCTCTCAGATAGTGTTTCTGGTAAATCAACCAGCTTATAAATCACAGCTGCTTAAGCTGATTAACGTGGATGTTAATTGATATTTACAATTTTCCTACATTGGCAGTTCTTGATTTTATTTTTTGAACAAAAATATGGACAGAACACGAGTGCATAATATATTCAGTTAAATAATATTAGAACAATATCGGCTAATCTTAGCCCGCAGTGGAAGTTTGATTAAATACGTTATGGCTATCTCAACTCCATTATTTGCAAAATAATATAAGTATTCACTTTTTATTATTGAAAATTTTTGTGCCCCATGAGCATATAGTGAAATCGCTGATCTGTTCATTTTATTTTATATCATTAACTCTAAATTAAGGGACTATTTAGATACACACTTATTTACTTATTAGTTGTGTGTCCCAAGTAACTATTACGAGTGCTAGGCCGATTAGGCTTGTGATTGTAAGTAGAAGAAGGTTTTAAACCAATTATTGGTTCCAATTCTATCACCTAATAAGTAAGTAGCAAAGATTACGGCAAACGATGATTGTCAAGAGATCCGTTGTACAGCTGTTCATACGAACCAAACATCTCGTCACGTTGTTTTGTTAAAAATAACAGTAGTTGTTGGTTGTAGGACTATCAAACACGTTTGCATTTTTTCTGGGGACAAGCTGTTACCCAAAGCGTATTTTGACATATATTGTTAAATAGGAGCCTCAGACAGCGAAGCTCAAGAGAACATCAGTGCAAGCGAGAGGATCAAGTGGCGCGTGAATGCTACCCGCAGGACCTGTAAGATTAGTTAAAAAGGAACAGTATACTCTGATATGGATTATAAAAGTTTCAAGTGTTGAAGGACACTTATTTTGTATGGTATAAATAATTAAGATGGGCTAAAAGGCAGAGAAGGCCTTGTGAAAACACAAAATACTGGTGCCTTCGTCATCAGTAATTTTTCCCAAATATAAAAGGAACCGGAACCGCGTAAAATGTCCAGGTCAAAGGATAAAGTATCCATAGCTACAGCGTCTGGATCTAGTTTTCATAAAAAAAAAAAAACATAAATCGCTAAGGATTGTCGCTAAGAGCAAAACTAAGAGTACAGCGAACTTTAAAGCTGTGTCTTAAAAGTTTGCACACAGAGCCCGGGAGTGACTTTCATTGACTCAGCTGGCACCTGCGGCAATTTGTTTCGTAAAATTTAAATAAATAAATATTGTGCCAATCGTACCATTGCATATTTTGACAAGTTATTTGTACAATATGGTATGGTACCTACATACTCTTTTGTTTTTTTTTTTTTTTTTTTTTTTTTTTTTTTATTGGTTGTAACCTTAAAACAAATATTTTACTTCTTCGGCCTTCTTCGTAGCCTTTGGTTTTATTTACTGCTCCACACTAGGTACTAGTTAGGGAGTTGTCTGTATTTAATTACTTTCTGTAAGACAAGTATCTTATGATGGTCAGGAATTTGTAGAAACATTACCATACCATCAGATAAGATCTTCTAAAATATCATAATATTCATAAGGCACGGTTTTAAAATCGTAAAGAATTATATAGCGTGACTTCTTTCATATATTATGTTGAAAATTTAAATGTAGAAATTTTCGGTCATCTTAAAAACATAAATTAAGAGATGGGCTTTTCGTAGCAAGGAAGCCGTTTTTTTTTCAAAACATAATTTTTGAGGCGGTTGAATGACACGTTGCAATAGGTACATTTATTTCTTGGATTTAGAATAAATCGGTTACAGCTATTGCGTTTTGGTGCTTTAAAATTAGGTACCCAATATAAATTCCGATGGAATGTAACTCGTAACGGTTGTAACGCTGGAAATAGGAACTTATTCTCCAGTTAAAATTAAAAAAAAAAAAAAAAAAAAAAATTAAAAATATTTATTTAGGTAGATCTGAAAACATACATACACCGGGGCTTCCCTGTAAGTAATCAGAGATACTTGTAGTGGGAATGCCTCGCTCCTCCAAGTTACATAACACAAGATTTACAGCTAGCTTAAGTCTGCTACTGGAGTCGATTCTGGTAGACACAGGCCAACACTAAACCAAACCCGACAGGTCCAGATCTGTCGCTGTCCCTGTCAAAGAAAAAGACAGTAACAGGTCCAGAGCCGCCGAACCCAAATCAGCCCCAGCCCGCGCCCACCGGAACCGACGCCACTTATTACTTATTATATACAATTTTTTTTGTGTGTGTGCGTGTGTGTGTGTGTGTATGTATGTATGTGACGATATAAATATATGTTAAAACAAGTATATAAATAAATAAATATATATATGTTCATATGTATAAATAAATAAATATATGTTCATATACATACACCATTTGTCTGAGTGGATACCTGTAAAATTATATACGCAAGTACCTACCTAATCAATATAAACTTTGTATATTGGCTTTACTTGAGGGTAAATTTTAAACGTGGATTTCACGTTACATAGCACTACACGAATATTATTTCCTCGTTTTTCCCAGGTAACACTAGGATACTGTGGTGTTTAGGGTTCATGCTTATGCATGTATTATAACAACATTGTGGTTATGAAATATTGCGATTTTCTACTTCGTAGAATTATCCGGACACAGGAAGTGTTGAAAAAAAAAAAACATTGTATTATACCAGCATGTACTTGTGTTACGGTTCTGTGCTGGAGCATGAGTTTTGGATGGATTGTAACTTTTAGTCGATGCTGCTTGAGCTTGGGGATAAGGCCAGAGCCTGCCTGTAACCTCGCTCCCCCCCCCTATTTGACGGGTAATGAGGACCCGACCAAGGCTTCTTCTGCTGGGTTAAACGAGCTCCCGACGTTTGAAAAGATGCATCTTTATCTCTCAATAGTTTTATTTGCTTTAACTTTTTTATAAAAACAAGTTTTGTCTTTGACAGATACTTGTACATGCAAGCGGAGATATTTTTATCTAAGCCTGGAATTCAATTAGCAATTTAGTATCGGTGTTTGTAATCATTTACAATAAACCGGTATTAGGTGATACGTGGGACACTCAGAAATATTTGCGACACTAAAAAAAATTGTTCTACAGGTACATATATTTTTATTAAATCTTTTCAAAGTACTCTCCACCAGCCTCTATACAAAGATTCATGCGTCTGAACCAGTTTTCAAAACACTTTTTCCAGTCCGCCGTAGACACCTCGTTTACAGCCTGCTCGAACGCAGCCAGCGCATCTTCCGGCGACGAAAATTGTATCCCCTTGAGCTGATTTTTTATTTTTGGAAATAAAAAGAAGTCACACGGTGCTAGATCAGGGCTGTAAGGAGGGTGACCCAGGAGTTTGACTGGTGTGCTGTCCAGGAAGTCCCTCGTTTTGAGCGCGGTGTGTGCAGGCGCATTGTCGTGGTGGAGCAGTAGTCCGCGGAGCCCTGTGTTTGGTCGCTTGTTGCTCACAACAGAAAAAACTTCTGGTAAACATTTGGTAGTATACCATTCGGCGTTGATGCTTCTTTGATCTCGTAAGGGAATTGAGGCCAAGTGGCCAGTCAAATTAAAAAAGCTGGCGATCAAAATCTTCCCCCCGCTTCGAGATCGCTTCACTTTGGTAGGCGTTGGTTCATTTTGAAACACCCAAACTGTCGACTGGCGCTTGGTTTCTGGATCGTATTGATAAATCCAGGACTCATCACCTGTTACGATGTCGTAAACACGCCGAGACGAGCCTGCTTCAAATTTGTTCAGCATATCACGGCACCATTCCACCCGGGCCTGCTTCTGAGCGTCGGTGAGGTAGTGCGGCACCCAGCGCGATACTATCCTCCTCACGCGAAGATGCCCGTGTAGAATCTCGTGAACGCTTCCCGATCCAATCTTTAATATGTGCTGAATCTCCTGATATGTAATTCGCCTATTATCTTGGATTAAATTTTTCACTGCTAGCACGTTTTCTTCCGTAATAGCCGTCAAAGGGCGACCGCTTCTTTCTTCATCCCCCAAGGTTGGTCGACCGCGCCTAAATTCGTTATACCAACGATACACGGTTGCCTTGGAGGGGCCTTCATCCATAAATGCCATTTGAAGTCTATCGAACGATTCATCCGGTTTCAGGCGACACTTGAAATCGTAAAAAATCATAGCTCTAAAATGTTCCCGGCGCAGATCCATTTTTCAGTAAGACACGATACTTTGAATTGGCTCGCAAAAAATGTGGAGGGAAATTTTGAAAATGGAACACACATATTTTTACTTACAAGTAATTATATTTTCGAAAAAGATTCTGACCGGCCAGTCTCCCATATATAAAAACTATTTTTCGCAATACTTTCTGAGTGGCCTGGTATTTGAGAAGTATGTGCTTGTCTATAGGCATGCCTTTTTTCAATATACTTAGGCGTACAAAAGTTCGACAGTGTGTCGTGAATATGATAGAGAACAAGTTTGGCGTATCAGACGTAGACGCCTAAGGTGTCTCGAAGACTCCTCAGGTGTCCAGACCTTAGGTGTCGGTTGGTCCAGGGCTGGCATGATCTTTTGCCTCGTGGACGGTTTTGTTCTCTTTACTATTACTGGCACCCAAAAATAAAATTTTAGTAGGTGGGTATTTTACAATAAAAATATTCTGGTTATGGTTAACAAACAAAAAGGCTTGTTGTGAAAACTAAAGACAATGTATCGTAGACGACACACATAGATGAACTTGATATTATTGTTTTCATTGACGATAAATTTTGACGTTAAGTCACAGTTACCGCCGTCGCAATTGACTCTCAGTCAATGCCGACCTTAACAATAAAAAGTTGACTCTCAGTCAATAGCAATTTTAATATCGCATATTGTAATAATTATTTGGCGTTTACTTGTAGTTAACGCCGTTACGATTGACTCACAGTAGAGTCCGACGTGAAAATAGATAACTTGTATTTTGATGCATGATTTATGTTGATATAGTTTGACATAACTCGCAGTTAAGCCGTCGTTATTGACTCGCAGTCAATCTCAACAACTAACAGATAGTTTGGCGTTAACTCGCAGTTAACATCGTCGTTATTGGCTCGCAGCCAATCCCGACAGACAATAGATAGTTGAATCGCAGTAAAAATATATTCAGATGTCGATTTTTGTCTATATTATTTGGCCATAACTCGCAGTTAAGGCCGTCGCAATTGACTCGCAGTCAATCCCGACATAATAATAGATAGGCAACATTATACATCACGTATTTTCAATACTATGTGGCGTTAACTCGCAGTTAACACCGTCGCAATTGACTCGCAGTCAATCCCGACAAGCAATAGATACTTGGTAACCCACAGTTCATATCTATGTAGATATCGCGTATTGTCAATATTATTTGGCCTTAACTCGCAGTTAACGCCGTCGCAATTGACTCGCAGTCAATCCCGACATAATAATAGATAGACAATCGCATTCCATCATATCCATTCACGTAACACATCGTAAATAATATTAGGCGGTAACTCGAAGTTACTGCCGTCGCAATTGACTCGCAGTCCATTCCGACGTAAGTTGTTCTGTGATTCACTTGGTAATAAATGTTTAAAACACAAAAAAAAAGAAAATATATTTCATTTTTTACTTACCCTCGTAACTTTCGCCATTAGACGAAAAAACATCTAACACACGTCATACACACGTATACTTAATACGTCGGTAACGTTTAATTTTGTTACTTTCCTTTATTTTTACTTTGTTTGTCGGAAGGTAAGAAAAGATAAAATTGTATGACGTAAACGAAGGCTAAAACTTTTAAGCCTGTGTAGGTGGTAATGAAATTTTGTAGTAATTAACTACAAAAATATATATATATATAAATTGAAAAGGTTTCAAAATCTCTCGATTAGACAATGTTCTAACATTTGTCGGAATTATCATAAACAAAATGTCATTATATGGTTTACGTCTATCTTATTAAATTTTCCATAATTTTCGTAAAAGTTCTGGGTGCGACCGATAGGTCATAATCATGGTTTTTACGTTGTCATGTTACGTTTTTCTATACAAAACAAGTAACTGGAGGTATCGGGCCGCAAGATACTCGTAGGCCGTAATAAACACTTCAATTTGTTTAGCAAATTTAAGAATAGAACATGTGGGTAATCTTGAAAATTTTTCTTTCTTAGAAAGAATTAATAATCAAAACAACACTTACTGAAAAGTTTTGAATCCAGTACGATTACACTAACACACGGAGCAAAAACTTATTTTATCGAAAATAATTTTAAATATTTGTAATTTAACTTCAATATTACAACTTCAGGTATAATCTATCTACTTCTTATTGAACATTGCGCTTCGGCATGGGACGCGTGCGTTCACTGCCCCGCACGAATAAGGAATGAAGCGAATGTCAGCTACAGTGGTGAAGTGAACTCGGACGGAAATCGTTTTAAATAAGAGAATCAAATGAATTACTCTTAAATGCGTGCATCGTCTGCCTGGCGAATTAAGGACTACTACTTGTAAACAAATTATATCTGAAGAATGAAGCGACGAAATATAATTTTTAGTATCGAATCATGCAATAATAGAGCTATGAACTCTGGTGATGATAATCAAATAACGGAATTGGTTGATAAACGTGGTAGAAGGTATTGGTATGAATAGAATAAAAGCATACGGCCATTTTGCGCCCTTTGACTTAGATACCTCCTATGAGGTCTATTGTGAGTTACCTAATCGAAGTCATAAGGAAACTTATGGCGGCATCCACTTTAGACCTTTCAACTCGTTACATACTCATTACATACCCCCTAAGGTCCCTTTTGACTTGGATCGCCACAATTATCAATGGAAACATACACTTGTATTGGCAATATTCTGTTTTTGTTAAAGGTACCTGTCTCTTCCAAAGAAAATTTCCTGTTGGAAAAAATAATATTGTTCCTCTTGTACTAATACTTTATGTAGGAGCCTACTTTGTTCTTTATTCATAACAAACAATTAACTCTCGCATCCAAAACTAAGATTAACGCTTGATTATTTCAGAATCTTAGAAAATCTGTGTACTTTATTTCAATTTTGTATATATTTAAAGACGACAAACAATAAATTGTTATGTCGCATGTTTTGATAAAAGAGTTTTACACAAAAAAATACCCGATAAGAGCAATTTGTTTGTTAAAAAAAAGGCGCGAATTTCTACACTGTCGTTGAACAAAACTCGTTGCGTTTTTAGCCAACAGCGTATTAATTAATCCTCAAAATATTTAACATGAACGTTACTTGCACAGTTACACTAGCGTTTCTTCGCATACTTATGCCTGAAATTTCTTATTATTTTTTTATTTATTTAGAACACATACAGTCATTATATGATAAATATGTAGATAAAATAAAAAAAAATATAAAAGAAGACCTGGAGGTTCATGTAAAAGAATACTAATACAAAAATCATTTTTTGAGCATTGCTAAATACAACACGGTACCTAATAATTAAAATTTGTACATAGAATGTGACATTATACTTAAGTTTAACTAAAATTTAGAAAGCTTAAAGTAAATGAATGTGTATAATTTTGTCTTTACTGACTTTTTAAAACAATTTAAAGACAGTAAAAAGGGATCCAACATCTTTTAAAATTGTATTGTAAAACTAAGAAACACGTCTATTAAATGAACATTTTAAATAATTTCTTTTTGCAAAACTGATATGAAAGAGTGGTCGAGGACGGACAGAACGGTAAGGTATATTAAATTTTATTTCTTGTAGCAGGTTAGACATTTTATATGATACTCTAAGGATTTTGTAAAAGAATAAGGCATCGAGGTATAGACGTCTACTTTGTTGTGGTGATATTTTAAAGAAGTGTGAAGCTTCGGTGGTACTATCAAAAAAGTTACTTGTCCTATAGCATAAAGATTTGAGGAATACATTCTGTATTCTTTCAATTCGTTGCGCATGAACTTGATATTGGGGCGACCAAACGACACTGCCAAATTCTAGGATTCTTCTTACAAACGCATAATACAAGATTTTATAAGTAGCAGGACGCTTAAAATGTTTCCCAATACGAAGAATCATGCCTAAGTTTCTGTATGCCTTCTTACAGATGTTGTCTATGTGAAGATTAAAGGTAAGCTGCGAGTCAAGGGTAATGCCTAAATCTCGTATAGAACTCTCTCGTTTTATTACTTTGCCATCAAATTTGTAATCGTATAATATAGGGTTTTGTTTGTGACTAAAACTGACTACAAAACACTTATCTAGATTCAAAAATAGATCATTAGAGTTACAATAACTAAAGAAACGATTCAGATCTTCCTGCAAGTCGAGGCAGTCAGTTTCGGACGCAATTGATTTATATATTTTTGTATGATCGGCGTATACTAAATGCTGCGAATGAGTAAAACATTTACTTAAATCATTTACATACAAAATAAACAAAAGGGGTCCCATGTGGGACCCTTGCGGGACACCAGAAGACACCAAGAGATAGCGAGAAGTGAAGCCCCTTAGCGCAACAGCTTGACTGCGGTTATTAATGTACGACTGTATCCATCTGAGTAGGTCACCGTGTATACCGAGTTTTGCAACCTTTCTAAGTAACATATTGTGATTTATTTTATCAAAGCATTTGTAAAAGTCGGTATACACGGCGTCCACCTGGCCCCCGGCCTCCATATTATTCAAGATAAATTTCACTTCACATAGAAACTATGTCAACTATTCCACAAAATTATTATTTTCAAACTTTCACACCTGTAGCAGCGAGCGTACTCTGGCACAATTTCGCGTAATGTGTTCGGGAATATTAACGAGTGATTATAAAATCAAGCCCCAGGATATGCGCAAGCTAATTATTAGTTTCATATTTCTGTTACCGATTTTATGATAGAACCAGACTGTACAGTGTACGTTGTATAAAGGGAGTAATGGACAGGTAAAAGAACTAAAGTAACTGACATAGCCATGAGAATCGCTAATCTAAGTGGCAGTGGGCAGGGCGCATCGCAAGAAGAACCGATGGCCGATGGGGCGTAAGGGTTCTAGAGTGGCGACCACGTACCGGAAGACGAAGCGTCGGCAGGTGGACCGCCCCCCACAAGGTGGACCGACGATCTGGTCAAGGTCGCGGGAAGACGCCGGATGCGAGCAGCGCAGGACCGGTCGTCATGGAGATCTTTAGGGGAGGCCTATGTCCAGCAGTGGACGTCTTTCGGCTGATATGATGATGATGATGAATGGGCAGGTCTTCAAAAATTTAAAGGCCATGATCAGTCGACGTAACTGAACAACTTTCAGTGATTAAAACCTTCAGGAAATGAAAAGAAAAATCAGCCTCTCCATACAAAATTACAAACTTGATTGGACAGTTTGTGTGGAGAGGCCGATTTTTTTTTATTTCCTGGATGTTTTATTCGCTAAAAGTTGTTCAGTTACGTTGACTGATCAAATAAAATCAAATATAGTTTATTCGTTGTTGGATATTAAAATCTCTTAATGACGTCAGCTAAACCACATCGCTTCACAAACAAAGTGGCGCCATGGTGGGAAAAAAGAAGCGAAAGTAAAAACACAAAGTTGAATGTACAGTTGATACAATAAACATAAGTCAATTTGAATTATAAGCCGGCGTAGCATAATCCCTCGGAATTTGACATATCTCTTACATCCTGTAGATACTCGTAAAACGTTGTTAGAAATTCAAAATATGGAATAAGCAGAGTATTATACTGTCACAATGCAAGTTTTCACGAGTGAATAAACAGCAATTTCACGACTGACGGGAGCTTTTCCATCCGAAAATTGAGACAAATTAAGTCGAAGTTTGGTTCGAAAATTGGTTCAGTAGTCCTATGCCAAAATTCGTCATGGAATGTAAAACTTCCATTACGAACGTTTGGAAGAAGTTAACAAGTGCGGATAAATTCGGTGACGGTATTTTTTCTTACTACTTTCTTTCTAATTTTCTATTTTACCTTATGCACTAGCACATAAAAAAACCGGCCAAGTGCGAGTCGGACTCGCTCCCTTAGGGTTCCGTACCTTTCTACCATATGATATACTAAAAGTTTTTGCTCTTTGATTTTAAAAACTCAGTGACCATCCAACTTGATCCCTCTTTTATAGAAAAGTTCTGGAAACGGGAGCTCACCTTAATTGGTTACTATTAATTGTGAGAAAAATTTAAATATTTAATGATTTTAGACTTTTCCCTTTATTTGTACTGTGAGACCTATAGCTTCTTGCCAAATTTCATAATTTTAGGTCAACGGGAAGTACCCACAGGGGAGTACCTACAGGGGTAGGTTTTGCTTTTTTGCATAAATGTATGGAGATGAGGACATAAAAAGCCATATCTTTTGAATGCGTCATAGTAAAAAAAAAAATTCAGATCTTGTGTGGTTTATGGACCTTAACATTCTTTATCAATTTCAACCTGATATCTCTTCTAGTTCGTGAGAAAAAGGGTCTTGACCTGCGTCTTGACAGACAGACAGACAAGACAGACCGACAAACGGACAACAAAGTGATCCTATAAGGGTTCTGTTTTTTTCTTTTGAGGTACGGAACACTAAAAACGGTCAAATGCGAATTGGACTCGCGCGCCGAGGGTTCCGACATACCTTTAATATGTTTATTTATTATTTATCTATTTATTACACATTTGATTCAGACAATGTCCATATTAGTGTTAGTTCATTAGTAGAATTTTTAGAAGCAACAAAATACATACTGAGGACCGCAGAGCTAAGTTTGTTTGAAAAGATTTTTTGCATATTTCTTAAAAGTGTGCTACGTAGAAAGATGGATTTATTTTTCCTGTAATATTTGCATAAACCTGTAATTGATTCAGATTTTTCTTTTGGTAAACTCCAAAGTTTAGATTAGGGGGGAATGGTATTTTTAGACATTTTTCATAACAACTTGAAAACTAAATGTTGCAAAAAATACAAAAAAATAATTTTGGATTGTAAAGCCGACCTATTAACATCATCAATAATATTTTTTATTTTTTCATTTGCTATGAAGTAAGGCAATCATGTTTTAAAACTATTCCAAATTTCAAGTAGATACCGTGAATAGTTTCTGAGCTAAATAAGAGTGAGATACAGACATACAGAGAGACTGACAAAGTCGCACAAACACTATAAAAACTGGAAGTCCACACTGCTAAGACGTGTGGTTAAATCAAGGAGCAGATGAAAATTGAAGAGTGGGACAGCGAGGTTTATCTACAAACGCGCAGCATTATGCTTCGTGATATCATCATAACATCCCTTAAAACGTTCACTGCAGGGTGTCCACTCTCAATTTTCGATAACTCGATACGATACTACTTCGATACAGTCGAATTCATATCTTCGTGTACAATAGAGTTATTGCGGCCGCTTAGTATTTCTACGTGGACACGCCTTACAAATGCACTAAATGTTTTCCAGTACATAGCTCTCAATTTTTGATAGGATCCAATTACATTGAAAATAAAGGAATTGGATTTGTGAGGCGTGTCCACGTAAAGGCGATATAAGATATAGAATATATTAGATATAGATATAGAATATTGGTTGGATAAATTGACAAATTGGCTGTGATTAGTATCCAACCAATATTTTACTCTATCTGAAAGAGACGAAGTTTTGAATTTATACGATACTATTCAAAGTATCGTATCGATGTATCGAAAAATAAGAGAAGACAGCCAGTACAGGTAGCTCCCTCCAGAACTAGCACACCTTGCTTGCAGAATACATGACAATACTTAAGGTATTCTAAACGCTACCCTAAATTTCTTTTTGTTAAGGTTGTGTGTGTTGTGTAAGCTTACAAGCGCTTTAAATTCATAAAATATAGATTCATTCAATGTTCCCCGCCGTGTATCCAAGTAAATTGAAAACGGCGTAGGAGAATAATGAATTATTTACATGTGAAAGATGTTGTACAGGTTGGTATGATATATCACCGAAGTGAATATCAGGTTTATACAGGATGTAAGGTACCGCCTTCCAAATACTGAAAGGGCAAGATCAGTCAACGAAACTGAAAAGCTTTCAGTCAATGAAACTGTCAGGAAATGAAAAAAATAATCCGCGTCGCCATTCGTCGGTAGAAACTTTTTCTACTCTATTACCATGCCATAAGGTCCAAAAGTGTTTCTACTGACGTGCTGTTGAGTGTACTATTCTATGCCGGCACCAGAACGGCGAACATTAATAGTTAGAGCAACAAATCGCCCAAAGGTGCCTCGAGATAAACGACATAAGTTTTTGCTAGTTTTCCCTCTTTACTGTATGTTGGTTAGGAGTGAGGAGTGAGTATTAATTAATAACACTGATGAGAGGTCGGGACTTTTACGAGTTACTGGCTGTTGCTCATGACTTTGTTTAGTTTTACCCTTTGAGGGAATTACAAAAAAGTTATCTAGAACTGTGTCGCTCAAATAAATCGTGATATATAAAATACTATTTTTATGGTCCTCTTGCAGTAATTCGGTTTCTCACCATAACATATTGTGCCAAGGTGGTTCCAGATACAAAGGGTTTTCCGTGGCATTGAAATATTTTTTGTAGTAAGTAGTTTATTAGACAATATACAGAACCGAAGCCGACAATATACAGAACTACCGACCAATATCCATATTGTCTGTGGCTGGCAAAATTCTTGAGTCTATTGTACAAAAGAAAATCTACGCCCATGTCAAGCAACTTATAAATACAAATCAGCACGGCTTTCTTCCAAAGAAATCCACAACTACTAATTTGCTTAGCTACGTATGTGATATAGCATCTGCTCTAGACAATAAACAAGAAGTACATGCCATATATACTGATTTTCGTAAGGCGTTCGACCTCGTCAAACACAGCATATTGGAAGCTAAGATAGAATCAATGGGTATACATGGATCACTATTGAGATGGTGTAAGTCTTATTTAGAGAACCGTTCTCAGCTCGTTTCTTTATATGGTTACAAATCGAAAAATGAGACCGTATTTTCCGGAGTTCCGCAAGGATCTCACCTGGGACCACTTTTTTTCCTCATTTTCATTAATGATATTTCAGAAGCAATTAAATCTAGTTTTAAACTATATGCTGATGATCTCAAGATATATCGCATTATTCAATCACCGTATGACGTAGCTGAACTTCAGTCAGACCTAGACAGTATTCAAAATTGGTGCTTAAACAATTCATCATCATCATCATCATCATATCAGCCGAAAGACGTCCACTGCTGGACATAGGCCTCCCCTAAAGATCCCCATGACGACCGGTCCTGCGCTGCTCGCATCCAGCGGCTTCCCGCGACCTTGACAAGATCGTCGGTCCACCTTGTGGGGGGCCTGCCAACGCTTCGTCTTCCGGTACGTGGTCGCCACTCTAGAACCCTTACGCCCCATCGGCCATCGGTTCTTCTTGCGATGTGCCCTGCCCACTGCCACTTTAGTTTAGCGACTCTCAGAGCTATGTCAGTTACTTTTGTTCTTCTGCGGATCTCCTCATTTCTGATTCGATCTCGCAGAGAGACTCCGAGCATAGCCCTTTCCATAGCTCTTTGGGTGACCTTGAGCTTCCTGATAAGGCCCATCGTGAGCGGCCACGTCTCGGTTCCATATGTCATCACTGGCAACACACACTGGTCAAAGACTTTCGTCTTGAGACACTGCGGTATTTTGGACGTGAAGATGTTGCGGAGCTTCCCGAACGCTGCCCATCCGAGTCGGATTCGACGAGTAACCTCTTTCTCTAAGTTGGATTTACCCAGCTGGATTGTTTGTCCCAGGTATACGTATTCATCGACAACTTCGAGCGTAGAGTCTCCAACTTTGAGTGGAGTGGGTACAACAAGAGCGTTAGACATAATTTTCGTCTTATCCATGTTCATTTTAAGACCCACTTGTTGTGAAACTCTACTGAGGTTATTGAGCATCGTGCCGAGATCTTCCAGGGTCTCAGCCATTACGACAATATCGTCGGCAAATCGAAGGTGGGTCATGTACTCGCCATTGATGTTGATGCCAAGTCCTTTCCAGTCCAGGAGTTTGAAGACGTCTTCCAATGCAGCGGTGAACAGTTTAGGAGATATGACGTCTCCCTGTCTCACTCCTCGATGCAATTGGATAGGTTTCGAGTCCTGGTCCTGAAGACGGACTGACATAGTGGCGTTTTTGTACAGATCCTTTAACACTTCAATGTACCGATAGTCGACTTGGCACCTCTGGAGAGATCGTAGCACAGCCCACGTCTCGATCGAATCGAAGGCCTTCTCATAGTCCACAAACGCTAGGCAAAGTGGCTGGTTATACTCTTCGGTCTTCTGTACAACTTGCCGTAGCGTATGTATGTGGTCTATGGTACTGAAGCCTTTACGGAAACCGGCTTGTTCGGGAGGCTGGAAGTCGTCGAGCCTGCGTGCGAGACGATTCGTAATGACTCTCGAGAACAGCTTATAGACATGACTCAGAAGTGAGATGGGTCTGTAATTCTTCAGCAGGGTCTTATCACCCTTTTTAAAGAAGAGCACCACCACACTTCTGTGCCATGCCTGTGGCGTTTTCCCTTCGAGTATGACAGAATTAAACAGCTTCTGAAGAGCTTTTAGCACTGGCCTTCCGCCTGCTTTCAGAAGCTCAGCCGTAATTCCATCGTGCCCGGGTGCCTTGTTGTTTCTAAGCTGTCTGAGAGCCATTCTAATCTCGTACAAGCTGACGTCCGGGATATCTTCGGTATGGTGTCGGGTAAGTCTAGCTCTTGGATCGTTGGCCAGACTGCTAACGGGTTGGCCGGTTGACGTGTATAACTGTCCATAGAACTTCTCGACCTCCCTCAGTAGCTCAGGCTTGGACGATACGGTTCTGCCATCCTCGGTTTTCAGCTTCGTCAACTGGCTCTGCCCAATAGACAGATCTCTTGCGAACACTTTGGAGCCCTTGTTCCGCTCAATCGCTTCTTTAATATGATTAGTATTAAATAGCCGAATGTCGCGAGTCAGAGACTTAGAGATCTGTTTATTGAGCCGCCGATATTGAGAAGCATCTCCCGAAGACTGCAGAACCATTTCGCGTCTTTCTTCCATTAGCTTGAGGGTATGATCTGAGATCTTTTTGGTTCTTTTAGTACGGTGGGGTCTGAAATACTTTGACCCAATTGTATGGACAGTTTCCACGAACCCGTTATTGTAGTCGTCCACATCTATGCATTCACCGAGGCATTCGAAGCGATTTTGCAGTTCGAGCTGAAAGCCGTCGGGATTTTGGATATTGGTGGGTGCGGGTCGGAGCGTAGACTTCATCAGTCGAGTTCTTTCCAGCTTTACGTTGATATTCAATGTGCCTCTTACCAACCGGTGATCGCTTCCGGTTTTAACCGCATTGATCACAGAGACATCATTGAATATTTGCTTCTTCGTCGACATGATAAAGTCAATCTCATTTTTTGTAATACCATCGGGACTGATCCAGGTCCATTTTCGGTTTTCCGACTTTTTGAAGAAGGAATTCATCATAAAGAGTCCTTCTTTCTCCAAAAAGTCGGCTAACATGTGGCCCCTGGAATTCCGATATCCAACACCAAATTGCCCCACCCTCAGCTCACCATCGCCTCGCTTGCCCAGTTTCGCGTTGAAGTCCCCCATGACAACGGTATAGTGGGTCTTAGGCGTATGTATGGCTTTAGAGATATCCTCATACATAGCCTCGACTTCATCATCAGAGTGTGTCGATGTGGGGGCGTATACCTGTATGACCTTCAGCGAATACCGTTTGGTGATTCTGAGTATAAGGTACGCTACCCGCGACGACACACTCTCGATCATGACGACGTTGTTCACGAGAGACTTGTGGACCATAAACCCGACACCTCCCTGGGACAGTTGGTCGCCCTCCCGGAAATAGAGCAAGTTACCTGATTTTAGGGTTATCAAGTCCTCCCCCTCTCTTCGGACTTCAGATAGACCCAAGATGTCCCAGTGTAACCTGCTCAATTCTTCCTCGAGTTCTGCAACCTTCTCGTCGGTCCGCAATGTGCGCGTGTTGTACGTTGCCAGGGCCAGTGGTCGTCGTTGTTGGTAGCCTGGCATCTGCCGGGGATTCTTCGCACCCCCTGCCCCACCGTTACCATGACCGCTACCAGAGCCAGGAATAGCGGGGCCGCCGGGGACTAGGGGCCGGTGCTTATTGACGTGATTCATAGGATTTTTAGGGGGTTTTACCATAGTCGCCACGCTTGGCAGACGGGTTGGCGTCCGCAGTGTGATGGGATAATACACAGAAGGACGCTGCTGCCCATCCTCTGGATTTCATTCCCTTAGTCGCCTCTTACGACACCCATTGGAAGAGATGGGTCGGTACTATTCTATTCTGGGCCGGCACCGCACGGCCTAAACAATTGCATGTCACTTAAACAATTGCATGTCACTTAATACCAACAAATGCTTTCATATAAAATTCACCAGAAAAACTAATTCAATTAATGCCACGTATAGTATCGGCAATAACTTATTAAAAGAAGTAAAACACATTAGAGATTTAGGTGTTATAGTAGATAGTGAATTAAGCTACAGGTTGCATTACGACCATATAATAAAAAAATCATCACAATTAACTGGTTATATCACTAGGCAAATGAAGATTTTTAAAAACCCTAGTCTTACTATCGTCATCTATAATTGTGTTGTGAGAAGTATCCTAGAATATTGTTGCCAAGTGTGGAACCCAGGTTATGCTGTGCATACGGATAGATTAGAACGTATTCAGAAGCGTTTTGTGTACCGATTGACTTTCACCGTCAACAAGTGTCATCTCTTGCAGTCATACGAATCTCGTCTGACTCATTTTCATATTGCATCCCTCAAAGATCGCCGTAAGCAAGCTGATTTGCTTCTACTGTTTAAGTTAATACATGGTTTTGTGGATGTCCCTGATGTATTAGAACAGCTTAACATCAATGTCCCGAGAGCTTACAGTCGGTTGCAGAATCGTAAATGCTTTAATCTGCCTCTCTGTCGGACAGTTCTTGGTCATCACTCACCTCTTCATCGTATTTGTACTTCATATGAGGGTATCCGTAATCAAATTGATATATTTTCTGGTTGTCTAGCCTCCTTCAAAAACCAATTGCGCTGTTTGTAAAACAACGGTAAAAGTAAAGTACTACTCAATTATTATTTAAGTTAATAAGTTAGTATTAGTGTAACGGCTGGCTACTCCGGCCACTTTCATATTGTTATTACTTTTGCATGCTGTGTCTGCATCAAGAAGGGCACAACGCCTATGTGTTGTATCCAGTTTTGTGGACCATCAATAAAAAAAAAAAAAAAAAAAAAATTAGGAACTAGCTGTTACATAACGCATTGTAACAGTAATGCACTAATAAAGCATTAACACAATAAATATAATAATAAAGCATTAACAATATTGCATTGTTAACATACTCGTAACCCTAAATTCAAAAATTTCTAGCATGTCCCTTCTAAACATTAATAATTGATACTAATTTTCAAACCTTATTTCACCCCCTTGGCCAAGCTAAATATGATATAAGACACTGAAATACAAAAACCATTTCGAGATATTTTTATATCATACCATATTTTGTTATTTTCGATTAGAAAAATAATTTGATTGCGGTAATATATTAAAAAATGCTGCGGCAGTTGTAACATTCATTTGACCACTGAGTGACGTCATTCCACAACAAAAAAAAACCAATAGATAAGAAAACTTTTATTCTCTGTGCTCTTTCTGTTAAACGCCAACAGTCGGTAATGCATCTCTGTCACAAAGTAGGGTGACCAAACTGTTTTATTTAGGCTTGGGGTTGTATTATTATTGAAGCCCTCTGGAAGAGCAGCTTCATTTTCAATATTTTATTTGGCAAGATGTTATACTTTCGTCTCTACCTGAAAAGTTGTGTTTCGCTCGGCAATAAAAAGTATTTTGCGTCTCGTGCATTGAAACCCTTGCAACGCTGAGGATCCATCTTTGGTTTGGCTCGTGGCTCAATCGTAGAATCATAGAGGTAAATCAAGTCAAGTCCGTGTGGTGCCGGCAAAGAATAGTACTAACCCATCTGTACCCGTGGGTGTCGTAAGAGGTGACTAAGGGCTTATTAACTGAAGGATGGGCAGCAGCGTCCCCCTGTATGTATCGTCTCATCTTACGTACTGCGGTCACTAACAACAGCGGTCGCCAGCCACAACGCTTAAAAGCATGGTAGCTATGGTAAATCCCCTTCCAAGTAGTTCTGAAGGGAGCTTGTCCTGTAGTGGACGTTTCATTTGATGTTATGTATAACATGGGAGTATTATTCAAGCATGATATTATTTGCATGTCATGAATATTATTCAAGCATGTCATGAGTACAAAGTACATCATCCGAAATATTCAAAATTAAAATTTTTCTTTACAAAAGTGCGGTTTGATGGGATTGACATTCGTTAAATATAAAGTAGGGATGGATTATTACTTTTCATGTATAATGGTTCATATTTTAACAGATTATCAGGGTACATTAATTTTTGATGTCTCAAAAATTATATTTTATCACTCGGTGATATTCAACAATTGGATCGGAGTTTTTTCAGCAGCAGCATTCTTTTTGTTTGTTTCCAAAATAAACCTTTTTTCATTTTTCTTCTTCCTTTCCAGAAAAGTCCGAGTACGATGCGTCATCATCAGAAGCAAAGCAATAAATAATGTTTGACTTGTATTTTATGACTTATTGTTTATTGATAAACAAATTTTATTAAAGGTACGACTTGTAACAAAATTATCGAATAAATAAAAGGTTTTATTTCTTAATTCATAGATTTAGTTCCGACTTTACATTTTTTTACTCACACGGAATAGGAATAGGTTCAAAAATATGAACTGGCTCTTAAACTTTACCTCATTTATACGTTTCTTAATATTATGGCCCAAGTCTTTGGTAGGTTTACTGAAATAAACTATCAATACTTTCAAACATCAAAAGACTTAAAACCAATATGTTGTTCATTCTCATTACGTACTGAACACCACTCGTACATCAGCTGTCTTTCTGTCCATCTATACGTGCGTGCGTCCCTTCTGTCCGTCCGTGAACAACAGGCCGATAAAGGTCTTTGTTGGTATTCTTGTTGTATTCCGTGTACGAAGGCGTTTTTATTTATTGCTCCTGTCCTCCTGCTTCGATCGTACTGTGCCATTCGGTACACTATTGCTGTCACTTTCTGTTTCGATGATAAAGAAAGTGACAGCATAAAAATTAAAGGAAATTTAACTTTAATGTTGCTTTATGCAACTGGCCGTAAGAGGCATACCAATATCGAAAAATGAAACTCTTTTAAATAAATTCCAACCCAAGGTAAAAAAACTTCACATAATACCTCTCAATAATCACGGCACTAAACTCCGATGCTGACCGTAAATGTGGCTCGAAATATCGCGAGGGAGCGCAGGGCAGACGTGCAAATTGTTCATTGGCTCCCCGCGTGTCGTCCATAATGTTAGTTGGGAGTTTGAGACTAGTCTATCATAATGTTCTTTGGGACAAGTTGTTCAGTTTTATGGGCAGTTTCCGCAGATTCACATCCCACAGTACTGATGTGGTTGTACCTTTTTTTTTCCTGTATGTTCAAACATCGTATATTATAGCCACCCTACTTCATACGTAAAACAATTCGGCTTTTTCATAGAAAAATCAAAGGAATAATGCATACCCATAAAAGAATATTCCGCAAATAGCATAGCTATCAATTTTGCAGCCATTTACGCAACAATATTTCACTGTTTTTGCAGAAAAATGCGTGATTTTAAACAACATTTAGCATGACATAAAAATAAGTCAAAGGCGGGGATACCAGTAATGTGTAAAAAATATTACCAAAAAGGTTGATGACCAATGAAGAAGTTCATAACCTGCTTGACCATAAACAACACAATTAGATCAAATATAATTTTAGAAATTAGTAGCTAAATCACAGAACCAAAAGCACCCGAAAAATTTTGACGATTTAGCTGTAAAAAGGTTTTCTATATAAAACCAAGCATAACTTGGCTAAAGATTTTTCCTACCAACCCGCGATTTCGTTTTGGTATGGCAATCGTTTC
Organism: Athrips mouffetella; assembly: GCA_947532105.1. NCBI lineage: Eukaryota > Metazoa > Arthropoda > Insecta > Lepidoptera > Gelechiidae > Athrips > Athrips mouffetella. The sequence continues at coordinate 29,621,875 of OX383963.1, forward strand.
ATCGTCTACTGTGAAATGACGTCATCAACTTTAAAACTTAAAAAATTAATATAAAATTAATAATAGTATTTTAGGCGGAAAAAAACAAATTAGTTTCCTAAAATAGTCTAAATTTTCAGTTAAAAATATAAAACAAATCATTTTTATTTATTTAGCTTAGCGAATTATTTTGGAAAAATCTGTCTTCAGCCCATTTTCAATAAAAAAAATGCTGAACCAACTGTTTTTATAGTTTTAATTCGAGTTTATCTATCGATGTATTTATCTGTTTCTACAGGGTATTCGTAGTAAACCTTTTCGGGTCTTGGGGACTAAACGATACCACGTTTACTGCACGACTTTTACCACTTCGCAAAAAAATATCGACTCTGCATAAATGACTTTTTGGAGACGCATAGGTCTCCATATAAATGTAGCGTGCGGGAGATCGGTGAGGCAAGAAAACTTCATTAGTTGGTTATTTACAGGTGAGGTATTATTTACATAATATACAAGATAAATTACACCGTAAAATAGTATCCATAACTTATAATTTACAATCTAAGCTCTCTATGAATCAAGCATTGTTCAGGAGCCCCAAAGAAGTAAAAGTCGTCGGAAGTTGACAGCTCTCTGTCAGAGCGCGGTGCTGCAATCAAAGTGGCCAGCACCACGCTCCGTTTCAATAAAGAGGTGCGACATCGTCGCCACAACTTTAAAGTCGATAATTTTTTTTTCTCGGACCAAAGTTTGCCCCCAAAATAAGCTGATAAAAGGTTTTACTCGAATTTACTTACGCCTTGTAATATAGAACCGAACGATGATTTCATTATTATGTACCTTGTTTTGAAAATTAAATTAGGATTTCTTGAAATTACGCTTTACAAACAAACAATAGATAATAATTATCCGTCCATATCATCAGTCCATATTATTTATCTTGATATTTTGGCCATCGTAACTTGTTATTCTGGGTACAGCTGCTGGCTTACGTAATCAGGCGAAGAGACTAAGTTGAAAATATATATAAATGCCTGTTAAAAATAATAATAATAAGTATGAAACTCCCTAAAAGTGGACTGATTCCGCTATCTACACTCCACACGAGTAAATATGTCTGTTCGCATACCGTTTGTTAGTATGCGTGGGGATGTGTGCGCCAAGTGAGAGTGAGCGAGACACAACACACACGCGCCTTTTTCTTTAAGCCTATTGCTGTCTCTTTCTGTTTTGTTAATAACGAAAGTGACAGCAATAGATTTAAAGGAGCTTTAACTTTAAATACGCTTTGTGCAACTGGCTGTATGTCCATCAGTGCTATGAGAGGGAGCTTAGCTGTGAGCTGAAAAAATTCCAACCAATAAGATTGCCCCATTTGACAAGGAATTTTCCAGCTTACAGCTTAGCTTGCCCGCACAGCACTGCTGGTACTCGTAAAGCAGCCAGCTCAACTTGATGGCGGGGGGTGTTGTGCAGCGTGATGAAGACTTTCGCTTCTTAACGTGTATATAATATAATACTTTTCTATTATTATTTATTTTGGGTCAAATGGAAAGCAGTCGTGCTCAAGGTAGGGCACCTACGAGATGGTCGGTCAGGCACAATGAAGAAAGCAGTGGGCGGCAACATGCAGCGTAAGGTCCGCACGTCATATCATCACAGTCTGTGTAAGGAATCATATGTGGTTGCAATCCTCATCAGTAAGGGACCGAGGACAAAAGAAATATTACAATAATCTGGTTTTTAAAGTGGTCGCGTGACAGATATTTCCATCCACATTTTGCCCGTCACGAATTTATTTGGAAATCGTGGCTCAGTTATAATTAACGCCTGCAAACCTCTAATTCTGAGCTTTGGGACGCCTTTCACATTAATTCATTTTAATCCCGGAACCTGACGGACTCCTTTTGAGTAAAAATGAAATTTAGCTGCGCCTTTATTAGGTTAGCTTAATTACTGGGTACACAAAACGTGTTCTTTGATCTAATGAAATAATGAACATAATTTTGTGGTACGCGTTACTCAGGCGAAACTAAAAAACTTTCCAAACTTTCCAAAACCATAAGTATATTCAGGAAAATTTACAATAAGTATTTATGTTCTTGGTAACAGATTATTAGAATTCGGCTACGGATCCAAGGAAAATGTGATTTATTTTGAAATGTAGAGGTAAACTTCAAGTTATAAGCCCTAATCAATCACAATCTGATCTTTGAACGTGTCTAGGGTTATAGGAGCTTGTAGTTCAGCGCTGGTTTTAGCTTAAACTGGAATTGTTGCCACTTATTTGCTGCCGTGTGTACATGGTGGTGGGTAATTTTTAAGAATAATATAAGATTAGAAGTAAAGTGAGTGCATAATAAGCGCCAACAAACAGTTTTACTGTTTGGCGCTACAGAACAAAAATGTAATGTGATTTAAATAATGATGTTGAATAAATAAATAAATAATTTAGATTTTTCCGGGTTCACATGTGTTTTTTTTTTTTTAATTTTAGTTTTTATCACAAACACAAGTCACAGAAAACTCAAATACATATTTTTAAGTTCTACTACATACGATAGTTGTATTGTATTGTATTCTGTGATTCTATTTAAAACCAAAAATGTAATGGTTGTTTGCTATTCCTACGCAACGGTTTCACATCAGTAACAATAACAAGGATAAAAGAACCCCTTACGTGTCCAATCTCCGAGAGCGTATTTCAATCTTTTGATGCAGGCTTTGTTTGTCTCAATTGAAACCCAATTCGGTGTCCATAAACGGCAAGATTGCTGTCTTCGTGAATAGGCAATCGGTGAACATTATGGCTATTATGGTTGCTTTATTCTCGTGTACAGATCAGCACGTATTTATTGGCTAAAATTGGAATTAACACTACTTACTGCCTTGGAGCCGTAGACAAGTGGTTTTCTATATTCGTAAACGCCATTAATTAAATGTTGCGTGACAGTTAATGTCAATCCCATACACGATTATAGAAAACCACTTGTCTGAGTATCTTTACATTTTGACACTTCTCGAGTAAATTATTGCAACGTAGTTCTCCTGTTACTTTGAAGATTGAAACATAATACACCTTGGTAGCCAACTATCTTCTTCTTTGCACTTGAAACTGGAAACTTATAACTACATATCTACTTAATTGAACCAGACAGACGCATAAGGCCTGAGCTGGATACACTCATAAAATGAGAGTGTGCTTGCACTAGCAGCCCAAGCTATATGTAATGTACCATCAACAAAATTGGCGCCTGACCACCTTTAAGTTTAGTTTCGTGTACAGTAGTGGCTCGTGGGAACCTCCACTGGCTCCGCCTTGCTAGTTTTGTCCGCTAGCTAAGTGCAAGTTGTACCTAACTGACAAACATGTGACAGATAGACCCTGAAGAACCCAAAAAAGTCATAAAAACTGTTAAACAAACCGTTGTCGTCTGTAATTGGTAAGGACGGGGCGGGTCAAGATCGTCTCATGCAAGCAACAAGGTTTCGGAAGTGGTCAGGCGCCAACTTTGTTGATAGTATCTTGGTAGTACTACATGAGTTACTAACTGTGCTTAACATAGTTTCATACCATAGTACGTGATCTAACTATATTTGGTTACTGGTTTCCTTCGACCAATAACTTTTTATACTGGTCGAAGCTAGTTTCAAGTCGTTAATTTATGAAGGGCGGATTGCTGCTTTGTAATGATTACAGAAGTTAAGCTGTGTTGGTTGGGTTCAGAACGAGGCGAACGAGCAGGCTAGTTGCACAACAACTAAAGTAGGGCGTTTTAATATTTCCTTAAGACCAGCACAAAGGGTTTATTTTCCTTTGCATGTCATAATGTTTGGCAGCTATCATAATAGACCTATTACAATAGCCTTACTTTAAAAGCATTGTTGTGCCAAGGAATGCCCTTAGTCCTACTACTATATCTAAAAGTCTTTGTTAGTAAACTTGCCTACAAGTAAAGTTGCCTACAAGATAAGTAACTATTGCAAGCAAACTAAAGTGTAGTGTACAAGAGCTAGGTATATTAAGTTTGATACCTAACAAGCTCTAACTGTATTTGGTTACCAGTGCAATCTGTACGATTTCAGCTAGCTCGAGTCGTTAATTTGTGTAGGAACGTTGCGTCCCGTTTAATCTGGTTCTGCAGTAGATTTGGCCCTGCAAACATTGATTTACAAACATCAAGCTTAATGCAAGTGGAATTGAAGCTTTTAGACAATAACTTTACCGTTAAGAATTTCATGTAATTCTGATCATGACATAACATTTTGTTTAAAGCTAAAAGATTATCTATTACCGAAGGAAAACAGATGATTCTCAAAAAAATGTTTGAATCAAACGAAACAACAGCTAGTGCACGATAAAACTTACAAACTTCTAACATAATCTTAGTTCTACTTTATTAATAGGTGTGGTGCCTACAAAGAATATTACCCACCTCTGCCCGTAAGTGTCGTAAGAGGCGACTATGGGTCTACAAACCGGAGGATGGGCAGCAGCATCTTTTTATTTCTCTATCCTACATTCTGCAGTCACCAACAACAGCAGTCGCTAGCCGCAATGCTTACAAGCGTGGTGACTATGGTAAATCCCCTTGTACCAGGCGTTTTTATTGGAGGTCTGGAGGGAGCTCCCTGTCCTGCAGTGGACGTTTCATGGGATTTTATGATGATAATGATAGGCGACGGTACAGACCTAAACCACAGAATAAAGTACGAGTAATAGTACACACGGCCGCACATCAGTAGAAACACTTTTGGACCTTATGGCGTGGTAATAAGGTTGAAAAAGTTTCTACCGACAAGCGGTTGACCGTACTATCATACAGAACGAACACTCTCCGCCCCCTCTTGCCCGGTGCTTCTGTACTGAATATGCATGCCTACGCCTCAGATCAAATAAATAGTCTAGATGTAGCGCTGTGAATAGAAAACTGAGGCCAACTTTTTAAACATGTGTGCATGGACCGGTGTTGCCATAATCAAATTGTGCCAATGTAACAAAAATAACGTTACGTAATAAAGTTATCACATACTATCGAATCTTCTTTATCTTCTTGTAGGTATAGAAAAAAAGAGAGAATAGATAACGATTGAGTTCGGTTCTAGCGCCTGGTAATACAATTAATTAAAGTGATGGCGGTAATAGAAAGGAAATAGGGAGTTTTAGGAAATAAAATTACTGGGTAATTTGTATGTGCATTTAATAACTGACTTGTTTTTCCTGTAATATTTACATAAACGACTATGACTAACATATTCAGCTAAAAGAAAAAAATATAAGCAGATATTTATCAGTTACCTAGCATCTAAGTACAAGCTTCGCTTAAAAAAAATAACTTTGGATTTTTTTTAAAACTCGGCTCATACTAAAGTGGTCACCTGACCGACCCATTTGTGCTGAGATATTTTATATTTATCTTAGTAGTACTAGCGGTATACTCTGATATACAGTGAAATTGCAAATGATGGAAAAAGAACATTTGATCTTAAGGCCCTATTAATCAATGTGACCCGTAACACATCTAAAAGAACATAGTAAAATGTGTAAAAATTCTTAAATTCTGGTGTTTATTTTATAAAGGATCAATTTTGACTATGAAAATGTTATTGAACATGACTTTGTTTTTTTGCCATTAGTTTTATTTTTTAACATTAGCATAAACTTATCAAAGTTAACTATGTAAGCGAGCTTTAAAATATTCGATTAAACTATCACGCAGGACTTAAACAAACAACCCAAAAAAAAACATAATTTAAAATTAAACCGACTTTAAGACTATAAAAGATTTTGAGGTTTGTGCCAGTCTGATTATTATGAATAAAACACGTAAACGTGTCACTTGTTAGTCATGGTATTGGTATGCATATGTTTTATTTCAAATAATCAGGCTGCCCCCACCCTCACAATATTTTATTTGTATCTTTTAACTCTTAAAGTCGGTTTAGTGTTTTAAATTACTTTTTTTGATATCTCTAAAAATAATACAAATAGAAATACAAAATCATTTATTTCTCAATTCAAATAACATCAGTATGTCAAGAAAACAAAACATTTGAGAAAATGGCATGGGCACAGCTAGTGGCTGGTTTTAAGCCCACCCAGAGTCAAGAAGAGAGGGACCTATATAATAATAGTAAATAATAATAGTAATTTAGAAAGAAGCATCAGTCTTTTTACATACAAATTTATAACAAAAGTAAGGAAAGGAAGAAACAGAAATGTATACAAAAATTATTGAGATTAACAACATATTATGATGTATAGTCATTTTAAATAAAATTGACAGCTATTGAATCTATTATTTTTAAAAATTAATCCTACATAATCAAACCTAGTCCTAAAGGGACACCGCACATTTTCAAATTTAATTTGCATATTTAAAAGCAGACGTTTATAATTGATTTTGAAAGTACGTAGTGTTTTACAAGCTCGTATAGGTGGTGGAATATTGTTCCAAATGTTGGCTGCAGCCAACCGAAACGAACCAGTAGCAGCGTGCGTGCGGTGCGGCGGTAGCACCAACTGCAGGGCGCGGGCGGCGCGCTGCCGGCGCCCGCCCTCGTCCTGCAGCCGCAGCTTGGCCGCGAGCCCGGCGGGGGCGCCCGCAAGCAACACGGTGTATGTGAGGCAGGCCAGGTGTAGCTGCCTGCGAGACGCCATGTCGCCAAATAACAATACTTCTAAAAAAAATTTTTCGATTACCATTACTCAATAATATCTTTGTCTTTTGTATTTTTAATGAACTGCTGAACCAATTTTAATGACACTTGCACTATACCCTTAAAGTAATAAAACTTTGTTCAACTAAAAAAGAATTATTGCAATTAGTCTTTTAGTTTCTTAGAGATGCGTGGACAATTTTTAGGGTGCCGATACCAAATTGGTAAAAAAAGGAACCCTTACGGTACGACTTTGTCTGTCCGCCTTGTAGCGTCACTGATGTTAGTTGTTAAGCTCTTTATTTGGCTCGCCAACGCACACACCACGTTGCACTACCTACTCGCTGTACGGTCGGTTGCAGACTGAGTATGCACGCTCGAGACAAAGGCTATACACTACACGCCTGTCTGTCACACCTGTATATCTCAGCAACCACTCATGCTATCGACTTGAAATTTGGAACAGTTTTAGAATATGGTTGTCCAACTTAATTGCACATGAAATAATAAAAAAATATATATGATTATTAATATAAAGGGGGCCCAAATAGGGGGGGGGGGGGGGGGGGGGGGGGGCAAAATTTCAAATTGTCGTTACTAGGTCGAGTGGGGTATCATATGAAAGGACTTTACTTGAGCATTCTAAAATAAATTTAGGTATTTTTTCACGACTCTTACTTTTCAAGTTATGATGAAAAATTTCAAAAAAAATACCATTCCCCCCCTTATCTCTGAAGTTTGTGAATGGTAAAATCTGAAATTATTACAGTCAATATAAGTTTATGTAAATATATCAGCAAAAATAAAACTATTTTTCTAAGTTACACAGTTTTTATAGAAACCTGTACAAACAAATTTAGTTTTGCGTTCCTAAAAGTGGACTTTATTGCTTCCAAAAATACTAGAGATATATCGGAAACCTTGGCGCGCGAGTCCGACTTGCACTTGACCAGTTTTTTTTTTAAATGAACCGATTTTGATGAAACTTGCATTCAACTTGCACTGTACCCTAAGCAGAATATTACGTAGTTCCTGTCTTGAGATACGCGTCAACGATAAGTTTTACTGAACCGATTTTAATGAACTGCTGAACCGGTTTTGATGAAACTTGCACTTTTAAGTTGAAAAATACCTAGTTAAATTAAAAAAGAAATAATTTAAGAAAAACATACATAAACTAATGAAATTTTCTGTTTAGAAGCTTAAATGGACTAACCTACGCGAAAATTGTGTATTTTGACAAAACTACATACTTACGGATTGAATTGATAACCTCTCTTTTTGAAGTCGGTTAAAAACAGAATTATTTGAAATTTTGTTCTGTGTGCTTAGCAAATAGCGTAACTGAGTGCATCCCATTTTTTTTAAAGTATGTTTAAAATATGCAAATTAATTGAAAAGAACATACACATTTTCCTCGTGAACTTAATTTAAAACATGATTTAAATTTAATTCATTTTATAGCTCTACCATAGGACTACTTCATTATCAATACTAATCTGTAATAAACACCTGAACTGTAGGATTTTTTACATATTGTTTTTTTTGTACCGGTCAAATTAATTATATGGCTCAAAATCAATCATTCCGATGCTTTAAACACTAATTACAGCTTTTATGGCAAACCACTAGCACTATATAATACATTTTTGTGTAGACTCTTGAAATACTCACAATATTTGGAGGTTGTCTCAGCTCCACTTCACCTAATCCCTCTACTACGATGTTTGGTAAAATCTGATAGGCAAAACAAATCAGTGTTGTATAAATTATATCAACATGTCTTATAAAAGTGTAAAAATTGCAATTATTAGAAAGTTACCGTTGGATATCCGGTTTTTGATACACGACGTAACCCTTTCTTGGTGTAGTATAAATCGGTGACTTTAAAATGCTCTGAGCATACTCTACTGAAGTAAGTTGGTTGCCATAATGGCAATGCCCTGTCGACTTTGACGTATGGCTGCTATCCATTTTTGTTTAATTTTTTGATCTCGATCCGGAAATCTGAAAAATAAACGATAAGCGTTAAATATATGATTACTAAGTTTTTAAAATATTTATCATATCTTCATTCCTCATAAAATAACGTTACTTGTCACAGTTACCAATACTAGGATATTATTTATAATGGCAACACTTACTGTTCCAAGCAATTAAAAAAAAAAGCAATGACCTAAAATTTTATTTTATTTACTAAAAATATTAGTTTCTAAGTTTACTTACGCGTGAAATGTGATTCCATCCCACTTTTTATCTTTTGTAGATTGTTTATTGCACCCTTTTACAACACTCACTGTTCCAAGCAATAACCTCAAATTTTATTTTGTTTTACTACAAATATTAGCTTCCAAGTTTACTTGCGCGTGAAATTTGACTCCATCTCGCTTTTTATCTCTTGTGGATTGTTTATTGCACCCTTTAACAACACAATTTGGCATTTTACATTGAAAAAACTGAACTTTTTACCACAATTTTTGTACTTGCCGCGAAACTCGACTGACTGACAAGTCCACAGATTACAGATAGAATATCGAGTCATAGTTTTGTTGCATTAGTGTGCGTGACTGTGTACGTACACGGCGAGTCACAGTTTTACCGGCCTCACTTTTTTGTTCACAGCGGTCCATCTAGACTATTTATTTGATCTGAGGCCTACGCGCGCTTCGTGCCTGAGCGAAGGTGGCTCGACTATGAACGTCAGATTTTAATATACTCAATCTTTTACAAAATAGTGACGCTTACAAAAAATCTAAATCAGTATAACGTCAGTTTAAATTAATTTCAAATAGCCTCTATCGCAATTTTGGTCTTATCAAAATTATGAATATTGGTTATGAACTTACGATTGATACTGTTGGGATTCTTAATTAAACGACTGAGGCATTTCTAAAGAAAATTATATTCTCTCCCAAACCTACCTTCGAAGACTTTTTGATAATCGATTCTCACTTTCTTTATTGCTAATTTCCTTGTCATTAAACACTTTGATAATAAATTGAATTTCAATTGATAAAGACAGCCGTTCATAGCTTAAATATTGACAGATTCAAATATAATCTGATTGGTTCTGTTATGAAAATTTGATATATTTTTACAAAATTTTTTGCCAGTGTGTTGCCGGTATAGAATAAGTACCTATCCATATTCTCTGCCAGTGGGTGTCGTAAGAGGCGACTATAGGATAAGGAACTAGAGACTAGGCAGCAGCGTTCTTATTTGTTTCGTAGGTATCATGTTATGGGGTGCCAGCCGCCACGATAACAAGCATGATAAATAAGATATTCTCTTTTAAGACGCTTTACTACTAAACTACTAAACATAAAGTCGATAATGGCGATGTACCGCTTAGAACATGTTTTTGAATCGCTGGACAGTGGGACAGGTTGTTATCACTTTATGAGATAATGATCAAGACGCAAGTAGGTAGGTAAGTAATTTTGTTCAATCAAAGATGCAAATGCTTATTACCGGGGCGTGCGACCGGGTGTACCTATGCCTACCAATTTTTTTACACTTGCAAGAGCCCATATATTTTAAGTTGGTTAAATATATCGCTCGATACCTTTTGTTTTTTCGAGTTTTACGTGACACTCATACATAGAACAATATTTTCTTATTTTTCTTTCTATCCAACGTTAAAATCCTGCGGAAAAAAAATATTCGACGATTTTTCTCTCAAGCCGTGCCATCCGTGTAGCGCGTGATATGCGTGACAATGACCGTCGCCTTTAATTTCCTTCCAAAGTATAAAAAGCCCCTTAAATTTAGTGTAGACAACGAAGCAGTTGACCCCAACATTATTCTCTCAGCAGATTTTATTTGACAGGATGATAAAGAATCATGAATTAAATGTAAATTCAAAATATAAAAAAAAAATTCATACATTATTTATAATTTTTTGTATGGAAAAATTAAAAGTACCGATTTTTTTTAGATAGAAGGTTTGTCTCATGTAGTGTAAAATCCCAGCAAAGTTTCATTGACTGAAGATTTAATGCGGGGGTCTTCTTACAACGATCCGCTTCGTTGCCTAGACTAATTACCGTTAATCTAAAAATACACTTATAGTCCGGTCCCTTTTAATCTTATATCGCCAAATTCACCAAATTGCACCAAATTTTGAATTTTCTATGGAAATATTTTGAAAATACAAGAATTGACTCCTATCAAAGATTGAGAGCTATGTACCTAACTAGTACCTGGAAAAAATTTGGGTAAATTGTAATTCGTGTCTACGTGAAACAGCTAACTGACCGCACTATTAGGTAAATACTTCTGTATAGAAAAGTGTATTTTGTTGTATTATGCTAACCCCTCACCGCCCGATCCGGTGTGTTATTGAAGGAAATGTGTCCAATAAAAGACCGCCACTTTGAATTACGTGGCTTTTCCTGTCGTGATACTTAGGGCGTAACGAGGTCACTTTTGTAGATCTTGGCAATTTCTTCGTGGGATAAGAAAAAGTTAAGGTTGTATGATGCATTATTTTCCTTTTTTCACTTTTTGCAGCTCTGTCAAATGCAATCGGCTAAATCTGTCACAAAAATTAAGTTTGTAAAACAATGTTATGCTTTTCGTGAAATATACTCTGGTTTTTAGTGTCATGACTGCAAAATGTGGTGGTAAGCGTTGAAATAAACGAAAAAAATTACATATGTCATGCTGGTTTGCAGCAGTGCAAAAACTTTACGATGTCATTACTACTCAGTCAATAAAACTGAACAGCGAGAAAAAAATTATGGTATAGATGTTTTAGGGTTATACATACCTTAAAAATACCTTAAAAAGAAAAATAGAAACTCTTATTGGAATGGGTTGAGGTATCAAGCTAAAATTAATATCAAATATGGTTGTTCGTGGACCCTTAAAGATAAGTAAATTTCAAGATGCTGGCGATCAATAGGTAAGTATTGAGAGTAATCCAAAAAATTAACAACTATTATTATATCAATAATGCACTTTTCTACGTAACTTCAAAGTCTCTTCAGACCCTGAATCCTGCAGTTTTCTGAAGCTTGGATCCCTTTGAAAAAGAAAGCTCTCCGTATGGGATCCATGACTTCGATTTTGTTTCTGGATCTGTTTCTCCTACGGCGTTATTTCACTTGAGGGAACAGATAGAAGACACTATTACTAGGAATGTACGTTACATCTGTTATATAAGAGCTATCCTTACATAGTTAATCACAACAAAAGGTTAACTTGTTTTAACTCAGCTTTTTAAATGCCATCTGTAGAATCCTTCGTTCAATTCTCAATTTTCAAGTTGTTTGCTGGATTGTGTGAATTCTCATTATTCATACATTTTTAAATATTATGGCCTAGGTTTTTGCCACCATCTTTTTACTGAATTAAACTAACAATACTGTCTAAAATCAAAAGACTTTATAACCAAATTGATGTTCATCACTACTTTTTGATCATCCCAAAACGCCATTAATAGCTACAAGCAATTTACTTTTTTCAAATTAAAAAGGAATTTATCGCATAGATGTCGTTTCGATAAATGTTTGATGTTTCTAAATTAAATTGTGGATATGAAGCTCTATATCTCTGTGATAACAGTTTTATTACTAAAGAAAACACTCCATATAGCAAGCGAAATGAAAAGTAAACTTTAAAGCTATGTACCTAATTTAAAATTTAATTTTCCATTATGAAGTAGAGAGCTCGGTTCTGTTTTCTCTTGATTGAAATACAAATGTAGTGATAACATTAGTTTGAAATATATTTTTTAATATAAATAAATGTTGGGGGACAAATTCAAACTAAGTCATCTCATACCAAACTAGGCTAGCCCTGAAACAGAACAAACCCCCATGTTCATCACACCAATGTTTGCTCTAGGCGGGGATCGGACCCACGCTTGGTTGCAGAAGACAGAGGCATTACCAACCAAACCCTCCTTGCGTCCTTAGGCAACACTTAACACTTACTTAGACAACAAATAGTAAAAAAGAAGTTGACAGTTAAATTTTCCTACAATGACGCTATCTATCAAGAAAACTAGTTTATTTTTTTTAAACGGCTCATTGTTAAGAGAAAACATATTTTATATTACTGAATTGAGGTATGTTTTTAAACGATTTCCCTAAAAGGAGGGTTTGTTATAATATATCCTATTATAATGTTATAAACGCGAAAGTTTGTAAGTATGGATGGATGGATGTTTGTTACTCTTTCACGTAAAAACTGCTCAATGGATTTTAATGAAACTTTACATTAATATAGCTTATACATCAGAATAACACATAGGCTAAAATTTATAAACCTGCGCAGACGAAATCGCGGGCACCAGCTAGTTTTTAATTTGAACATATATTTTGGAATTGATACCGTGCTCGTACTAGAAACGACAATTTAAAATTTCCCCTCTATCTGGGTCCCCTTTACAACAATAACAATAATATTTTTATGATCCTTTCTTTTGCAATAAAGTTGGGCAATCATATTCTAAAACGATTCCTAATTTTAAATCGTTAGTATTAGTAGTTACTGAGATGTAAACAGGCGTGACAGACAGACAGATGAAGTTGCACCATAAAGGTTCCGTTTTACCATTTTGGTTCGGGAACCTTAAAATTAATATTAGCCCAGAAATTATATCCTAATAAAACCAATTTCTAGACCCACTCCCATTTTCTGCACGAATCGTTCCAGACACGAATTTCAGATGTGAACTCGCGAAATTCAGTTTCCCAAATTGAAAATGTTCTCAAATATACTTGCGATGTCGCCGCCATAGCAGAGTACTCCAGTCGTCAAGTTTGCATAGCTTGCCATACATAACTTCTACAGGGGCTTTGGTATATGTGTGCAAACCTTTTAGAATGTTGCTTTACCTATGAAACTGAACAACTTTTGTTCTTCCTATTTTTCAAAGAGGCAAAACAATTTTTTGGTTCTTCATACAAGTAGGCCCGATCTACGAGTTAGATTGTATGGAGAGCGACAAAGTTTTATTGCTTAGTTGAAATGTAAAACAAACGTGGTTCAGTTTGATGGGTAGGGCCACACGCCGAGAGGTTTGCACACATATACCAAACACCTTGTTCAATCAACTTGGATTTCTATAAAACTCTCTGTGGTTTAGTGGTTAGAGCGATAGGCTCTTGATCCAGAAGTTATATGTTTACACTGTCAATTAAAAATCTATGTCTTTTGTACTTCCCCAATTTGGTTAGGATATTGCAGGACAAATCATTTGATTAAGTAAGATGATTCTCTGCTTCGAAAGGCACGTTTAGCCGTTGATCCTAGCTACTATAAGAAAATAATAATATTAATATTGGGGGACATTTCATTTGTGTGAAAATTGTGGTCATCCGATCCCAAACTAGGCAAAGTCTGTACTATGGGTATCAGAGACATATAAATACATAAATAACACCCAGACACAGAAAAAAGCGCTTGTATACAACACAAAGTTTTGCCCTGGTTGGAGATCGAACCCGTGGCTCACGGCGTGAAAGGCAGGCTCACTACCAACCACACCAACGGGCTTATACTCAAATGAGGCATGTCAGATGTCTCTAGCGGCTCAAGAAGTCTGTCACGAGGGTTTGTGTGGTCAGTCATCAACATTGCAACCGTCAAGAATAAGTCTGCCCGTGTTGGATTTAAGTTCGATACTATGTTAGTCCATGTGGTGCCGGCAAAGAATAGTACCAACCCATCTGTATCCGTGGGTGTCGTAAGTGGAGACTAAGGGCTTATGTAGCGGAGGATGGGCAGCAGCATCTTTCTATGTATCATACCATCATGCTACGGTCAGCAACAGCGGTCACCAGCAGAAACACTTCTGGAGGAAGCTCCCTGTCCTGTAGTGGACGTTTCATGGGTTGTTTTGTATGACTATATTAGTAGAGTGTAATATAGGACCTCAAAATGAAGTCACAAGATGAGATTTGTACAGACCATTTTACGTACAAAGTTTGCATCACCGCCAAGGGAAAAAATACAGATTATTATTTAATTTATCTTCAAAGTTGAGGTGCTCCTACTGCTTCATGTATTCTATAAAATGTGACCAACAACTTATATAAATGTTTCTTTTGGGATATTGAAGATTTATAATAAGTTTGTGCTTTGAAACACGCAAAACACAGCACAATACGGAATAGCACGTAATGGCACAGTACAAAACAAATATACGACGTAGATAGTTCGCAGCCAACTGGTTTAATCAGGCAGTCAATTAAATGCCTAGGCAGTTGTTTGATTGCCGGCATTCAGTTGAATGCCTAGGCCGATTGTTGACTGAACTACTATCGCTCCAAGTTTAACGAGTTGGCTAATCGATAGCTAGCCCCAATTGAGACGGCTAACCTTGTATCAGCCGGGTGATCAAATCCAAAAATCCTGATTGAGCAGCTCTAAATTGATTTGACCAGAAAAATAATTATTGTTGCAGCAGAATAAATTATTTAAGCCACAGAATAATTATTTTTGCAGCAATATAGTTATTTGTGCAGCAGTACAAGCAAGTTTTAATTCGCTTCTGGCTCTTACCGGCCGCTTCCGCGGCACGCTTGCTCCGCTCGCTCGGCTGATGCGTTGTGGTCGCATCAGAACTTATCACAACATAACCGATCCGTTTCAAGTTCAACGAGATAGCTGCAGGCCGTTTAGCCATCTCGTTTAACGTTGTATTCAACGTCTGGGCTAGATTTTCTCTGGCCAGTCAATTGAATGCCGGCAGTCAATCAACTGCCTAGGCATTCAATTAACTGTTTGATTAAACCAGTTGGCTGCGACATATATTTTCTCCTCCAAGTTATCTTTCTACCACGTGTTTTTTATGGAATACTGGAGGGAACTTCCTGTCCTGCAGTGGACGTTTCATGGGATGTTATGAGGATGCTGATGATTTCACAGTTTAGAGTAAGACAATCCTTCTACGACGCTGTTAAAAAACTTCAAAGTAGAAAGCTTAAAAAAGAATAAAATAATATATAAAAGAATAGAATAACCTAAACTCTACCCTCTACGTCACGTGGTAATAGAGTTGATATTACCCCAAGTATTAGAATGCAACCATTGCAACCGAAAGTTTTCATACTGTCGTTTATTCGATCGTGATTTTGAATTTTGTTTTGAAGGTGGTAGGGCTTTTGTGCAAAGTCCGTTTAAGGAAGTACCACCCTCTTGCTTTTTTCTGCCGTGAAGCAGCAGTATTTGCACAGCTATGTTTCGGTTTGAAGGGCAAGGGAGCCAGGGAAATTACTGGCACATGAGACACACCATCTTAGTTCTCAGGGTAGGCAACGTGCTTTGCTGTCTTGTTAGTTTCAATTATACTAATAACAAGATGTTATGGGTGGTGGTGATGGTGACCACTTACCATCAGGTTGCCCACAAGCTCGTTTGCTTACTTTTTGCATACAATATATACAACTTGATTATTTAATGTCTGATCTGACTATATTTGAGTATGGTACTTAGGACATGACACTGAACAACTTTCCCCAAGAAACATAGGTTGAAAAATTAGAAAATGTTTTGGCTTCCCCATACAAACATTGCGCCGTCAATACTGAAATTTGTATGGGACGACCAAAAAAAACTACATTTTTCGATCTATGTTTCATGGGGAAAGTTGTTCAGTTTCATGTCCTAAGTACCATACTCAATTATAGTCAGACATTACAAAATCACGCTGTACATAGTGTGTTCTTTATAAACAAATACATCAGGATAGAAAAACGTTAGAAGTTCATTGGTATTCATAGTACGTATCGTAAACAACCTTATTTGTTGGCAAATAAACTTCGCGTAACAAAATAACATAAAGTTCTGATTTAATCTTAGCTCCAAAAAATGTGAGCTTTGCAGTTAATCCTGCATAATAGAGTCAAGTCACAATGAAAGTGCTGTGCTTGATCTTCTCTTGACTGTACCTATGATATTTTAAAAAAATTATACAACTTATCAAATTGCGTCTTTGTTTCAGGTAAGAAGGTGATGGTGGAGTGAAGAAATGAAGAAGAAGAATTGGAAAGGTAAAGAACAAAGGGCCCACATTATAGTGTACTTATTTGTATCATCTAATTTTGATTTGATTTTTTACAGGTTCTTCTAATGCAGCAAAAAAACTAAATCAGATGGAAAATTACCTACTTTAAATCGGTAACAACTAGGATAAAGTTATTAACCAAACCTAGTCCGTGTGCTACATTCATTTTACGAGTACTTATTTACTACCGATACAAAAAATACGTTACCATTTTATTCAAGAGCTTTTCTCTAATAAACTCCTGTTAAATAAAAGAGCGATCGTTTAAGTAATAAAAAGACCTTTATGTATTCTAGAAATGCTTTTAATAATATTATTTTATTATCTTTTCATTACACCACCCACTACAATGAGAACATTTTAAAGATAAATAGATAGAGCTCAATGGGATTTCAACGCTAACATTAAATGAACAATTTTTGTAGGTGAATTTTTAGTAGGGACTGAATATTGTTATTATTAATATACTTAGGTATTTTTTTTCTGATTTTTTTATTTTAGGATTCGCAGACGTTCACCCAACAGCCCGTCAGAAGTAACATTTTGAACTTTATGGCTTGGTAATAGAGTTACAAATGTTTCCTCTGACGTGCGGCTCGCAGTGTACGTAGTGGTTAATTTCGGTAAAATCTCTGATAGACTAAGAGCTGGCGGTTGGCAATCCTACCTCATCGTCCATCAAAAATCAACCTATCCAGGCTGATGCTCAATGAAAATGTGAGTCTAAAGAAACAGGGTTACCTGGACGCAACCTGGCACGTTTTATACAGTCAACAAAAAGCTGTTAATTTTTTTACCAAATCGTTTACCAAGTAAGTTAGTGTATGCAAAAGTACTAATTAAAATAAAAAAAAGTACCAAAACCTCGCCCAACCATGGTACTTAGTGAGTTGACATAACCTAAAAATGACATTGCAACTTCCTAAACTACCGGATTTAGACAAGGCGACCTGGGTTATTTTGGTACATTTCGATTAGTACTTTTGCATGTACTATGTTTTTACTTGGTACGTACACGAATTAGTAAAAAATAAAGTTTTTTGTTTATTGTACAAAATGTGCCAGGTTGCGCCTAGACAACCCTGTTTTTTAGACTCACGTTTTCATTGTGCACTAGCCTAGATAGGTCGCTTTTTGGTATGCGATGAGGTAGGGTTGCCAAATGCCCGCTCTCCGCCTATAATCTGTGATCCTGGCGTGATTTGAAAGATTATCACGTCACGATACACGTAAAAAACTTAAGATAAATTAAATTATTACAATTTTGAGCGGAAGGGGCTCGTAAACCAGTGACTTTTATGGTATGTAA
This sequence comes from Athrips mouffetella, assembly GCA_947532105.1. NCBI lineage: Eukaryota > Metazoa > Arthropoda > Insecta > Lepidoptera > Gelechiidae > Athrips > Athrips mouffetella. Next base: position 29,639,841 of record OX383963.1, read on the forward strand.
ATCGGATGACAATGCAATATTATTATTCTAACCAAAATATATATCTATGGGATTGACATAAGCTGACGAAATGTCACGTGTTTGCTACTTGTAGGTACATTTTCAGTAGTACTTTTAATGGTACAACTCAATGGTACTACTGATACTAAGCCTTAGCATTTACGATAACATAAAGCGACTTATGGCCCGAAGGTTACTCTTAGCATTTACGATAACATAAAGCGACTTATGGCCCGGAATAGTATAGTATCAAAGTGACAAAAATATAAATTTTCCTGTCACTTTCGCCTTTGTTCGTTTATCTCTCGGACTAGAAGCTTAAGCAAAAAATACATACGGTACAGTCAAGAGCACATCAAGCTAGACACATCGGATTTTGAACCGTTCTTATTTCAATAGACGTTCGTCTATTCGTATTCGCGCTAGAGTCGCACTGCGAGTGTCAAGCTTGACCTGTAGTTGACTGTACGCTTTGGTTGGGATTAAATCTGACTTTTGGTAGGTTTTCATAACCGGAATCCTTTGTGTATTTTTCCTGTTAATCCGTCACGTTTCTGCGTAACTTTTCCTGTTTTTCTGTAAATGCTATAAAAAAAAACTGTCATGGGAAAGTACGAGTATATCCACTTTTTATCTACGGCTTTTGTAAACTTTCATACTTTTATGCTTCATTGTAATAGAATCAGGATAAGTGTTTTCAAACTATTTGTTTTGAGACTCTCTTGTACTCTTTAGCCATGGAACTAGGGCTTGTCTGCTTTGTTTCAGTTCGAAAGGTTTCACCATAACATCCCATGGAACTAGGGCTTGTCTGCTTTGTTTCAGTTCGAAAGGTTTCACCATAACATCCCATGGAACTAGGGCTTGTCTGCTTTGTTTCAGTTCGAAAGGTTTCACCATAACATCTCATGGAACTAGGGCTTGTCTGCTTTGTTTCAGTTCGAAAGGTTTCACCATAACATCCCATGGAACTAGGGCTTGTCTGCTTTGTTTCAGTTCGAAAGGTTTCACCATAACATCCCATGGAACGTCCAGTGCAGGACGGCAGCTCCCTCCAGAACTCCAGCGAACGCGTGGTACTTAGAAGGGGATTTAACATAGATTGTAAGCGTTGCAGTTGGCGACCGCTGTTGTTGATGACTGCAGTATGTAAGATGGTACGATACACCGTAACATGCTGCTGCCCATCCTTCAGTTTATAAACCCTTAGTCACCTTTTACGACACGCACGGGTAGAGATGGGTTGGTACTATTCTTTGCCGGCACCACACGGGCCTCGAAGGGTTTGGAGCCAGTAAAATTTGCGGCATGTGAGACATCCCATACCTATTAGTTCTCAGAGTTGGCAAAGCGATTTGCTGTCTTTAAATTTGGCAGGTACTATGGGCGATGGAGACCGACACTTTCCATCAGGTGAATTATACATAAAATCTGTTTTTGAAGATTTAAAATTCTTAAACACTGATAGAATACTTAATGCACTTTTGTGTCCCGCTAATTAACATTCTCTCTCACAACCATGGGTTGGCTGGAAGAAATCTCTTGCAGAGATAAGCCCGCCTTTGTAAATGTCCTGTTTTTTGTATATTTCTATGTTTTAATTGTGCAATAAAGAATATATATATATATATATATATATATATATATATATATATATATAGAATGAAAAAAAAAACAACTTTTCGTTGCTTTTAGCACACGGATAGAATGAAAAATTTGAACTTCTCGTTGCTTGAGCAATAGGTGCTCAACCTCTGTTCTGGGTCTAGCTTTATTGTCTGCATAAATCAAAGCGCACGACAGTGCGCCGGCCAAGTTCTAAGCACAGGCTGCGCACACACCGTGCACTATTTACCCGAACCGCTTCGAGCCACTTTTGACCCCCCTGTATCTTCTTACCTGATTAATAGATCTGGATGAAACTTTACGGACATAATAAAACCATTTAATATACTTTGAATAAAAAGTTTCAATATTGTAGCTATTACACAAAAAAAGATAAAGACTCGAGAAAATTGTAAATTTGGTACTCACTGACTGACAGCTCATCAAAATGTTTGACCACTTCTAGAAAACCTACAAAGCTGAAATTTGGCATTTAGCTAGTCGTCAGGGTAAAAGTAATGGGAAAATTCAAATATTGGAAATTGGTCAAGTGCGAGTCGGGTTTTAGTCAAAATTACGTATAAAATGTTGGTAATACTTCTCTAAGACCTGAAAATCTGAAAATTGGCATGGGGATAGTCGTTAGCATTAAAAAAAGTATAGAAAAAATTTGAAACTTGGAAATTGGTCTAGTGCGAGTCAGGACATAGTCATTACTATGCATAAAATTGTTGGTCATACTTCTGTGAGACCTACAAATTTGAAATTTGCCATTTTGTATTTCTAGAAGGTCAGACTTAGTCATGCATGAAAACAAATACCTATGTTTTAACGAAACTATGAAAATACAAACAACGTTGCGATAGTTACTATAAATATAATTGATATAGCAAACTGAACAAAAATAAATGAAATCCCACCAAAAACATAACTGTTAAAAAGGGGGCCAAGTTTATATCGGCTAATTGTTTGCCTAAAAAAGGGTTGAAATCCGATCCAATGCCAAGTTTAGATGCACTTTAATATCGATCATAATCGTCTTCATCAGCAGCCACGCAGGTACGTTGAAAATAATATCTAAAATGAAATACTTTTGAATTTGAACTTGGCAGGTTAATTTAATTAGATAAATAATCAATCTAATTACACAATTAATCAAGTGTTAATTACAGCAGAAAAACTTTCCAAGTCAAATTTCAAATTTAGAAGTATTTCAATTTAGATATTATTTTCAACGTACCTGCGTAGCTGCTGATGCAGACGATTATGATCGATATTAAAGTGCATCTAAACTTGGCATTGGATCGGATTTCAACCTTTTTTATTCAAACAATTAGCCGATAGGAACTTGGCCTCCTTTTTAACAGTTATGTTTTTGGTGGGATAAAGTATACTAGCTGTTGCCCGCGACTTCGTAACTAACCTATAGATAGATCTTTCGAGCCCTCCAACTAGCTCCCAAAAACCGTCAACGTCCGTTACATCAATCCGTCGCTCCGTTTTGACGTGAAAGAAAAACAAACAAATACTCAAAATCACTTTTACATTTTAAAATACATAGATTAATTTGTTTTGATTGTAAAATTTCATACGAAATGACTGGCTTTGTTACACAATTACTATGCGCATAAAGAAGGGGTACCATTTATTAGGTGTTGGCGCGCGGCTATTCGGCATTACGAGTTTATAGTACCCTCGCGTACGGTTAATCATGAAGATAAATGTACCGTTCTTTCTCTCAGTTAAGTACACCTACAGTTACCGTAAAGCTCTTGGTCCAGTAGAGATTACTTTATATCTCCGAGCACGAAATGTAGATTGGGTGCTGAATGCTATTTCGGTATATGATTTGTTCATGTTTCATATCGATAGGGATGGTTCAAATCGATACGAATCGATTTGGTGCAGGGCTGTCTTGTCTTAAGGCTAGGCCTTCGCACGTAGTTGGCTATTTTTTTAGTCACTTTTAAATAGCACCGTGAACGAGGCCTATTTACTTCGCCTAGTTAACTATGGTATCGTTTCTGGTAGACACGAACTAAAACTAAACTAAATTTGACACCTCTTATTGTGTTGTTGTTTTTATTATCACGGTTCTTCAGCTGCTAGACAAATGCTGCTATAATGAATATTCATTAATTCTCGTTAGTACTTCTAAAGCTACACCCTTACAGGGTGTCAAACGTACTTTTAACCATTTCTGTATTATAACAACTATATGACTGTGACATGCAATAAACGAAATATGATTAATAAATTATTGTATTGTATTGTGTGACCTATGTTCAGCAGTGGACGTCTTTCAGCTGATATGATGATGATAATGATGATTGTGTGACCACGATATCTGTACAGTTGACATCGTCGCTAGCCGTGAAGATTTTATATAACCTCTTCGCCAATTCTCTTATCTTATCTAGCCCATAATGTTCCACTGCTGGGCAAAAGCCTCTCTCTCTTCCCTCCATTGGTCCCTATCTAAAGCCCGCTCTTGCCAAACCTTGCAAAAGGTGTCAAGTTCATCACGCCATCGGCGCCTTGGTCGGCCTCGACGCCTTTTGTCGGTTTGCGGCTGCCAGGTGGTGGTGGTCTTCGCTCATAGGTCCGGCGGCATACGGGACACGTGGCCTGCTATTTCGGCTAATTGTTTTGTAGGGCGCAGTATGATGTTTCTGACCCGATCAGTCAGCTTCAGACCTAGCATACTGCGCTCCATTGCTCGCTGGCAAACCGTGAGCCTGGATCTTTGATATTCTGTCAAAGACCAAGCCTGTTTATCGTACGTGAGAATCGGGAAAATGCAGCTGTCCATGTGTTTGTGCTTCAATGTGATCGGAATATTGCTTTTCATATAGCTTTTCATAGACTAATAGCTCCTCCAGGCATTTTCAGTGCGTCTAGCAGCTTCTTTGTCTTGTCGTGCCTGGAAGGAAACTATTTGGCCCAGGTATAAGTACTCCTGGACATACTACATTCTCTCGCCATCTACAGTTACTTTGTATTTGGTTCTGTTTGTCATAAGTTTGGTCTTTGACATGTTCATCATCAATCCAGACTCAAAGCTTGCCGAGCATAACTCTTGGAGCATTTGTTGTAATTCTGTAGCCGTGTAGGAAAAAAGGACGATGTCTTCAGCGAACCGGAGGTTTGTATTCTTTCGACATGATTTTTTTGTTTAAATTTTAACCACCTATCGTGGTCACAATGTAGGACCTTACTGACACATTGTTGAGGTCAGATTTATTTTCATCTGAAAAATAACGTCTGCACCCCGTACTACGTATTTAATGTGTTCAAGAAAAGACTACATTTAGCTTGGTAACTTTAATGGTAGGTTATAAACTTCCAAAGCCCGACATAAATTCACTTATTTAAAAGTGCAGAAGCGGAGTATAAAGTGCTTTTAGTTAGCATACGAGAAACATACTTGTGCAAAGAAAAAATCTACTTAACGTACTCAGCTTTAATGCGCTATTTAAATTCAAAGTTTCTGTGAATGCAACAATATTATAAAAAGGTTTTTCCTGCAATAAAACGGTCATTTTTAGGGTTCCGTACCTCAAAAGAAAAAAACGGAACCCTTATAGGATCACTTTGTTGTCCGTCTGTCTGTCTGTCTGTCTGTCTGTCAAGACCTTTTATCTCACGAATGGGTAGAGGTATCAAGTTGAAATTAATACCATATATTAGGATCCATAAACCACACAAGATCTGAAAATTTAAATTTTTTACAACAACGCAATCAAAAGATATGGCATTTTATGTCCTCATCTCCATACATTTATTCAAAAATGCAAAACCTACAGGGTACTTCCCGTTGACTTAAAATTATGAAATTTGGCAAGAAGCTAGGTCTCACAGTACAAATAAAGGGAAAAGTCTGAAATCATTAAATATTACAACTTTTCTCACAACTGATGGTAACCAATTGTGGTGATCTCCCGTTTCAAGAACATTCATATAAGAGAGGGGTCAAGTTGGATGGTTGCTGAGGCGATTTTTGTTTTAGTTCTATTTAAAAACGGGAACACTTACAAACTTAAAAATTGGTATGTTTATTTTTTTTATTTTTTTTTTTTATTTTATTTAAATAGGTACACCAACGACACATTCATACATAAATTTTACAAAAAAATAATAGGACTTAAACTCTATCAACATGTCACTTACAGGCATACACATCTTTCACCAATAATTAATTATGTTTAGTTATTTATTACCAACAACAAACCAAAAATTCATCACAAACTAAATGAAACTTAATGAATTACTAACAAACAACTAAAACAATTTTGAATTTGGAATGTAATATAAAAAATGACAGAAAATGAATTGATTAAAAACATTCTAAAATAAGATTTTTAAAATGGACATAGGAGTCATTAAATGTTTATAGGGCATAGGCTATAAAATAACAACAAATAATAAAATTTGGTCAAGCGCGTGTCGGACTCAAAAAATCTAGCACATTAACTTACTGAAATTTCAACTAATACAATTATGTTTATGTGGTAGTACGGAACCCTCAGTGCGCGAGTCTGACTCGCACTTGGCTGGTTTTTTATTTTCCTGTATCACATTTGTCGCTTCAGAAAAGTCATCATAACATCCCTTGAAACGTCCACTGCAAGACAGGGAGCTCCCTCCAAAATTCCACCAATTACGCACGGGAATGGCTGGGAAGTTAGCTTGACCGCAGTATACAGGGTGTTAGGGACGGTGTACCGATAACTGATTGAAACGAAACGAAATAAATTTTAAATTTAAATTAAATTATTTAAATTATTTATTTTAATTCTTTTTTAAATTTTTAACGAAACTGAACGACTTTTCCAAAGAAAAAATTTTAGGAAATAAAAAAAAATTACCTCTCCATGCAAATTGCTCGCTCTGATCGAACGGTTTGTATGGAAAGGTAAAATAATTTATTCATTTCCCAAAAATATTTCTTTGGGAAAGTTGTTCAGTTTCATTGACTGAGCACGCCCTTTCAGTTTTCGATACACCGTCCCTTACACCCTGTATAAGATGGTACAATGCAGAATGACGCTGCTGGCCACCTTCCGGTTTATAGTCCCTTAGTCGCCTCTTACGAAACCCACGGATCGATATGGTTTGGGACAGATAGACTTCAGAAAAGAAAGGCATTCAAACATACCTTTACTGTCGGTTTTCACATAAAACGACAATTAGATTTTGAATGACGCAACACTTGTTGAAGGCCGGAAGCTTATCAGGACGGGGCAGTTAAGAGCTTTTGTTGAGGCTTGCAACTTGTAAGCAAAAAGCCACGATCACACCTAACTGAATTAGAAGACTAATTCGGCATACATTGCTGGGAGGCTTGGTTATGTTAATTGCAATATCCTTACTTCAACGAGCAATGTATGCTGAATTAGTCATTAAATTCGTAAGGTGTGATCGCGGCTAAGGCGAATAAAATTTACTCTTAGTCCCGTGGAAATTCAAATTACGAAAAAGGTTACCGTTTGTTTTTGTGAAATTGTTATAGATTTCACCATTTCACATACTAATAGCGACACCACCACCATTTCACATATGACGCGAAAAGTAGCCCCTAAGAAGCGAGGAAGACCTCGACTAACATGGATGAGCACAGTTGAGAAGGCCTTGAAAAACGCAAAAATTCCACCTGAGACGACCCGGGACCGAGTGTCCTGGCGAAGAATAGCTAGGAGAGCCGACCCCAAATAATGGGATTAAGGCTAGGACAAGAGAGAGAGACATACTAATAGCGAAGTCTTAAAGATCGTAACCCGCCGTAACCATATTATTATATAGTGTAAAGTGATGTAACTGTAACTGAAGTGATGTAACTAACAACCTAACAATAATACCCTTTCTTAAAACATGGGCGTTACGTTACAAACATCATTAAAAAACGAAAGCTGGCTGTACTTTTTCCTTACAAATTTGATGGCAGCTTATAAATTGGTCCAATTTGCCTTTTCGCTTCTCAGAGCCTTACGCCCACTTCAAACAAAATTGAGAAGTTGAACGAAAGACTTCGTTCCGAAATTCTTCGCTTCGAAACTCTCAAACGATTGTTATTTTACTTTCTTTCCGAGGGTAAGCCACGTCTCTTCCAAAAAGCGATCATTTTCCTTTAGACTCCTTCTCCACTATTTCGTTGTTACAAAACCGTGTCATCTCAATTTTTTTCTTATGTGTATCTGTCATCGGAAAATATCAAGAACAGTAAATTGATACAACTGATTCAGTCAGCTGTCTGTATTGTATTGTGTTATGTTGTATTGTACTGTATTGTATTTTACTGTATTGTATTGTAATAATTTTTTTTTGTTTTTATTACTTTTATTATAGCGGACACAGATATACATAATCTGTGAAAATTTCATTTTTCGACAGGCATCCGAGGCATATTAATAAGGTCCCGTTTTTAGCCCTTCGGTCACGGAACCCAATGAACTAACTCAAAACCGTATCTGACACCGTTCTGTTATCCGAAACCGCACCAGACTACTGCAAAACATCTCTTATTGTTTTTCGGTAAGATCGGAGCATCCTTTTGGACGTTTCTGAAGACCTGAAAATCTGAAAATTGGCATGGGGATAGTCGTTAGCATTAAAAAAAGTATAGAAAAAATTTGAAACTTGGAAATTGGTCTAGTGCGAGTCAGGACATAGTCATTACTATGCATAAAATTGTTGGTCATACTTCTGTGAGACCTACAAATTTGAAATTTGCCATTTTGTATTTCTAGAAGGTCAGACTTAGTCATGCATGAAAACAAATACCTATGTTTTAACGAAACTATGAAAATACAAACAACGTTGCGATAGTTACTATAAATATAATTGATATAGCAAACTGAACAAAAATAAATGAAATCCCACCAAAAACATAACTGTTAAAAAGGGGGCCAAGTTTATATCGGCTAATTGTTTGCCTAAAAAAGGGTTGAAATCCGATCCAATGCCAAGTTTAGATGCACTTTAATATCGATCATAATCGTCTTCATCAGCAGCCACGCAGGTACGTTGAAAATAATATCTAAAATGAAATACTTTTGAATTTGAACTTGGCAGGTTAATTTAATTAGATAAATAATCAATCTAATTACACAATTAATCAAGTGTTAATTACAGCAGAAAAACTTTCCAAGTCAAATTTCAAATTTAGAAGTATTTCAATTTAGATATTATTTTCAACGTACCTGCGTAGCTGCTGATGCAGACGATTATGATCGATATTAAAGTGCATCTAAACTTGGCATTGGATCGGATTTCAACCTTTTTTATTCAAACAATTAGCCGATAGGAACTTGGCCTCCTTTTTAACAGTTATGTTTTTGGTGGGATAAAGTATACTAGCTGTTGCCCGCGACTTCGTAACTAACCTATAGATAGATCTTTCGAGCCCTCCAACTAGCTCCCAAAAACCGTCAACGTCCGTTACATCAATCCGTCGCTCCGTTTTGACGTGAAAGAAAAACAAACAAATACTCAAAATCACTTTTACATTTTAAAATACATAGATTAATTTGTTTTGATTGTAAAATTTCATACGAAATGACTGGCTTTGTTACACAATTACTATGCGCATAAAGAAGGGGTACCATTTATTAGGTGTTGGCGCGCGGCTATTCGGCATTACGAGTTTATAGTACCCTCGCGTACGGTTAATCATGAAGATAAATGTACCGTTCTTTCTCTCAGTTAAGTACACCTACAGTTACCGTAAAGCTCTTGGTCCAGTAGAGATTACTTTATATCTCCGAGCACGAAATGTAGATTGGGTGCTGAATGCTATTTCGGTATATGATTTGTTCATGTTTCATATCGATAGGGATGGTTCAAATCGATACGAATCGATTTGGTGCAGGGCTGTCTTGTCTTAAGGCTAGGCCTTCGCACGTAGTTGGCTATTTTTTTAGTCACTTTTAAATAGCACCGTGAACGAGGCCTATTTACTTCGCCTAGTTAACTATGGTATCGTTTCTGGTAGACACGAACTAAAACTAAACTAAATTTGACACCTCTTATTGTGTTGTTGTTTTTATTATCACGGTTCTTCAGCTGCTAGACAAATGCTGCTATAATGAATATTCATTAATTCTCGTTAGTACTTCTAAAGCTACACCCTTACAGGGTGTCAAACGTACTTTTAACCATTTCTGTATTATAACAACTATATGACTGTGACATGCAATAAACGAAATATGATTAATAAATTATTGTATTGTATTGTGTGACCTATGTTCAGCAGTGGACGTCTTTCAGCTGATATGATGATGATAATGATGATTGTGTGACCACGATATCTGTACAGTTGACATCGTCGCTAGCCGTGAAGATTTTATATAACCTCTTCGCCAATTCTCTTATCTTATCTAGCCCATAATGTTCCACTGCTGGGCAAAAGCCTCTCTCTCTTCCCTCCATTGGTCCCTATCTAAAGCCCGCTCTTGCCAAACCTTGCAAAAGGTGTCAAGTTCATCACGCCATCGGCGCCTTGGTCGGCCTCGACGCCTTTTGTCGGTTTGCGGCTGCCAGGTGGTGGTGGTCTTCGCTCATAGGTCCGGCGGCATACGGGACACGTGGCCTGCTATTTCGGCTAATTGTTTTGTAGGGCGCAGTATGATGTTTCTGACCCGATCAGTCAGCTTCAGACCTAGCATACTGCGCTCCATTGCTCGCTGGCAAACCGTGAGCCTGGATCTTTGATATTCTGTCAAAGACCAAGCCTGTTTATCGTACGTGAGAATCGGGAAAATGCAGCTGTCCATGTGTTTGTGCTTCAATGTGATCGGAATATTGCTTTTCATATAGCTTTTCATAGACTAATAGCTCCTCCAGGCATTTTCAGTGCGTCTAGCAGCTTCTTTGTCTTGTCGTGCCTGGAAGGAAACTATTTGGCCCAGGTATAAGTACTCCTGGACATACTACATTCTCTCGCCATCTACAGTTACTTTGTATTTGGTTCTGTTTGTCATAAGTTTGGTCTTTGACATGTTCATCATCAATCCAGACTCAAAGCTTGCCGAGCATAACTCTTGGAGCATTTGTTGTAATTCTGTAGCCGTGTAGGAAAAAAGGACGATGTCTTCAGCGAACCGGAGGTTTGTATTCTTTCGACATGATTTTTTTGTTTAAATTTTAACCACCTATCGTGGTCACAATGTAGGACCTTACTGACACATTGTTGAGGTCAGATTTATTTTCATCTGAAAAATAACGTCTGCACCCCGTACTACGTATTTAATGTGTTCAAGAAAAGACTACATTTAGCTTGGTAACTTTAATGGTAGGTTATAAACTTCCAAAGCCCGACATAAATTCACTTATTTAAAAGTGCAGAAGCGGAGTATAAAGTGCTTTTAGTTAGCATACGAGAAACATACTTGTGCAAAGAAAAAATCTACTTAACGTACTCAGCTTTAATGCGCTATTTAAATTCAAAGTTTCTGTGAATGCAACAATATTATAAAAAGGTTTTTCCTGCAATAAAACGGTCATTTTTAGGGTTCCGTACCTCAAAAGAAAAAAACGGAACCCTTATAGGATCACTTTGTTGTCCGTCTGTCTGTCTGTCTGTCTGTCTGTCAAGACCTTTTATCTCACGAATGGGTAGAGGTATCAAGTTGAAATTAATACCATATATTAGGATCCATAAACCACACAAGATCTGAAAATTTAAATTTTTTACAACAACGCAATCAAAAGATATGGCATTTTATGTCCTCATCTCCATACATTTATTCAAAAATGCAAAACCTACAGGGTACTTCCCGTTGACTTAAAATTATGAAATTTGGCAAGAAGCTAGGTCTCACAGTACAAATAAAGGGAAAAGTCTGAAATCATTAAATATTACAACTTTTCTCACAACTGATGGTAACCAATTGTGGTGATCTCCCGTTTCAAGAACATTCATATAAGAGAGGGGTCAAGTTGGATGGTTGCTGAGGCGATTTTTGTTTTAGTTCTATTTAAAAACGGGAACACTTACAAACTTAAAAATTGGTATGTTTATTTTTTTTATTTTTTTTTTTTATTTTATTTAAATAGGTACACCAACGACACATTCATACATAAATTTTACAAAAAAATAATAGGACTTAAACTCTATCAACATGTCACTTACAGGCATACACATCTTTCACCAATAATTAATTATGTTTAGTTATTTATTACCAACAACAAACCAAAAATTCATCACAAACTAAATGAAACTTAATGAATTACTAACAAACAACTAAAACAATTTTGAATTTGGAATGTAATATAAAAAATGACAGAAAATGAATTGATTAAAAACATTCTAAAATAAGATTTTTAAAATGGACATAGGAGTCATTAAATGTTTATAGGGCATAGGCTATAAAATAACAACAAATAATAAAATTTGGTCAAGCGCGTGTCGGACTCAAAAAATCTAGCACATTAACTTACTGAAATTTCAACTAATACAATTATGTTTATGTGGTAGTACGGAACCCTCAGTGCGCGAGTCTGACTCGCACTTGGCTGGTTTTTTATTTTCCTGTATCACATTTGTCGCTTCAGAAAAGTCATCATAACATCCCTTGAAACGTCCACTGCAAGACAGGGAGCTCCCTCCAAAATTCCACCAATTACGCACGGGAATGGCTGGGAAGTTAGCTTGACCGCAGTATACAGGGTGTTAGGGACGGTGTACCGATAACTGATTGAAACGAAACGAAATAAATTTTAAATTTAAATTAAATTATTTAAATTATTTATTTTAATTCTTTTTTAAATTTTTAACGAAACTGAACGACTTTTCCAAAGAAAAAATTTTAGGAAATAAAAAAAAATTACCTCTCCATGCAAATTGCTCGCTCTGATCGAACGGTTTGTATGGAAAGGTAAAATAATTTATTCATTTCCCAAAAATATTTCTTTGGGAAAGTTGTTCAGTTTCATTGACTGAGCACGCCCTTTCAGTTTTCGATACACCGTCCCTTACACCCTGTATAAGATGGTACAATGCAGAATGACGCTGCTGGCCACCTTCCGGTTTATAGTCCCTTAGTCGCCTCTTACGAAACCCACGGATCGATATGGTTTGGGACAGATAGACTTCAGAAAAGAAAGGCATTCAAACATACCTTTACTGTCGGTTTTCACATAAAACGACAATTAGATTTTGAATGACGCAACACTTGTTGAAGGCCGGAAGCTTATCAGGACGGGGCAGTTAAGAGCTTTTGTTGAGGCTTGCAACTTGTAAGCAAAAAGCCACGATCACACCTAACTGAATTAGAAGACTAATTCGGCATACATTGCTGGGAGGCTTGGTTATGTTAATTGCAATATCCTTACTTCAACGAGCAATGTATGCTGAATTAGTCATTAAATTCGTAAGGTGTGATCGCGGCTAAGGCGAATAAAATTTACTCTTAGTCCCGTGGAAATTCAAATTACGAAAAAGGTTACCGTTTGTTTTTGTGAAATTGTTATAGATTTCACCATTTCACATACTAATAGCGACACCACCACCATTTCACATATGACGCGAAAAGTAGCCCCTAAGAAGCGAGGAAGACCTCGACTAACATGGATGAGCACAGTTGAGAAGGCCTTGAAAAACGCAAAAATTCCACCTGAGACGACCCGGGACCGAGTGTCCTGGCGAAGAATAGCTAGGAGAGCCGACCCCAAATAATGGGATTAAGGCTAGGACAAGAGAGAGAGACATACTAATAGCGAAGTCTTAAAGATCGTAACCCGCCGTAACCATATTATTATATAGTGTAAAGTGATGTAACTGTAACTGAAGTGATGTAACTAACAACCTAACAATAATACCCTTTCTTAAAACATGGGCGTTACGTTACAAACATCATTAAAAAACGAAAGCTGGCTGTACTTTTTCCTTACAAATTTGATGGCAGCTTATAAATTGGTCCAATTTGCCTTTTCGCTTCTCAGAGCCTTACGCCCACTTCAAACAAAATTGAGAAGTTGAACGAAAGACTTCGTTCCGAAATTCTTCGCTTCGAAACTCTCAAACGATTGTTATTTTACTTTCTTTCCGAGGGTAAGCCACGTCTCTTCCAAAAAGCGATCATTTTCCTTTAGACTCCTTCTCCACTATTTCGTTGTTACAAAACCGTGTCATCTCAATTTTTTTCTTATGTGTATCTGTCATCGGAAAATATCAAGAACAGTAAATTGATACAACTGATTCAGTCAGCTGTCTGTATTGTATTGTGTTATGTTGTATTGTACTGTATTGTATTTTACTGTATTGTATTGTAATAATTTTTTTTTGTTTTTATTACTTTTATTATAGCGGACACAGATATACATAATCTGTGAAAATTTCATTTTTCGACAGGCATCCGAGGCATATTAATAAGGTCCCGTTTTTAGCCCTTCGGTCACGGAACCCAATGAACTAACTCAAAACCGTATCTGACACCGTTCTGTTATCCGAAACCGCACCAGACTACTGCAAAACATCTCTTATTGTTTTTCGGTAAGATCGGAGCATCCTTTTGGACGTTTCTGGGTCATTAGATCGCTATTGTCAAGTCCGAAACATCTGTAAGGAAAGTCTATCATAGTTTATAGAAACGTATGAAGTGTCTTTTTAGGGTTCCGTAGTCAACAATGTGTCGTAAGAGGAGACTAAGGGTTATAAACTGGAGGATGGGCAGCAGCATCATCTTACTTACTGCGGTCACCTACAACCGCTGTCCATGATGCCAGCCGTAACGCTAACAAGCGAGGTGACTATATGGTACTTCCCCTCCACATTTTTCCGGCAAAAGCTTGAATTCTAGAGGGAGCTCCCTGTCCTGTAGTGGACGTTTCATGGGATGTTATGATGATGAGTCAACAATGAACCCTTATAGTTTCGTCATGTCCGTCTGTCTGTCTGTCTGTCCGCGGCTTAGCTCACAGACCCTAAGTACTAGAAAGCTGTACATTTTATCTAGGCCTACAAAGTTTTAAAATAAAATGTAGTAAACAATTTTTTTTTTAGCGTACTTACAAGTAAAGTGGGGCCAATTGTTCTTGTCTACCGCATCGTGTAGGTAAAAAGTTTATAAGTCATGAAAGTTATAAAATACTTAATTCAAACCTGCTTTGCGATAAAAATCTAAAGAAAACTACGGAACCCTATAATGAGCGTGGCCCGACACGCACTTGGCCGATTTTTTTGTATCATTCACTACCCACAGAGTAACAATTTGTGACATTGTTCTCTGCATTGTGTGAGTGAAGCGCTCGTGGAGTGCTCTTGTCAACTAGACATTGGCGGTAATGGCTGTATCTTGAAACGGCCGATTGCCATCTTATTAAAAGTTGAAGTTAAAGTGGTAGTGGTTGACAAGCCCATTGGTGTGGTTGGTAGTGAGTCTGCCTTTCACGCCGTGTGCCGTGGGTTCGATCCCCGCCCAAGGTAAATGTTTGTGTGATGAACACAAGTGTTTGTTCTGCCTTCAGGTGTTATTTATCTATTTATGTATGTACATCAGTCACTGGTACCCATAGTACAGCTTTGTCTAGTTTGGGATCAGATGACCTTGTGTGAAATGTCCCCCAATATTTATTTAATTGATCTTTCACAACGAAAGTTAAGAACTTTGCGTTGGCTGTGAACCCGAAACCCGGATGGGTGATCGCTAGTGGCATTACAACCAGAGCGTTTCCGTACTTCGGAAAGTATGTGGAGATGTTGCATCTCTATGCATCCTTTATCGCGTGTATCATGGGGAGTGCTCTGAAGAATTGTTCGAGCTAATACCTGCTGCAGAATTTCACCACCGCACCACTCGCCAGAAGTTAAAATATCATCCTTACCACTTAGATAACTGGCAATCTTCCACCGTACGTTTTACAAGAAACTTCTTACCACGTACGACCGCACTGTGGAATCAGCTTCCTGCGCAGGTATTTCCGAACGGGTACAACAAGGCAGCCTTCAAGAAACGAGCCTACAAATATCTCAAAGGCCGGCAGCGCACCTGTGATCCCCCTGGTGTTGCAGGTGTCTATGGGCGTCGGTGATCACTTACCATCAGGTGACCCGCCTGCTCGTCTGCCTCCCTCTTCTATAAAAAAAAAAAAAAACCATTGGTTCAGGCTATTGTCAATGTCAATGGTCCCGTGTGGTGCCGGCAAAGAATAGTACCAACCCATACATACCCGTGGGTGTCGTAAGAGGCGACTAAAGGTTAACTGGAGGATGGGCAGGAGCATCCTCCTTTATATCTATATAACATCTTACTTACTGCGGTCACCTACAACCGCGGTCCATAGTGCCAGCCGTAACGCTAACAAGCGAGGTGGCTATGGTACTTCCCCTCCACATTTTTCCAGCAAAAGCTAGAATTCTGGAGGGAGCTCCCTGTCCTGTAGTGGACGTTCATGGGATGTTATGATGATAATGATGATGATTGTCAATGATAATAGTCGTCAAGCCAAGTGAGAGACCATTTGGTGGCTTGAAAACTATGACAGCCAGATCCAGCTTAATTTAAGATTGGATCTGGTTCGCCCTCTGGGTTGCGGAGTTCAGATGGCAGTCGCTCTGTGTGAAAACCAGTGGCCTTGTCTTATCCCCTAGGTGAGGTAGCCGATTCCAAAAAACCATAGGTAAAAACGGAATGATGACGTTCCCTTCCCTGGGTGAGTGAAGCTCTCGTGGAAAAGTGGCAGTTGATCTTTCTTTCCTATATTAGTAATGGTAGAGGAGCCGCGAAGGATTTTTCAGTTGATGTTGATGTCTCAGTAGATGGGGCTTTATAAAGGGATCACGGAAATCTATGTAAGATTTTTTTTTTATCGTCAATGGGCCAGCGCAATGGGCTTACTCTTGACCTCGATCTAGTCTTGAAGACAGAGATGATGTCCCAGACTGGAGCTCGTTGTTTTTCCTTGTCTCGGATGGCACGTTAAGCCCTTGCTTCCAAATACTGTAACCAACGACACATTAAACTAAGTCAGAGACCATTTAGTGGCCATTTAGTTTGACCACTAATGTGGTTAAGCCTAATCTAGGTTTGGGTCTGATCCCTTTGGTTTGCGAATGTCAGACAGCAGTCGCTCTCTGCAAACACCATACCCTCGTCACACACCAGACACTACATACATCGAGGGCGAATTTGAAATTTGAAATTGGAAGGTCGCGTAGGCTTGCATATTCAGTACAAAAGACCCTCAGAAGGACCACGAGAATCTCACGGGCGGGTGCGCGCGGCGGGGTATAGATTGCAAGGAGAGCGGAGAGTGTCCGTTCTGTATGAAAGCACCAAAGAGATTTGAACCTCGCTACGCTCGGTCAGCGAGGTTAAAATCTCTTTGGATAGTACTATTTCTTTATTCTGTTCCCTTGTCTTAGGCGCTCAGCAGATGAAGGGGCGGACCATAGAGTAACACGATTTTCGCGCGCGGGCTTGCGCGGTTTGACGCGTTGCTCTATGGGGCGGACATACGCGGGCAGTCACGGACATTGTCGCCAGTGTGGCCGGTATTGCGAAAATTATAGTTTTTATCAGAATAAAATTCAAATATAACAAGTTTAAAAGTTGCTCTATGTTTCAAACTAAATCAAAATCAATCTGAACAACCTTTTCGAGTGATTAATTCTTTGAATTCAAGCTGTTTTTCTTTTCAAATTAAAGATTTTGGAAAATACGCGCATAGAAACGGAGCGTTTTTTTCATGTCAATGACTATTAGTAATACGAAAATAATTGCAGTACCGGCCACACTGGCGGACTGTCAGAACAAAAAGTCTGTCGTCTATCAAATTATTGTAGTAGCCGAGTCCGTAAAAAAATAAATCTTCTTCTTCTTTGCGTGTCGATGGCGTTGTCATTTGTTGAATACAGACACATGCACTACGTTTCGTTTTGCGTCTATTATAACTTGCTGCGTGCATGTGGTAGGGGACGCAGGTAATTAAGGCACAATCACACCTTCCTAAATAAAAAGACTAATTCGGCGTACATTGATGGGAGGCTTGGTTTTGTTAATTCCAATATCCTTATTACAACCAGCAATGTATGCCGAATTAGTTTCTGAATTGGTGAAGGTGTGATCACGGCATTAAGACAGGATTCTTTGATTATAATAATTCAAGGGCAATATAACGTCAGACATGTAAAGCCACGCCAATGTTTGACACGCTTAACTTAGTCAACGCAGAAGCAGGAGGCATACTGCGAGTGTCATCCTTGACTGAAATAGTTTTAATATTTGTATAGCTATTTATAGTTTTCACGTGCAAGGATTGAAATAGAAACAATTTGGTGTAATTCAAGAACGACAGTCGACTTTAATGACCTCTTTTATATAGATCTTTGTCAAGCTATACCTACACATGTAAAATAATGGTAATTTTGACTTAATTAAAATTTGCATATGAATACGCGCATGGTTTTAGCCAGACAGCCACAGCAACGCGTGGCTGGGCACTTTTTCAAAGACTATGAATACGCAGATGATACGAAGTCATATAGCTATTTTACCGGAAAAAGTTATAAAGGGTGTTAGGGACAGCCTTCTGAAAAAAAAATTCCGCGTCTCCATACAAAATTGTAAACTTAATCGGGCAGTTTGTACGGAGAAGTCGATTTTATTTTTCGTTTCCTGAAAGTTGTGTTCACTGAAAGTTGTTTAGTGTCGTTGACTGATCATGCCCCTTCAGTATTTGGAAAGCTGTCCCTAACACCCTGCATAACCACAAACTACATAGACACCGAAAAACCACAACCCTAGGTGGAGTCCAAACCTGCGTCCTGTTCGTAATACACCGAGGATGTTTTACCAACTAGGCCCCGATTTATACTTAGTGTGAACAATAGTTTGGATAACTGTTTGACCCATTGCTTGACATGGTCATGTGATTCATTATGAGTCTAGTATGCGCCAAGCAATGTACTTCTACTTGTCACTCAATTTTCCATGAAAGTGTAAATCGTCTACTAGACATGCGCAACTCTCCTTAGTCTGAAACTGATTTGTTTCAAAACGGGATGTTGAAAGCATAGACATAAGCATAGAAGACCAACAATGAGTGCGAGCGAGAAACAAATCTCTTATGGTGATACTGCAAGATAGCAAAGGATAGCGAATCGAATAGCTCTGTAACCGATTTTGAATGACAGGGAGCCACTTTGAGCCACGCGAAAAACCAGCTTTCCAGTTTTTTGTAAAAAATTGCGTAAAAACTACATATTTATATAAAAATAAGGATACTTTTAATTATGACGGTGTGTAGTGTAGTTGGATGTGGTGTTAATTACAAAAATAGTCCAGAGAAATGTACATTTCACGGGTAAATTCTTAGGACGTTATTACTTTTGAACTATATGTTTTTTTGCTTAAAATAACTTATATTTCATGTTTAAAATATAGAATAGCTTCTTCTGAATTGCTAATTTTCGTATTTTGCATTGAAAAAAGTTTAGTTGTTGATAATGTTCTGAATTTTAGTGTTATATTTTTCATCAATATAGCTCACATTTACGCTAGGGCTTGACTCAAATTTATCGATACCTATTTTCTTTATGTTTATAATACGAGCTTACAGACGCATTGTTACTTACTTGATTTACCATTTTCGTCTTGAAATAAACAGAAGTAGGTCAGTCCTAACTTTGTTTTGCCATTTTGTTCAACAGTTTCCAAAGGATTCGAATATAAAAGGAAAATTGATAAGAGTGATTGGACGAGTTGGAATCCTAAAAAATACTCTTAAGTTTGTAGCAAACATTTTCTAGATGTAGATATATAAAAGAAAATGTCGACTAAATACAACTTTATTAAAAGGAGCTAACAGATTCGGAAGCTTGGAATCGGGGTTGACTAATTTAGTTCCGTTACCAATTTAAAAAAAAAATCAGCACCGGCAGCCATTTCAGCAACCGGCGCCGGTCGGTAGCTCATATAGGACCCGGCGCCGGCAGCAGCGGAGGCACTTCCGTATAGTTATTATCGGCTCAAACAAATTGTTACTAAAATATAATTTCATTCCTTCCTTAAAACTGACTATTCTAAAATTTTTGTGTATAAAGTAGAAAATCGCATAATTTCACAACCACAGACAGTATTCGAACCTGCGTCTTCTCCGTAAGTACCGGAGACGTTTTACCTACTAGGCTAAAATGTGGTTCTGTCTGATGTTGTGAAATATGCGTCTTCAATACGCATTCCAACGTTGCGTTGCGTTTGTGGTTGTGAAATTTAGCGATTTTCTGCTTTGTAGAATTATCAGCCATTAACGTCTTCAATGGTCTAGTGGTTAGAGCGCTCGGCTCTCGATCCGGAGTCCGGAGGTTCTGTTTTTGATTCCTGGTGGGGACTCTGTCAGACAAAAATCCCTTTGAGCGGCTTCCCCAGTTTGGTTAGGACATTGCAGGATGAATCACCTGATAGTCCGATAAGTTGGATAATTCCGTGCTTCGGAAGGCACGTTAAGCCGTTGGCCCGACTACTACCTATGGATGTAGTCGTTAAAGAGCCATATGTGAGAGGCCTTTGGCGGCCTCAAATACTATATTTTGACATTTGCTCCATAAATAAAAAATAAAAAAAATACATTTGGCCTAAGATAGGGGCTCATGCTGGTGGCACTGGTCATGCAGTGACGAAGATAAAAAAATGAGGTTTGAACAAAGAAACATAAATTACAGTTCCACCGACTTTTTTGGGTTGGTACCTAGAAAAGGGGCTTTCTGTAATCGTAAACGGTAGTTGCATATAATATAGCCATAGCCGTCACGCAACATTTCGTCAGTGAATATCAATCTCATACATTTTTATTCTATACTACTGGCATTTACGATAGTAGAAATCCACTTATCTACGGCCCCAGGCGGAGAAATGGAGGATTATCGACACTACTACCTACTACAAGTGAAACACTGCGATTGTTGACAGCGACGCTACCGCCTGAACAGACAAGTCAATGTCGCCAGGGTACTCGAATATCGATACCAAAATGTACATCACTATCTAACGCACACATTGACAAATCAAAATTGGTTACGCGTTTTCGGGCTCTTTGTTTATCTATAGGCAGTAAGCTGCCGTTATTCATAATCTAAGGTTGAAAGACAGTCCGGAAGTGAGAAAGCGCGGGCACAGAATATATAATAGTAAACAAGTTTGCGCAAGATATGTCGACACATATCACGGAAGCTGGCAGTCAGAAACCGAAGACAGCTTGGCAAAAAACACATAAAACCGGCCAAGTGCGACTCGGTCTCGTGCACCGAGTATTCCGTACCACTAAGATAAAAATACTGTCTTGGTTATGGACGCGCAGTCACGCAGAAATGTATTAAATTCGCGCGATTCCGACACACATTGACCAATTTTTAAGGGTAGGGGAGAGCGGGGCTGGTTTTGCCGGGGGTAAGTTGTTCCGACGCAAATATCTCAAAAATAAAAAGCGATAGCTATAATTTCTTAATGCATCGCGAAATGTCTAACGGTCACGCCCATACGGCTGCCACTTTAGATGCGCCAACGACGCGGACCTGGCGGGTGTGTGGGTAGCGGTCTTCCAGCACCACGTTAGTAAATTTTTTCGTGTTTATACTTTTTGGGCTTTACTTGGCATTTACGGTGCTACGTACTTGGGAGTTTTATTGAAGTGATCGTAATTTATCCATTCGTGTTAATCTATGCAGTTTTTATGCTTTGTATCAGTGATCTTTTGAAAATGTGAAAGTTTTTCAATGTCTTCGATACGGGGTAAAAAGTGCCTTTCATTTGGGGCTATTAAGGAATAAAAAGGCTAGGTAGCTGTCTTTTTAATATAATTCAATTATTGGTTAGTATAACGTCGATATGTTTGATGGTTTCTGATTTCTAAATCCATTTCGAACCATTAAAATGATCAAATATTAAGACCGGCACTATCAACCTCAGCCCCGGCACAATTTGCCCCCGAGAGGGGTCAGTTGTGCCTAGCCACCACTGCTTCTAAAAATCACTATTTGTAGAAAACTATGAAAAATGACCAAAAACTCGATTCAAATATAAAAAATAGATTAAATTTAAGGTCGGATAGTCTACAACTACCATTCTTAGCATTCATATTACTTGATTTATTTAAAGATTTGTCAAAATCGGCACGTTCAGCCCCGCTCTCCGCTACCTAAAGTGGGATTGTTTTTTTTTTCTTGTATACCACATAGTGGGTGTCGGTGGATAGGTCTTTTCAAAAATAATGTGAGTCTGCAAATAACATTTTTCGATTAAGGGATCCGTTTGTGAAGGCTATGAAATATAGGCTATGAGCAGATATAGTCTCTACCTTCTCTGCAAATCTACACAAGACTTGCTCAACGCAGTTATAAGCATTTAAAAATAAAATCTTGGGAAAAAAACATTTTTTAGGGTACTTAAAGTTGGAGTGCTTTTTTTTTTTCTTGTCTACCACATAGTGTGGGTGTCGTTGGATAGGTCTTTTAAAATTAATATGATTCTACAAATAACATTTTTCGATTTAGGGATCCGTTTGTGAAATGTTAAGCTTGAAAGCGCAATTTTTTGTTGCCCCCTTCGAAAAACTACGGAGTCCTACAATGCGCGTGGCCCGACACGCACTTGGCCAGTTTTTATTTAAAGTTTCGGCAAGTTTTATCGGATATCGTGAGGCGTATGTGGACAGTATTCCAGTAAGTTTTTTTTTATCGAGAAACAGTATGCTATGTATTACAATTTATGTACCCAGGCAGGATGCACAGGTGTTGTGGGTGTCGGTCGACACGGTTGAACTCAAGTTTATTACCCCTCATACTGGCAACACAAACAAGCCTAATATAATATTGTTTGTGTTACGGCGAGACGCTTGAAATTTCTTTTTAATCTTTTCTGTTTATAAGTGCATGGTTATGAATGACGTTTATAAACAACTTTACGAACTGATTGTTGATGCTTCGCTCTTTCTTTTTTAATGCTTTTATGTGTATGTAATTCCCGGTGGTGGCTTTAATTAAATAATTATGGTAAATAATATAAGTACATAAGTAAAATAATTAAATTAAAAAAATTGCATAAAGATTTTTTTGCATTTATTGCCCCGATCTTATTTGTCATTTAAAAAAAATGCGGATTCATTAAAATCATAAAAGTTAGATATACCTAAATACTCGTAGGAAGACGTAAGACCCGAGAGATTTGCACAGGTATACCAAAAGACCCTATATAAGTGCCATAATTTTAAGCGACTGTAAACTAAACCATTTTCCTTATAAATAAATGTTTACCCAAAACTTTTCACCGTCGATAGTAGATTATCACTTGAGATTAATATTTTTTTGGAAAAGATGTTCAGTTTTATAGCAGGTTCAATTTGTATCCTTTTTGATACATCAAATACGAGTATAGGGAGAAAGGGAAATGAAAATGAGTGCAGTAACTTTATAAACATATTTTGAACAATTGATTATGTAAAACCTCCGAACACTCAGCAGGTCACATGTAATGTGAAGGCATGAGCTTGAAATATTTCCTTTTTTGCAAAGAAAAATATTGCTAACTGCTCAGCAAACCACCCGCAAAAATTTGCACGGTGCTTTATTACTTTTATCTCAAATACAATGTTTTAGAAATACACATAAATAACTTGTAAACGTAGCAAGAAAACACTCTTTGACGGACATCATTTCTCAGAGTAACAATTCTCTCGACTTCACAAGCAATAACTCATAAAACTTCACAGAATTTTTTATACAGTTGTTCCACCGAGGGAATTCACGCGAAACATTTAATTGTCGCAAATTTTGACGTGTTATGATTTTGAGTGACATCTGCAGGTGTTATACCTTAATACGTTCACATTTATAATTAGATAAGTGACTACTAAAGCGTGTTTTTTAATGGTT
Organism: Athrips mouffetella; assembly: GCA_947532105.1. Lineage (NCBI taxonomy): Eukaryota > Metazoa > Arthropoda > Insecta > Lepidoptera > Gelechiidae > Athrips > Athrips mouffetella. The sequence continues at coordinate 29,663,308 of OX383963.1, forward strand.
TTGGCGCTTGCAGGTGCGGAGAACGGAAGAAGAGGTGGGGCTTCTCTGATAACGACAAGTGTTAATGCGGCATTTTGCAATATATGACACACTTGCTTTCGTGCCCTACCTCCTCAGTTTCTTGCACCAAGGAGGACCTTTTTGAAGGCAACGAAAGAGCTATTGCTGTAGCCACATTTTGGGCTTAGTTACTATAAAATCATTTGCCATTGGTACGAAAAGAAGAAGAAGGAGAATGGTTTTGCCCCCAAAGTCCAGTGATTCTATTTATGATAATAAACAATTTTCACAAAGAAAAAATTTTTTTACTTGAGAAATATTTTTCGACTACCGCAAAGTAGTTATGTGATCTACTCATTTTATTAGGGAAGAATTTTTTTTTGAGAGTTAATTGTTTTCTTCGGGAAAGTTATTTGTTTTCATGCGTAGAATTATTAGGTTTCGGGATCAAAACCAATGAAAATTCACCCTGTATATTGTGCTATAATATTTAATGCGTATTTCATGCTTCGGAGGGCATGCTATGCTTTTGGTACCGGTTACTGTTACCATAGAATACATTCATGTATTCTATGACTGTTACTGTTAGCTAAGAAAAAAATATTTGAAGCTTAAACACTTTGACAGGCAGATTGGCTACTAACTTAGCAAAGTCGCATCAAGAACTGGGTCTGAGTTGGCAGATTTTACTCAGAAAGATTACCATCTGAACTCCGCAATCCAAAAATTGGGCGCTATGGGCAGTGGTAACTGGTAACCACTGACCTCAGGTGGCCCACAAGCTCTCTTGCTCACTTGTTACATAAAAAAACCGGTCAAGTGCGAATCGGACTCGCGCGCCGAGGGTTCCGATATACTTTTTGTATTTTTGGAAGCAATAAAGTCCATTTTTAGCACCGCAAAACTAAATTAGTTTGTAAAGGTTATTTGCAGATTTTTTAAAAACTATGCGAGTTACAAAGATTCTTTTATTTTTGCAAGTAAATCCCTTTCATATGATACCCCACTCGACCTAGTAGCGACAATTTGAAATTTGACCCCCCCCCTATTTTGGCCCCCTTTACATTAATAATCATAACTTTTCCGAAATTCTTTCATGTGCAGTTAAGTTGGGCAACTATATTTTTAAACTATTCCAAATTTCAAGTCGATAGCATGAGTGGTTGCTGAGATATAGAGGAGTGACAGACAGACAGACAGACAGATAGACAGACGGACAGACAGACGGACAGACAGACGGACAGACAGACGGACAGACTGACGGACAGACAGACGGACAGACAGACGGACAGACAGACGGACAGACAGACGGACAGACAGACGGACAGACAGACGGACAGACAGACGGACAGACAGACGGACAGACAGACGGACAGACAGACGGACAGACAGACGGACAGACAGACGGACAGACAGACGGACAGACAGACGGACAGACAGACGGACAGACAGACAGACGGACAGACAGACAGACAAAGTCGCACCATAAGGGTTCCTTTTTTACCATTTTGGTATCGGAACCCTAAAAAGGACGGGTTGCACTCCGGGAGTGCCGGCAGAAGTGAAAACTTAAACATCAACGTTGTGCATTTTTGAATATTTTGGAATGGTATATATATATATTAAAGTATATACAATATTCATTTATTGCGCTATCGTAGACAAACATGACAGTAGACAATCTTTGTCAGATCTGACGCGCCGCTAAAGAAGTTTTAACTTCAAAACTTAAACATCTGACGCGAGATCTGACGCGACATCTGACGTGAATTTATTTTTTTTACCCATCTAAAAAAGTCTAAAAAAAGTTGCCAATGTTAGTGGCAAACTTGGCAGTCGGAGCTTTTAAAAACCACCAAAAGAGATGTCAGGTATTAAGGCTTAACCTGTAATACTCGACGTCAATGCAAGATGTATAATTTGTATGTGTAAGGTCCATCTTGAGAGTAGTCTTACACTTGAGATGGATTTATCAATATGACTCTAAAGGGTTCAATGTAAGTGGCTCACTTGAAAGTTGGAGCTTTCAAGCCACCACAAGAGCCCTGACTTGACTTAAAGATAATATCCAGCGACTATATTTAAGTTCAATGAAGTAAGTTTTTTAACAAATAAACTAGTCCATCAAACCAGAATAACTGTTTTGAACCTGAAACCCACACAGTGTAATAATAAAAAATATCTAAATAAAATCCTTTACATATCACATATGAAAAAATATTTTCTAGAAAAATTTTCAATGAAACAATTGCCAAATCGAAAGAAAACAATCCAACGATTATAAAAGTACTCTCGTACACACGGCCGCACATCGGTAGAAACACTTTTGGACCTTATGGCGTGGTAAAACAGTTGAAAAAGTTTCTACCGACAAGCGGTTGACCGTACCATAAATGAATTTTAAACCAAACAAACATTTTTAAAGTAAACTGTCAGAAGAAATACGATGAATATTTCGCACAGCTCTTGGTCATAAAAAGCAAATCCCTGCGAGTTAAACGATGATGCAAAAGGCAAAAAACATTGAGTGAAAATCGTCCAAGGCTGACACAATATATTTTTACACGGTGGAGCGAAATATTTTGGTATCTCTTTGATTAGTACAGTCAGCCGCACATCAGTGGTAACAGTTTGACCCAGAGCAGTATTCTGGTTTCTGTTGTTTGTTTGCTTGGCTTACGAGTAGCTTAGCTTGGTTTTGTTACCTGTTACTTGCTGTCGTGTGTACATGTATGTATAAAGATAAGTTGCCACTTGCTACGTCAGAAAAACAGAAAAGGCCAGCACGGGATTTAAAGTGATATTAACAAAAATAGGTCTTTCTGGCAGGGAATAGAAAACCCATTGATACGGTGAACCGTTTTAAATGGTTAACAGAAAAAAAACATTTCGGTAAATCTGGGATTGCGTAAGCGGTGGCGACACGTGGCAGTTTATCTTTTCGGTAACCTGTTAAAACAAAAATAAGTATGGCTGTTTCATCATCATCATCATAACATCCCATGAAACGTCCACTACAGGACAAGGTGCTCTCTCCAGAATTCTAGCTTTTGCTGGAAAAATGTAAAGGGGAAGTACCACAGTCACCTCGCTTGTTAGCGTTGTAGGTGACCGCAGTAAGTAATGTTAGATACAAAGGAGGATGCTGCTGCCCATCCTCCAGTATTTAACCCTTAGTCGCCTCTTACGACACCCACGGGTATGTAAGGGTTGGTACTATTCTTTGCCGGCACCACACGGGGCATGGCTATGGCTGTTTGCCTACTTTAAAATAAAGAAACTGCACAACTGCCCTTTTTTAGGTTTTTATCAACCGAAATGATTCGGTATACCGAAATAACTGTTAACCGAAACAAACTGTTCACCGGATTTTGAAAAGGTCACTCATTCGGTTAGGTTAACTGTAACCGTCTGTTTTCTGCTTTCTAGAACTATCAGACTAAGAACCTGGTCAAGTGCTAGTCGAAATCGTGAACAATGCAAACAGACAGGCAAACGGAAAAATTTGACTCAGTTATAGGGCGACATTTGGATAAAGACGATCCTAAACGGTCCTAAAATATCTGAAACTAACCACGCTGTAACGCTAACAAGCGAGGTGACTTTGGTACTTCCCCTCTACATTTTTCCAGCAAAAGCTAGAGTTCTGGAGGGAGCTCCCTGTCCTGTAGTGGACGTTTCATTGGATGTTATGATGAACCGCTTGGTTAGAGCGTTCGATTCTCGGTCCGGAGGTTTTGGGTTCGATTCCCAATGGGGACACTTTCAAACAAAAATCACTCTGGAAATCTTCTCCAATTTGTTTAGGACAATGCAGGATAATTTACTTGATTGTGCAATAATTAAGATAGAATGGATGGACTGCATGCTAAGTTGTTGATCCTGGCTATTTTCTAGGGAACTATTCATTAAATATATGTTTTGACAGAGGCCTTCTGTGGCTAAACAAGTTTCAGAGTTTGCAGGTTCGGTCATTGATCTTACAACCCACATAACATAATGACTACTACGAACTTGCGATGTCCATTAAAACTGCGAATGATCAAATGATTCCAGCATGATGTAAATCTATCATAAAAAGTACGAAATTTTGCTTTCCTAGCTGGTTTTTGTGCCTTTTATCTTGAAAGTGGAAAAATATGAATATTTACACGTTTGAAAAAGCGTCAAAAGTTGAAACTCTATAAAAACGAGACAAAAACAGAACTACAATGATATAGGAATATAACTGTGCCAAGGTTGGAGTTGTTGGTTGCTGGTGCCATATTGGTAATAAACTGACGAGCTGACCTAATAATTATTAATAGTGATCAACCGGATTGGTCCACATAAAAAAACATTTTAACATAAAAGATAAAGCTATAAAAATGCGTGGAAAAGGAAAGATTTCCAAAATATTATTCAAAGTCATTGTACTCTAAAAACTGGTGACTCTTTGTAAGACTCTTTGTAAGACTCTTTGTAAGAAAGATTTGATTATATGTTTGAATTGAATAGGAAACTTATAGAACGATTTGAAAAATTCTTACACCATTATTTATCTTCGCATTATCCCTGAAGAACATAGGCTATAGAATATTTTCAAATAAGTAGCAGTTGATCCTATTGTATCGTATCCTAATAAAGGTTATAAATCTGCCCATGAAACTGAACAACTTTTCCCAAGGAACATAGGTCACATACAGTTTTGAATATAGAACACAATAATATTTTGACCTCCCATCGAAACTGCATTAGCTGATAGCGCATTTTGCATGGGAGGTCAAATTTGGTTTTTCGTTTTTCGACCTATGTCTCTTAGAAAAAGTTTTTAATCTCACATCCTTGAGTATTTTAAAACCTTTCCGTTAAATGTTGTATAGTAGGAAAGGATACAATAGTTTCAGTTCACGTGAAATTTTACATTATTACTCTTCTCCCAACAAATAACCAGCTGTCAGAATTCATTCTAACTTGTCAGGATTTCAGGCACTTACAGGCTTTTTGGCGAACTTACACAATCTTACACAGGCCTTAGCCTGATTTTATATATTTCTAAGGATCGTATTGATAAATCCCTCTCAAGTCTACGATAACACTTAAGATGCATAATTTGTATGTGAAATGTATATCTTGAGAGCAGGCTCACACTTAAGTTGGATTTATCAATACAACCCAAAGAAACATTTAAAAAACAGCAGCAGCAAAGTGGTGGACTAACGTCAGAAACCTATTATGAGCTTCGTGCTTGCTAACTAAATGTTATAAGTTTTTTTCTACGACTTTTAGAAATTGGCGAATAATATTTCAACCATTTCGCAATATTGGGAAATAACATAGAGTATATATTTGAGGTTCATGTAATTATATAAAAAGAAAGTCGTGGGTAATATAGATTTATAAGCCTAGTTTACAAAAGGGCAATAAAAGCGAATCGGTCTTGATAATACCGACCCAAAACCGTTTGTAGAGCGCGTGCAGAAGCCCGGCGGCGGTATAAATAGTTATCGATTTAGCCAACAAATTGACGCCTGCTCTTCTCCCAATATGTGTTACCAGCTGTCTAAATTCGTCCTAATGTTTCAAGATTATAGACACTTACAGACTTATTGGCGAACTTACACCGGCTTTTTATTTTCTTTTCTACTAGGTGAATAAATTAGATTATACCTAAAGTAGACTTTCGTAAATTAGACCTTATACTTTCTTAGCATTACTTATCATACATCATTACCAGGAACTCGGTATTAATATCAGGGTTTTTGCTATTAAACAAGTTTTCAAAATAAGCAACATTTTTGTTATAACATTGAATAAAATTTTTGCTCGATCCACTTGTCATGTTGTATCGAAAAGCAAAATATATATTTTTTTTAAATACATTTTAGTAAAATTAATGGTACTACTTATGCATGAAACGCCTCATTTTGATTTAAGAGTGTCGAATTACATCACGAAAATACAGTTGATCCAGGGTGTCTACTCTCAAAGTCCGATATATCGAAACGATACTACTCGAAACATGCAAATGCAAAACTTCGTCTCTTGACAAAAGAGTAGAATATTGGTTGGATGCGGTTTGAAAATTCATCCAACCAATATTCTACTCTATTGTCAAGGGACGAAGTTTTGCAGTTGCATGTTTCGAGTAGTATCGTTTCGATATATCGGCCTTTGAGAGTAGACACCCAGGCAGTAAGAAACAAATAGATAGCCAACTTTACTGAACATAGTCTTTGCATCATCATGTACAATACGAACAGCCAAGGAATGGAGTAATATGTTTCTGAGTTCATATATACAGGGTGTAAGGGACAGCCTCCCGAATACTGAAAGGGCATGATAAGTCAATGGAACTGATCAAGTTTCAGCGAATAAAACTTTCAGGAAATGAAAAAAAATTTCGGCCTCTCCGTACAAACTGTCCAATCCTTGTATGGAGAGGCTGATTTTTTTTTTCATATCCTGAAAGTTTTATTCGCGGAAAGTTGTTCAGTTACGTTGGCTAATCATGCCCTTTAAGTATTCGGAAGGCTGTCCGTTACACCCTTTATATATAATCCGAACCTATTTTAGACGTAGTGACTAAAATTGAGAAAGGGATGCTGAGATGGTTTGGTCATGTAGAAAGTATGAATAAAAGAAGATTGACGAAATAGATCTACAAGGCGAGAGTGAATGTGAACGTTGGAAGGGTAAGGCCTCGGCGAACGTACCAGGACCAAATTCAGGAAGTTCTGAATAAAGGCCAGGTTAAAAGTACCCTAAACCGACGAGCAAGGTTCAGGAAGCAAGGGAAGTATGTCAAGATCGTAGCAGGTGGAGAACTGTGGTCTCTGCCTACCCCGACGGGAACAAGGCGTGATGTTATGTATGTATGTATTTTAGTCGCGAGTAAATAGGCTTCTTCTGGGTGAGCTTTTTCCATCATCGACCTCATCTTTGTACCCAGGCCTATATTGATGTCAAGGAACCCATTTAATTAAAATTATCTGGAAGACCTAGCGATAGCGCTGAAAGGTTTTTGAATCTTGAAGCTCTGAGGATACGAATTTTCCCAGAAATAATACCTACCTAGATCGAGTTTTCACCCGCAAATACTTTTACCCTTCTTGTTCATTGAAATCGTTAGAGCTCTTTTTCATTAAGTAGTGGTGGCATCTCTGTTAGTTTTCTAACTGTCGTGGCTTACAAAAGAGGCATTGGTCTATAAAAACCGGCCAAGTGCGAGTCGGACTCATGCACCTAGGTTTCCCTACCACATAGGTATAAATATGGACCCACTGTCTCGCAAAAGTGTATTAAATTCTCGCGAGTCCGACACGCACTTGACCAGTTTTTGATGGATGAATTTAAGATCCATTAAGATTTTTTTTTTATTATTCATTTTTATAGCGACAACAGAAAATAAAATTTTAACTGCCTACCTAATGCGGTTCATGAGATACAGCCCACTGACAGACAGACAAACAGACAGACATCGACATCCGACACATACTTGACAAGTTTTTATTATTTGTTGTTATTCTATAGCTTATGCACTCTAAACATACCAAATTTCACGCTTGTATTAAGTGTTCCCGTTTTAATGATGGAGCTAAAACAAAAATCGACCAAAAATAATCGGAACCATATTAATACGGTTCCGTTTTTCACCATTTGGGTACAGAACACTAAAATGCTCCCTGAAAACATATCTGTGTTGGCAAATATTTGTTATTCAGTACCAATCATAAACTTTTACATAAACAAACTGCTATTGGTTTTAATATGCAAAACGACGAGCGTGTTCATGATATTTCGTGTTTCAAATAGTTACAACTTCTGTTATTTTATTCACTGAACAAATTCCAGAGATTGTTGTTTTGAATTCGAAAGTGAATTAAAGTGTTCAAGCATGTGTAAAACTTAGTAAAGCTGCAGCTATATTAAAAATAAATTAATTACTTATTATTATAGTTTTTTGACATGCTATCCTGTATGATATCCATTTGCCCTCTTATAAGTAAGGTCAAAAAAAAAAATTCTACGACTTTTGGAACTATGCAAAACAAATATTTGTCTTTCTGTACAAAATTATTAAATCAGTACGGGAATTGGATATATTTTAAGTCGCAAAAGTCGTTTAAAAAAGTTGTTGCTCTTGGTCTAATAAGAAATAAAATAAAACCTAGTATTCATTATGTATTTGCCTGTTGGTGTTTTGAATTAGCTCTTAGTCCAGGAGTGGACGTTTCGTGTGACGTAATGATGACTCCATATAAAGACAGGAAATAAAATAGAGGGATGGAAAATAACAACTATAATTGCACTTGCTCTCTACCAAATTAATCAGACATGACTCAGTCGTTTCAGACTCAGGAATTTTATAATATACAGGCCTTTGCCCAGCACTGGGACAGTATAGGATAGTAAAAAAAAAACCGGCCAAGTGCGAGTCGGACTCGTGCCCTAAGGGTTCCGTACCTATCTACCATATGTAATACTAAAAGCTTTTACTCTTTGACTTTCAATCTCCGCGACCATCCAACTTGACCTCTCTTTTGTAGAAAAGTTCTTGACACAAGAGCTCACCTTAATTGGATACTATTAGTGGTGAGAAAAATTAAATATTTAATTATTTTAGATTTTTCCTTTTATTTGTACTGTGAGACCTAGCTTCTTGCCAAATTTCATAATTTTAGGTCAACGGAAAGTACTTTCTAGGTTTTCCTTTTGTGCAGAAATATATGGAGATGAGGACATAAAAGCCATATCTTTTTATTGCGTCGTTGTTAAAAAAATTCATATCTTATTTCAACCTGATACCTCTACCCATTCGTGAGAAAAAGGGTCTTTACAGACAGGCAGACGGACAACAAAGTGATCCTAGAAGGGTTCCGTTTTTTTAAATTGAGGTACGGAACCCTAAAAAACAGGTTGTAAGGGACTCGTTCCCGAAAACTCACCGGACATGATCAGTCACCGTAACTGAGCAACTTCCAGTACATAAAACTTTAAGAAAATGAAAAATAATCGGCCTCTCCATACAAACTGTCTTATTAAGTGTACAATTTAGTATGGAGTGGCCGATTTTTTTTTCATTTCCTGAAAGTTTTATTCACTGATAGTTGTTCAGTTACGTTGGCCGATCATTCCATTTCAGTTTACGGAAACTAGTCCCACCCTATAAAAGTGATGCAAATTTTTTAATCAGTAGTAGGTATGTTTTTAAAATAAGCAAATTTGGTTGCCTACAAATATTATATCATAAAAAGAAAAATATATAAAAATATCCGTATAGTTTTGCTTAATGTAACACAATGAAATAACTGGAAGTAACACACTATTTCCACACCGAAAAGAGAAAATATGGGCACGATGGTAACAATTTCTTCTGGTGGTATAATATTGCTACGAACTGTGAATTTACTAGACATGAACATTCACATAAAGGGAAAATTATGCCATAAATCTGAAGGAGCAATATCTACTGTTATTATTTTTCCTCTAGGTTTGATTCGAAAAAGCGATTTTCCACTCACTCTATGGGGTGTAAAGGACAGCTTTCAGAAAACTAAAGGGGCATGCTTAATCAATGAAACTCAACAACTTTCAGTGATTGAAACTTTCAGGAAATGCCAAAAACTATCGGCCTCTTTTTACAAAATGTCCAATGAAGTTTACCATTTCGTATGGTGATGCGGATGTTTTTTTTTCATTTCCTGAATATTTGTTCAGTATTGTATTGTATTTGTTCGTTTGTTGAATATTTTCCGAAAGTTGTTCAGTTACGCTGACTCACACTCATTACATCCCATGGAACGTCCACTAGGTCCCTCCAGAATTCCAGCAACAACGCGTGGTACATAAGAGGGGATTCACCATAGTCACCACGCTTGTAAGCGTTGCGGCTGGCGACCGCTGTTGTTGGTGACCGCAGTATGTAAGATGGTACGATACACAGAAAGATGCTGCGGCCTATCCTCCGGTGCACAAACCCTTAGTCGCCTCTTACGACACCCACAGGTGGGACTCGGAGATGGGTTGGTACTACTCTTTGCCGGCACCACACGGACAGATACAAATTATTAGTAAATTTTCTGTAAGCTGTCCCTTACACCCTGTATAAGAAATGAGGTATTATTTTATTTTATTTTATTTTATTTTATTTTATTTTATTTTATTTTATTTTATTTTATTTTATTTTATTTTATTTTATTTTATTTTATTTTATTTTATTTTATTTTATTTTATTTTATTTTATTTTATTTTATTTTATTTTATTTTATTTTATTTTATTTTATTTTATTTTATTTTATTTTATTTTATTTTATTTTATTTTATTTTATTTTATTTTATTTTATTTTATTTTATTTTATTTTATTTTATTTTATTTTATTTTATTTTATTTTATTTTATTTTATTTTATTTTATTTTATTTTATTTTATTTTATTTTATTTTATTTTATTTTATTTTATTTTATTTTATTTTATTTTATTTTATTTTATTTTATTTTATTTTATTTTATTTTATTTTATTTTATTTTATTTTATTTTATTTTATTTTATTTTATTTTATTTTATTTTATTTTATTTTATTTTATTTTATTTTATTTTATTTTATTTTATTTTATTTTATTTTATTTTATTTTATTTTATTTTATTTTATTTTATTTTATTTTATTTTATTTTATTTTATTTTATTTTATTTTATTTTATTTTATTTTATTTTATTTTATTTTATTTTATTTTATTTTATTTTATTTTATTTTATTTTATTTTATTTTATTTTATTTTATTTTATTTTATTTTATTTTATTTTATTTTATTTTATTTTATTTTATTTTATTTTATTTTATTTTATTTTATTTTATTTTATTTTATTTTATTTTATTTTATTTTATTTTATTTTATTTTATTTTATTTTATTTTATTTTATTTTATTTTATTTTATTTTATTTTATTTTATTTTATTTTATTTTATTTTATTTTATTTTATTTTATTTTATTTTATTTTATTTTATTTTATTTTATTTTATTTTATTTTATTTTATTTTATTTTATTTTATTTTATTTTATTTTATTTTATTTTATTTTATTTTATTTTATTTTATTTTATTTTATTTTATTTTATTTTATTTTATTTTATTTTATTTTATTTTATTTTATTTTATTTTATTTTATTTTATTTTATTTTATTTTATTTTATTTTATTTTATTTTATTTTATTTTATTTTATTTTATTTTATTTTATTTTATTTTATTTTCTTTATTAGGATCACCAACAGATAATACATATCAAACAAAAGTTTTATACACTAAAAAAAAAGGATCTTATATATATGTACATCCAATTATAGTATCAAGCTTGTTTTGACAGTGTGTAAAATATCTAGAGAAGTGCCAGCCCTGATTTTGTTTCTTAATAGAAATATACAGGGGTGATAGTTGATTTTCAAGAAAACACAAATAATAACGCAAAATATCAGTTTATATTATTTATTTATTACGATAGAAGTAACTTAAAAATAAGTAACAATATTACTGGAAGCAAAAATAAAACGCAGACATATTTTTTTTTTTCTAAGTTGACGTTTGACGTATGCAGCATAGACGCCTACTTGAGATTTATAGTTTCAATGATCTTATTGAAGTAATAAATCTATGGATAGTGGTTTTTTAATTACAAGGAGTAATTAGCATGATTTTGAGATGTTGATCGCACCTTGACAGCTAAAATATCTCCGAAAGGATATTGAGAGCGATTTTTAAATAAAAGTCAAAAGAAAAAAAACGTGTAAGAAAAACGTCGAATCTTCTGATGGAAATTATCAAAAGAGGAATTCGTAAGTACGTAACGTAAGTTTGAGTAGATTAACATATTTTTCCCTAAGCTTCGGATGAGAGAATGACATACTGGCTTGTACCAAACCCGAGCCAGATGGTCGGGCACAGGGTCGCATCCTTCCCAAATGTCAAGGCAAAGTAGAGATGTCCCTAGAAATTTATAATCAACACCTCGCACACAACCATGTCTGAAATTATACAGACGAAATGTACAATCTGCTCAATTTAAACGCTGAATATACGTTTTATTTCTCCAGATAATTGAAACGGGTTTTCAGGCTATGCCAGCAATAAAATCCCATTTATACGATGACTGAACTGTCGGCATACGTCACGTGAGTCCCTGTTAATTACAATAACCACTAGAGACCGGCTGAAACACGTTCACGGCCACATAACAACAACTAACAACAACTACGTTCGATAGTGAGTGGCATAACATGAAAACGACCCAAAGAAGCGGTCACGCAGCATCTGCATCCCTATCTCTAGTACGTAAACGACCGCTCGCAGGGTGCAAAATCCTCTTGCGGTCCCACAAAAACATAAGAGACTCACCTCGAACAAGGTAAATGGAAATCAAGTCGGAAGGTTCAAGGGTGAGAATCGTGGGTCGTGTGCGGAGGAAGAAACGGTCGTCCCGCTCTCGCTAAGCGCGGCGCCGTAGGTTGCGGCGCGCGACGCTTCAGTCGCGGTCTGCCGGCCGTCGCGACGATCGGGGGCCGCTCGCGCCGCCTCGCTCGCACCGTGATCCGCACGCGTGTCATGCGGGATGCACTGCTGAGCGAATGCTGTTGGTCTTGAGTTCGACCAAAAACGCTCGCGGAAGCGGGCCCATATCTCCCCCTCGCGCGCGTATCTAGTGCACTGTGCTATTGGATCATTGTTTTGTGTTGGGATCATTGCTACTACCCTCTGGATCTATTTTTTCAAATCTATAGAATCGTTGTGACTCTCAGTCTTAAAGTGAAATGTGAAATCAATGTTTAATTTTGTAAGTGTGCGGTTTGCTATCGATTCACTTACGACATACTTAGTTTTGGTTAAATAGATGTGTACTACGAAATTTGCGTGTTACGTTCATTACGACATAGACTAGATAACAGTTAATCTGAACATCACGCGTTGCAAAACATGCATTAGCGCTTACTACGCGATAGAGTAGAGCGTAATTCAGCTGAAGTGTCAAGGTCTTCTCTGTCATGAAAATCTGTATATATATATATATAAAAAAAACGTAACTGACTGACTGATCTATCAACACATAGCTCAAATCACCAAATGTATTGGCCTAGATAAAGTAAGCATCGACTAGGAAAAGATTTCTCGGAATTCGTCCCCTTTATGAATCTACGAAAATTCATAAAATCACGTCCAACAGCTAGTCGATCCATATAATCACTGTAATATTACAAAATACGACATCAAAGGGACGTAAATGCGACCCAAATTGGTCTAAATGATCCTATGTTTGTTTGTAAAAAGGGATGCTATGGGTATTATTGATTTATGGCCAACCTGTTGAATGTTTGCTAGATACGTCGTTACAAACAGAAGAAACTACTTACGTACCCACGCAATGAAACCTGTGTGTATGGAATACTAATGTTGTAGGCCAAATAATATTATATCTGACGTAAATATGAACAAATCGATCCTTAAAATATTGCGTGTGAAAAGATCTAACTATGAGAATATAGCCTTCGATCTTTCATTTCGTAGATGCTCGATCGCTGCTCAAAAAATGACGCCATAAAAAAAGGCTCGCTTAATGGCTCAAGAAAGTTATAGAGTGAAATTTAAAAATTAGAAAACACGAAAATGGGGATAATGTTTCGTTCGAATTTTGAATGCGACTGCGTATCCATGGAAATGAACGATCGTTGGATATAGCAGACCACGAAATACAAGGTGTAACAGAAAGGGTATATCAACCCTGAGGTTCTGCCCATGAAACTGAACAAATTTCCCAAAGGAATATAGGTCAAAATATGCAAAAAAAAAAAAATTGACCTCCCATACCAATGCGCTATCAGCTGATTCAGTTTCTATGTAAGTTCAAAATTATTTTTTTCGTATTTCGATCTATGTTCCTAAGGGAAAGTTGTTCAGTTTTATAGGCAGATTTCCTTCCTTCAGGGTTGGTATAACCTTTTTGTTGCAACCTGTATAACAAAGAAGCATAGGTCGAAATACGGCCAACAGCAACATCTTTTTGTCCTATTTCCAGCTCTATTCCTTAGAAAAAGTTGTTCAGTTTCGGAATCCAATCAGTTTTCCGAAAAATAAAATCGACTTGTTTGGAACTACAGGGTGAATTTGAACAAAACATTCGACAAATTTTGATATTGAGTTCAGATCACGAAACTGAACAACGTTCCCCAAGGAACATAGGTCGTTAAACGTAAAAAAAAAATCGATGTCCCAGAATGCATGGTCGCTGACTGACTTTACTATGAAAGAATAAAAATTTTTTTCGTCCGATGACCTAGGTTCCTAGGCGAAAATTGTTTAGTTTCGCGGTCTGAACTCAATCTCAAAATTTGTCGAATGTTTTCAATTTCAACCTGTAGAAATTTGTTTGCTGACATGGATTAATTGACACCAGTTTATGAGGAGATTAGGAACGAAGATAAAACCATAAACACTGTGTCCCTTATCGCTATTAATATAAGCTTATTTTATACGATTCTGCCGGTTCGTTAGATAAGGGCAATTATTGAATCAGTCTAGTTTGTACCTGTTTATCACTGCCTTTACCGTTTTAATCCTATACTATTAAACGAGCAATATTTGTATATATATATATATCGAAAACGGCTCTAATGATTTCGATGAAATTTAGTATACAGGGTTTTTTGTGGGAAAAAAATCGATTTAGCTAAGTCTCATGTCTGGGAAAATACTTTTTCACCGTCTTTTTTAATATTTCTTAACGCGTTTTAGTGCGTTTAAGAAACTTACAGCGCCATCTGTTGTTGAGTGGCATAGCTTGCTCACCTGATGATATTTTAATAATACAGAGTATAGCTCGGTCGCCCAGGTACTAAAAATTTATGTAAATAACTGGCATGGGTTAAAAAGAAACCTATCGAGACAATTTTTTTGTTTCTATATTCAAGGTGTGATAGAACGGGTATATCTACCTTAAAGGATCTGATTCTGCGCATGAAACTGAACAACTATCCCTGAAAAACATAGGTCGAAATAATAAAAAAATTTGGACCCTTGGAAAATGCGCTATCAGCTGATACAGTTTCTATGGGACGTCAACGTTTTATTTTCGTATTTCGTGCTCTGTTCTTTAGGGAAAGTTGTTCCGTTTAATGGGCACACCCTTCAGTTAAAAGGTCAGTGATTGGCCTCTATCTGATGGTGATGCAGACAAAAATGTTTTTGTTATAATATCCAGTCTCTCTGCGCGATCGAATCAGAAATGAGGAGATCCGCAGAAGAACAAAAGTAACTGACATAGCCCTGAGAATCGCTAAACTGAAGTGGCAGTGGGCAGGGCACATCGCAAGAAGAACCGATGGCCGATGGGGCGTGAGGGTTCTAGAGTGGCGACCACGTACCGGAAGACGAAGCGTTGGC
Source organism: Athrips mouffetella (assembly GCA_947532105.1). Classification (NCBI taxonomy): domain Eukaryota; kingdom Metazoa; phylum Arthropoda; class Insecta; order Lepidoptera; family Gelechiidae; genus Athrips; species Athrips mouffetella. The sequence goes on from OX383963.1 coordinate 29,678,710, forward strand.
AGGCCCCCCACAAGGTGGACCGACGATCTGGTCAAGGTCGCGGGAAGCCGCTGGATGCGAGCAGCGCAGGACCGGTCGTCATGGAGTTCTTTAGGGGAGGCCTATGTCCAGCAGTGGACGTCTTTCGGCTGATATGATGATCCAGTCACAAGTACCTATCTATTTCAATAAATGACTGTAATGGAATTCGAAGGAAAATCAAATTTCGTGATCAAATAATAAACTATCTGATAGTGATGTAGAAATTCTCTTAGAAGGATCATCGTACTTTGTTTTACAACCTGTAAGTGCAGTTTCTGAGGAGTGTAGCAGTTTTTTCATCCCATTGCTATGTTCTTAGAAAAAGTTGTTCAGTTTCAGCACCTTGTGCACTCTAGTTGATCAAATAAAACCAAACTTACCAATTCGAGAACTACTTTGAAGTACGAATAGACTCTTCAAATCGTTCCCATAAAAGTGTTGTAAAACAGCATGAACTTAACGAATCAGTAAATGTCAGTGGCGAAACGTAACAGACGCGAATTGTTTATATGTGTCGCAGAGATATGAGGAAACCAGTGAATTCATGAAATACCTAGGGATACAACGAATTTATTTATTTATTGAAGACTAGCTGTGCTCACGACTTAAAGTTTCGACTTTTACAGTGTACACAAACTACAGACAGAGCCGATTTAAACGGTGCTTTCAATATTGTATTTAGCCCACTTTGATGCAAGATAGAACCTTAGGTGTTGCAAACGTTTCACTCAGACATAAGATAGAATGTCGCTTTTTACTAAAAATGTTTAGGGATGTGACAAAATGCTAAAATAGTGTCAGTGATGTATCGTTTTACTAAAGTAAATCTCATAAAATGACAAAAGACTTAGTAGTAAAATATAAAAAAAACCTTACCTAACCGATTTATAAGGTTAGCTTGCGTTAGATTCGGGAAAATTAGGTTTTTTGATTTTACTGGTTGTCATCATCATATCGTATGGGTTAAAAGGTCAGTGACTGACCTCTCAAACCCTATGCCTCTGGTGTTTACTATACCTAAAAAGTTTTAGCATGGCAAAAGCTTACCAACACATTTTGCAGCTATATCAAGGCTATTGTGCTCCATGATTAATAGTAATCAGCTAAAGCTGTCAGAAAAAACAAGTTTGTAAAACAATGTTATTTTTTCGGTCAAATATACTCTGGTTTGTCTGGTTCGTGGTAGTTTGTCTGGTTCTATGGCTGCAAAATGTGTTGGTAAGCGTTTGCCATGCAAAAAATTTTTAGGTATAGTATTTTGTCATTTTACTATTAAAGCAAAAGCTGGAATTCTAGCTTTCGGGAGCTTTCTGTCCTGCAGCGGACGTTTCATGGGATTTAATGATATACTGTTAGGTTTTCGTTATATTACAAAATATTTTTCGTAAGAATACGTAAAAAACAAGAATATTCAATCTTCTGTAATGGCATCCTTAGGGATTTGAAGAAATCTCTAGTTTCCTCATGTCCCTGCGACATAGATATCAAATCCAGACAACGGCTGAACCGTACTGAAAACGCTGAATAAGTAACCATTTAAACGCAAAGTAACAGACAGAATGAGTCTCTTACGAAAACAGATGCGAAAAATTTCTGTTCTCTTTTGAATATTTCAAAATTTGGAATAGGCAGAGATTGAGCGCGCTGTTTATTTTATTTAATTTTTTATTTATTAGGGTATCCAACAGTATATTTCTTATACGAGTATGTTTCTTTTATACAAGGTGTAAGGGTCGGTGTACCGAAAACTAAAAGGCCGTGCTCAGTCAACGAAACGAAACAATTTTTCCAAAGAAATGTTTCTTTCTTTTGGAAAATGAAAAAAAATTTTTACCTCTTCATACAAACTGTTCGATCAGAGTAACCAATTGTATGAAGAGGTCAATTTTTTTTTTCACATCCCAAAAATGTTTCTTTGTGAAAATTGTTCAGTTTTGTTGACTGAGCACGCCCTTTCTTTCGTATGTCTTCTTCTGTATTATGCCTTTAATTCGTCATTTTACATATTGCGCCGACATTTCACAAAACGGCGCGTACTTTGTTTCTGGTACTCTTCACTCGGCTCTTGCATTGTGGTCGTAAGATAACAACGGTTTACCGTGGCTAGAGGACCTAAAATGCACTAGTGATCTCAACCTGTTTACAATTAGTCGACGGTTTACATTTTGCCCCCCATTTGTAAACGGCGAATTATACGACTTGCCTACAACATTTAGAAGACGAAGTCGATAGTAAAGACGATAGTAATTCTGGAAATCGTTCTTCGCCTATAGGTTTAAAACATTGTAGTCATCATTACATCCCATGAAACGTCCACTACAGGACAGGGAGCTCCCTGCAGAATTCTAGCTTTTGCTGGAAAAATGTAGAGGGAAAGGACCATAGTCACCTCGCTTGTTAGCGTTACGGCTGGCACCATGTTATGTTCCAAGATGTTAGATACAAAGTAGGATGCTGCTGCCCATCCTCCAGGTTATAACCCTTAGTCGCCTCTTACGACACCCACGGGTAAACATTGTAGTAATTACTACTTTTCACCCTGTAACTACGGATCTTGTATCTTAGAAATATCAGATTTTAAAATATAGTCAACAATCAATTCTAGCAACAGTCTTTATTTTGTCAGAGTGTTTGTGTTACAACGCGCGAATAGTTTTTGTAGCAGATAGCAATCAGAAAAACTTTAAATTGTTCTAATTCTTATTTTTTTCTTGGCAGTAACACTCAATAGCACGTAAATTAAAAATAAAAGATAAAAAACAGGAATATGCATCCACCTTTACTTTTATTATCATGGATCAAAGTATGTAAATATTAAATTTTAAAACAAAAATTGCGTGAAAAATTAAAAGGAGAGAGTCAAGAAAATAATTAAGTCTTCATCCATCAGCCAAGTCAAATTCAATAAAGTTTCAAAGTAATTTGAGAGGCACAAAAAGCGTTTGGAAAATATTCCATTTTCCGAATGTAAAATCTGTATTTGTGCCTGAGGTAACAATGGGGAGGTGAATGACAAAGTATTTTGTTTTTTTATTTATTTCGTATTAAAGAATTCTCACACCAGTCGACAAAGTTCACATTTAGAACAAGTAGCATTCAACCTGTAGAGACGAAATACGCACAAATTTTATATAGATAAGTTCTTTCTAAACTGAAATAGGAGTCCAACATAATAAATAATAATAATTTGCTGATACTCGAAAGAGTAAAATGATGGACACGGGCTTGAGTACTAACAGGAAAAGCAAAATTGAAACTGTCGACATTTGTTTGACACATTACGAACGATTTGTTTTATCACCTTCTTTTTGTGGCTTTATATAGTCTTATTAGTTTGATCGACAAAATGCAATTCACTATGCTAAAATTAGCACATCTTTACAGCTGTGTTTATTAAAAATGGCGATTTGCGTGGCGCAATGATAATGCAAGCTGCCTGCTACACTAATGGATCTTGGTTCATTTACCGGCCTGGGAATCCGAATAATAAATTTGGGTATTTTTCCTTGATGTATATGTGCGTGTTTGTGTATGACAGCACCCACGATAAGGAGTGTCCTAGTGTGGAGTTGTGAGTGTGTCTGTACTTATTCGTTTTTGTCTCTAATATGTTTGATGCTCAGTGATGTTATTACCTACTTGATCAGTTGAGCCGTGACGGCCACAAAAATGACTCGACAATTGGACCCAGCTACGCTCAACTAGTAGTAATTGATGATCGCTATTGGCGTTCTCTTCATACAGCCAATAATATCAATTATTTCATACATTGTTCCATGAATAAATAAAAACCAACGATTCATCAATCATTTCAGACAATAGGCGCTAGGAAATGTTTTGGTGTCGGTAATATTCCGTATAATAGAGACAAGGAAGTTATATTTCGTAATGACATATCTACTCTGATCGATAAAGCTGCATTATTGAGTAGGAAAGTTTCGTGAAAAGGTCATTCTTGATTGGCGAAAGACGAAAATTGAACGTGTAATTGAAATACCGTAAAACTTACGGACTTGTTATGAAAGGAAACCAGCTTGTGGCCAATCGAGTGATTAGTATGAATATGAATGAGTTTTAGACATGAGAAACGACAGATATGGAATTTGTGAAAGATGCTATGAAGTAAATTTTCGATGACAGGTGACATGGGAGAGAAGAAAGCGATATGTTTAGCCGACCCCAAACTGGGACAACGGCAGGCGAATGATAAATAATTAAAATATTTTTGATATATTCAGTTAATGAAAAATTTCACTGAAATTTAAATAGTTAAATAGAAGAAACATTTTATGCGAGCCGGGGTTGAACCAAATAGATAGATAGAGCGTTTATTTGTAACACCAACACATATAAATACTGGTTTGATCCCGGCTCGCGTCAAGTTTTTCTTCTCTTTGTTTATACAGAAATGATTGATTAATCTAATCTAATGATTATTAATGAAATCATATAAAGGTCAATGTATATGGTTCTATATTAAGGTACCCACTGATATTGAGAGTTCAAGCAAAAATTGTACAAGAAATATTATTTTTACATGGCGCTACTTTGCTTGTGAAGCGACGTAAATGTAACTGACATCATTAAGAGATTTTTAATATCCTACAATGAATATATTTTGATTTTAAGAATGTAGAACAGTTTTGAGAAAATATTTTACTTAATTTGACATAAGGCCTAAATTTTAGACAATATATTCTACCATAACATTTATAGGAGAAGTTTAGGCCAGTCATGAAAACCCAAAACCCGCATCTAAACTCAAGCGTTTGGAATTGTTTAGATGTCATTGAAAGTTTAAATGAGTTTTGCTATCAATTCATAAATCCAACATAAAATGTGCTTTTAAAGGCGTGTACAGACCGTGTAATTGATTTATTGTTAGGCCAACTTCTCTTCCTACTAGCGAAGTTTTATTGATCAATTTGTATCATGGGTCGTCTTTAGCTTAGGGCCTGTTTCACTGGTTGCTGCTAAAAATCCCGATAGTAAGCTGACAGATAAATTATCTGCCCGCTAAATATGCCACATTTTTTACCTGTGTTTGACTGTCAATTACATCGATCAGGCATTTGTGAAACAAATCATTTTAACTATCTGACAGAAATAACTAACAAATAGGATATCTGTAACTTAGCAGCAAACAGTGAGACAGGTCATAGAGTATAATAGAGCGCAATGGACAGGCCTTTAATGTTGTACAAATATTCAAATTAAACTAGGTCAATTTTGGCTTTGTGCATTCAAAACATAAAATTATCCTTCTTTTAGTTTCAAAAATTTTAAAGAATTTGCGTAAAAAGGGTCAAGATTCAATTTGGTAAACATATTTTTATTTAAGGAATGAAAATTAATTCTGAAAATGGATAAACAAAACATACAAGTAAGCATAAACAAACATCCCAATGAAAATAATAAAGCCGAAACAACACAACCAAAGAAGTATGAAATAAAAAGAAATAGAGACACATTCCAAGAACTCTGTAAATAGATCCTATACATAGCATCTTCATTTGAGAAGGAAGGCTTTATAAAAAGTTATAAATACCCGAAATACTTAGTGGAATGGCCTCAGTTATTTCAATAGAAACTAATATTTGTTAATGCCTAGAATCATTATGAACTGAAATGTGAAGGCTGTTTGCATTAGTAAATATATCAGCTATGAATATAGTAAAACACAGTAGAATATCATTAGTTTTGTTGATGAAACATTGTGATTGATTATACTCATAATGGTTATAATAACATTATAAGTACCTACCTAGACATACTTTGATAAGTTCTCGTCGTGAGATTCAGATATTGTTAGCTCCCAGTCCTGGCAGGTACGGAAACTCTTTTGATTCTTATTTATTCTTATCTAATTATTCTTATTTACTTGTTGGTCTTTGTGTGGGGAACTAAATAATTTTGAAACGATTCAAACCAATAATCGATTAAGATTTGTGTAAAGTATTGTTTAAAGCTGAATTTATTTGGTCTTAATGAATATATGCATAAAGGGTGTAATCGAAGGTGTACTAAAAAAGTGTGAGGATTTGCTCAGTAGACTAAACTGAACAACTTAAAAAAAAAAAAGATAATTAAACAATATAACCTCTTGGTCCATAAAAATTAACGCTTCGTTCAGTAAGCTTGTATAAAAATGTAAGAAAAAATTCAGTTCCCAACACATGTTTCTAAGAAGTAAATCAGTTTTGTCTACTGAGTAAGCCCTTCGATACCCAGTCAATTACACCCTGTATATCTAGGCCCTTTTTCTAAAACTTAAGTTCCTTTCGACGAAAGACAATGAATTCTGTAACCTTCTGAGACAAATTGTTGTTCAAATAAGTTTCTGTTCTGTCCAAATTGGTTTATCCAAGGACTGAAGCGTCCGATGAATCTGTGACTTGTTCGCTCGGTAAATTCTTTACTACGTACAACAGAACTAAGTGGATTATCTCGTCATATTTACGAGTTTTTCTGAAAAAATATATGCTGAAAAAGATGTATTTTACTCCAAGAAAAGCCTACCATTCTCTTATTTGCTCAAATTCTACTTGCTGTGATGAGTGTGTATTATTTTATTATACAGGGTATGAGGGATGGCGTACCGAAAACTGAAATGGTTTGCTCAGTAAACTTAACTGAACAACTTTCCCAAAGCAACATTTTTGGGAAATCATAAAGATTTTTTACCTCTCCATACAAATTGTTCACTCTGATTGATCAGTTTGTATGGAGATGTCAAATTTTTTTTGATTTTCCAAAAATGTTTCTTTGGGAAAGTTGTTCAGTTTCCTTGACTGAGCACGTCCGTTCAGTTTTCGCTCAGTAAACTAAACTGATCAACTTTCTCTGAGAAACATCTGTTGAGAAATGTAAAAAAATTGACCCATACCTCCCCATACATACATACATACATACATACATACAAAACTACCACCTTGTCCAGGCAGCTTACGAGAGGTGTTGGATAAGTAGTGAGAATTAACAACATTTTAGCTGTAAAGTCCCAACAGATGCTTATTTGTCCCCATATTTTTGAAATTTTCTTTGTCGTGATTATTTCTAAGGTATCCGCCATAATAACACATATTCTGAGAAATTTATTACCATTTAGCTACAAAAGATGCCCGCCTTTGTAACTGTCCTGTTGTGTGTAAATTTCTATTTGTTAATTGTGCAATAAAGAATATATACATAAAGATATAACCCTTTTAAGGTCAGACAGACAGACAGAAGACGTAGGCTTAGTAATAGGGTTCTGTTGACACCGTTCCGTGGACATAGACTTCTTTCCAGAATTTTATAGCAACAATGCATGGTATGGTATAAGATAGATGTACCAATGTCACCTCGCTTGTTAACTTTACTGCTGTCAGAATGGACTGCGGTGGTTATTGACCGCATTATGGTGGTACAATGCAGAAAGACGTTGCTGCTCATCCTTCCACTTAAAATCTCTTAGTTGCCTATTATGAAACCAACGGGAAAAGATAGGGAATTTATTTTTAGAAGACCATAGACCATTGAAACGAGCATCGAAATATCTCTCTCAAGTAATTTCGACTCCGGGTTTACACAACTTATTATAATCTGTGCCACTCGCTTGCGTACGGCTTGCGTGGTATGCTGGCTAATTAAATTAGCATACGTCAGCTTACTTAATTTTTTAGAATCCCATATCCAAAGGTTATAAACGGGACATAGAGGCCTATTTAGTTTGTCTGCCTATCCGTCTGTCCAACCTTGAAACATATATAAGTATTTTTTTTTACAGAATAATTGTTATTTTAGTTGATAGATTTCAGATTTACTTAATTTACGTAGATTCTTTACAGAATACTTATTGAATGTCATGCAGAATGCAAATAGAGCGAGTCTACTACCATTTTGGGATCGTGCTATGGCAGCGTAAAAGAAACTGCAAGAATCAATTGCATCACGGCCTACTTCAAGATCGGCTTTGTACAATGTGATTGTTGTGTTTCGCTGGAATATCAGAGCACCATCATACCTCTTTGTCATTGATGTGATCGTCTAATTAGATATTGTAACAAATAAACCTATAAGTTAAAGATACTTAAAAATTACGAGAGCCCTGGGCTCCTTTACTGGCATAGGAACGCAAGTTTTTTTCGCGCCTCAAGTAGGGTATTGTTGCACATTATACAGGGTGTTAATTTGATTGCGTGCCATAGCTTAGGGGGTGTTTGAGTAACGATAAAGAAACACAAAAAAATATTTTAAAAAATCCTACTTAAAAACAACTAAAACTCCATTGGAACTTAACGAACGCGGAGGGCAATGACCCGGACGGAGCATCAGTGATTCAAGATTCAAGATTTCAAGATTCAAGATTGTTTATTGCAAGCCACATTACAAATAAAAAGATGGAAAATTTAACATACAGGTTTTCATGTGACGCCCTGCAAGGGCACAGCAACATAGAAGAGTTAGCTACTGAAACTTAATAATAATATTTAACATTTAACACTACATATAACATTTAATACAAAAGGATACAACACTTGACACAAGATATTAATTCTAACTTTAATAAATATAAGCTGTGAAATGATAAATATCATAATGTAAAGAGGTGTAAAGAGATGTTGAAAATTTATATATTTAATTTTATTTATCAGTGGTACGCATTATCAGTGGATAAGGTAGGCACATACATAACTGAAAGTCTTTTGCGTGCTTTCGATAGCGCGGTGCTCAAGGTCATTGCCCTCCGCGTTAGTTTAGTTTCAATGGAGTTAAAAAAAAATAATATGGATCTTTTTAAATATTTTTTTTCAGTTCCTTTATCGTTACTGAACCACCCCCTAAGCTATGGCACGCAATCAAATTAACACCCTGTATAATGCTTAGGATTATAGGTCCTTTAGGTAAGGAAACAACACAACCTAACCGATCCCGGTGCTTTTTTTTCCGTCGTTAAAACAGTATCATTTGAAACAACTCTCAACTTATAATAGTTACGTTACTGCTTAACTTTGCCTACATTGTTTAATTGTGAAATAGATCTGGTTACGGCGAAATCCTACTGATGTTAAATAGATGTAAGATAGACTACAATTTTAATTTCGAAAAAAAAAAACTATTTTTTATTTATTTGTTGTATTGTAGGATATAAGAATCTCTATAGGACGTCAGATACATTTACGTCGCTTCACAAATAAAGAAAGATAAATAAAATAGCTAAGAAACCCACTGATTTACTTTTGCTGGTGCGTAGTTTTAAATATAATTAGCTCCAGAACTCCATCAAAAACGCATTGAGGCTAGGCGACCGCTGTTGGTTGTCTCCGCAGTATGTAAGATGGTACGATACACAGAAAGATGCTGCTGTACATTCTCCAGTTCAAAAGGCATTAGTCGCCTCTTACGACAGTTGGTACAATTCTTTGTCGGCACCACACGATGATTCGGTGTTTAGGGTCGTAAACGTTGGCAAAAATTCTCTCCGTGTGATAAAGAGTAAAGTAAATTTTTCGTAAACTTTTTCGGAATTCAGTTTACTCCAAATTTTCTGAAATTCTAGCTAGGAAGGAAGTGAGTTTGAGCCGTGGTGTTAATCTGTGAGCCACGATTGTTGGTATGTTGGCCGCAAGCCAGCTGTGATTTCTAACACGTGATTATGCTCTTTGATCTACTCACAAACACAGACAAACAAACTGGGTTAAGAACTGCAAATTGAGAATTGAAGTACAAAATCGGTATTTTCAAGTAAAGATGTCAAATGATACAGTTAACTATACAGGGTGTCTAGACATTTGACGTAATGAAATGTATAGGATGAAATTTGATGTTATGACGTTCGCTTTAACGTTGTCCAGACCCAGAGGTATATTCTTCGACCTTCTGTACTCTAGGTGCAAAAAAAATGCGTTTATTTACCAAAGATCAAGTAATTACAAAAGTTTTATCGGCGGTCCCACTAGGGAAACACCTATGCCGTACGTGGCCTTAACCGGTTTTACACAATATAAAGTTTTACATATAGGCGAGATTTGTTTGTACGATTTTGGTCAAAGATATAAATAAACAAAAATTGTATGTAAAGGTGAAAACAGAAGTGATTACGAATACTTTATCTCATCTTGCTATACGAGTACCAGTGATAATATACAGTGTGTTCGGGATAAGGCCAGCGAAAATTTGTTACTCAGATTATGAAACTAAACAACTTATCCCTAGAAATATAGGCTGGGAATTGGGATAATTGTTAGACTTTCCATAACAAACCTTGCGCTGGCAAATGTCTGTTAAAAACGTAGTCTCTAAACTTATTGTCTGAATATTTTCATAAGCTGGGAGCCGAACCCAAAACCCACGAATGAGTAGGAAACTGCGCTACTTTTACAATAAACAGGCTGTCAAAATTATGTTTGCTATGTCCTAATTTTAAGCATCCAGCCAAAAATATGGACAATACAATTCAAAAATTTTAAGTGGTTCAATGGTAGCATAATTTACAACCCTACGATTGATTGGAATCTGCGCACAGGAGGATTAAATAAATAATTCGTCACAATGTAGTGAAGGCGTGTTCTATTGATTTGACGGGTTATTTTGAATATTTCGTTTAAATTTGGGACATGTTGTCAGCTGATGACATCCCATAGTAAAAGGTATTAGCCAGGTATCTATTCCGAGCAAAGCAAGGAGGTCCGAAATCTTTGATCCTGCGTCTTCTCCGTTAACATCAGAGACTCTATAACAACTATGCTGTGAAAAGCTGGAAGTGCTAAATAAAAACATTTTAAAAATCCATTTAAGTTGAAAATCAGGACCAAATTAGAAAGTATAGTAACCCTATAGTTAAAAGTGAATCGATAGCAACTTTTCTGAAGATTTATTTGTATTTCTTTCTAGATATCTATTGCGACATGGGATAAGAAGTCAAAAAACGACAAAATGAAAAACACTTTGACTGTTGTACACAAAAAGTGACTATAATCCTATCAGGGTGAAAGGAATTTCATTCGTTTTGACTCTTTCCTGTCCCTTCCCTTCCTTTTCTACAAAAAACTTTTCTATTACCTAGAAAGTGATCTTTCATCGACTGACATATCATACGCTTATCTTCAAACCTTTTAAGACTGAAAAAAAGTAGGTACCTATTTTTGGAGTTTGTTAAATAGTGCCAAAAATTATCAACAAGTGTAATTTTGGTGGAAATAGTGAAGTGTGACGTGAGGAGTTTAAATTTCGAATGGTGCTTGTGTGTGGGTGTTTCTGGATGCACAGTGGTGTTGTGTGCGCACGCGCAGGGTTGGCTGAAGCTGCGAGCACGGCTCCAAGGTGGTGGGAGGGGGGGTTTTCCGTTGCTGCGTGCCCTGGTGTGGGGCGCGCGGGGCGGCTTCCCCTGTCGACGAAGCCGAAAATGCCCTTAGAGAGGGCAGCCCTGAGTTGTCGCATCACGAATACGGTAAATTTTGAAATATTTTACAATATTAAAACTAAGGCTGTTGAGACATTGTGTTCTTGAAATTTATTTAACGTCATAGAGTATGGTTTACTCTAGTGGTATACTGTGGCATGGTTTTCCTTATGTTTTCCATGAAGTTGTCTATTGGTGAATTGGACAAGTATCAAGAACCCATTTTCTCAACGGCTGAACGTCAATAGAGCACGTTTCCCGTCATGTTGGCTTTTATTAATATGTATGGCAGCCATCATGAGGGGAAGAGAATTCTTAGATGAAACGCGCTCTACCACTGACCTCTATTTAACAGGGTGGAAAAATGAAGGGACCTGGAGGGAAAGTATACACCTCCTTTAATCCGAAAAAGTATACATTGACCGCCAGTTGCACAAAGCATCTTTATAGTTAAAGCTCCTTTAAGTCTATTGCTGACTCTTTCCGTTTTTCTGACAAAGAAAGTGACAGCAAATAGATTTAAAGGAGCTTTAACTTTAAAGACGCTTTGTGCAACTGGCTGTGAGTCCATTAGTATGTATGCATTAGGATTAGTATTGAGTTTTGTGGACCTTACAATAAAAAAAATATAATCTGCTTGTCAGGGAATCGATTTTAAGCAAAACTACATCCAGTATTTTATGATTCCAACATTTTCAAGCTAAAAACTCTAAAATTTCTATTATTGTCTTTGCTAAAGGTTAAATACAAGTAACATAATTAATATCTTACGTACAAAAATACCATCAAAGACTTCAGCAACAGTTAAGTGGGACTTCAAAAGTGTGATAATTACACCCTCATTCCACCAAAAGTATGAAGAAAATACAGCTCCAACGGTGAAGCCGAATATTCTTTTTGAATCCACCCGCTGATGTATTCAAATATAAACAAACATAGATTCAGTATGCCATCCTTTGATTCAACATCTAAAGGAGATATAAGCATTTATTACAACTTAGATCCATAATTATAGTTTTCTTTACTATTATAAAAATAAAATAATATTCTCCCTTCATGTAAAATTTGCTATTTATATATTTATCAATATTGGGGTGACTCACCAGATCTCTCTGCTTTTTTGACCCTGCAAATTCTAGAGTACACGTTAGTAAGGTCAACCGCACGTCAGTGGAAACATTTTCAACTCTGTTACCATTCCATAAAGTCGAAAGTGTTTCTACTGACGCGCTGTTGGGTGTACGAACATATTATGACACTAAACAGAATTCACTGTTACCCTCTGTTACCTATTAAATAGCTGAAGGAGGAAGGTTTTAATGCCAATCCGGATTTCCATCTTTTTTCCTTTTGAACCCAACAACACTCGGTGTACCGTGCCCATGACATACCCTAGTTGAAAATTAAGTATAAATAACAGTAAATAACCATAAAAGGAAAGAAACGGAGAATGTCATGGTCAGCACTGTATGCTAAATATCGCATGGGCAATATTTTTCTTCCTTCAGCAGCTATTCAAATGTTGCTAGATCAGAATGACAGTAAGACAGAGCTTTATCGGGTGTAAGGGACAGCCTTCTGAATACTGAAAGGGCATGATCAGTCATCATAACTGAACATCTTTCAGCGAATAAAACTTTCAGGAAATGAAAGAAAAAATCGGCCTCTCCATACAAAATTGCAAACTTGATTGGACAGTTTGTGTGGAGAGGCCAATTTTTTTTTCGTTTCCTGAAAGTTTTGCTCGCTGAAAGTTGTTCAATTACGTTAACTGATCATGCCCTATCAGTATTCGGAGGGCTGTCCCTTACAGCCGGTATATAAGAGCAGAACGGAGCGATACGTGTCTCTGTCGCTCCAATATCTTATGTATCGCTCTGTCTTGCTCTCACACTGCTATCAATCTATTTGGACAATAATATAAAATTCTCGACGTTTGTTCGTATTTAAAACTATTTAGTATCTACCAAGTGACAAAGAAAGGGTATGAGGACTCTGATTTATGTGAATATTTTCTTCATGAATCTGAACTTTTCTACCAACAAACATAGGTCAAAATAAATTATAAAAAGAATTACAGTAATGGAAACTGCTTGCGAATTTTCTGTATGGTGTATTTTGTTTTATGCATTACCATTTATGGGAAAATATGCTCAGTGTCATTGGCAGATTTACATCTTCAGAGACACCCTTTTCTTTCCACATTATATAGGTAACCGGGCTCTGAGTCAAGTGGCTTTCTACAATCGCAAACGCCAGTAGAATAGAATAAAACTCTATGGATTTGACATAAGCTGTCACGTGACATTTCGTTAGCTAATGTCAATCCCATACATTTTCATTCTATTCTACTGGCGTTTGCGATTGTAGAAAGCGACTTGACTCAGGGCCCTGATAAGTTTCTATCGTGCAAACGAAGTCAAGGAAATTCAGCTTAAGAAAGGAATTGAATTGAAACCTATCAATCGAATAAATTCCATTTCCAAGCGAATTCAACGAAGCAGCTTGGAACTTATTTTTATAACTTCATTTGTCGGATTTAGAAACGACATTACCATTACGAAGGTTAAAGTATTTTAGGGTTGTTAATAGAGGGTTGTTGTTTCTTTAACTATTCCATGTTTTTAATTTAATTATCTTAAAGTTCATTTTAATTATTGCTACAAAATAGTTTATTCTACACGACGCGACTACTCAACAATTATACAGGGTGACTTTTAATTAGTTCTTGATAGCAAAATACGTGGGACACTCATAAATATTTGCGACACTAAAAAAAATTGTTCTACAGGTACATATATTTTTATTAAATCTTTTCAAAGTACTCTCCACCAGCCTCTATACAAAGATTCATGCGTCTGAACCAGTTTTCAAAACACTTTTTCCAGTCCGCCGTAGACACCTCGTTTACAGCCTGCTCGAACGCAGCCAGCGCATCTTCCGGCGACGAAAATTGTATCCCCTTGAGCTGATTTTTTATTTTTGGAAATAAAAAGAAGTCACACGGTGCTAGATCAGGGCTGTAAGGAGGGTGACCCAGGAGTTTGACTGGTGTGCTGTCCAGGAAGTCCCTCGTTTTGAGCGCGGTGTGTGCAGGCGCATTGTCGTGGTGGAGCAGTAGTCCGCGGAGCCCTGTGTTTGGTCGCTTGTTGCTCACAACAGAAAAAACTTCTGGTAAACATTTGGTAGTATACCATTCGGCGTTGATGCTTCTTTGATCTCGTAAGGGAATTGAGGCCAAGTGGCCAGTCAAATTAAAAAAGCTGGCGATCAAAATCTTCCCCCCGCTTCGAGATCGCTTCACTTTGGTAGGCGTTGGTTCATTTTGAAACACCCAAACTGTCGACTGGCGCTTGGTTTCTGGATCGTATTGATAAATCCAGGACTCATCACCTGTTACGATGTCGTAAACACGCCGAGACGAGCCTGCTTCAAATTTGTTCAGCATATCACGGCACCATTCCACCCGGGCCTGCTTCTGAGCGTCGGTGAGGTAGTGCGGCACCCAGCGCGATACTATCCTCCTCACGCGAAGATGCCCGTGTAGAATCTCGTGAACGCTTCCCGATCCAATCTTTAATATGTGCTGAATCTCCTGATATGTAATTCGCCTATTATCTTGGATTAAATTTTTCACTGCTAGCACGTTTTCTTCCGTAATAGCCGTCAAAGGGCGACCGCTTCTTTCTTCATCCCCCAAGGTTGGTCGACCGCGCCTAAATTCGTTATACCAACGATACACGGTTGCCTTGGAGGGGCCTTCATCCATAAATGCCATTTGAAGTCTATCGAACGATTCATCCGGTTTCAGGCGACACTTGAAATCGTAAAAAATCATAGCTCTAAAATGTTCCCGGCGCAGATCCATTTTTCAGTAAGACACGATACTTTGAATTGGCTCGCAAAAAATGTGGAGGGAAATTTTGAAAATGGAACACACATATTTTTACTTACAAGTAATCATATTTTCGAAAAAGATTCTGACCGGCCAGTCTCCCATATATAAAAACTATTTTTCGCAATACTTTCTGAGTGGCCTGGTATATGCATGTACTCATGATACTCAACAACTTTTCCCAAGGAACATAGGTCGAAATACGAAAAGCCAAATTTGACCTCCCATACAAAATGCGCTATCAGCTGATGCAGTTTCTATGTGAGGTCAAAACTTGATTTTCGTATTTTGACCAATGTTCCTTGGGGAAAGTTGTTCAGTATCATGAGGACATGCATACCCTTTTATATCAAGAACTAATTAAAAGTCACCCTATATACAGTATGCTTTTTCTGTATATGGGCTTACTTTTGAGCCCGATTTAGACCAAAGATAGTAAAAAGGTGTCACTGAAACAATGAATTCAGACTGTGTTACTGAACAATTTTCCTGAAAATGTTCCCATAGAAACTGCATCATGCGATACGAGTAGTACATTTTGGTAGAGCAGCTAATGGAAGAATTTTTTTTTAGTTCTTCGACTTATCACATGTTACTTGAGAAAAGTTGTTCTGCCACATAGTCTGAATCTACGATTTCAGTTTTCAGTAGTCTTTTTTTACATCCTGTAGAAAAAAAATTCAGTTTACAAAACTTACTTACTGTAGCTTTACAACTCCAAAGAAACCTCAAGGTACATTTTCCGAAAAGAACAAAAATCACACTGTGGAGTAGGTACCAAAAATACACAAATACGAACTTCAACTCCAAAACAAAAAAACAAACTGAAAAAGCTTCATAAATAACGGATTCCATCTATGAAAATATTAGCGGAATTTCCGATTACGTACGTCCTTCTTTTCCGGGTCAACGGTCGTGTTTTCGTCAACACCTGGGTAGGGGTAGGGTAGGGTAAGCTACTCCCAAATATAACAACAGAGTAGCTACCCGTATTCCGAAATATCGACTCTACATAAATCTTCGGGGCTTTTGCAATCTCTTGGAGTATTCCAGCCTCTGTGTTGTCAATCTGCTGATTCATTTTAAGGAAAAGGTATATTAAGTATTATATTATACAATATTAAGTAAAAGAATTCAAATTGGTTTTACACACTAGATTCGCCTTTTCATACAAATTATAGACGATTATAATAAGCGCCAATTTGAAATTGAAGTTAGTTGCCTTTCATATATTAGGTCATCAAGAAAAGAAACATGGCAGTTTTAGATTTGCTTATTTCTTTTATTTTTAATGTAGTCAGCTTTTATTACGACGGAAAAAAGTACTTAAAAGAAAAGTATTAAAATTAGAGTTCTCTTGCGGTCATTTTGGCTTTCATATAAAATCTTTGACAGCCAACATGACGGGAAGAGATTTTATATAAAATGCGCTCTACATAATTGAATATAAATGACCTTGAACTAAAAAGTAAATAAAGACTACAAAGTTGTACAAACACCTGTGGAGTGTACATTTTATTTGCTGGTCGGACGTTTTTACGATACTTTTTCTTGATGTACTTTAATCACTCTTCCAGTCTTAAGGCAAACTATTTTGTTTAAGTAATTTATATGAGTTTGTTGAAGTTTTTGTAGTACTCGTGACGCGCCAGTCAAATGTTAATGTTCCTCGTTTTTTTTGTTGTTTCTAGTAGGAAAGTTTCTTTTTTGAATGTCGTAAAGTCGTGGAGTTTTTAGGAGATGCCTATGTCCAGGACGTGTTTTGGCTGATATTATGATGATGATAATGAAGTTTCTCTTTTACAATTGCAAATCGTTTATTTCCAAACAGAGGAGTAAAAGCATTATTATTTTTTGTTTGTGATGCGATTAAAGTCCTGTTGGTGACATCATGCCTGAGTATGAAAGATTTTTATTTCGGTTTTGTTTGAATATCCACCCGTTTTTGATGGTGTTGGTTGTGGAATGCCAGTCGTATTTGCAAACAATGAGAAACACGGCGGGCCTTTGAAGCCCGATATCCGTCTGAAGGGTTAAAACCCACGGTCGGTATTTACACTTAACCGCAAAAGCGGCTTTGTACCACGTAACGGGTACACAAACATAATTTGACTGAATTGCTGTTTATTTATTTACATACCACTTACGGAAGCGCTTGTGGCAGAGTGGTAAAATCTTTTTCTTTTCGAAGTCATCATAACATTCCATGATACGTCCACTAGAATAGAAAGCTCCTACCAGAATTCCAGCTGTAGCTGGAACAATATGGAGGGGAAGTACCTTTGTCACCACGCTTGTCAGCGTTACGGCTGGCACCATGGACTGCGGTTGTTGGTGACCGCAGTATGTAAGATAGTACGATACACGATAGGACGCTGCTGCCCATCTTCCGGTTTATAAACCCTTAGTCGCCTCTTACGACACCCACGGGTAGAGATGGGTTGGTACTATTCTTTGCCGGCACCACACGGGACATTCTTTTCGAAGTAAGGCATCGCAAAGTAAAACCGTGATCAGAAACTGGATGGGTGGCCGCCAGTGACAGCAACTCGAGTATTTTCAATGCTTCGGAAGGCACGCTAAACAGATGGTTCCTTCTTCTGTTACCGGTAGTCGGTGACAGGCTTAGTGCGAATTGAAACCACTAAATGTAAGGATGGCTATTAACCTGTCAAAGCCTTATGTTTGGATCTGGTTCGCCTTATGGGTAACGGGGGTCAAAATGCAGTAGCTCTATTAAACAATGATTTAATAAACAAACTAAATTTTTTTCCTTTTTTATTTTATCTTTAGTAAGGTTAAAAAAAGGCAACCAAGTGCGAGTCAGATTCGCGCACCGAGAGTTCCGTACCACTAAAATCAAAAGTCCCGTGTGGTGCCGGCAAAGAATAGTACCAACCCATACATACCCGTGGGTGTCGTAAGAGGCGACTAAGGGTTAACTGGAGGATGGGCAGCAGCATCCTCCTTTGTATCTTACATCTTACTTACTGCGGTCACCTACAACCGCGGTCCATGGTGCCAGCCGTAACGCTAACAAGCGAGGTGACTATGGTACTTCCCCTCCACATTTTCTCAGCAAAAGCTAAAATTCTGGAGGGAGCTCCCTGTCCTGTAGTGGACGTTTCATGGGATGTTATGATGATGATGATGATGAAAATCAAAATACCGTCTTAGTTATGGACGCGCAGTCACGCAGAAGTCCGACATGCACTTGACCAGTTTTATTATTTGATGTTATATTTTAGCTTATGCACTATAAACATTATACCTTTTCACGCTATTAAGTGATCCCGTTTTTACGATAGAGCTAAAAAAAATCGAGCAAAAATCACCTAAAAACACGTTTTCCGTAGAGAAGTTCCCCTTAATTTTTATATTTTTATTATTAGTTGCTATAGCGGCAACAGAAATACATAATCTGTGAAAATTTTAACTGTCTACCTATTACGGTTCATGAGATACAGCCCGCTGACAGACAGGTCAAGAGTAAGCCCATTTTCAATAAAAAAAAAAAAAGGATAGGGTCAAGTTTTTTACCCTTTGGGTACGGAACCCTAAAAAAGAAGTAGCATCGATCCACTTCACTAAAGTAAGAGCACTTTGAAAGGACAAGGGGTTAAAGATGCTGTAAGAGTGTAGAGTACCGTATACTTATGATATAACTATCGGCATGCCCCTGTTTCGCACAGGCTACGAAGCTTTTCGACTTTATTTAAGATATTGAAATCTGTAACTGAAAATATTTTCAGCCCTTGTTAGCGAGGGATAATGTAGCTATCAACTAGTGAAATATATTTTTAAATCAATTTAGTAGTTCTAGATTACCCCCTGTAAACATGCGATGAATTTAACGTAGCTTACACTTCAGCCTTTGAAAAGCTAATTTAATTATATATTTCTATTACAACCCACATACACACTCATATGCTCACATGCACACAACACACAAAAATATACACACAAACTCATTTATTTTAATTCACACTAACTGTTTTTCGAATTTCCCATTATTTTACGATCTTTCGAGTATTATTATGACCGGACATAAGTTTTTATTATGTAATTTATCGAATTAAAATCTAAACGCTACCCTTTTCTCTTTTAAGTTTTGATTGCTATTGTCCTGTATACTATAAAGAAAACTGTGTCCTTCCAAGTCTATAAGATATTTGACATTTACTACTTTTTATTCTATTCTCTCCATTGGTCTGTGCTTTAAGCCGCCCGTTGCCAGTCTTTATGCAAAGCAGCGAACTCATTGTTCTATCTGCGACGTCCCTCGGCGCGTCCCTCGGCGGTTGCCAGATGGTTATAGCTATCCCTTAGAGATATTCAGCTTAACCGCAAGTACTAGGAAGATATAAATGATAGAGAGTAACTATTTTAAATACAAATATTGGAATGGGGTTAATTTGTTTTGTACTCTATGTCTATTTTAATTACACAAACATGTACATATTATGAAAAGTTTCTACTGCGATTAAAGTGAAACTACCTGGGCGATCGAGCTTTGATCTGTGTAATCTTAACCAAAGCCAAAGGTTTTAGAAACGCGCTATTTTCAAAAATTGCTCAAAATATACATAGAACTAACTAAATAATATTTTCGCCCCCGATAACCCCCTTATAAATGTCATTGAAATCCTTAGTGCCGTTTTTGAGAAACCGACTACAAATAATAAATACATAAAAACAAATATTGCTCGTTAATAGTATGGGAAGAGCTTAGGTTACAGAACCAAACCAAACATCTAGACTGCTTTGAACACAGCGCGAGCCGCGTTGCATTAGCACACGCGCTTGTTTTTCGTAGGGAAGTACCAAGGAGGTTTTAGTAGCAGCTCTTACTGCTAAGGGAGCCATAAGCGTAGCACTTTCTTGCGAGGGACCTCCATACTAAAATGTATGGAATTTTTTTCAAATCCTAAAAACGTAAATTTGTTATCTTCCTCTCTGAGAAATATGTGACATGGGACTAATAAATGCTACTACCACAGTTTTTCTGGTGAAAACACTTACCATTCAGGAAAAAAATGGTGTTAAAAATCACGCATAAAATGGCTATTACGGATTATTTACGCTTCCGTTCTTAGTATTAATGATCAATTCACAAGTAAAAAACCATATATTTTCACTTTCGCAAACAAAGTTTATACTAAAACATTCGATTTTTAAAGATATCTTGATTTTTTTAAAACTTAACTGAGTTATTTGACCGACTAGAATGGGCAACAGTGAGACGCTTCACGCTTCACTAGCTCATACAGAATAGGCAATTATTCTCGGCAGTAGTAGACTCAGGTCCAAGATAGACTGGGATATAGTACCAAAACTCTTCTATAAAGGTGTCCTGATCAGTTTTTGTGATAAGGTTAAAAATCTGGGCCTGCTCATGGACTGCAACATGTCTTGGATATCTCACGTCAACGATGTTAGCAGGCGTATGCATTTTACGTTCCACTCTCTCAAGCGTCTCCAGTATTTCCTTCCTTTTAACACCAAAATTATGCTTGCGCAATCTCTCCTGTTACCTATCCTTGACTACGCCGACGTCTGTTATTTGGATGTGACTGAGGAGCTGCTTAACAAGTTAGAGCGCCTTCAAAACTTAGCTATACGCTTCATTTTCGGCTTGCGAAAATATGACCACATTTCTCAATTCCGTGCTCAACTTAAATGGCTCCCTATCCGCCTTCGTCGCGATATGCATATCCTAACTGTCCTTTTCAACATCCTCAATGACCCGCACTCCCCACCTTACCTTCGTTCCCGTTTTCAGCTGCTTCCTCCTCCCGCTTGGCCTAGGCGCCCTTACATTACACAGATGTTTGAGGTGCCTAGGAGTAATACCAATTTCCAGTTTCACTCTTTTTCCGTCCGTGCCGTTCTATTGTGGAACAAATTGCCTCGAATTATTCCTCGAAAGATCATTTCCTGTCACAAGTTGCTTCATAGCCATCATCATTGTAAATATATCTGTTAAGCACTCATCATTTTATTTATGTAGTATATAGTGTGTTATGTATTTATTTATTATTTATATTTATTGTATTTATTTATTATTTTATTGTATTTATTATAAATTTATGTGAATTATGTATTTGTATTATTTAATAGTCTATTTTCTTTATTTATTATTTATGATACATCATTTTTTTCTCACTTTTTTTTTGCACTATTGTGTTCCCGTTAATACAACTTTCTCACTGCGTTCGGTTGGCTGGAAGAAATCTCTTTTAGAGATAAGCCCGCCTTTGTGTATGTCCTTTAGTTATAGTCTTTTCTGTTAAATTTTTTTTGTGCAATAAAGAATATATATATGTATATGACGGACTCTATAGTTTTTTACTCTGAGGGAAGTACAGATCGCGCCAAACTTCTAGACGCCTCTGAAGTTGCTTCGCGCTGTATTCAGAGCAGTCTAGATGTTTGGCGCGATCTGTACATTATTTGTAGAAAACAATGCGTGAAAACATTGCTTTCCAGTCTGCGGTTCTTGTGTGAAATTGAATCGTAAACGGTTTAAGTGACGCTTTTATTTATGTAATTTAATTAAGGTGGTTGCTGAGCAGAGGTGCTGCCACTTTGTGCAAATAAATTTATTGCATCATAAAATACAAAACATTTAATAATGATTGTTTGTTTGGCGGCAATTTGGGGTAGTTCTATATTTTATTATCCATCACCTCACACCTTAGCTTATCGTGAATAGCTTTGTATTCCAAAAGTGCCAAAAATGGCCACTTTTAGCACTTTACCAATACAAAGCTATAAATGATAAGCTAAGGTATGATGTTATGGGTTATAACATTTATAACTACTCCATATTGCCGCCAAACGAACAATACTAATGAAAAGTTTTGTATTTGCGACGCAATAAATTTATTTCTAAAAGTAAGGTGCTGCCACTCAGCGACCCCCTTAACGTTGGAAACGCTGATATTATTGAGATGAGAGTTAAATGCAATTTAACTTATAGGTATTAAGCATACATAAAAGGCGCTTTCGTACAACGTGTCCGCTAATTAACCGACACCCTCATATACCCAAACAGTCTCCATCTCTCTCAAATTGGAGTGAAATTCAATTTATACATATTTTCTTCGCACGGAGATTTGTATTTTCAGCTTGCTTTGTTATTTTGGTTCATTACAAGCTCTGCGCTGTAGAGGGTACGCGCGGCAGCAAGCACTTAGAAACAAAACCAGTATAAGCTGAACCAGCGCTACGCTACAAACGCCTGAAACCAGAGACCCGCTCAAGGCCTAATAGATAGATAGATAGATAAATTATTCATTAAGGATACAGCATAAATCCGCAACAAAATATTTCATCATAACATCCCATGAAAAGTCCACTACAGGACAGGGAGCTCCCTCTAGAATTCGAGCGTATGCTGGAAAAATGTAGAGGGGAGTACCATAGTCACCTCGCTTGTTAGCGTTACGGCTGGCACCATAGACCGCGGTTGTAGGTGAACGCAGTAAGTAAGATGTTAGATACATAGGAGGATGCTGCTGCCCATCCTCCAATATATAACCCTTAGTCGCCTTTTACGACACCCACGGGTATGTAAGGGTTGGTACTATTCTTTGCCGGCACCACACGGGACAAATTATTAACAAAATATTTAACAACGTAAAATAGACATTAAATCTAAATGCAGTTATAGAGTGCGCCGCACCCCCAAATAGGCCCTAACTACGAAAAAATATTTTACTCAAAATGTATCGGCTTCCCATGTACAAGATGAGTCGATTACGTGACCTATGCATGCATGGAGAGTCTTAAAATCTTTGTAAGTATTTTTTCTTTTTCAGGAAAGTTGCTTGTTTTTTTCATGAGTAGAATCAGTGGGCTTCAGGAACGAAAACAATGTTCATATTTTAGATTAGAAAGGTTTTTTGTGGACCATTTTTTATTGCTTTGAAAATTCATTACAGGTCTCTTTGCAGGTAATGAAAACGATGTTTGTTAAAATTTATATGTGAGGCAACTTTCAATTCTATGTACGAGATTTTTTCAGCCCGCTATGATCTAATATATCACGTCTGCTACATAAGGTCCTAATTAAATAGTGAACATAATTTTAGTATGTTACTCAGATTCTGATTGGCCACCTGATACGACACGATTCGTTTATTAAGAACATCTTGGTCATCTCAGTGGTTTCTTGCCGTTTCTTTTACGCTGCCATAGCACGATCCGAAACGGCGTAGACTCGCTCTATTTGCATTGTATTCTGCATGACATCCAATAAGTATTCTGTAAAGAATCTACATTGAATAAAATTATCTGAATCATCATAGAAGGGAAAATTGAGGGAAAGAGAGGAAGGGGCCGACCGAGGAGAACCTTTATGGAACAAATAAAAGAGAAAGTACAGGTCGAGTCAGATCAGGAGGTGAAGGAACTAGCGGAAACAAGGAAACATTGGCAATTACTCCACCGACAAGAGCACAGCTCTTAAGTTTAAAGAAGAAGAAGACTCAGACCATGAAACTAAACAACTTTCTCTGAAGAACATAAGTCGAAATATGAAAATCAATTTTTGACCTCCCATAGAAGCTGCAACAGCATAAAGCGCATTTTGTACGGGAGATCAAATTTGATTTTTCGTATTTCGACATATATGCCTTGGGGAAAGTTGTCCAGTTTCACGGTCTGAGTAACATACTAAAATTATGTTCACTATTTCATTAGGACCTTATACAAGGTTATTTTTTTTGGGCCTGATAGATACTCGTATGCGTATGCCCACCTTATTACAGAGGTCAAAAGCAACAACTTTTGTTCTACGACTTTGCTAACAACGCACGAATAATTTTCAACTTCCCATACAAAATGGGTCGGTCACGTGATCACTTTAGAATATCTCGAAAAAAAATAAATGGTACAGCAGCACTGCACTTACTTTCTCGCGATATACGAGAGTCATCATTCGACAGTGTCCCCGAACCCAGAATTTACGGATCAAGAGCCGAATGCTCTAACTACTAGATTATAAAGGGCTGCGGATAGTAAAGAGTAAATAAGGACCAAGTGCAAACTTAAGTTTGCAATTCCATACAAATAATATGGAAATAAGACAAACTTTCTTATACTAGATTTATGTAAAAAATTTAAAAAGAAATATGCACTCAGGTACATTACCAATTTAGAATTCCAATTTGAAGCATTAAAATAAGCTAATTGAAACCGATTTTGAGTAAATCATATTTTTAAATTTTAGTAGTAAGGAAACACCCCTTATATGAACTTCCACCGACCTATGGATACTGCCGAAAGATACCTTGCATAGAGATTGTTGGTCACGCAAAATTGCATCAAGATCGTTTGAGCCGTTTTTGAGCAAATCGCAATTTTTCATTTCCATTGTATGACAGCTCCCCTCAAAAAGAGAGCCAGCAAGAAACCACTCAGTATCCTTCGATGAATTTACAAGAAAATCTTAAATTTAAAATATGGTGTCAATCAAACTGTTCGTTTAGCCGCTAGGCCAAAGCGTGACGGACAATTCTGCTCTGTGGGACAGACCGACCGACGGACCGACCGACCGATCGACCGACCGACGGACGGACAATTTTGGGAGACTTGCTTTTTATGATGTATAAGTGATATAGAACACATTTTTGAGAAAATTAGAAAAACTATTTTTTTCACGAATACAATACCTTTCTCGCTCCGCTCGAAAGTAAAAATCGAAAATTCTTTTCGGAATTTTTTTTCGAAAATTTCTTGTGCTTGTTAGCAAAGTCGTAGAACAAAAGTTGTTGCTTTTGGGCATACGCATTTCAGGTTCAAAAAATAACCTTGTATAGGTTCAGCAAAGACCTCGCGTAGGAGGATGTTTGTACAGTATGGCTGGCGATTGAAAAACACGAGATCAACATTGAACCGACGTTTCAATTATCCCAGATTACCGAGAACCGATACACAGGTATTTTGTTAACATTACAGCTGCACAGTTTGTTTTGCTTAGGAATTATTACAGTAACTGTACAAACAATATGTATATTCAATGAAACCAATTCTTTCAAACTGGAAATGGTATATTATCCAATTAGTAAATAAAAGACGGATTTAATGCGAGGGCCAGAGATGAATCACGAGCGTAGCGAGTGATTCAAGTGTTAGAATCCTGAGCGACGCGAGTGATTCATGGCCCTCAAATTAAATCCCTTTTATTCAAGAATTGCATACTATACTTTATACCATGACTACGAGAAAAAGAAAGATTTATGCGAAAATATACATTTAAGGAGTTTGTATAGCATTGAGATCGAATCATAGATTTATTACTTCGCGCTTGGCGCTTTTAACCAGATTGCGCTCTTCCAAATTTTATTCTTTCCTTTATATTTATTTCTTACTTTATACTATTATCTCAATTAGATTGCGTACTCGCACTTCTACAGGCGTTGATCAGCGCTGTGGCGTGTTGCCGCTGTTAGGGCCTATTTTTTCTTCGAAAAAGTTTAGAATAGAAAAGTTAAGAAAGAGAATCACTGGGCTTTGGGAGCAAAACAAATTTAGAACGAATTTATTAATTAGAACAACACATGTACGTACGACCTAATATAATGAAATTACATAATACTGTAACATAAACAGGAAAAGCAGCATAAACTGCATCTCTTGGTGAAACAAAATTTTTGATACAAATACGCTTTGAGATTCTATGATATTCAAATCACATAATAAGTCCGTATTACCAATCGAATACACTGTTCATTGTACGATATTTGACCGAACAATGCTAGGGCGTGATGGGAAAAGTTTATGAGTTGTCCAGAATTTTTTGTGTTTACCGGTTTTGAATATAAGCTGCATGTTTTGTTACTTCCATAGTACATTTGATTCGTGTTTTGTTCGTCGCAGCGATTTAAAATAATGTTCTTTTAAATTTTTTTAGGACCGTACAAGCATGGAACGAGCTTGCCCAGTAGAAGCTTATTCACTCGCGACTTGAATAGATTCGGGTTATATGAACTCGGGAACACAGACGCAGGCAGAGAATTCCACTCATTAGCTGTGCGCATTATAAAAGATGTTTCAAAGCGCTTTGTGCGAATGTGCAGAATATCAACCAAGTATGGGTGATATCCTGCGGTGCGTCTGGACTCCCGATGGTAGAAGGAAGATGGTGGAATAAGCTCGTGGAGCTCTTGAGCACACTCTCCGAAGTACAATCTGTAGAAGACCGACAGACATGCAATTTTGCGACGGTGGGCCAGACTGTGAAACTTGGTTTTCACCAGCATCTCATCATCAACAAGCTTCTTGGCTCTGCGATCTATCGAGTCAAGTGCGGCTAGTTGGTATTTTGCTGAGCCATCCCAAAGGTGACAGCAATTCTCCATGCAGGATCGGACTTGGGCTTTATATAAAACTAGAAGCTGTCCAGGAGTGAAGTAACGCTTAACTTTATTGAGGATGCCCAGCTTTTTTGCCACAGTTTGGGCTTTAGACTCAATGTTAGCGCCGAAGTTTAGGTTTGCACACAACTTCATGCCAAGTAGCTCGAGACTGTCGGTAACTGGTACAGTTGTACCTCGGAAAGTAGGAGCCAGATTGAACGTACTCCTTTTGGCGGTGAACAGACACGCCTGTGTTTTGGTGGCGTTGAAACCCACCAGATTTTTGTCACCCCACTCGGAGACACGACTTAAGGTTGAGTTTATTCGCTCTAACATGGCCTCTCTTGAAGAACGTATATCGTCACTGCTGGCTTTTGCGCTAGACATATATCTCTCGACAACAGTACTGTCATCTACTAGCATAAGATGAGGTAAGGTAAATTTTGAGTTTGAAGCCTGTTTGATATTGTATTCTCTAAACCGGCGTATAAGCGCTTATTCAGCAGATAAATAGAGGGGTTGTAGCGAGGCAAAGTCGGTCAAATGAAAGGGGTTACTGCCGTGCCGGTTTACACAAACTCCAATGGTTGGTGCTAGGGAAATGGGCTTATATTTTTCTAATGATTCAATTATAATATTACTTGGCACAATTGAAAGCATCATTTAAGATTACAAAAAAAAACCAGTCAAGTGCGAGTCGGAATTGGGCGCCGAGGGTTCCGATCTGCAACTAAAGGGTAAAAATAACTTTGTTTAAAAAACAGAACTTTCGGATCTTTTCTTACGCAGAATGTTTATTTGCTTAACTATTATCGATATAAACAAATCCAAAAGGTTTTTTTTTATTTTTTTATCGTCAATGGGCTTACTCTTGACCTCGATCTAGTCTTGAGGACAGAAATGAGGTCGACGATAGGACGAGCTTGCCCAGAAGAAGCCTATTCACTCAGGACTTGAATACATTCGGGTTAAATGAACTCGGGAACACAGACGCAGGCAGACTTTTACCCAGAAAGGTTGACAGCTACAAGTTTGAGTTGTTAAGCTTTTTCAGATTCAGTGGTCGGATCTTGGCAGATAGAACCGAGTTTCGGCTTTCCAGAGGATTATTTTGAAAGAGAGCTTCCGTTTTAATTTAGTGACAAGACAAATGAAACGATACACAGAAGGATGCTGTTGGCTCTGGTTTATCAACCGTTAGTCGCCTCTTACGACACCCACGGGTAGAGATTGGTAAGTCATATTCTTTGCCGGCACCACACGGGAAATGACTTGTTACTAAGGCCTATATATCCACGTAAGTCGCTCTTCATACGCATGTTTTCGTAATTTTACTGTTTTTTGCATCTTGCTTGAATCCTTCTTGGTGTTCACGGAAAAGCAGAGTTGCGTTTGTTTATCGTCATGCGTTAATCATTGAACAGTGAAACTATCATTTTGTTTCTATGTAGGATGCATGCAAGATACAAGTAAGTGATTAATATCGCATTCGTGCGGATATCGTGCGATGTTGTGAACAATGACCCTTTTTTTACGTCGGTTTCGCCATTATTATGATTAAGATTTTTCTCGTTAACTTTCCGATACCTTCTGCACTGCGAATTCTCCTTCAACTAAAATAAATCTTATATGAAATCCCAAATCTATTTTATCTGAAAAGCCAAACCAATCCAATCCCCAATCAGCTTTGTCATTCTTTGCCTGTTTTTTTGTCTATCGATCTATCTTACTCCATTTGGTTTATTTACAACTAAAGCTCAGTCTAAATTAAACGTCAGTTTACTATTATTTAATCTGTGACTAAAGTAGGGCTAAAGTAAAAAGTCCGTTTTGACGTTTTCTTAACATCAACACACAGGGTTCATTTTTCTTTACAGGTCGTAATTTTTCATACGTTTGACAGCTGTCAAAGCCTACCTATTACGATGGCCTTATTTTAGCTGTACCCGCGACTTCATTCATATACACCCTAAAATTAGTAACTTTTTCTACCGCTTGTAAAAGTAGCCCTACTTTTCTGATTTGTATTTTTTCCAGACTTTGTGGATTCATACTATACAACTTTACTGGATAACATATTTCTAGGAAAAGTATGCAAAACAGATTTTGACGCCTACATAAATTTCTCTGGCAGATTTTATTTGACAGGATGATAAATAATCATGAATTATATGTAAATTT
The DNA here is from genome assembly GCA_947532105.1 of Athrips mouffetella. Classification (NCBI taxonomy): domain Eukaryota; kingdom Metazoa; phylum Arthropoda; class Insecta; order Lepidoptera; family Gelechiidae; genus Athrips; species Athrips mouffetella. Next base: position 29,707,553 of record OX383963.1, read on the forward strand.
AAAATATCCAAAAAAATTATTACAAAAAAAAAATTCGTACATATTTTGTAATTTTTGTAAGGAAAAATTAAAAGTACCGATTTTTTTTTATAGAAGGTTGTTGTTGCAGCAAAGTTGCAGCGACTGAGGATTAAATGCGGGGGTCTTCATACAACGATCCGCTTCGTTGCCTAGACTAGTAAATAATAACTCAATTTTCGTACCTAATTTAATTGAATTTATTTATGTAATTAGACACCATTTTCACACTAGTTCCACTATTTATTTAGTAAAATTTATACAGAATGCGACCGGTTTCGAGTTAACATCGTCAGGCACTGCTTACAAAATATTTTGCAATAATAAACTACCTACTGTGTGGGTAGAAAATATAAATGTTTGTTTTGATGTCACAGTATAGAAAACATATCCTATTCCAGTATGTCAACATAAAATATGAACAATTAAAAAATACTTTGCAATATAATTTAAGTATACATACTGGAATAGGATATGTTTTCTATACTGTGACATCAAAACAAACATTTATATTTTCTACCCACACAGTAGGTAGTTTATTATTGCAAAATATTTTGTAAGCAGTGCCTGACGATGTTAACTCGAAACCGGTCGCATTCTGTATAAATTTTACTAAATAAATAGTGGAACTAGTGTGAAAATGGTGTCTAATTACATAAATACATTGGAGTTCCATCAAGTAATAACAACACAAAGTATATCATACTTAATTGAATTTAATAATTTTGTACCAATTTTCGTATCCGTCTCAGGCATATTGTATAATTCGCCACTTCACATAATGCCTTGATATTTTACAAACTGCCGATGCCGTTTTACAATTTCCCGAACGTATGCAAATTGCCGGCCGTTTGTAAACGGCGAATATATTATAATATTTGCCTGCGATATATCAATAAAAGGATACTAAAAATATGGTCCAGCGTTCTTTGGCATAAGGTTGTTTGGTCGAAACATAATAAAATAATATAGCTAGATTAGAATGACAGCAGGAAAAATTATGCGCGAGAGCAGGTGGGATCGATACGTGTCTCTGTCGCTCCAAAGTGTAGCGCATCGCTCCGTCCTGCTCTCTTACTGCTCTTATTTTAGTTAAGGTGATCCGTTTTCCATACAAAAATTCAAATGACTTGCATTCTTACGCAGGACATAAAATTCTGTTGAGAAACGAACGAATACTGCTATTTTTAGTTACATTTTTCGCTAATTAATACAAAAAAACAGTTAATGTACTGAAAGTACTATTTTTGTTAGCAGTTTTTGGTTCAATATTACGATTGTGGGCGTGCGGTCAAAACTGTACGGTTGTGCTTTGTGTGCATGTGTGAGTGATCGTACTCATGTAAACACGGACTGACGAGAGCAATTGACTTTACTGGACATATGGAGATACTAGCTGTTGCCCGCGGCTTCGCTCGCGTGGATTTCGTATTTATGTTGTTACCGGTTTTCCGAAGCAATGAGATATTTTCCCGTCATTTCGGGGTAATTTTAAAATAAGGAAAAACAGGACTAACCCTGCGCAAATCAATGAGTATAATTCAAGATCCAGCTGAATTTTATATTATACTACAGACGTTACTTATAAATTACTCAGAACAAAGGAACTTAGCAGCAGTATCCTAACAAATGTAAAGAGAGAGATGAGAGACACCTTTATGTAATATTTCAAAACAAAGCCAATTCGCAGAAGTAATTGAGAAAAATTGAAACCCTCTCCCTCTCTCTCCCACTCCCCCCTTCCTCTCCCCCTTCCCGTCCCTCTGTCTCTCCCCTTCCCCTTCCTCCCTCTCCCCCTGCCCCTCCCTATCCCCCTCCCTCCCTCTTCTCCCTCTTCCTCTCCACGTCTCTACCTCTACCTCTCTACCTCCCCCTCCCTCTCCCTCACCCCCCTCTCCCCCTTCCCCTCCTTCTCCCTCTCCCTCTCCACCTCTCTACCTCTCTAGCTCTCTACCTCTCTACGTCTCTACCTCTCTACCTTTCTACCTCTCTACCTCTACCTCGCTACCTCTCTACCTCTCTACCTCTCTACCTCTTTACCTCTCTACCTCTCTACCTCTACATCTACCTCTACCTCTCCCTAATCCCTGCCCCTATCCCTATACCTAACGTCAATTTAACCGCTATCCCTAACATAGAAACGACACCCATATTTATTTTTAGACATTTCAAACCTATCGCACCCCAACCCCTTCCCCAGCGGAAGATGGTATTTCACGTCCACCACGTTGGATTTCAAAATTGTTGTAATTTTCGTAATCAGCGACCCGATAAACCATACAAACGATACCCATATTGATTTTTAGACTTTTCACCCCATTTCCCTTTTTTAGGGGTTGAATTTGGGGTGGAATTTTAATAACAGTGATGAACGTCGCATAGAATTACATAATTAATTCCTAAATAATAAATTATGTGGATTTTTCTTTAAAAAAAAAGAATTTTCAACTTCATCCCCCTTTTCACCCTTAACGGTGTCGAATTTTCAAAATCCCTGAGACACGTAAATATAAATTTTTAGTCGTCAGCCTAAATACAAATTTTAAAGATCCTAACTTCAAAACTGAAGGACTTTCATACAAACTTTCATCCCCTATTTTACTTCCTTAGGGGTGGAATTTTGTAAAACCCTTTCCTAGTGCAACCCTAGGCCTCATAAAGAACCTACATGCCAAATTTGGAATCTTTAGACCCAGCGGTTTGGGCTGTGCGTTGATATGTCAGTCAGTCAGTCAGTCACCTTCTTCTTTTATATATTTAGATTTTTCTATTGGAAATTGTTGTTAGGCGTTGAAGTTGCACGATGAAATTTACGCGAATCAACTTTTTGCACATATATTGCATTAAAAAATAAAACCTTATATTTGCAGCAGTGGCTCCATCTAGTTGCGTTCGGGGCTAAGCTCACCTTAAGCTACATTACTTGTAGGCTCGTACAGTTTGACCACGATATTTGTTCAGGTGGTCAAAATTGGAACTATAATTTTTTCATAGAAAAATGGCAAAGAGGTTACATGGCAAATAGCGATGCTTTCAACTGCACAGATATTGTGGTTACGCTGCAGGTCTGAATCCCACCATACTTCATAGAACCAGTACCTGGGCGACCGAGCTTTGCTCTATACCTAATAGCCGCATCAATATTAAAACATCATCGGGTGAGCAAGCTATGCTACCCGCCAACAGGTGGCGCTATAGGTTTCTGTCTAAAACGCGGTATTTTGATAAAATGCTTAAAAACAGACCTAGCGAGATCGATTTTTCTCACTCGAACACCCCAGTATATTTCATTAAAATCGTTAGGGCCATTTTCGAGAAACCAATTACAAATATATATATACAAATATTGCCCGTTTATTAGTATAGGATAAAAATAGCATTCCTATCTACGATTCCGACGATACGATATTTCAAAGTTGACGGTTGCCTATAAAATGCGCAGATATGAGCTTGCTGGCTCCTCGTATATTGATTTTTATAGATTGTGGGTAGTGAAATAGTACACTTTATGCTCGCTCTAAACCGCCCCTAGATTATGAGGGTAAGATATTTTCTAGACTGAATATTTGTATACAAGGTGCTAAAAAACTGGAATTTTAAATTCAAACTTATTATTATTATTATTTATTTACACTGAAACGTATTTTCGCAGTCGATGTGCAGTCGTTATGGCTTACTCCAAACAATTTGTTTGCAAATTCATAAAATTCTACCCAAAATTCGGCAATTTTATTAGGTGACCTACATGATAAATAGATTAAATTTAAATTAAACATTAGCGAACTTCGTACCACCTAACAGTATTTTTTAACGAAAATCTTTCCTATATTTTAATACTATTCTATTCTGGGCGGAGACGAACCCAACAAATCACAGATCATTAAAATCGGTTCACCCGTTCTTGAGTTAAAAATGGTTTAACTGACCCAACTTTTTGCAATTAACAGCTTTATGCAATTTCAGTGTAATTAAATTCACTTCAAACAGTAATTCATTCCTTCATCCATTGAGTTTCCTTTTATATTGGAACCATGTGTAACAATAAAGTGTTTAACTATCTATCTAATTCATTTTAATGTTTAGTAACTTGATATTACCAAAACAGTAATCTTCCAAAAACCTTTTCAACTCTCCATACTTCAGTAACGGTCACGTGATCGACTCATTTTTAAGGGAAAAAAATTACCTCTCCATACAAATTGCTCACTCTGGTCGTACAGTTTGTATGGACACGTAATTTTTTTTTCATTTCCCATAAATTTGTCTTTGGGAAAGATGTTCAGTTTGGTTGACTGAGCACGCCCTTTCAGTTTTCGGTACACCGTCTATTACACTCTATATCAGCATGTACTGTATGTCTTTCAGAGGTTTGTAACTTGCTTTTGTGCATCATGCAAAGTTTAAGGCAGGGCAATAACCAAGACTGCAAACTTGTCTGTTCATTTTAGAACTTTATAGAAGCAAATAATGAAACTTTAGTGCGGAAAATATTACGAACTTTTCTTGCGGAAAAAGAAATCCATTGCAGCGATCACTTTGTACGCTATTGAAAACTAATAACGAAAAAACAAAAATTTTTTTTTCACCTCCAATTTTTGGCCCCTAGCGGGCAAAAGGTTTTTCTGCGGCCAAAAGCGATTTTTGGCCGCTAGCGGGCAAAAGGTTTTTGAAATTCGAACGTGATGCAGTATGGCAGACCTCCACGCTGCGGTACTGGCTGCTTCCTCGCTTTAGTGAGGTGAAAAATTTTGTGTTTCGCTCGGCAGCAAAGTTATTTTGCGTTTCGTGATTTGAAACCTTCGCTACGCTCAGGATTCTTCTTTTGAACCACTCGCTTCGCTCGTGGTTCAATTCTAGAATCCTTCGCTTGCTCAGGTTTCAATACAAGGCACTCACGCCAAATAACGCTTTTGCTGCCTTGCATAACAAATAACTATTATTTGTATCAAAGGATCTACTGAAAAGATTAAAAAATCTTTTACACTTATAAAAAGCTACACTAACCTAGAGTCTACTTTTTACCGCAGAAAATTAAATTTTCTGAAATCTACGTTTTCACCTCACAAGTTTGGAAAACTTTGCTTTATCGGTCGAAATATGCAAAAGTCACTTTTGGCCGCTAGTGTGGAAAAGGTTGTACAATTGGAACGTGATGATTAATTACGGTATAATGAACTGGCGCTTATTCGTTAGCATTTCCCTCGCTGGAGTTAAGTTAAAAATTATTTGTTTCACTCGGCAGCAAAGTTATTTTGCGTCACGTGCCTTAAAACCCTCGTAAAGATCAGGATTTTTCCTAGAAACCTCGCTTATACAAGGCACTCGCGCCAAAACTAACAATTTTGCTACCTTGCATCATACCTTGTCCACTGCAGGACAGGGAGCTCCCTCCAGAACTCCAGCAAAAACGCGTGGTACTTAGGAGGGGATTTAACATAGTCACCACGCTTGTAAGCGTTGCGGCTGGCGACCGCTGTGGTTGGTGACCGCAGTATATAAGATGGTACGATACACAGAAAGATGCTGCCCTTAGTCGCCTCTTACGACATCCACGGATAGAGATAGATTGATAGTAATCTTTGCTGGCTAGCCTGGCCTAGCATACCTCTCAGCCTTGCAAGTTACAAGCGAGCCAAAAACAGTAATAACATACATACATACATAACATCACGCCTTGTTCCCGTCGGAGTAGGCAGAGACCACAGTTCTCCACCTGCTACGATCTTGACATACTTCCCTTGCTTCCTGAACTTTCATCAATCCTTTCATACATCCTTTCATACAACAGTAATAAAAAAAGCAAATGCAAAAACAATGCATTTGTAGTAGTGAACTATGTGTACGCGCTACATCCCTGAAGTCAGGGCACGTTGCCAGTAATATCGGCCGTGGACTTCAACTTTTATAAATAAATCGGTCTAAAACAGGATCCTCCCTTGAAAGTTGGCTCGGGAACATTTATTTTTAAATGGCATTTTATTTTTTATATCTTTGCAAAAGAAAACTTCACTATATTTACAGCTACAGGCTTATTTTTTAGTTTGTTTTTCTGTTTTACTTGCTTTGTTTTGATAACTCGATATGACATACTTTCTGTAGAGCAGACGGCAGACTTTATGTCCGTGACAGTCCGCCAGTTTGGCCGGTATTGCGAAAATTATAGTTTTTATCAAAATTATATTCAAACTTATAATTTTTCATAATTGCTCTACGTTTTTTACTAAATAACAATCAATCTAAACAACCTTCTACACTAAATAGCTCTTTGAACTGAACAACTATTTCCTTCCAAACGAAAGATTTTGGAAACTACGCGCTTAAAAGCGGAGCGTTTTTCTCATGTCAATTATATTATTAAACTATAATAGATTTTAATGATAAGAGTTTTCAATATCCAACAATGAATAAACTATATTTGATTTGAAAAAAAAATCAAATCCGGCCACATTGGTGGACTGCCACAGTCTGCTGTGCCTCTATTTACATACATACATACAAAATATCACGCCTTGTTCCCGTCGGGGTAGGCAGAGACCACAGTTCTCCATCTGCTACGATCTTGAATACTTCCCTTGCTTACTGTACACTCACCAATCCTTTCATACATGCTCGTCGGTTTAGGGTAATTTTAACCTGGCCTTTATTCAGAACGTCCTGAATTTGGTCCTGGTACGTTCGCCAAGGCCTTCTTCTTCCAACTTTCCCATTCTTTTCTATTTCGTGAATTTATTAAAATTTGTTAACTGTTCATGTTCAAGAAATAGGCCTACAGTACTCTAAAATTTCACGCCAATTGTACGGTTAACCGCACGTCACAGGAAATATTTGCAACTCTGTCACAATGCCATTAAGTCCAAAGTATTTCTACTGACGTGCTGTTGGGTTTACTCTGACGCGTTCGCATGCGCCAGCGATTTTATTAATTGCTGGAATTTCACCGTGTGATTTTCAAGAATTGGACGCCTGATAAAGGGAAACAATGATCTTATGAGTAACCGTGAAAAAAATTAATTAATCTACGAGAATTATTGCATTAATTAGATACTAAAAACTAAAACTCCTTACTAAATATAAAAAGTGATTTTAGTTAACCTCTACAATATCGTCGATTAGAAAAAGGATCTAGAAACTTTGAAAGGAAAGTTAACAAGCAGATTTTTGTATATTTAAGTAATAATTTTCTGATAAAATGATATCGAAACAATAAAATGTAGTAACTATTATTGCGCCTTGGTTTGAATGTAAATAATATCGATTTTAATATTTTATACCCAATAAAGTCACCTTGTAATGGTCTATGTCGATGATATCATTGTAACGACCTTATGTCTTCAATTACTGTCCTTGACATGCCTGACACGGCTAATAAAAGTATGACATGGAACGATTTTTTACACAGACTAATTGTAATCTAAAATCCAGATGCGAATTTTCATTGGTCTTAACCCTCAAATACCAATGATTCTACTAATTAAAAAAATTCTTCAAAAATTTGAACCCGACTACTAATAAATCTTGCTCTAAAAATTATGAAATAAAACAATATTGTGATAAGTGATGTTCAAATAATAGCCGTGGTCAATTGTTACTTAACCAAAATTGATAATTGCGGCAACCGAACATAACCTCTGAAGACATCTAATACTTATCTCTAATTTATCTCAGCTTCCATGCTACAGATTATATAGTAAGATAATATAGTAAGTAACCTACTAACTAGATTTGAGTTAGGATCTCATTAATCATTTTAACGTTTAGCTTTCATGATCGCGCTAACTTCTTTGAGGTACTAAAACGTTTAAATTATTATAAAAGATGAATATTAAATTCTCAATCTATGGCGATTTATACAGGAAAGTAAACAAATCTCGAATACAATATTTGCCATGAAATATTGTTTATTCTTATTATGGAAATTAGTTATTTAATAGGAACATTTTAATATTATTTTTTTATTTGAAATAGCCGATTATGCTTCTATGTATTTCTTTTAGTATTACTGATAGCGTTGTAAAGGCATAATATGGGAGGGTACGCAAGCCATGACAAAATGTGTACCATAGTCTGGGAGAGAAACCACACAGACATACATAATCCGTGCTGCAGCCCCACCAGCACATGTTTCTCGTGCTCCGGCAGACTTGCGTCCGGAATCTGGTTAAAAACTTCCACGTCAGCTAGGGCAGATGGTGTCTCAGATGGGAAAATAAGTGAAGCTGTAGGTTATTTCTCCTGCCAAAGATTTAGCTGGATTTGAGAGACTTCTCTTCATTCATTGGACCACAACCGACACGGACCTTTCCGTTCACTACTCTCGCAACGCTTTTTAGGTTACCTATGACACATCTGGCGGAATTCTCGCTGATGTCGAATATGTAAATTTTTTCGGTCGCGGAATCTTCCACGTCTAAATTTCCGCATGTGCGTCACTACAAACCGTATAAAGATTCATATTCAGATAATTTTATTCAGATTCAGAATACTTATTGAATGTCATGCAGAATAGAGTCGGCTTTTTACAATGTTTTTTCTTGTATTTCGCTGGAATATCAGAGCACCATACTTCTTTGTCATCATATAGTCTTCTAATCTATAGTAAGCTTTTTTACAAAACGTTTGCTTTACACATTGTTTCAACTTTTTCTATCAGGTATTTTGTTGTAGTATCGTACACACAGACCAACGAAAGATGTATTGACTTTTGCTAATGTAGTGTACCAGGCCACTCAGAAAGTATTGCGAAAAATAGTTTTTATATATGGGAGACTGGCCGGTCAGAATCTTTTTCGAAAATATGATTACTTGTAAGTAAAAATATGTGTGTTCCATTTTCAAAATTTCCCTCCACATTTTTTGCGAGCCAATTCAAAGTATCGTGTCTTACTGAAAAATGGATCTGCGCCGGGAACATTTTAGAGCTATGATTTTTTACGATTTCAAGTGTCGCCTGAAACCGGATGAATCGTTCGATAGACTTCAAATGGCATTTATGGATGAAGGCCCCTCCAAGGCAACCGTGTATCGTTGGTATAACGAATTTAGGCGCGGTCGACCAACCTTGGGGGATGAAGAAAGAAGCGGTCGCCCTTTGACGGCTATTACGGAAGAAAACGTGCTAGCAGTGAAAAATTTAATCCAAGATAATAGGCGAATTACATATCAGGAGATTCAGCACATATTAAAGATTGGATCGGGAAGCGTTCACGAGATTCTACACGGGCATCTTCGCGTGAGGAGGATAGTATCGCGCTGGGTGCCGCACTACCTCACCGACGCTCAGAAGCAGGCCCGGGTGGAATGGTGCCGTGATATGCTGAACAAATTTGAAGCAGGCTCGTCTCGGCGTGTTTACGACATCGTAACAGGTGATGAGTCCTGGATTTATCAATACGATCCAGAAACCAAGCGCCAGTCGACAGTTTGGGTGTTTCAAAATGAACCAACGCCTACCAAAGTGAAGCGATCTCGAAGCGGGGGGAAGATTTTGATCGCCAGCTTTTTTAATTTGACTGGCCACTTGGCCTCAATTCCCTTACGAGATCAAAGAAGCATCAACGCCGAATGGTATACTACCAAATGTTTACCAGAAGTTTTTTCTGTTGTGAGCAACAAGCGACCAAACACAGGGCTCCGCGGACTACTGCTCCACCACGACAATGCGCCTGCACACACCGCGCTCAAAACGAGGGACTTCCTGGACAGCACACCAGTCAAACTCCTGGGTCACCCTCCTTACAGCCCTGATCTAGCACCGTGTGACTTCTTTTTATTTCCAAAAATAAAAAATCAGCTCAAGGGGATACAATTTTCGTCGCCGGAAGTTGCGCTGGCTGCGTTCGAGCAGGCTGTAAACGAGGTGTCTACGGCGGACTGGAAAAAGTGTTTTGAAAACTGGTTCAGACGCATGAATCTTTGTATAGAGGCTGGTGGAGAGTACTTTGAAAAGATTTAATAAAAATATATGTACCTGTAGAACAATTTTTTTTAGTGTCGCAAATATTTCTGAGTGTCCCACGTATGGTTGATCAAGTTTGTACTTATTTCTATTATTAAAATTATGCCTGTCACAAATTTTAGGTAATTGATGAATGTTTTTCCTAGCGTACATAATGTTTTCATAAATATATTGGCATGGCATCCACATAATGTTGATCTCCTTAAACAATTCTCTCAGGGAATCATGAGTTTTCAGGCAATAAATTGCTCTTACAGCCCTCTTTTGTGAAACTAATACTGAATGGATATCAGCATAATGCTATGGAAGTAGCTAATGTGAACCAGCCTTGCGGTAAACTTACACGCATAAGCGTAAAACCGCTATCACACCTTCCTTAATTCGGAAACTAATTTGGCAAACGTTGCTCGTTGTAGTATGGATAATGCAAGTAACAGAACCAAGCCTCCCAGCAATGTGTGCCGGATAAGTATTTGAATTAAGGAGGGTGTGATTGCGTCTTCACCCAAAAAACTGTTATTCTTTATATGATTTCACTCTGTTGAGATACAAGATAGAATCCAAATTGGAATAGAATATGCAGTAGGACGTCCCTAGACTATCGATATTGCATCTAAAAATTGCAAAGATATTTGTTTTCAAGAGAAATAGAAATCTAATTCAGTAATGGTATGGTACGGTCCGCCTGCGGTACGGTTTGCATTTACAATGCTTTCACTTTATTTCCTATCTCTACAATTCCAATACCTATCTATTTTACTTCACTTATTTTCGTTCAGGGAGGTATCTTATTCTTTTTTAACCCCCAACTGAAAAGGAGGGGCTTTAATAATGATCAGATATGTAACCACATTTCTTGCATTGATTATTCTTATGGTATTATTTTAAAACTGAAAAAGTCCGGATTGGCCTTAGGTCACTTAGGAAATTTAGGCGATTTTGAGATCATCACCGCTATATCACGGGAGTTGCTAGGTCGATGACCGACATAATAATCCCTGGTTTCAAAGTTATTGAGCTGCCAAAGGTCTCTGACATGGCTAATCAACTATACTACTTTTATCCTATCCACCCATACGCTATTGCTTTTTAAGCACTGAACCGATTTTGACTCCAAAAAGTCTTTGAGACTGTGAATTCCATTTGGGCAAAGTCGCGGTCAAAAGGCAAAAGTCGTGTTGTTTGAAAAAGTTTTTGTGAATGAGAAGTTCTTTGTTTACGCAATTCATAGTATTTAGATTGCAAAGTTTTGCAGGCCGAAGGCAGTTTACTTACGAGTTTGTTTACTCTTAGTTATGTTTCTAATCAGTACTTAAGTATATAGTCTATCCCAAAGCATCCCAAAGTTAATTACTCCGACGTTGTCTTGATACTTAGCAATTTTTAGGTTTAGGCCACATTACTCTTGTAAATCACGCTTAATGTAGATTTACCTTATATTTAACTATAGTTCAAAAAGTTCTTTTTTATGGTATTTTAGGTCTACAAATTAAATGACATGGCAAAAAAAAATATTTCCTACACATTTCAGCATATACTCGTAATAAAAGAACCAGCTAACGAATAAACTTTTGAATATGTTCAGAATACCGTTTTTAGGGTTCCGATACCAAAATTGAAAAAAAAGGAACCCTTATGGTGCCGCTTTGTCTGTCTGTCCGTCTGTCTGTCTGTCACACCTGTATATCTCGGCAACCACTCATGCTATCGACTTGAAATTTGGAATAGTTTTAAAATATGGTTGTCCAACTTAATTACACGTGAAAGAACTAAGAAAAAAATATGATTATTAATGTAAAGGGGGCCCAAATAGGGGGGCCAAAATTTCAAATTATCGGTACTAGGTTGAGTGGGGTATCATATGAAAGGGCTTTACTTGTAAATTCTAAAGTATATTTTTGTATTTTTTTACAATTCTTGATTTTCAAGTTATTATGAAAAATGACAAACAAACTACCGTTCCCCCCTCTTATCTCCGAAGTTTGTGAATGGAAAAATCTAAATTAATTACAGTCGATAGACATTTATGTAAATATTACAGCAAAAATAAAACGATCTTTGTAAGTTGCACAGTTTTTTAGAAATCTGCAAAAAAACCTTTACAAACAAATTTAGTTTTGCGGTCCTAAAAATGGACTTTGTTGCTTCTAAAAATACTAAAAGTATATCGGAACCCTCGGCGCGCGATTCCAATTCGCACTCAACCGGTTTTTTACCAGCTGCGTACTTAAATATTACTTTTAAAAACGACAGTACAGTGAAATGTACTGTTGTTCTAGAGTACTTTCAAATAATTTTCACGTATACTTCCAACTAGTTCCAAGCCGATTCAAGTTCTCTTGGCACTTTTGTATTTTCTAGACCACCCCTTGCATGAGTATGCTTTACTGGTACTTTTATATTTTCTTTAAGAGAAACGCTTTCTCTCTCCCAAACTATGCCCTAATTATAATTCTTTGACAGTTCCATGAAGAAATGTCAAAATATAGGAATTTTATTGTCTTTAGATTGAGATATCTTATCTTCCCGTGATGTTCAGAGCTTGTGAAAACTCTTACTGGACTGACCATCTCCTTTTAGAAATCGTAACCCGGAAAAGTATAAAAAACTATTAAAAAACTATCAACCGAAAACTTAAATTTGTAATGCTATACACATAGTATGGAAATACAAACTTTTAATTACGTTTTTCCAAAAAAATGTTCGAATGAAATATACAGATCAATTCAGAATTCAAATTGTCAAACATTAAATCAAACAAACCTCAAACGATTTCGAGTAAATCACATGTTTAACTTTTGGTAGTACTGGAACCAAAGAGATTTGAACCTCGCTACGCTCGGTCATAGAGGGATTTGAAGGCTTGTCAAGTGTTGCACTTTTGAAACGTCAAGTTGGAACCAGGTTTGTTTTGGTTCTTTTTACACTCCTGCTAATTTAAAAAGTTATCTGATTGTTCTCTTGACAACTAGTATGTCATTGTCTTTACTTTCAGTCGTCTATGAAACTATTTGTTTTGATCTTGTCGTGAGCGAACCGGCTCTGTAGTTTTTATAATTTTACTGTTATTAAAATACTTATATCTAATCAAATAAGTGTTGTACACAAAAGCCTAAATGCTGAACAATACATATATCGTACCGGCATGCGGATCTCATTCTTCTATGAAGCAGGACATCGAAGAATTCTTATGCTTTCATTTGTAAGTAATATTTATAAGCTTATTTTGCTAAAATATGTGTATTACTCATTAAAGTGACAACAAATTATATTAAAGATTAGGTAAATCAATTTAAAAAAAACCTTCCACAAAGAAATATACTGCAAATTACAAGAAAATTCAAGAATATCTACATAACGCGAATGATTTTGATTATCCACCATTAGAGATGTAAATAGTGGTTATCGATAATGTCTAAAAAGTTATCGAATTAAATCAGATGCTAACTTTATTTTTCTAGTACGGTCTCTGTAAATGGTCACAAGTCAATCTACCATGTAATAAAAAAACTAGCCAAGTGCGTGTCGGACTTGGCATATTTAGGGTTCCGTTGTGTTGTAATATTAAAAATGAGAGAATTATAGTTACAAAGAAAGAACGTGATTCATCAATATCAATATTTGTTAGTAAAATATACATAACAATAAACATTATCACCAAAAGACAATGCAACTTTTCCCTAGATCTCTGGCTCAAAATTTTGAAAGGTAGAGTGAAACCTTTGTCAAATAATAGACCTTATAATCACTATCAACCTTTTCTATGTCATCAGAATAATCATAGAGGGTGAAAAAAAGGTAAATCATAGAGGTTTTGATCCCACGTGGCCTTAAATCTAAATATGTAAATTTTTCAAAGCCTTACTCTTTCTTGTGTTACTTGCTCGTTTGCCCACTTGTAACATAAAATAAAAAAGCAGAAAAGCAACAATACACCATTCCATGGTGTAGGCTAAAATTTTGTTTTAATGACCCCATTTAGGTGTATGGGAGCCCACTTTTAAAAAATTTAAAAACATTTTTGACAATTTAGGTCTTTCACTATGAAATTGCCGAAATGTTTTACAGATTAATGAGCAATTTTTTCATTTGTCTTATATTTGAAAGTTGTATTTAAGATTAAGTATCAATTTTATCAAAAAATAAAGATTTAATTTTTAGTTTGATTTTTAAAATTAAAAGTTTGAAAACGGTTCGTTTTAAATGTCTTCCGATTTCATCATTAGATTCGTTATATTTTTTACTGATAATATTTTTCGAAATTTAACTTTTAGCTTCTAGAAGCTAAGTTAATGTTTTCCCAATCATGCTCAAAAAATTTGAAAATTCGCCATACAAAACGCCTATTTCATAGTTGAAGACCCGATAAGAACGATACAAGTCCAATATGTCAATCTTGACGTACTCTTGACTGTACCATATCATTGGTAGTCTATATTTATTTATTTTCAGATCCCTTCAAGTGTTAAAGATAAAGTAAAACACCATAGCAGCGGCATTGCAACTAGGCATTAAAACTACTAAATAGAGAGAATTGAGTGAAAATGGTGACAAAAATAAGAATTATTTTTAGGTAGTAGGTAACTTTATTATTAGATTCATAACTTTTTAAATATACATACGTACCGTTCTGTAATTTTATTTGTGTCTTTTCTTTCTTTCTTTGTAAATGAGAAAATAAATAAAGCAGCTTAATTCATTTCTGATGAATCCCTTTTTTTATAGTATTAACTATAAATACAGAAATGCGAAAAAGACACTCTACGCACCCCTTGGAATAGACTCCTTCACCTAACGCGACCCGCGCCCGCGCGATTGCCGGGTTCTTTATCGAGTCTAGTTGTACTGCGTGGACGTGCGTAAGTCTCTGTCATTTTCAAATTCTGACAATTTGTGGTTTCGAGCTTGATGTATGAACTGTTTGGGGTGCGCTATTATAAATATAAAGCAATTTCCAGACAACATAGTGAAAACTGCAAGTAGTTTCCTGTCGAGTATCTCATTTTGCAACGTTAAATGGTTCTATTCATTTGATTTCCCTTCAAAGAACATTATTGTGAATAGCATACAAAACATTCGAACTCAACGATTTTTTTTAAGTCACAAAATTTTAAATTCATCATGAGCGTCTAACATCTGCTCAAAGCCTCGTCAATATTTGATATGTGAGTGTTAATACTATCGTTATAAAAAAATAGAAATACTACATTATCGCTATCGTCATATCGAGTGCCTGCACATCTCTAGCTGGTCAAAAAGCATTACAGCGACGTTTGAAAGTAGATAATCATAAACATGTTTATCTCTTTTTTTCTAATATGACTCTTTACATGAGTAAAAAGTCAAGCTATAGCCGACAATTTTCGGATCCCTCTATGACCGAGCGTAGCGAGGTTCAAATCTCTTTGACTGGAACACTCTTTATATGAATTTTCACAGATCAATGGATACTACCGTAGGATACTTGCATGGAGATTTTTTTAATTTCCCAACACATGTTCCATATGGATAATTGTTCAGTTTAGTCTACTGTCAAGCCCTTTCAGTTTTTAGGACACCCTGTGTACTAAATTTTATTTAAAAAAATCATAAATAATATCCAGTCAGGTAGACAACCAATCCAGGATTAATATTATAGAAAATTTTAATAAACTCAATGGAACCAATTTTGGGTAAATCACATATTTACGATTTGGTGGTACAGGGACAGCCCTTATATGAAATTACACGATGGAGATGCTTGGTCATGCAAAGTTTCCTCAAGATTCTATGAGCCGTTTTTGAGAAAATTTAAATTTTTCATTTTCGTTGTATGACAGCTACCCTCAAAATGAGAGCCAGCAAGAAACCACTAAAAACCGTTCGATGGAATTGCATAAAACTCCTAAATTCAAAATCTGGTGTCAATCGGACCATTCGTTTAGCCGCTAGACCAAAGCGTGACGGACAGACCGACCGACGGACGGACATTTTTGGGAGACTTGTTTTTTATGATGTATAAGTGATAAAGAACACATTTTTAAGACAATTAGAAAAACTTTGTTTTTCACGAATACACTCGCTCCGCTCGAAAGTAAAAAAGTTGAGTTTAATTCATCATTTTGAAAACTATAAACACAAGTGGCCAGTGCCATTTCGCGGACTTAGAGTTAATCTTAAAATAATGTTGCTCGAAGCTAAACCCCATTCAAATTTTTTAGTTTGTTCAGTGGATCTTACGAGTATGTGATAGGTGTGCAGAAAGACAAAATTTTTAAATATTGCAGATTTGGGGTCGATAAATAAATTGAGTTTAATTCATCATTTTGAAATAATTTCAATGTGCAAACACGGCTTCTCTACAGTTTCATTATAATTATATGTATAGATAGTAACACCCTCGTCAGTAAAATCTATAAAGCCTCAACTCCTGATAACACGATCGATCTTGTTTAACTTCTTGAGTGCGCTTAACCCCTTGTTCGCTGGCTGTATCGACATTCCTATTAATAACACACACAAACCGAGATCTTCCTATTAGTTCCACCGTTCTATTACAACACACTTCCTTCATTATAGGTCTGTATAGATAAGTAAACTACAATTACGAGTAGGGTATCTAAAAATGTTATAGGTGATATTGATAGATTGGTGTCATTCTGCGAACGTGACATTTTGTGAACGTGACAATTTGAGAAAGTGACATTTTGCGAACGTGACATTATGCGTCGGGAGGGATGAAAACCATGTTTAGTATATTATGCCGCAGGCAAATTTTATAATTCTTCGTTTTACATTATGCCTTGGCATTCTACAAAATGCTGAGAAATGTTTAATTCGTCATCCTATCCTACTATCCTTCCTTCCTAATTCCTACTAATATTATAAACGCAAAAGTTTGTAAGGATGTTTGTTACTCTTTCACGTAAAAACTACTGAATGGATTTTAATGAAACTTGGCACACATATAGGTTAGGTCCTAGAATAAACACATAGGCTACTTTTTACCGCGGTAAAACACTTCATTCCCACGGGAAGACGCATTTAATGCGGGTGAGACCGCAGATTCTGCGCAGACGAAGTCACGGCCACCAGCTAGTTTTACATAATGCCGCGGTATTTGACAAAACAGTGCGTAATTCGTTGCGGACGTAAGATAACCTGACTTTATTAACTTACTTTATAGGTTTTGTGTTCTGTGGCTAACGAACCTAAAGTGCACCAGTGATCTAAACCCGTTTAGAATCAGCCGGCGCTTTTTTACAATTTGCCGACCGTTTACAGTTTGCCCGCTGTTTGTAAACGGCGAATTATACAATTTTCCTACGATATATAAATTTACATAAATTGTTCTTTCTTCTACAAGATATATTTTTTTTTAATCTAGCCAAATTTTAGTGTGACACTTAGGATATAAAAAAACTGAAAAAACCTGTGGAAAAAACTGAACATCATGATTGTACAAAAAACTTATCCAAGAAAAATGGGTCAAAAAAACGCACATTGGAATACCGAAATGTCAAAATACAAAATATTGATGAACGGTCATTTTTAAATTTTTATAAATAATTTGCTTATAACTTACTTTTCCATTTTTGTTTTACTAACTTCTTTTTTATTTTTATTCAACAAAATTTTAAAGCAAGCAGATACAAAAAATTTATGCAGGTGAATCTGCAGGGAAGCGCTAGTACCTTATTAATACAATTTTCTGTCTTTTTAGCCTCATCAATAGTGAGATGCTACGCAAGTTAAGGTGAACCCAAAGAAATTTGACCTCATAGCGAAGCAAGGAGGTTTTTGTTCTGAGGGTGAACCCTAACTTACGTAGCAAGTACTACATTCGTAGCGAGAGACTGCTACGTCGTAGTAGTACCGTAGCGATCACACGCTTTTTCGTAACCTGTAGAGTTGCGTCGCAATTATTACATAAAATATGTTCTGCTATTTTTAAAATTATTTTAACGTGAAATTTTACTGGTTTTGCTTACGAAGTCAAGTGATCTCCTAAAGGAAAGAAGAAAATTTTCTAAGTTTTACTCTTAATTTTTTATACTAAAGTGCTATCACGTTATCGACACGTTCAGTATGGAAGTAGATTCTTTTTCTATCATATTTTTATTTCTTAGGGAATGTTGCTTTGTTGCAATAGCAGGATCACTGGGCTTTGAGAGCTAGACCATTTAAAAAAAATTACATCGAGCAAAAATCTTATCACCCCATCCATGTTCAAATACTCATACAATCACATTTTTTACGTAAATTCAAGTATCTTACTTATCTTTATATTTTTCCTCTATTACTCCATGGTCCAGATTTTTCTACCAGTGCGTAACTAATTTGTATAATTTTATGCTATAAAGAGTGTAAGGGACAGCCTTCCAAATACTGAAGGGGCATGATCAGTCAACGACACTGAACAACTTTCAGTGAACAAAACTTTCATGAAACGAAAAAAAAAATCGGCTTCTCCATACAAACTGTCCGATCAAGTTTACCAATTTGTATGGAGACGCGGATTTTTTTTTTTTCATTTCCTGAAAGTTTTGTTCACTGAAACTTGTTCAGTGTCGTTGAGTGATCATGCCCCTTAAGTATTCGGAAGGCTGTCCCTAACACCCTGTATAATATTTTCCGTTACTTTCCGATATAGCCGTTATTGCACATTACAAAAAAAAAAACAGAAAAAATCAAACACAATTAAATGTGGCCAAAGGCAACCTTGTTACTGTAAATGATCTCTTCCAGACGGTAAAAAAAAAGAGACCACAGAGTACATTATAAGAATCCCGCTTATATAGTGTGAATTTGTATTGGCTTTGTTCCCTAAACCCAGTGTTTATATTCGTTAAAACAAGCCTCTTTACCAAAGAAAATAATTTTTACTCAAAAAAATTTTTTCACCTTCCCATACAAAATGAGTCAATCACGTGACCACTTTACTAGTATGAAGAGGCGAAAAAATATTTACAAGTAAAAAAGCTTTTTCTTTGGGTAAGTTGCTTGTTATCATGAGTGGAATCACCCTCCTCCCCGGCCTGGATTCTGTCACCAATCCTACACTATTCAAACCATAGAATACATGAAATTCAAACCATTTTTCTCTGGAATGCGCTTCGTGAGGAAATTAGAAATTTAGAAATGCTCCCAGTCGCTACTCGTTTAAAGAAAAACTTCGTTGCCACTACCTTAAACTGCTGTCTGACACCAGCTAACTTCTTTTTTATGAAATATGTGTATATATATTGTTATAATGTATATATTTATATATATAATTATAATATATTTACGTTTATGTATGTATTTTATTTATA
The DNA here is from genome assembly GCA_947532105.1 of Athrips mouffetella. Classification (NCBI taxonomy): domain Eukaryota; kingdom Metazoa; phylum Arthropoda; class Insecta; order Lepidoptera; family Gelechiidae; genus Athrips; species Athrips mouffetella. Next base: position 29,726,819 of record OX383963.1, read on the forward strand.
TGTATTTATTTAGCACGTAGACACTTATGTTTTACTATATACTTATCAATTTATGTATTATTAATCGAACACGGCTTTCTTAATTTTATTTTACTGTAAATTATTTATGCACCTACCGACCTGTCTCTGCATCACTAAGGTAGACGGTTAGATAATGCCTCTAGGCGTTAAGTCCGCCTATGTACCTTTGTGCATGAAGTTAAATAAATGAAATAAATAAATCACTGGGCTGAGGGAGCAAAACCAATGAAAATTCACGCTGTAGACAAGAGATTGGTACGCAACTATTTCGCTATCGATTCTCCGGCGCCTTCAGCGTGAATAATTAATCGCAGCCTCTCCCGCCCAACCTCTAATTTCTCGGTCGATTAACCCTAAACCGGTTCATACCGATAAATACCGGTTACTATTATGGCTACCGTGAAATTCAACAAATTTTTATCTTGTGTGTTAAACATGTTTTGGCTTTTAATAATATCCTGTTTTAAGAGTGCAGACGTATTGTTGAAACTATTGAACTATTTACTTACGATGTAATTTATCTGTATTAATGTAATTTTAAATTTATATTTAATAACATGTCAAAGAAAGATGATGCTGCCCATCCTCCAGTTCATAAATCCTTAGTCGCCTCCTACGACACCAACGGGTCGAGATGGGTTGGTACTATTCTTTGCCAGCACCACACGGGGCCCGAAAATGGGCAGCAGCATTTTTCTGTGTACCGTACCATCTTACATACTGCGGTCACCAACAACAGAGGTCGCCAGCCGCAACGATTACAAGCGTTGTGACTGGTAAATCCCCTCCAATGTGCCACGCGTATTGCTGGAGTTCTGGAGAGAGCTCCCTGTCCTGCAGTGGACCTTTCTTGGAATGTTATGATGAACCTGTCAAAGCAACATGGAATAGATAAGTTCTGTACATGTAGTTCGTTTTGTGCTCTAGCAATTAGTACGCAACAATATCGCTATCGATTGTCGGGCGCCTTCAACGTGAATTATTAAATGGGCTTCTCTTGGCCGACCTTATTATTAACCTTAAACCGGTTTATACCGATAAATACCGGTTACTGGGCTAATATGAAATTGACCATATATTATTTCTATTATATTCATTCTTCGAGCTTATGTGTTGTTTTAATACGATATCCTGATCCAAAGACAATTTACTAGTTAATAATATTTAGTTGACCTCATTAGTTACTCTGCAATTTACAGAAAAAAATTTAGTGATTTGTATCAACTTTAGTCGGTAAAGAATAATAAGTCTGAAATTTTTAATTGAATACGTGCTGGTTCCCACTATTTTGGATGTCGGATTCCGATTTTAATCGGGTGTCGGCGCCTCTGTTCCCAATATGTCGGATATCAGATTCCGATTTGAACAGCGCCATATGCGATCACACGCGAGCGTTAATCCGACACGAAAATCGGCTGACAAAACACACGACACTTCTTGTTGGAACCGACACAAAATCGGTGTCGGACGAGTGTGAATAGCTTCATATAATATGCTCTGCCACTGGGACCTCCGATTATTAATAGGATGCGACACGCGACAAGTGGGAACCGGCCCTAAGATTTTGGTGCTCGGTTATTTACCTACTGAGTTGACTAACCTTAGGTCTTAGTCCAGACCCCTAGCTAAATTTTAGTATGATACTCAGAACATGTATCTAAACAACATTCAGATTCAGATAATTTTATTCAATGTTGATTCTTTACAGAATACTTATTATTACTTATTATTGAATGTCATGCAGAATACAATGCAAATACAGCGAGTCTACGCCGTTTCAGATCGTGCTATTTTGTGCATTCCCAAAGGAATGTGAGTCGAAAAACCATAGAGTAAAGTAGAGTCTGTCACATAGTACGCCCGTCCGTAAACATTGTATGAGGTAGTGAAGTGTAGCGTGTACTAGCCGACTTCTAGTCGGCCAAAAATCCCGGTTAAGTTTTACAAAAATCAAGAAATCTTTAGAAATCTAATCTTGTAGCTAAACTTTGTTTGCGAAAATATAATTTTATTTAATATGTCTTTCATCATCATCATCATATCAGCCGAAAGACGTCCACTGCTGGACATAGGCCTCCCCTAAAGATCTCCATGACGACCGGTCCTGCGCTGCTCGCATCCAGCGGCTTCCCGCCACCTTGACCAGATCGTCGGTCCACCTTGTGGGGGGCCTGCCAATGCTTCGTCTTCCGGTTCGTGGTCGCCACTCGAGAACCCTCACGCCCTATCGGCCATCGGTTCTTCTTGCGATGTGCCCTGCCCACTGCCACTTCAGTTTAGCCATTCTCAGGGCTATGTCAGTTCTTCTGCGGATCTCCTCATTTCTGATTCGATCGCGCAGAGAGACTCCGAGCATAGCCCTTTCCATAGCCCTTTGGGAAACTTTAAGCTTTCTGATAAGGCCCGTCGTGAGCGGCCACGTCTCGGTGCCATATGTCATCACTGGCAACACACACTGGTCAAAGACTTTTTCACCTCCAAAGCTCGGAAACATTTGTTTTGTCGGTTAAACTATATTGTTTGCTGATGACATTTCAGTTATAATACCATTTAATGATAAAAATGATTCATACGATAATCAAATAAACGTTACAATACAAGCTATACACAATTGGCTAGATAACAATAATTTATCAGTGAATATTTTAACAACAAAGTATATACAGTTTTCTAATTATATGACACGTAAATTGACATTGGATATTAAATATAATGGACAATCGATTGATGAAGTAAGACAAACAACATTTTTAGGTTTAACTCTGGATGCCTATTGCAATTGGAAACCCCAGGTTGAAAAAGTTTGCGCTAGGTTGGAACGGTTCACCTTTGCATTAAGACGGCTTAACCGTATAGCAGGTGAGAACACAGCACTTACCGCCTATCATGGTTATGTGGCGTCGGTACTCCGATATGGCTTGATAGTTTGGGGAAACTGTACGGACATACAAAGATTATTTGTCAGTCAGAAAAAGTGTATAAGGGCTGTTTGTGGTGTCGGACCTCGTGAATCTTGTAGACCCCTGTTTCAGAGATTGAAATTGCTTACATTAACTAGCATGTACATTTTCGAACTATGTATATTTGTAAAAACAAATAAACACTTTTTTAACAAGCCAATTTCAAACCCTAACCTTAGGCCTCGGGATCCTACACTGTTGAGGCTTCCAGCATACCAAAGTGCTTTATATAATAAAAATTGTTATGCAATGTCTGTTCGAGTGTAATTGCCTTTTGAAGTAAAACAAGCTCCTGTAAAAAGCTTTAAAAAAATACTCTATGCCTGGCTACTGGAAAAATGTTTCTATACATTAAATGAATTTTTTGACAGTTAACTTTATAGAACAATTTGTAAATAATTTTAAGAATTTTTTATAATGTAATTTTGTGACTTCTGAATGAATTTACCTTTTAGAGTAGTATTGAGAATTATTTTATATTTCGTGACAATTATTGTTAATTTACTGACCTGTCACGTAGTTACAATGTAAGTAAGAAATGCATAAAATATATTTTTGTAGGAAAAATTTTGCATGCCTAGTATTTGGTGAACCATGAGATACTGTAATTATTTTGACATCTTCCTACCATGGGTTCTAGCAAATAAATAAATTTCATTTCATTTCATTAAATTCTGCGGCCAAAAGCGATTTTTGGCCCCTAGCGGGCAAAAGGTTTTTGAAATTCGAATGCGACAAGTACTTATTATTTTGGAGTATGCTGCAGTACTGGCCGCTTGTAAAACCAGCCACGCACTATCGTTTTCAAGATGAGAAAGAGGGATGCAGCTATAGGAAAGAAACAAATAGTATTATGAATAGTGAATGCCTGGTGGGTAAGGTACTGGCTGATAATGAAAAGTAAATTAAAAATTCGATCGCCTTTTTTTTGTTCTCTTGCCCAGATTAATGGAGTCGCCCTTTGACTTCAAATCAATGCAAAATAAAATAGATTTGCCTGCCATTGCCTATCCTCTGTATCCACATTGAAATTCAATGAAAATGAACCTTGTTCTGAAAATTTATCAAGTAGTTTATGAGTAGAGTCACGAACATAAGCACAATAGTCCCAAAAATAATAATAATTTGATTATAGTGATTTCCTTTTCAATGTTTTCTTAATCTACACATGGCCATTCGTCCATGAAAACTCTTTGACCTTGAGCTGGTCTCTGGTTATGGAGGTTTGTATCGAAGTGCTGGTTCAGGTTATACTGGTTATGTTTCCACTTTCTTGCTGCCATCAGTACCATTATGTAGGTATTTAATTACTCATACGTTTTAACGTAAGGGTATAATACCTACATAATGGTACTGACGGCAGCAAGCAAGTGGAAACAGAACCAGTATAACCTGAACCAGCGCTTCGCTACAAACCTCCGTAACCAGAGACCAGCTGAAGGTCAGAGTTTTCACTAGATAATACTAAACATTAAAAAGGAAATCACTATACTTATATTATTATTATTTTTGGGACTGTTGTGCTTATGTTCATACTCTACCTATAAACTACTTGATAAATTTGCAGAACAAGGTTCATTTTCATGGGATTTCAAAGTGGAGACAGTGGACAGGCAGTGGCAGGCAAATCTATTTTGTGTTGCGTTGATTTGAAGTCAAAGGGCGAGTCCATTAATCTGGGCAAGAGAATAAAAAAAAAGGCGATCGAATTTTAAATTTACTTTTCATTATCAGCCAGTATCTTACCCACCAGGCATTCACTATTCATAATACTATTTGTTTCTGTCCTATAGCTGCATCCCTCTTTCTCATCTTGAAAACGATAGTGCGTGGCTGGTTTTACAAGCGGCCAGTACTGCAGCATACTACAAAATAATAAGTACATCGCGTTCGAATTTCAAAAACCTTTTGCCCGCTAGGGGCCAAAAATCGCTTTTGGCCGCAGAATTTAACCGACAAAACAAATGTTTCCGAGATTTGGAGGTGAAATAACTATTGTCTTGAGACACTGCGGTATTTTGGACGTGAAGATATTGCGGAGCTTCCCGAACGCGAACCATTCGAGTCGGATTCGACGAGTATCCTCTTTCTCTAAGTTGGATTTACCCAGCTGGACTGTTTGTCCCAGGTATACGTACTCATCGACAAATTCAACCGTAGAGTCTCCAACTATGAGTGGAGTGGGTACAACAAGGGCGTTAGACATAATTTTCGTCTTATCCATGTTCATTTTAAGATCCACTTGTTGTGAAACTCTACTGAGGTTATTGAGCATCGTGCCGAGATCTTCCAGGGTCTCAGCCATTACGACAATATCGTCGGCAAATCGAAGGTGGGTCATGTACTCGCCATTGATGTTGATGCCAAGTCCTTTCCAGTCCAGGAGTTTGAAGACGTCTTTATTATTATTATTATTTATTTATTAGGTTAATTACATTGGAACCTTCTTAAAAATATATATAAGACCCCGCTAAACCCGTAATAGATTTGTCTCGAAGTCTATCCGCCCTAGATAAATTTATACACTAAAGCTATAAAGTAAATTACTAACAATTATAATGCAATACCTACCTACTATAAAAACCAGTATGAATGATAAATGATAACAATGTTAAGTTAGAGCGCATAAATCAACACAAACTTCGTTTCATAGTGCTGAGTACTTGCATCAAAACTGGTTTGAGAACTTGCTTTACGTCGATAACACAGCAGTCCAATGCAGCGGTGAACAGTTTAGGAGATATGACGTCTCCCTGTCTCACTCCTCGCTGCAATTGGATAGGTTTCGAGTCCTGGTCCTGAAGACAAAATGACATAGTGGCGTTTTTGTACAGATCCTTCAACACTTCAATGTACGGATAGTCGACTTAGAATGACAGCAGGATAGTGGTTAGCGTGAGATCAGAATGGTGCTATCATTCTAATCACTCACTCTTAGTGATAAGACCGCCTTTTGCCCATATTTCATAGCTTGTTATTTGTAAATGTTATTTTATTAGTGTGCAATAAAGTTTTATTCATTCATTCATTCATTCTAATCAAGCTACATGAGTAGTGTAAAAATATCTTAGAAGCATTGAAACTCGTTGAGATAATTAAGGATCTTTGTCAGGGGTGGGTATATACTGCGGCCCACATGGCGTAGCACAGGGCAGAACGCGTCTTCGCTCTCACTTTATTTAGAAGAAAATTAAAAGGATAGAAATACTGTGCTGTGCTGAACTGCGCCATCTGCGTCTCAGCTGACGCTCACCCTAATTCACAAAGTACAAGATTGATTCAGACGAAGATTTAAAAAAAATATGATGGTCTTATTGTGGTGCAATATTTTTTATTGTATTTTTCTAAAAGTCTCGGCTCCACTTGAAAGAAGTCGTATTAGTATAGTATACTGTGTGCAAAATAGCTCTGTCTGTGGCCGTTGATGCGCAGAAGTCAAAAAATTAGTCGCGGGGGTGAGCGCGGCTCCCCCCAGTAGGCGAGCGAATCGTTCATTGGCTCTCCGCCTGTCACCCATGCGCAGAAAATAACCGTCATAGACAGACTTGTTCTGAACGCGCTGTATCTATTTTTAGAATTCTGTAAAGTTATAATCTGTTTGCTAACTGAGTACTTACTTTGGCAAGCACTAGATCAAATGAATAAATGACAACCGTGCTTAACATATTTAAATTTCTCAGTAATTTCATTTGAAATACCAAGAGACGTTTACTTTCATAAGAATGTAAATAGTCAAGAACTTTCCAAGACATAAAGCGAATTGTACAAGGCGTATAATTGGAATTTGTACTCATTAGGCCGTTTCTCCACTACTTAGGTTCGTGTTTCAATGAATATCGAAGCCGTATTAAAAAAATCAAATCAATCAGTCGTGAAAAGTTAAATATAGGTTTTTTTATTATCGCTTCTTATATTATAGCAATAATTTTGATTGAAAGCTGATCGTGTTTTTTTTTCTGGGTCATTTGTTTATTTATTCATGTCTAAAAGTTAGCGGTATAATATTTAACAGCAAAACGTTATAAAATTATTCATATGAATTTAATCACAGTGCACCGAATGGTTGCGCGATGGCTGCTACTAGAGGCGGCACGATCAACACTTAACATACAAACTAAGCTTACATTTCCTCCCTAGTGTATGCACTGCTGATTTGCGGAGGCGGTGTTCTATGACAACCTGAAGTCACATATTTAAACTTCTAATAATTTTATTGCTCTGAATTACTTAGTTGTGATATTATGATACGCTAGATTTTTGTTACTTTACTTTTACGATTTTACTTTGATTGTTGCATCAAGTAACGGTACAATTGTACGTATCTTTCGCTATTTTCGATAACGTTTACTCCACAATACGAAACTGGTAATGCAGCAGTGTTACTCCGAAGTTTTTGTCGGAGCTCCGATATTATCGGAGCAAGATGGATTGACAACAACAATTACGTTCGGAAATTTACTTTGTATGGGAATCTCCTTGTCAAAGGGCGAACCAGGCATATATAGTCTTAGAGGATCGTGTAATCTCGCGGCGTTACATATTAGAATTGTGTAACTTCGTACACTTGTAGTCCTAGTCCTATTAGACTAATATGACTCCGAGCACCGGAAATTCCATTGATGTATGGGAGAGTTATGACGTCATAAATTTTTGTATGGATTTTTCTTTTTTTTTTTACAGAAACCTATCATGTGGGGTACCTAATGAAAGGGCTTTTTGAGCCGATTCTAAAAATATAATACATCTTTATATTCCGATCCTATTAGACTATATACTAATTCTCGGCGCGATACGCGCGATAATATCGAACTGTCACTTCGGATTACGACTGCTGTTGTGTGGCACGACAAATACTGCCGCCGTCTCTAGTAGCGGGGCACTGGCGCGCCAAGATTCTGTGCAAGACTGTTCCAAGGCAGGGTGGGGCAGGCCAAACCAAAGAAAGGAAGATCCATACTGGGATTATTATAGGCATGATTATAGGTATGTTTTACCGTAGTCTCTGATTGAGAATAATTTGTTCGTTGTTTTTTTTTTATAAGTTTTTATTGACACTATAAGTACTTACAGGCATTTTTTTTAGAAGAATAAGTACCTATACGCACAATAATATCAAATAGAGCGAGTCTACATCCGCTTCGAATACGTGCTATGGCAGAGTGAAAGAAACGGTGAGAAACCTCTACAGCACGGCCTAGTAATATAATGGCCCGCCTTATACAATGGTTTTCTTGTAAGGCCGACGGCGAACTGTAATTTAGTGGAGAAGCTGCCTGAGGGACTCCACTGAATTCAATAACTTACAAAATGTAGGGACTTGAGTACTTAGTTTATTCGAACTCTTGTTTTTATTGGAAAGTTCCACTCTCTTGGGACATATCTAAATTACTCGGTAACTAAAAAAGGTCTTTCTTTACAACATTTCATAGGAAAATAATGTTTTCTTTTTTCCATTTTTTTATGCATAGTGTTTGAATTTTTTTTATAAGGTTTTAAAAAAAATTGTTCTTTCAATGTCACTTGTCATTACAAAATGAAATGTCTATAGGTACCATAGACATAAGCATAGAAGACCAACAATGAGTGCGAGCGAGAAACAAATCTCTTATGGTGATACTGCAAGATAGTAAAGGATAGCGAATCGAATGGCTCTGTAACCGATTTTGAATGACAGGGGGTCACTTTGAGCCACGCGAAAAACCAGCTTTCCAGTTTTTTGTAAAAAATTGCATAAAAACTACATATTTATATAAAAATAAGGATACTTTTAATTATGACGGTGTGTAGTGTACTTGGATGTGGTGTTAATCACAAAAATAGTCCAGAGAAATGTACATTTCACGGGTAAATTCCTAGGACGTTATTACTTTTGAACTATATGTTCTTTTGCTTAAAATAACTTATATTTCATGTTTAAAATATAGAATAGCTTCTTCTGAATTGCTAATTTTCGTATTTTGCATTGAAATAAGTTAAGTAGTTGATAATGTTCTGAATTTTAGTGTTATATTTTTCATCAATATAGCTCACATTTACGCTAGGGCTTGACTCAAATTTATCGATACCTATTTCCTTTATGTTTATAATACGAGCTCACAGACGCATTGTTACGCGTCGCGTACTGAAATACTTGATTTACCATTTTCGTCTTTAAATAAACAGAAGTAGGTTAGTCCTAACTTTGTTTTGCCATTTTGTTCAACAGTTTCCAAAGGATTCGAATATAAAAAGAAAATTGATAAGGGTGATTGGACGAGTTGGAATTCTAAAAAATACTCTCAAGTTTGTAGCAAACATTTTCTAGATGTAGGTATATAAAAGAAAATGTCGACTAAATACAACTTTATTAAAAGGAGCTAACAGATTCGGCAGCTTGGAATCGGGGTCGACTAATTTAGTTCTGATACCAATTTAAAAAAAAAAAAGCGCCGGCAGCCATTTCAGCAACCGGCGCTTTCCGATTCCTTCCTTAAAACTGACTATTTAAAAATTCTTGTTTATAAAGTAGAAAATCGCAAAATGTCACAACCACAGACAGTATTTGAACCTGCGTCTTCTCCGTAAGTACCGGAGACGTTTTACCTACTAGGCTAAAATGTGGTTCTGTTCTGTCTGATGTTGTGAAATATGCGTCTTCAATACGCATTCCAACGTTGCGTTGCGTTTGTGGTTGTGAAATTTAGCGATTTTCTGCTTTGTACAATTATCAGCCATTAACGTCTTCCGTGGTCTAGTGGTTAGAGCGCTCGACTCTCGATCCGGAGTCCGCAGGTTCTGTGTATGATTCCCGGTGGGGACTCTGTCAGACAAAAATCCCTTCGTGCGACTTCCCCAGTTTGGTTAGGACATTGCAGGATGAATCACCTGATAGTCCGATAAGTTGGATGATTCCGTGCTTCGGAAGGCACGTTAAGCCGTTGGTCCCGACTGCTACCTATGGATGTAGTCGTTAAAGAGCCATATGTCAGAGGCCTTTTGGCGGCCTCAAATGATATATTTTGACATTTGCTCTATACATTAAAAATAAAAAAATACATTTGGCCTAAGATCTCATGCTGGTTTCACTGGTCGTGCAGTGATGAAGATAAAAAAATGAGGTTTGAATGAACAAAGAAACATAAATTACATTTCCACCGACTTTTTTGGGTTGGTACCTAGAAAAGGAGCTTTCTGTAATCGTAAACGGTAGTTGCATATAATATAGCCATAGCCGTCACGCAATATTTCGTCAGTGAATATAAATCTCATACATTTTTATTCTGTACTACTGGCATTTACGATAGTAGAATTCCACTTACCAACGGCCCCAGGCGGAGAAATGGAGGATTATCGACACTACTACCTACTACCAGTGAAGCACTGCGATTGTTGACAGCGACGCTACCGCCTGAACAGACAAGTCAATGTCGCCAGGGTACACGAATATCGAACCCAAAATGTACATCACTATCTAACGCACACATTGACAAATCAAAATTGGTTACGCGTTTTCGGGCTCTTTGTTTATCTATAGGCAGTAAGCTGCCGTTATTCATAATCTAAGATAGGTACAAATGGAGAAGCAAAAAAATTTAAATTTTTAAAGTTTGTGGGTAGAATTAAAACCCGCGTAAGCAATGGAGTCGTTTCACACACTATTTATAAGTGTGGCCAAACATATAAAAATAGTTCCACTAAAAATAACAGTTTAGAATTTCACACTACACTTGCTCGGGTAGTACGTTGGAACTATTTTCAAATAAGATAAAATTTACGTCATTGTTATTGTAAAATATATGTTGGCAACAGAAATGGTTTATACCTATAGCATATTTTTAATATTACAGAAAATCAAAGTAAAAAAAAACTTGGTTTGAAAACTTCGTTGCCGATACCTTAAACTGCTCTGTAACACCTGCTAACTTCCTTATATATTTATGTAACATGTACGAGTACATATATGTATTTTATTATATTTGCGTGTATTTCTTATTTATTGATCTATTTATGTAAATGTTTTCAATTCAACACGGATACTGTATTTAATTTAAATAATTTTTAATGAGTCGGTTTTAAAAAAAGAGGAACTTGTTTTAATTTTGCGTTGCGTTGTTGTAGGAAAATTTAACTGTCAACTTATTTTTTCTATCTGTTGTAAGTGTTGCCTAAGGAGGATTATTTACTTCACGCTTCATCGATGACAGATTTATTTTAAGTTCTTTAGCAACTGTCTTCAGAGCCATCTATCGACACCTTTGAATACTCAGTTGACGCTTAGCTGCGAAACCGGCTCATTATTTATGCACTTACCATCTTGTCTCTGCATCACCCTAAGGGAGATTGTTACATAATGTCTTTTGGCGTTAAGTCCGCCTTAAATGAGGTTAAAGACCGCCTATTTAAATAGATAAAATAAAAAATAAATATGTAAACTAAAAAAAATATTTTCTCGTATAAAATACCTAAGTCATAAAAATACAATAATTAATTTGGTCACAGATAAAATATCGTGTCAAGCGCGTCACCTCAATGCGGCATAGTCCCTAGCTGACAGGCAGCGTTCCCACACTGAACAGCAAGACTTCTTTGCGCTAGAAAGCTTCCTGCTCTACGAAATACAAAAATGGTATTCAAGTTTTTATGTAACATAAAGAGTAATCTTAGACCCAGTATTTTCACGCATTTCGTTTTGATGTCGTTAGCGCTTCTGTTTTCACCCACCAAAAGAATTTACATAGTAAATTTCGCCAAAGTCAGCGTCGCAAAGGCACCTAATGGACTTTTATTTTTGGATCGAGGTAATGTTGCTAAATATTGCAAAAAGCCTTTCTTTACTGAAAACTCGGATATTTTCACAAAAAGCTTATTGTTGGAACATATCAGAAACGGACACAATGCGTACAGCTAAGGCACAGAATAAAGTAATAGTACTATCGTACAGAACGGACACTCTCCGCCCCCGTTGAAATCTACCCCCGCGATCGACCACCCGCGAGATTCTCGTGGTCCTTCTGAGGGTCTTTTGTACTGAATATGCGGGCCTACACGAACTTCCAATTTCAAATTTCAAATTCGAGCTCGATTTATGTAGTGCCTAGTGAGTACCAGGAAAACATAAATCGACAAGAGGCTGACAGTACCCATGGTTAGTTCCTTTACCAAGTGTATTACTTATACCTGTTTTTTCACAAGTTTATTGAAAAACATCGTAAGATACACGTCCGTAAGGGTTATGACAAACTCGTGCCGATGGTAAACCCTCGACTTTATCCCGTGCTTACAAAACGTCAACTCGTTTGTAATAACCCTACTTACGGAACTTGTATCTTAAACTACTGTTTCAAGGCTAGAGTGAACAGGCGCTATCTAGGTAAGCATGCTACATCTTCGACCCCATCGTCACTTACCACCAGGGCCCCGAGTCAAGTGGCCTTCTACAATCGAAAACGCTAGTAGAATAGAATGAAAACGTATGGAATTGACATTAGCTAACGAAATATTGCGTGACAGCTAATGTCAATCCCATAAATTTTATTTCTATTCTATAGCGTTTGCGATAATAGAAAGCCACTTGTCTCAGGGCCCACGTGAGATCGGGGTCAAAGTATGTGTCCTATGATCTGAAGGCTATTACACTAGCTGAAACGTATACGAACCATTACCGTGCAACACGGATTCTCGCACAAATTCCGATACCAGATTGTACGAGAACGCAGACAGTTCTGACATTTTGACTGTGGTAGAGAGGAGGGCTACTTTCCCTAGCGGGCTTCACGAAGGGCAATGGTTTGTTTATGGCAGAATCGTTCCGGCTGCGTAATGGTACATAAATAAACTAAAGAGACTCATAATTTTGTTCCTAGATATCACTTTCGGAATAAAACTTATGACCTGAACTGTAATAAATATATTCAAGACATCAAAAGCTCTTGTCGCAAAAAGCTTCGATATCCTTTTTTTTCGCGCGTTGATATTTTTACTTTCACCAAAATGGGAAGTATCAGCATTAGTTTTTACAGAGTTTTAATATAAATAGGAGTATATCTGAAAATGTGACTCTCTGACTGATCAGACTGTCCAAGAAATAAATAAATTCAAAATGCAGTATCCATCCTGTTCGCTATTTAGTAGGTGATAAGGTAGGTTTGTCGAATATTTGCACTTACATTCTAAAATATCTTTTTCAATTAGTTTCTCCTTTGGCTCTCAATATTTAAACTAAATAAATAGAAGTATATCTGAAAATATGACTGTCTGACTAATCAGACTGTCCACGAAATAAATCAATTCAAAATGCAGTATCCAACCTGTTCGGTATTTAGTAGGTGATCAGGTAGGGTTGTCGAATATTTGCACTTCCATTCTAAAATATTTTTTCAATTAGTTTCTCTTTTGGCTCTAAGTATTGAAACTAATAAAAAGTTAATAGGAACTTTTGTTTTCTAAGAATATAAGGTTCGTTTGATCTTATGATAAAACTTCTTTTAATTAGCGCTTAGATCACTTTATATACTAACAAAAAATCAATTGACAAGTACAAATTTTATCCCTCGAACATTTCACGTAATAACTTTTGACTATCCATTAGTTCATTATTAAACTTCTAGTTATTATACTTTTAACAACTCCCTTTTCTACGAAGGAATAATCGTTTATCGTTTCATCGAGAAAGTTATTAAAATTTCCCTAAAAGGCAGTTCTGAGTACAAATTGGGCGTTAAAACCTTCCCCACGAAACTGAAACGAGCCTAGAATACTTAATTTCAATACGCTTAATAATTCACCAAGCTGCTGTGAATGCCGTGATACCTACCTGCTCAAAATTATTACCTATTACTAATTCATTTCGTGCCCTTTACGACTCAGAAGGCATTTTACATAAAATAATGATTAATTTGTAAGTGTCTTTAAGCAACCAACGCCTATTACTTAACTTAAACGGTTTACTTCAAAGGGATAAATTTATGAGCCGCTGTTAATAAAATACCGTAGGTCACAAAGAGTCTTCTTTACAATACAACCGGTTCTGTACAATCCGTTACAATGATAAGTCTGCAAAATTAAAATGTATGGCTGAAAATCAAGCGTACCCAGTTTTTTTTTCGGGCGAAGAATTTGGTACCTACTCCGGTTTTATGACACTCACAGAGATCAAAAAAACCGGCCAAGTGCGAGTCGGACTCGCGCACTGAGGGTTCCGTACCACATAATCATAATTGTATTAGTTGAAATTTCAGTAAGTTAATGTGCTAGATTTTTTGAGTCTGACAAGCGCTTGACCAAATTTTATTATTTGTTGTTATTTTATAGCTTATGAACTATAAACATACCAATTTTCAAGTTTGTAAGTGTTCTCGTTTGTAAAATAGAACTAAAACAAAAATCGCCTCCGCGACCATCCAACTTGACCCCTCTCTCATATGAATGTTCTTGAAACGGGAGCTCACCACAATTGGTTACTCTTAGTTGTGAGTAAAGTTGTAATATTTAATGATTTCAGACTTTTCCCTTTATTTGTACTGTGAGACCTAGCTTCTTGCCAAATTTCATAATTTTAGGTCAACGGGAAGTACCCTGTAGGTTTTGCGTTTTTGCATAAATGTATGGAGATGAGCACATAAAAAGCCATATCTTTTGATTGCGTCGTTGTATAAAATTGAAATTTTCAGATCTTGTGTAGTCCACGGACCTTAACATTCATTATCAATTTCAACCTGATACCTCTACCCGTTCGTGAGATAAAGGGTCTTGACAGACAGACAGACAGACAGACAGACAGACAGACAGACAGACAGACAGACAGACAGACGGACAACAAAGTGATCCTATAAGGGTTCCGTTTTTTTCTTTTGAGGTACGGAACCCTAAAAACAGAATGACACACATTTACACACACTTGCAGGGATTGGATAAGGTTGGTAATGAAATAATGCAATTTTTTTTGGACGTTACGAAATGACCGATTTGCCGTCTAAGACTCATCACCTATGATCCAATTTTTTCGTTCAATCCAACGCTTACCAACAAATTTTGCAGGTATGTCAAAAGCAATCGGCTAAAGCAACGGCAAATAATGTAATTCTTTCTGTCATTATGTACTCTGGTATTAGTGTCATGGCTGCAAAATAAATTGGCAACCATTGGAATAAAGGAAAAAATTGGTTATTTTATTTTTTGTGTTATTTCATAAATTCGTATAGCTTAAGTCTAATCGAAGACGTTACAGCTAAGTACGTTGTAGTTGTTTGTATTTGCTCGGAACCATTGGTTCCATAAGGCCTAGGGCAGTTTGTTCAGCGTATTTATTGTTGTTTACAGTCGCTCCGGAGCCCGTAATAAGCTCACCCCGGCCCCTTGGCCAACAATCACCCCTCCCAGGCATCGAGGAAGAGGAAGACACGGACTGGCATTTAGACGACGCCTCTCAAGCCACTATAACACCTTCTTACAAAAGCGCGAGAAGCAGTACTGATACTGCGTACACATCTTCTAGAAGTTCAGGAAAGAAACGGTTTGGAAGCCCATCCTCAGTGAAGATATGTATATCAGCAGCGGCAAGGAAGTCCAAGTCTCGGTTTAAGCGTGGAGGTGGAGCCGGTAGTGCGGCGAGTTCTTCGCCCGCTTCCGGCGAGGAATTATCCATTGCTCCTGCGTTGGTCAAGATGCAGGCAGAACAGGGTACTATCGGTGACCTGCAGAAGTACCACGGGAGGTACCTCAAGAGTCGTCGGCACACGCTCGCTAATGTTCGGTGAGTCTTATTCATAAGCTTCTTCTTCATTCACTATGCAGCCATAGCATACGTATATTTTGAGCGAGCGAAAGAAAAACTTGTGTCATTTGAATCAAACAGGTTCTGCTTGTCGGGTACTTTTGTAAATCTGAAGAAATCTGTATGATAAACTAAAACAAGCTAGTATATGTGTGTTCTTTTTTCAGGCCAGAAAAAATAAAAACTCTTAGGATAGTTTCACAAGTAGTACTCTTACATTTACTTACATTTATAACTGGGTATTAATATCGATAAAATAATCAAGAACTCCTTTGGTTCATACTGAACCGTGCCCATCCTTTTCATGTAAGTAAGCACATACATACATGGTGCAAGGGACGGTGTACCGAAAAGTGAAAGGGCATGCTCAGTCAACGAAACTGAACAACTTTCCGAAAGAAATATTTCTGGGAAATGAATTTTTTTTTTACCTTTCCAAGCAAACTGTTCGACCAGAGTGAGCAATTTATATGGAAAGGTCAAAAATTGTTTCGGAAAAAAATTTTTTTGGAAAAGTTTTTCAGTTTTGTTGACTGAGCACTCCCGTTCAGTTTTCGGTACACCTTTCCTTACACCCTGTATACAGTATGTTCATTCCTTTTTGTACATCATGTAAATTGGATGACTTTGAAGATTCTTTTCTTTACAAATTTATTCCGAAACTTTGAGTACAACGAATGCAAATCATTAGGGAATTGGAACTCGTAAATTCAGTTTCACAGTCTGTCTTAATAATTACATTGAATCAATTAAGCTAGTCGCATTCATTACATTTAATGATGCCATCATTACATTTAATGATGCCATAAAGTGTTGAAAATTTATTGCACGGATGTGGAAATATATGAGCAACTGCTGAATTTACCAGGGATACGTGCACTTACTTATAACAAGCACAGAACACAGTATTGAGCATTTAGAAAGACATTCCGCACCTCTCGCTATTTTCAATACCTCACTCACCTCCCCCGCGTGTCCCGTGTTGTTAGGGCCCGATATTGTGGGTCGGCGGCGGCGGCATACGCATAAAGGTACGAGTTCCATTAAAAAGTAGTAATCTAGCGCGCATTATAAGACGTAGTGTCTGAGCGCAGAGGCACTCATTCACTATATATTGATGAAAATACTCATATGTGTAAATTATTATATATTATTAAGAAGAAAAAGAGGGAGAGCTTTGAACATGGCTAAGTGAAATGAAGGTTATACTTCTTCATTATAACATTCCATAAAATATCCACTGGAGGACTGGGAGCCCCCTTAAGCTTTTGCAGAAACAATGTAAAGGGGTATTACTATAATTATAGTCACCATGCTAGTTAGCGTTGTGGCAAGCACTATGCAACGCAGTTGTTGATGACCACAGTATGTAGCATGATAAGATACACAGAAGGACACTGCTGATCATCCTTCAGCTCCTAATCCCTTAGTAGCCTCTAACGACACTAACGTATAGAGATGGGTTGGTACTATTCTTTACCGGCACCACAAGGGCAAATAAATAAATCTTTTCAAAAACCTGAGTTACAAAAAAATAAAAACTATCTAGCTTGAGTATCCTAGCTTGACTGTTTAGGACTTCAACCAAAAAATAAAGTAATAGTAGTATCATACAGAACAGACACTCTCCGCCCCCCTTGCAACCTACCCCGCACCCCCGTGCGCACCCGCCCGCGAGATACTCATTACTCATGCTCCTTCTGAGGGTCTTTTGTACTGAATATGCGTGCCTACGCACCCTTCCAAATTCAAATTTCAAATTCGGGTGCAACGTAGTGTACGGGGTGTGCCTAAACAGTTGAGAGTGTATGAAAGTGTTGATGAGAGTGAAAGAAGCGAGGAAAGTGTGTCCAGTGTGAAGCAGGTACAAGAATAGGGTTACACCTACACCTGCAGGAACGGGGCGTGAGGTTTACGTATGTATGAATATATTGTACTACAAACCCACGTCTATAAGTATCATGACAAAAACTAAGCAGAGATTTTCATACAATGTAATTATGGGTAATATTGAAGCATACACGAGCATGCTTCAATATCATACAACAATTTTATGTTACAATAAAATCTTGAAAATTTATGATGCGTCACGTCTGTACCGTTGGGGAAGTCGTGAAAACGTTCGCGATAAAATTAGAAGCAATGACGAATATTATACCGAATGTTTCGATCACAATTTTTTTGAAATGCACAGAAGGCACCGTAAAAATAAAAGCTTATGACTCTCTGTGCTTTTAGTTGCTTTATGGCTCAGGAAACTTATTTGGAATTTCAAATATAGAACACACGGAAATGGGGACTGACCACATAGGATTAAGTGCGGAAACCACGCAATCAACTTAGAACTTTAGAACGGGGACACTTTCATTCGAATGTTAAATGTGACTGTGTTTTTTTTTACTATGTATGGGCTTACTCTTGACCTCGATCTAGCCTTGAGGACAGAGATGAGGTCGACGATGGAACGAGCTTGCCCAGAAGAAACCTATTCACTCGCGACTTAAATAGATTCGGGTTATAAGAGCTCGGGAACACAGACGCAGGCAGGGAATTCCACTCCTTAGCTGTACGCATTATAAAGGATGTTTCAAAGCGCTTTGTACGGATGTGTGGAATATCAACCAAATATGGGTGATATCCTGCGGTGCGTCTGGATTCCCGATGGTAGAAGGGGGATGGAGGAATAAGCTCATGGAGCTCTTGGGCACACTCGCCGAAGTACAATCTGTAAAAGACCGACAGACATGCAATTTTGCGCCGGTGGGCTAGGCTGTGAAACTTGGTTTTCACTAGCATCTCATCACCAACGAGCTTCTTGGCTCTGCGATCGATCGAGTCTAGAGCGGCTAGCTGTGTATTATAATTGTGAATCTATCGCAGGGATATAATAAAATCAGGGATTAGTGAAATCCCTAAGGGATTCCATTAAATCCCGGGAAATGATCCCTAAATAAATATAGTCTATGATAGGGACTTAAACCGAATCCCTGTTCCTTATCTAGTGAATTGATCGAATCCCCAGGTACGATTTCAGTGAAATGTCGAAAATACACGTCAGTTCTTGATTCGCCTGGCATTCGGCGGTCGCTACCGTGGCAGTCGGAATCTTGGGATTTGCCTTACTTAACGGACCTATTTTATCGATTAGGTTGGATTAGTTTCACTTTTAACAATGATAATGATATAAAAACCTGCCATATTTCAGCAGAAATCTGCAACTTAAACATTTGAAATAACATACGAACTTTGTTTTTGTCATTCCACTAAACAAGTTCAGGGATTCGGTCAATTCCCTAGATTGTTTAAGGATATATTAAAATTGTGTAATTATTGTATCATTACCGCGGAATTCACTTAAATTCCTTGGGATTCGACCAAATCCCTGATTTTATCATATTTCTGCGTCCTATCAAAATGTATGATCAAAGACCGAATGATAAAATTATTGGAGACTTTCCAAGTTACAATGATAGGGCTTGCTCGTTGGATTGTCAACTAATAAGGCGGATTATCTACACTAACACTAACATGTTGAACAAGACAAATTTTAGCAGTTTTTCACTGAAATAAATTGATTAAGCGAAAGTAGTGAAAAAGGTGAGACTTTCTTTTTTTATTTAGAATATGTATTTATTTTAAAATGTTATCAAACTTCAATACAACAAATTCAAAAACGTGTTCTAAGCAGCACATTGCAATTATGGACCTTATACTGCATAATTCAGGTTGAAATTTGTCGGCCTGGGAATGATTGATCTGTAAACGTTAGTTTACTATTATCAAATATGTGACGCAGTCGAATTCCAGTGTTTTTATACGATCTTGAAATTTAATGGCGAGTGTGTATTATAAACAGTTTACATTGTTGAAGTAAGTACTCGACTAATGTGTATGCGCACGCTTGCATTGTTTATCTTTCGTGATATGGCGAAGTATTAACGGCGTGTTGACTACAAAAAGCAGGTATTATCTCGAGCTAATCACTATAAATCATGCCTAATTACTCAGTACGCGGCTATTCATTAATTGAATTACAGAAAAACTTCTCACGATTTGCATTGTGACAGGTGAGTCAAAAAACCGGTTCTAAATAGACCTACTGAGTTTGACATACAGGGTTTTAAATGTGCACGTTGCCGTTTTGACGTGCGCGTTTTGACGCGTTGCTCTCAGCTCGCTAAATACAAAACTTATCGAATATCTGTCCTTCCAGACTGAAGTAAAGGTACCCTAATTTATTTAGAACGTATCAATCCTGAAAAATATATTTTACGGTTTTTACAGATACAGAAACTGCGAAAAGTGGCCGTTTTTAGGAAAATCATCAAAATTATCAGTCTAGTGTAAAACTACTGTAAATACTATCCATCTTTGCTCCTGATCCATCTGCACCACTGTTCTTCACCACTGCTACTTCAGAGCCTTCCACCAACCCACGAACATCCCTGGCATGACTTCACGAACATCCCTGGCATGACTTCACGAACATCCCTGGCATGACTTCACGAACATCCCTGGCATGACTTTTCTCTGTTCTGTCACAGGACTGCCAGTGTTGTGCCACTGCCCGTATTCCTTCTGTTACGCGTTTGACCGCAAAATTATGTTACTTGTAATAGAAAAAAACGGGTCAAGTGCGAGTCGGACTCGCGCGCCGAGGGTTCCGATATACCTATAGTATTTTTGGAAGCAATAAAGTCCATTTTCAGGACCGCAAAACTAAATTTGTTTGTAAAGGTTTTTTGCAGATTTCTGAAAAACTGTGCAACTTAGCAAGATCGTTTTATTTTTGCTGTAAAGTTTACATGAATTTCTGTCAACTGTAATTAATTCAGATTTTTCCTTACTCAAACTTCGGAGATAAGGGGGGGGGAGTGGTATTTTTTTTTGTCATTTTTCATCATAACTTGAAAACTAAGAAACTTAAAAAAAATACAGAAATTTATTTTGAAATGTACAAGTAAAATCCTTTCATATGATACCCCACTCGACCTAGTAGCGACAGTTTGGCCCCCCCTATTTTGGCCCCCTTTACATTAATAATCATACTTTTTTCCAAATTTTTTCATGTGCAATTAAGTTAGGCAACTATATTCTAAAACTATTCCAAATTTCAGGTCGATAGCATAAGTGGTTGCTGAGATATAGAGGTGTGACAGACAGACGGACAGACAAACAGACAGAGCGGCACCATAAGGGTTCCTTTTTTTTACCACTTTGGTATCGGAACCTTAAAAATGAGGGAATAACAAAGATAAAAATCTGATTTATCAATATATTGGCATCATTTGTTGGTAAAACAAACGTAATAATAAACATTGTCACCAAACAAGTTCGTATGTTTAATGGAAAGTTCACTTTTCACTACACTTTTTAAAATATTTTGGCAATCGGTCGTTGTTAATGGAAAGTTAAAAAATCTTCGAAAAAAAAGCCGACTTTGATGACTTCTAATTCCTTTGCTTTCAAAATTTTCCATAACAAAAAACACTGTATTTATTTACTCAACAAGTTCTACGGTACCCTACTTAGTGGGGTATGTATATATTATATAGATCAAAATATTTTTTGTGCCCCCTTCAGCTGCATGGGAGCCCCATAATAACATTTTAAAATATTTTTGACAATTTGTATGTCATTGGGTCAACAAGATGCTTATACTGTGAAAATTTGAAGACTATATAGCAAAGAGAATGAAATTATAATTCTATGCTATATAGCTTCAACCGCTTCGCTGTAAAACCTGGTTGACAAAATGATGGATGGACAGATACATTAGGGTTCCGTTTGGACTCTTCAGGTACAGACCCTAAAAAAGCGGCACGCAGATACGGACAAAAAAAATGTTGAGCTCTGTTAGTTTCTCACAAACAAATAAGCTACTATTATTTTTTTCTTGTGCGAGTGAAACGGAAGATATCCATCACAACTCATGATCGCAACATATCTTACTCTTTCTATCTCTCTGTGAACCGGACAACCGATGCTTAGGCTGATGAAGTAAGTAACATACACCAGAAAAAAAAATTACCTGCTACACGTTTTTTTTTCCGTTGTAAAAACTTCGCCCTCAAGGAATCTATTGCAAGGGTCACTCAAACTTGACCTCTCCGAACGTTTTACTTGAAATGGGAGCTCTCCTAATACTTCTAATCTAATACCTTTATCCATTTCTGAGAAGAAGGATCTTGAAATAGGCAGATGGACAACATAGTGATCCTATAATAATTGTTTCTTATTTTAATTTTAAAGTAGGGAACACAAATCAATATAGTATTTCTATAAATATACCCTTTTCGCAATTCCACAGGATAAAGTAATATTAGGTACTACATACAGGTCCGTGTGGTGCCGGCAAAGAAAACCCATACCAATCCATCTTTACCCGTAAGTGTCGTTAGAGGTGACTAATGGCTTATGAACCGGAAGATAGGCAGCAGCATTTTTCTGTGTATCGTACCATCTTACATACTGCGCTCACCAACAACAGCGGTTGCCAGCCGCAACGCTTACGAGCGTGGTGATTATGGTAAATCCCCTCCATAGTACCCTGCGTTTTTGCTGGAGTTTTGGAGGGAGTTCCTTGTCCTACAGTGGACGTTTCATGGGATGTTATGAATACATACAGAACGGATGCTCTCCGTCCCCCTTTGGTTCTTTGCCTCCGGCAAGGAGGTTTTAATCCACGCTACGCTCTAGGAAGGAGTGTTTAATGCAAAAATCTTGCTACACAAATTTAGTCAATCGTATATTGTAATACGGTATAAATTCCTGTGATTTGCAAAGAAGAGAAATTGTGCCGAGCGAGAGGTCAATTAGTCGCGGTTGTGTCACGCTCACACAGTTGCCATAGCAAAACGAAATTGGGGGTTGGTAGGAAAAAATCTTTTGACATTATGCTTGGTTTTCATATAGAAAACCTTTTTAGAGCTAAATCTTAAAAATTTTATATTTTTCGGGTGCTTTTGGTTCTGTGATTTATCTCGGAAACTATAAAATATTGTTGATCTAATTGTGTTGTTTAAGGTCAAGCAGGTTATGTACTTCTTCATTCGTCATCAACCTTTTTGGTAATAGTTTTTAATACATTACTGGTATCCCCGTCTTTGACACATTTTATGTCATGCTAAATTTTGTTTAAAATCGCGTATTTTTTCTGCAAAAACAGTGAAATATTGTAGAGTAAATGGCTGCAAAATTGATAGTTATGCTATTTGCGGAATATTCTTCTATGGGAATCCATTATTCCTTTAATTTTTCTATGAAAAAGCCGAACTGTTTTACGTATGAAGTAGGGTGGCTGTAATGTACGATATTTGAACACAAAGGAAACTAAAAAGGTACAACCACATCAGTATTGTGGGATGTGAATCTGCAGAATCTGCCCATAAAACTGAACAACTTATCCCAAAGAACATTATGATGAAATAACATTATGATGAAGATACGAGTATCTGAATCTAAACGTGAAAGAGAAAAACAGCTTGCATTAGTTTTAAAAGAAAATCAAACAAAACAACGGAACCTGTACTGTTGTACAATAATAGGAAAATAGTACATCTGATGCTGCCGGTTATTTTCTGCGTTCTTATTGACGACATACAGGAAGCCAATAATTCACGCGCCTGCCCTGCGCTCCCTCGCGATAGATATTTCGAGCCATTTACGGTCAGCATCAAAGTTTTGTTCCGGGCATTATTGAGAGAATTTATGTGATGCCCTTGGGTTGGAATTGGTTTAAAAAAGTTTTAGATGTGGACAGATGTCACTTGGTAGGTAAGAATGATTCATTCATTTAAAATAATAATATTAAAAAAATACGATCGAATAGAGAACCTCCGCCTTTTTGAAGTCGGTTAAAAAGTAGGTGGCTCGCAATTAGGCCCAAATGAAGTTGGTTGATGATGAGTTTTTAGAAGAATACCAACAAAAACCTGTATCGACTTGTTGTTCCCGGACAGCCAGACGGATCGCAAATATAGATGGACAGAGAGACAGCTGACGTTACGAGGGCTGTTCAATAAGTAGTGAGAATGAACAACATATTGGTTTTAAGTCTTTCAATGTTTGTGAGTATTGATAGTTTATTTCAGTAAAAAGATAATGACAAAAACTTGGGCCATAATATTTAGAAACGTATAAATGAGGCAAAGTTCAACAGCCAGTCCATATTTTTAAATTATTGTTATTCCATGTGAGTGAAAAAAATGTAAAGTCAGAACTGAATCAATGAAATAAGAAATAAAATCTTATATTTGTACGATTATTTTGTAACATGTCGTACCTATAATGAATTTTGTTTATCAATAAACAATAAATCATAAAATACACGTCAAATTTTATTAATTGCTTTGCTTCTTGATGATGAGGCATGCAACGTACCTGGAGAACAATTCTTGAATATCACCGGGTGATAAAATATCACTCAAAAAATTAAAAATCATAGATTTTTGTTTTCAAAAGTTGAAATTGATCTTCTTAAAATATAAAGGAGTCCTTTATAGTTAATTTTCATGTATTCTGATTTACCTTTCAACAGTTTATCAACGCAAATGTGAATTTTTAAAGTTTCAAAAGTGATATTTTATCACCCGGTGATTTTCAAGAATTCCCTGGGCTTTTCTGGAAAGCAAGAAGAAAGAAATGAAAAAAGGTTTATTTTGGAAACAAACAAAAAGAATGCTGCTATTGAAAAAACTCTGACCCAATTGTTGAATATTACCGAGTGATAATATATAATTTTTGAGACATCAAATAAGAATGGGCGGTGGTGGTGACCACTTACCATCACAGGTGGCCCACCTGCTCGTTTGCTCACTTTAAACATAAAAAAATATCAAATGTACCCTGATAATCTGTTAAAAATGTAAACCATAATACATGAAAAGTAACAATCAATCACTACTTTATATTTCACGAATATCATTCTGCACTTTTGTAAAGAAAATTTTTTAATTTTTAATTTTTCGGGTAATAATTATTTATCATCCGGTGTTATTCAAGAATTGAGCCCAAGGTACTCATGACATGCTTGAATAATATTCATGACATGCACATACCATGCTTGAATAATATTCTCATGTTGTACATGACACCCCATGAAACGTACACTGTACGTACATTACGATACCCACGGGTGGAGATGGGTTGGTAGTTGGTACTATACTTTGCCGGCACCAAACGGACTTGACTTTATTTACCTCTATGACTCTATAATTGAGCCACGAGCCAAGCGAGTGGTTCTAAAGAAGAATCCTCAGCGCTGCGAGGATTTTAAGACACGAAACACTTTGTTGCCGAGGGAAGCACAACTTATCAGGTAGAAACTAAAGGATAATATCCTGCCAAATAAAATATTAAAAATGAAGCTGCTGTTCCAGAGGGCTTTAATAATATTACATCCCCAAGCGTAAAATAGTTAGGTCACCCTACTGTGTGAAAGAGATGCCACCGCGACTATTGGATATACTCGTCATCACGCTTTTTTTGGCCATTCATCTCTCCTTCCTAGAGCGTAGCGTGGATTAAAACCTCCTTGGCCTCCGGATCTAGTTTTATCTTTTATTTATATTTATTTAATGGCGTCACATCTCATTACAAGTCGTATTTGGCCAATGTAAAAGTAAAGAAATTATTATAAAAATATGGCGAGTTCGCTAATGTCTAGTGGAAGATTTACACAGGAATCCACATCACGAGGACGAGGGCCTGTGTACTATGATGACTCCGATAAGTTGATAGGGAAAATTATTGAAGAAACGATGTCAGCCGCTTCTCTCCATCCAAAAATCTCGGTAAATGCATGTATTCCAATCTTCTAATAGATGTGCACTTTGAAAGTCGTTTACTGCATAGCAATCAAAATTATTCATTAAACTCTTCAATAAACTGGTAAAACAAATATTGGAACAAATACACGTCCGCCATCTTCAAATGTTAACAAACGACCCCCTAGTTGTATCTACTGCTTGCACATGCGTACGCACGCATCTGTAAAATTTGACAATTAGTGGTTGTGCTCGCACTCAATGTATAAAGTATCCAGGGTGTGGTAACACCTTTTTTTAAGGTAAATAAATTAGCGCTGCGACCACGGCATATTTTCCGATGGACCTGTTTCATGTTTTCCTACGCAAATTGAATGAAAACAGAGCCCGGATGTAATTACTCTAATTCCTACCGCGACACACTTCACACAGATCATTCATCATTTATGAGCCGTATGATGAATGACTTTTACTCAAGTAGTAAAAGTTGGGAGGTAGAGGCTATTCTGTATAACATAGAAAACTAAGTGTTGCCGGCGATTTCGTGCCTGAAAAAGCCTATGTCCTTGTCCCTGGTACATATTATCTTCGTACCAAATTTCATCAAAATCGGTTCAGCCGTGAAAGCGTAACAGACAGATAGGTACTTTATCAAATGTACTTCATGGTACTTTATTAAGTATATAGGGTTTTTTGTAACTCGACCGATTCCCAATGCAACAATCTACTACTGCTTTAAAAATTCGGAAAAACGTTTTAACCTCCATAAAAATAAAACTGGTCGACCGGTGAGTAAGGGAAGTAAACATTTGCCATGGGAATTTTCAAAAGGAGAAGAACAAAAGTTTTTGCATTTAGCCTTCACAATAAGCCCGTTACAAATGATATTGAAAAAAAATACAAATACAAAATAGTTTATTTGTGAAAAAGATCGTACATCATTGCAATGCAAACTGACACCCACCCTAGGATACCGTGTGTTGTAGACAAAAGGATATCCTGTCGCTTGGATTAATTGGCGCAGCAGCAAGAGATTTCAAGCCGGCCAATGGTCTCTGAGATAGATTTAAGAAAACAGAGCTCAACGGATTAACGTGCCTTCCGAAGGACAGAAAATGTACCAATCAATAAACCACAAGCGATCGACTTCCATTTCTCGATCAACTTTCGTGATCAGAAAGAAAAGTTATCCACGGTTCATTAACAATCATTAGTGTTATACTTCACACGGGCCATTCATCATTTTTTCCGACGCGTTGTCTAGTGATGAATGACTTTCACTCGGTAGTAAAAGTTGACAGGAAGTGCCATAAAATACCAGACGGATTCGCTCAAGAGTTACTCATAGTATACTGTCAGTAACTATTACATTTCTTTGCTCAGATTACTTGAATGCAGGGCATTTGAACTTTGAACAAAGACTTTTGTATGTTACTTTACTCGGACTAATAAACTAAACAATTTTCCTTCGACTGTAAAGAAAATAAAATAGAAAAATTAATCAACTTTGGCTTCAAACAAATGGTTCAATAGTTATCTCAGTGATCGTCAACAGAGAGTTGTCATTCAAAAATCCAATGGTGAGAAGATAATGTCCAAACCTATACTAGTTAGAAGAGATGTCCCACAGGGCTCTATCCTAGGGCCGTTACTATTCATCATTTATAGCGCGGACATAATTCAATGCCTCCACAGCTCGAAATACCATCTATACGCAGACGATTTACAGGTCTATGTTCATGTGCCACTTGATGGCGTTGAAGAGGCGGTTTCAATGATAA
The DNA here is from genome assembly GCA_947532105.1 of Athrips mouffetella. Taxonomy (NCBI): domain Eukaryota; kingdom Metazoa; phylum Arthropoda; class Insecta; order Lepidoptera; family Gelechiidae; genus Athrips; species Athrips mouffetella. Next base: position 29,754,099 of record OX383963.1, read on the forward strand.
ACAAGGACTTAGATAGAGTTAGTGCCTGGGCCACGAAAAATTCACTGGTTCTTAACCCGTCGAAATCTAAGTTTTTGATACTAGGAACGAAAAAACAGATTAAAACCATTCAGTCAAAAGGGCCTAAGGTAGCCATCATGGGTGATCCAATTGAACATGTGTCTGAAGCCCGAAATCTGGAACTTGTATTCGACAACCAATTGCGCTTTGAGAGTCATATAAATAATCTTGTTCGCAACTGCTTTTATAGGCTTAAAGTTTTATATCGTATAAGACCTTACATTGGCACGGATCTACGCATTAAGCTTTGTGAATCTTTGGTCCTTTCTAAGCTCAATTATTGTCTAACGGTCTATGGCCCTTGTCTCTTTAAAAAATCCTACACACTCATACAACGAGTTCAAAACGCTTGTGCTCGATATTGTTTTCCCATACCTCCGCGAACCCATGTAACACCTTTCCTCAATAAATCTGGTCTCCTCAATATGCAAAGTAGGTTAACTTTATTTTACGCGTCCCAACTCCATGACATCATTAGCACCAAACAGCCAACTTATTTATTTAATAAATTAATGTGGCGTCATTTGGAACATAAGTATGCAGTAAGATCGGTATCAATAGTTTTGAGGGTTCCAAATCATCGTACCGCCACTTTTCGGGGAGGTTTCAGCTACCGTGCTTCCAAATGTTGGAATAACATCCCTCCACCCATCAGAAATATCAAGTCCAAATGGAGCTTCAAGAAACAATACAGGGAATTGCCCAACAAAGGATAGTATCTCAAGCAAAGTAGGAATGCACGTTACCACACCTCGGAAGCTTCATACGATCGGGCTCAAAAGTGACAGCTGTCATTTTTACACGCGCAAATGTGTGGGTGGGTTAAAGACGTGTGAGTGTAGGGTTGGTGGTATCTAGAAAACACTTACCTACCCTAGAAAACGTAGATAACAGAACATTAGCATTATACTTTTATTACAGTTTCGAGTTGCACATTTTTCGTTCGACTATAAAGCGACTTACACAATTCACAAACGAATTATAACTTTACTATCACTCGTCACCTCACTTTGTTGTATTTAGTAATCGAGTTTCAATTAAATTAACAAACACACGTTGAAATAATCTCACAAACTCTAAAAACAATCATTTTTTTCACTAAACTTCATCCTTGACGGCTGGCTGGCCGCCGCCCCGCCGGTGCACCAGGATGACTATCGCGAAAATGGCGAATCTGCTCTTCTCATCACTGCAAAAAAATCTGCCAAACTTTATTCCAGAAAATGAAAAAAAATGCTGTTATATTATTGCTTTAATGTGGAAAGGAATAAATAAATACATACTATTCAAAGCTTTATTTTTTTCATTTAACCCAAAAAATGCTCTATTAAATCTATCAATGAAAGAAATGTTTAAAGGAAAGAAAACATCTGTGTCTACCTTATGGTGTTTATTCCATAATAATTGCTTCTTATTATTGTTTAACTTTCTTCCAAATTTTACTTTGTCTTGGAGAGTCGAAAGACAACCGTAAACTGCACAACCACGCACCATTTTTTCAACTTTTGCAAGCGTTGCATATCGCGTGGCAACAGGACGAGAAATGGGACGAGATATCGCGCAGGGCCCCGCGGGGTGATGCTCGCGCACTTGAGGTACTCCGATTGGTGGGAGGCGGAGAGCTTCCGTTCTGTATGTAGTACTATTATTAATTCTGTGACGTTAGTCTGATGCCTCCTCAAAAATATACATCAACTGCAACTATGGGTACATTGCAATTTTTAGTTTAACTTGAATTGCCTTTCTATTTATTTATTTAATAATAATAATTTATTTATTTTTTACTTGTGTAACACCCGGATTTGTTAAAGTTTTCATATTAGTTTGTTTTATTACTTTTTATAACAGTTGTATTGTCTAGCGCGTAAGTTTCACGGTTTTTATTATTTTTGTTTAGCGTAACCTCCACTCTGGTGCTGGCTGAAAATCAGTGTCACAAATACTTCTCTGGTACTTGTGACAAATGCTGAGTCTAGTGCCATTTCATCGCACGATATTCTGTGTACATCCTATTTGGTTTATAACACTCATTGTCGTGCATTGAATAAATTGTTTTTCTTTCTTTCTTTCTTTATTACTACACAAACTAGATTCAAGTGGAATTTTCAATTTGTGAACTTACTTTCTCGCAACATACTTATTTGCTTTGTTGTATTGCAATCGATTCACCCGAACAGAAGATACGTGAGTATCAAGCGGCAAAGCTAGCTAAGAGATGCAATGAATCAAAACTTATACGTTGAACGAAAGTAAGTCAAATACATAATACTGAAAATCCTGTCTGAATCTGTGCAGTTGTTTGTGTATACTGTTAAAATTAAAACGAAGTTGTAGGCACAGCTAGTTTGATAATAATAAACAGACCTGAAGTTGATACACACGATAATTAATTTGAAATATACCTCGAAATTAATTTCAGTGTTTTTTCTCACTCTGAGTTAATTTGAAATAATTAGTTCAAAAAAGCACATTTAGTAGACACATTAATAAAATGGACAAGGATTTCAAAGAGAATAATTCCATTTTTTTCCTTTATTGTGGTATTATCCACACAGCAGTCATCGGGCAATTTTCGTAATTGCCTCTGGGACTTGTCTGAGAAACATCTGCTCGATGTTTTTACCACAATTAATTATTTAAATTAATCTCTTTCCAAGAAAAATTGCTCATTTGGTAAATTTTGTTTATTATAAATAAGGGCGCAGGACCAGTCGTCATGAAGATCTTTAGGGGAGACCTATGTACAGCAGTGGACGTCTTTCGGCTGACTTGATGATGCCACTTTTGAAATTATCTGCAGAACTATGTATGATGTTAGTCTGGTATAGTTCTGTAGCAGTACCTTACAAAATTTTAGAAAGTGAATGTTTAGTTGGTGATTGATTATTGACACGAAGAAAATCTTTAATTTTTGTATTTTATTTAAAATAAACTAAATTTACACCATAATAAATAAATATTGGAGTACATTTTAACTCAAGGTCATCTGATTCCAAACTAGGCAAAGCCCATATCTAACAAAAACCACTTCTACTATTCTTAAGGCTTGTTACATTGCCCTAGCTGGATAGCTAGGCTCATTTATCCAACTATAGTAGTACCGCCTAAATGAGTCCTCGCCCGCGGGGTACAAGGGCAGGTGCGGGACGCGGATGCGCGTGGAGAATGAGAATGCCCCGCCGCTGCCGCCCGCTGCGCCGCCGCCCGCACCACTTTCGTTCCCCCTTTGTTGTCTTACCCTTTGAGGACTCATTTAGGCGGTTTTTCTATATCCAACCAAGTGCAAGTTTAATGATGTATTAGCAAAAACGTCAACGTAAAACTTGTTTGCCATAATTTATCCCTCAAAATATATGACAGATAGTATTTTATCTTAGATAATATGTCCCTTTGATGAGGGTACTGGGCGAACAACTGTCGTTTGACCTCCGTAAATCAATACTAGAGTAATATGATTCCAATCCGCCAAAGTGCCTCTGATTTGGCTTGACAACTACCCTCGGTGGTAGTAGTCTGGACTAACGAGTTGACTGGAAAACGCTCGAATTGATCGACTATCGGTCACCAATCCTGGATCAAACTATTTCGTAATTGGTAAGAAATAGTAACTGCCTCTCAGCCATAAGTGCCTAACAAATTATAAAAAAAAATTATAAAAAAAATTGAATCTCGTTTATTGCAAGCTTTTTAGCTCAAAGTATAACAAGCTTTTTATCTCATAGTAAAACTTTTTAGCTTATAGTATAACAATACTATAAAGAGTGTTTGTAAATTTTAAATTGTAAATTTTTTTGTGCTAAGAGTTTCAAGAATTCGCAAAATATGTTTTGTTTCTCCAAAGAAAATGACATGTAGATCCTGTATGTAATCAAGAACCAAAAATATTTAGTTGCTCAATTCGAAAAGTTTTAGCACAAATGTTGTTCATTTTAGTACAGCAATCATCATAGAGGTTAGCAGAGTTATAGCAAAGAGCCTGTATTATATATACTGAACAAATTCTCACGGTTTTGCACCGCAAGTGTTATTTACTTCACGCCGCATGCACACATGCGATGATTGATCGACGCCATTTCCGTGATGGATGTGTGAGTGTCATCATCGTAGTAGGTGTTGAGAGATGTGTAATATGCGGCTGCCAAACAGTCGGTCACATTAATGTTATTGTTTGCTATACCGTTTAAAGCTCTTTTAAGAGATTTAGAGGCTTCTCTATGGGTGAGCAAGGAAATTAAAATACCTTGCTTTACTCGGAATAAAAACCGAGCCAAATTGTGACGAATTATTTCTTTAATCCGCCATCTATTACTTTTATTATTCTGTGCTCGTGAGCTCGGGTTTCTGAAACGCGCTATTTCCAAGAATTGCTAAAAAACACGTAGAAAACGAATTTTTCCAGACATAAGACCTAGCTAGATCGATATTTTGCAATTATATTTAATATTGCTAGTTTAAAAGTATAAGTCTCCTGTGCAACTAATTGATTGCTATATAAAAAATAGTTACAACGGTGAATATAAGTTACAAAGTATGTGAATCACCTTTATTTCATTGTAAAATATGGCCATTCATATTTAAATGTAGGCTACTTTTACGAATGTTCTTTCTACTTTTAACCCCCTTTTTCTTGAATAGCAGCGGAAGTGGGCTCGTCGTTCAAAGATGCGGATGTGCAGTAGAACGCATTGCGTTCTTTCTAGTGCCCTCATTGCATCGACTAAGCTTTGTCAATAAGTGTAGAGACTCGACGACATTATTTTATTTTTTAGGGTACCGTGCCTCAAAAGGAAATAAATGGTACAGCAGCACTGCACTTACTTTCTCGCAATACTCAAGGAAAAACTATCAACCGCAAACTTAAATTTGTAATGCCATACACATAGTATGGAAATACAAATTTTATTTACGTTTTTCCAAAAAAATGTTCGAATGAAATATACAGATCAATTCAGAATTCAAATTGTCAAACATTAAAACAAACAAACATCAAACGATTTCGAGTAAATCACATGTTTAACTTTTGGTAGAACTGGAACACCCTTTATATGAATTTTCAAAGATCAATAGATACTACCGTAGGATACTTGCATGGAAATTTTTTTCATTTCCCAACACATGATCCTTATGGATTATTGTTCAGTTTAGTCTACTGAGCAAGCTCTTTTCGTTTTGGTACTCCCTGTGTACTAAATTTTATTCAAAAAATCATAAAGAATATCCAGTCAGGTAGACAACCAATCCAGGAGTAATATAATAGAAAATTTTAATAAACTCAATGGAATCAATTTTGGGTAAATCACATATTTAAGATTTGGTGGTACAGGAACACCCCTTATATGAAATTACACAGATCATTTGATACTGGCGCAAGATATCTTACATGGAGATGCTTGGTCATGCAAAGTTTCATCAAGATTCTATGAGCCTTTTTGAGAAAATTACAATTTATCATTTTCGTTGTATGACAGCTACCCTCAAAATGAGAGCCAGCCAGAAACCACTTAGAACCCTTCGATGGATTTGCATAAAACTCCTAAATTCCATATATGGTGTCAATCGGACCATTCGTTTAGCCGCTAGGCCAAAGCGTGACCGACAGACCGACCGACCGACGGACCGACCGACCGACGGACGGACATTTTTGGGAGACTTGTTTTTTATGATGTATAAGTGATATACGAGTAGAACACATTTTTGAGAAAATTAAAAAAGCTTTTTTTTTCACGAATACAATACTCGTACCTTTCTCGCTCCGCTCAAAAGTAAAAAGCGGAACCCTTATAGGATCACTTTGTTGTCCGTCTGTCTGTCTGTCTTTCAAGACACTTTATCTCCCGAACCGCTAAAGATATCAAATTAAAATTAATATCAAATATTAATACCTATAGACCCTTGAAACTGTGAAAATTCTAAGCTTCTACAGCAGCACAATCAAAAGACACGGCCATTATGTGTCCATCTCCAAACATTTATGAATCAAACCATTTACATGCACATGGCTGGTTTTTTTTCAGTTTTACCGGATCTTATTTAGCATCCTGTATAAGCTAATTTCGCGAAATATCGTTTCCGTCTTTTCTTTAATTCTTTACATTAAATCTCGGACGCAAAGATGCGGAAATGCAGAAGAACGTATTGAGTTCTTTCTAGTGCCCTCATTGCATCCACTGAAGCTTTGTACTCGTAAGGAAGTGTTCTCGTAGAGTCTTTGCTAGATAAGTTTGGTAACATACTTTTTATGGTTCCATGGCTAAAGAGTGATCCTATTTTTAGGGTTCCGTAGTCAACAAGGAACCCTTATAGTTTCGTCATGTCCGTCTGTCTGTCTGTCTGTCCGCGGCTTAGCTCAGAGACCCTTTGTACAAGAAAGCTGAAATTTAGTATGGATATGTATTTCATTCACGCCGAGAAAGTGGACAAAATAAAATTTAAGAAAATATATTTTTTTAGGGTACCTCCCCTACAAGTAAAGTGGGGTTGAATTTTTTTTTCTTGTTCACCCCCATAGAATACATGATTCACCCCATTGTGTGGGATATCGTTGGATAGGTCTTTTAAAAATAATCTTAATTCCAAAAATTATTTTTCGATTTAGGGATCCGTTTGCGAAATATTCAGCTTGAAAGCGCAATCTTTTGTTGGAGTCGAGTGTCCCCCCCCCCACTGCCAGCTATAGGTAGTTAATGGAAATGTGAAAAAAATATACTGAAATTAAAAAGAAAAACTATCACAGCTAAGAAGGCTTCACAGGTTAATGAGCTATAGCTGAAAAACTGGAAATACTCGTAATGTAAATAGCAGTAGCAATCAGGCGTTACGACCTCGCATAGTATTAGGATGTAAACATTTTATGTTACGAATGTTATGAAATACTTAGTTAACACCTACTTTGCGATAAAAATCGTAAAAAACTACGGAACCCCATATTGCGCTTGGCCTGACACGCACTTGGCCCTTCTTTTTTGTCAGTTTATCTGAAAAAAAATATTTTTTGAACCGTAATAAGTAACTATTTGAAATTTTTACAGATTATGTGATGATACATACATACCCGTGGGTGTCGTAAGAGGCGACTAAGGGTTAACTGGAGGATGGGCAGCAGCATCCTCCTTTATATCTTGCATCTTAATTACTGCGGTCACCTACAACCGCGGTCCATGGTGGCAGCCGTAACGCTAACAAGCGAGGTGACTATGGTACTTCCCCTCCACATTTGTCCAGCAAAAGCTAGAATTCTGGAGGGAGTTACCTGTCCTGTAGTGGACTTTTCATGGGATGTTATGATGATGATGATGTATGTACAAAAGCAACGCATGTTTTACGAAGTCGCAAATTTTGTTTAAAAAAATCAACTTTTATTGTTTTAGCCCTATCGTAAAAATTATTATTATATACAAGTGCATTATAAAAACTGTAATAAAAAATTGGTTAAGAGCGAGTTAGACGAAGGAAGAGAAAAACAAATAGATTTGAATATAAAAGAGCTTTTGTGCAAAATTCGTCTGAGAAAGTACCACCCCCTTGCCTATTTCTGCCGTAACGCAGCAGTATTTGCACTGTTGCTTAACTAGCCATTGAAATTATGGAAAAATGAGACATGCCACCTTCGTTTTCAAGGGTCAACTCGCTATTGCTGTCTTCTTAGTGTCAAATTCTATCACTAAAATGATTGTATATAGGTGCTATGGGCGGTAATAACCAAACCACTGACGTAGGTGGGCACCTACTCGTTTTAGTCCGGTCCCTTATAGTCTTATATCGCCAAATTCACCAAATTGCGCCAAATTTTTTCCAGGTACTCGTTAGGTACATAGCTCTCAATTTTTGATATTAGCCAATTGTTGAATTTTCTATGGAATTTTTTTTAAATTCAAGAATTGGCTCCTATCAAAACTTGAGAGCTATGTACCTAACTAGTACCTGGAAAAACTTTGGTGAAATTGTAAGGCATGTTTACGTGAAACAGCTAACTGACCGCACTATTTGCTTACTGATAATGATAAAATAAAAAAAGATAAAAATATTTTTTACAAAAACTTCTCAGTCTCAAAATGTATGATTAATCATAATTCATTTGTATTTTGTTCTACAATCCTTGCCGATTCACTTTGATTCCTCAGGCGAACTTTAAAACTGATTCAAAGCAGCGAGAAAACAGAAATAACTTAAGGAAACTAAGAAAGTTGAAATAACTTTAGCAGATAACTTTGTGTCGGTAAATAATTGAAGCAACAGACGGTAAATCTTATTTCAATTCTTGTTTCGATTAGTCTAAAGTCATTGTTGATGCGTTTTAGTATTTTTATTTTTATTTAATTTAGATATAAAAATGGGTATTCCGTTCCTTTTCTTCATAGAAGGGTCTTGCTGAAAGCTCGTAGGGCTCCAGTCATAAAAAAAATCATAAAGTTTTTTATTGACGCTTCTTTTTTTTCCACATGGCGCCACTTTGTTTGTGAAGCGATTCAAATGTAACTGACGTCATTATGAGATTTTAAATATTCTACAATGAATAAAGAACAGTTAGATTTTTTTTTTATTCTATGAAACACCCACTGCATGAAAAGAGATCCAGATTAAAATTTTCTTCTTCTTTGTGGTATAATTTTAAGATATAAAACGTAGAATATCTCATGCAAATTAATATCGAATTTCAAATATCCAACAGGCGCCTTCTTAATGGCGTCATTTCCTCGAAACCGTAGACCTTGAGTTTATTAAAAACGGCGTTCTAAAGGTGAACGCACATACATATTTGCTACCCCACAAATTAATTTGACTTGTATAGATATAATAGGTTTACTGGAGGATGGGCAGCAGCTTCCTCCTTTGTGTCTTACATCTTACTTACTGCGGTCACCTACAACCGCGGTCCATGGTGCCAGCCGTAACGCTAACAAGCGAGGTGACTATGGTACTTCCCCTCCACATTTTTCCAGCAAAAGCTAGAATTCTGGAGGGAGCTCCCTGTCCTGTAGTGGACGTTTCATGGGATGTTATGATGATGATCATGATAATAACAACCTCAAAAATTAATGATTATCCCATACCAATGACACATCTGTACCTATATTTATATTTTCAGCATTATTTCAAGGCATGCATTTTTGAAAAAAACGACGGCACGGCAGCAAGTAAGTGGGAACAAAACCAGTTTAAGCTGAACCAGCGCAACTCCACCAAACCTAGAAACTAAAGACCCGCTCAAGGTCAGTATTGGTGCTGACGTGTGGCTGACTATACAATCGTCTGCTATACTATACATTTCGTGATTGATAGATGTTGGAGGGACGAGGTTATGAGTTGTCAGTGGGGCTGGGAGATGCCGATGTGGCAGGGAGAGGCATCACAAACAACTGAAATCACCTCCCTATTTCACATCACCTCCCACAACACCTGTCACTTCGCATTGAGGTTTTCGCACAAACTTGTCACTCAATAATAAATGCATTGCTTACAGCAGCGTTCATAATATTGGGTCTTTAACTATGAAATTGCCGTTTTGTATTGCGAATTTTAGGTAATAGTAGTTTAAGAAACAAGGTGTTATTACAAACGAGTTGACGTTTTGTAAGCCCGAAACGAAGTCGAGGGTTTACCATCGGCACGAGTTTGTCATAACCCTTACGGACGTGTATCTTACGAAGTTTTTCAATACATTTGTGAGAATACAAGTATAAGTAATACACTTGGTACACGAACCAACCATGGGTACTGTCAACCTCTTGTCGATTTATGTTCTCCTGGTACTTTCCATTTTATTTTAAATATAGGTAGGCAGTCGTCATCAAGTAAAAAGTCACCACTGTAGTATTTTTACAAAATAATTTTATGATCGAAGTGTAAAAACTCCTTGGTATAATACTTTTTTTACTTACCGCACTAGTTCGGTAAGTAACTACTTACGAACAATGTTTACGTCCTTGTAAGTACGTTTTTGTGTATCATACTATCTTACTTACTGCGGTCACCAACAACCGCGGTCCATAGTGCCAGCCGTAACGCTAACAAGCGAGGTGACTATGGTACTGCCTCTCCACATTGTTTCAGCAAAAGCTGGAATTCTGGAGGGAGTTCCCTGTCTTGTTGTGGACGTTTGATGGGATGTCATGATGAAGTACGTTTTTCGAGCAAATATATTGAAAACTCAATTTTCAGTATTAACATTTTTGCTTTTTTTAGGTTTAGGTTAATCATGCTTAAAAAATTCAATTTTTTTGCATTTTTTAAGCATGATTGGGAAGACTTTAAGCTTACAGAAGCTTAAATTTTATTTTCCAAAAATATTATCTGTAAAAAATATAACTAATCTAATGATGAAATCGGACGATATTTAAGAAGAACAATTTTCGAACCTTAAATTTTCAAACCAAAAATAAAAACTTTATTTTATGCGTAAATTAATAACCTTTAAGTCAACTTCCAAATATAAGACAAATGAAAAAGCTTAGCTTTAGCTAGCTTTAGAATGTCTATAAGAAAATTTCGGCAATTTTATAGTTGAAGACCTATTAAGAATACTAAGTGTGCGTGTACCTTAATACGTACCATAGTAATTATTTACGTAACTAAAATTTATAAGATGAACGTCAGCTTAGGCTTTGAAATATGAGAGAGAAGGGAATGAATTACCTCTGTCACGCTCTTTTGCACTAGAATTACCTTGGAGTGGCGACGACAGCGATCCTCGAGGGGCAATGTGTCGGCTAGAAATTGGCTCGGAATGTGGTTGGAATCATCTATTATTTATAAGTTGCTACGAAAATGCTTTAAACATTTTATGAGCATTCATTACAGTAGGTATCGGTAAATCCCTATGACCTCTTGACTGATATGACTGTACAAACTACCTACTTCATTTGATACTTACTTTACGGCGTTTTGATAAGGGTTTTGTATTTTTCGTATTATATAGCTTTACTATATTGTCGCCAAAAGCATTTATGTAAAACCTTAAACTTTAGCACAATTGTTTTTGCGTAACTTTTTATGACATTTTTGTTATTAGTTATACAGTGTGTAACAGAAAGGTGCGACAATACTGAAGGGTGTGAATCTACCCATGAAACTGAACAACTTTGCTCAGTTAACATAGGTCGAAATACGAAAAACCAAATTTGACCTCCCATACTATCTACAAAGTAGAAAATCGCAAAATTTCACAATCACAGAAAAAAAAAAATCGTTTTCAATGAGCCGCTTTTTAAAAAAGAAAAACTAGTTTTCCTTTTCTTGATAGATACTTAGCGTCGTTGTAGGAAAATTTAACTGTCCACGTCTTTTTATTATCTGTTGTCTAAGTAAGTGTAAGTGTTGCCTAAGGAGGTTTATTACTTCACGCTTTATCTATGACATATTAATTTTAAGTTCTTCAGCAATTGTCTTCAGCGCAATCTATCGACACCTTTGAATGCTCAGTTGACACTTAACTGTGAAATCAGCTCATTATACGTAGTGTTAACAATTTTCAACTTGAAATCTGTCTGCAATGATGGACTAGTTGAGCTAGTACAGCAAATGCTTACTAGGTGGTAGCACAAGGGCAACGTTCAAAAGCGTATAGAGGTCGCAAATTTCACAACATCAGGCAGGACCACGGTAGCCTAGTTGGTAAAAGGTTTCTACTTTGTAGATTTATCAGACCACAGGAAGTGTTAAAATAAAAAATCATTCCCATACTATCGCTATCAGCTAATTCAGTCTATGTACTAAAAGTAAATATCTGGTACACAGTCCCAACTTTGACGTCTGTTACCTGAAAATTAATGAAGGCGTAAGAAAATTTACTTATCTAAACACGCAATACTTGGGAACTTTAGAAGTCTTTCAAAACCAAGCGAAAACTTTCAGATTTTCAGGCCTGGCAGCATTTTCGTTACCCTGGCGATGAGGGATTAAAGAAATTGTTCATCACAAGGTAGTGAAGGCGTCGTTCTATGGATTTGACAGGTTATTTTGAATATTTCCTATTGATCATCGATGATGGGATTGGGACATGTTGGCAGATGTCATCCCCTACTAAAATAAATTAGCTAAGTATCTATTCCGAGCGAAGCAAAGAGGTCTGAAATCTTTGTGATTGATGCTAGAAACGCAGATTTTTATGTAGGTTAGCGTTGTAAGCGCTTCTAGCTTTTGACGCTAACAAAGTCCTAAATATTTTGGTTGTAAATGGGGAAATAAAGGCTTTCTCATACAGAATGTAGGAACGGAACTGCTAGGAAAACCCAGTAATTATTCAAAATTTTTTAGGTTACTTATGAGAGTGAAACCAGGGGTCCAGCATAATAAATTATTTTGAAAACTAATACGAGTATAAGTTATTTTCCAACTTGGCATAACCATTTTCTTGCATTCTATGGGCTTAACAACTACCATACAGGGTGTAAACAAAAGTACGATGACCCTTCTAAGGGGTGATTCTACATCACTGATTGTATAACAAATATATAAAAAATACGTTTTCCTAAAAAAAGCAGTTTTCGCTCAAGAAGAAGTGCTTGAAGTGAAGTGAAGCGCTTGGGAGGTTCAGTGAACTCTATGATCTGGTGATGCAGATAAAGAGGTTTTTGTTTTAATATCCAGTTACTAGTAAATACCTTTTCCACAGAAGCGTAATCTATATCTGTGACCTTTTCATTTCAATGAATTACTGGGCCCTGAGTCAAGATGCTTTTTACAATCGCAACCGCTAGTAGAATAGAATGAAAATGTACGGGAATGACATTTGCGATCGAAATGTTGCGTGACAGCTAATGTCATCCCCATACATTTTTATTCTATTCTATAGCGTTTACGATTGTAGAAAGCCACTTGACTCAGGGCCCTGTATTGTAATTTTAATTAAAATCAAATTTCATGATCACCCAAAATAAAAATAAAGTATATTTTAAATATTTTTTTACAATCTATTGGTGATGTAGAATCACCCCTTAGAAGGATCATTGTACTTTTTTTACACCCTGTATACATAGTACATACTTTATGACAACTTCTATTCTATCTTTCTTTAAATAAAAAGCTATACTTAAACCACTAGCTAGAGAAACAAGATAACGTGCGCTACGGATTTTCGAAAGCAAAAAAAGTCTCGTTCAAAATTACGTACCGCGACACAATATGGATGGATGTCGTTCTTTATTTTGCCAATTTACAATTTCACGGTCGGTCTACTCCCGAGTGCTCTCTGTTGATAAAAAATGTCTAGACGGTGACTTTTATACAGCGTGAATTCTTATTGGTTTGGCTCCCAAGCCCAGTGATTTTACTCATGAAAACAAGCGCATGGCTTTTTGTAATTTAATTTTGGTTATTGATTGAAATAAACAGTTTAAAAATTAAATTTTAATTTTTTTTAAGCAACTTTCGCGAAGAAAAACAATTTTTACTTGAAAAACTTTTTTGCCTTCCCATAGAAAATGAGTCGATCACGTGACCACTTTACTATGGGGGACGCAAAAATGATTTCGAATAATTTTTTTTTAAATTTTTTTTTTAAATATAAAGGTTAAAAATTATTAAAGATAGTTTTAATAAGTATTTTCATGTTGTTATTGTGTTAATAAATAGTTTTGAGTAAATTGTTTTTTTTTCAGTAACGAAAATCGTATATCTCTTTCTGCGGCATTCAAAAGTCTTTGTAAGTACAATTTTTTTTTTTGGGATCTAAGTCACAAGTGGTTTGTCGTGCCTTCTGAAACACGTAAAGCGCTTAATTTATAGCAGTAATAAGTGTAATAAATAACCAACAGGTTCTACGACTGACATTGTTTATACAGGTTGTAAGGGATGGTGTACCGAAAACTGAGAGGGCGTACTCAGTCAACAAAACTGAACAACTGCCCCAAAAAAATATTTTAGGAACGAAAAAAAAAAATACCTCTCCATAGAAATTGCTCACTCTGATGTAACAGTTTGTATGGGAAGGTCAAAATTTTTCTTCAATTTCCCAAAAATTTTTCTTTTGGAAAGTTTTTCAGTTTCATTGACTGAGCACGCCTGTTCAGTTTTCGATTGTATTATACTGTGCGCCAATCCAGCGCCAGACAGCGCCAAAAATGGCTGACAAGATTCTACTCTCAATTTTCGATATATCGATACGATACTATTCCAAACATACAAATTTAAAACTTCGTCCCTTAACAATAGAGTAGAGATGGTATCGTATCGATATATCGAAAATTGAGAGAAGACACCCTGGCTATTTATATATGTATGTGCCCTTATTTTTACGGCTGGTAAAATAGACCGCTGTGATTGGTGACCATAGCAGGCGTGGTAAAATACGCAGAACGATACTACGTTTTTAGCCGGCACCACTGGATTTAAATAAGTTTTTTTTATGTGATAAGTAAGCAAACGAGCAGGTGGGCCACCTGATGGTAAGTGGTCACCACCGCCTATAACATCCACTATCTTATTAGTGTCATATTTTGACCCTAATAAGACAGCAAAGCGCGTTGCTCACTTTGAGAACTAAGATGATATGTCTCATGTGCCGGTAATTTCACTGGCTCCCTTACCCTTCAAACCGAAACACAGCAACGCAAATACTGCTAATTCACGGCAGAAATAGGCAAGGCGGTAGCACTTCCCCAGAAGGACTTTGCACAAAACCCCTACCACTTTTAAGTCAAACATTAACATACAAATTTAATTTTAGATATTAGTTATTAAGTTGTGGTTATAGCCTAACAACCAATTTACTTAATAGATGCTCGCTCACGGTCTAACCTACTTTTTAAACAATCTTCGTAGAAAGTTATTTTATCGTTCCTATTTATGGGTGCAATTTATCTGCTAAAAGCTTGTTGGAACTTTATCATAAGCTTTGCTTTGAGCTTTGAGAATCAAGTTTTCAGAATGTTATTGAAAACGTTCTTAAAGAATTCGTTTCGCCGCAAAATTACAGAGCCCCCACAAACATATTTAGCCGATTTTGAACAAATCTTTAAAAAAAAAGTGAAAAAATCAGCCAACTTAACTTAACTTAAAATTACAATACAGGGCCCTGAGTCAAGTGGCTTTCTACAATCGTAAACGCTATAGAATAGAATAAAAATGTATGGGGATGACATTAGCTGTCACGCAACATTTCGATCGCAAATGTCATTCCCGTACATCTTCATTCTATTCTACTAGCGGTTGCGATTGTAAAAAGCATCTTGACTCAGGGCCCAGTAATTCATTGAAATGAAAAGGTCACAGATATAGATTACGCTTCTGTGGAAAAGGTATTTACTAGTAACTGGATATTAAAACAAAAACCTCTTTATCTGCATCACCAGATCATAGAGTTCACTGAACCTCCCAAGCGCTTCACTTCACTTCAAGCACTTCTTCTTGAGCGAAAACTGCTTTTTTTAGGAAAACGTATTTTTTATATATTTGTTATACAATCAGTGATGTAGAATCACCCCTTAGAAGGGTCATCGTACTTTTGTTTACACCCTGTATGGTAGTTGTTAAGCCCATAGAATGCAAGAAAATGGTTATGCCAAGTTGGAAAATAACTTATACTCGTATTAGTTTTCAAAATAATTTATTATGCTGGACCCCTGGTTTCACTCTCATAAGTAACCTAAAAAATTTTGAATAATTACTGGGTTTTCCTAGCAGTTCCGTTCCTACATTCTGTATGAGAAAGCCTTTATTTCCCCATTTACAACCAAAATATTTAGGACTTTGTTAGCGTCAAAAGCTAGAAGCGCTTACAACGCTAACCTACATAAAAATCTGCGTTTCTAGCATCAATCACAAAGATTTCAGACCTCTTTGCTTCGCTCGGAATAGATACTTAGCTAATTTATTTTAGTAGGGGATGACATCTGCCAACATGTCCCAATCCCATCATCGATGATCAATAGGAAATATTCAAAATAACCTGTCAAATCCATAGAACGACGCCTTCACTACCTTGTGATGAACAATTTCTTTAATCCCTCATCGCCAGGGTAACGAAAATGCTGCCAGGCCTGAAAATCTGAAAGTTTTCGCTTGGTTTTGAAAGACTTCTAAAGTTCCCAAGTATTGCGTGTTTAGATAAGTAAATTTTCTTACGCCTTCATTAATTTTCAGGTAACAGACGTCAAAGTTGGGACTGTGTACCTGATATTTACTTTTAGTACATAGAGACTGAATCAGCTGATAGCGATAGTATGGGAATGATTTTTTATTTTAACACTTCCTGTGGTCTGATAAATCTACAAAGTAGAAACCTTTTACCAACTAGGCTACCGTGGTCCTGCCTGATGTTGTGAAATTTGCGACCTCTATACGCTTTTGAACGTTGCCCTTGTGCTACCACCTAGTAAGCATTTGCTGTACTAGCTCAACTAGTCCATCATTGCAGACAGATTTCAAGTTGAAAATTGTTAACACTACGTATAATGAGCTGATTTCACAGTTAAGTGTCAACTGAGCATTCAAAGGTGTCGATAGATTGCGCTGAAGACAATTGCTGAAGAACTTAAAATTAATATGTCATAGATAAAGCGTGAAGTAATAAACCTCCTTAGGCAACACTTACACTTACTTAGACAACAGATAATAAAAAGACGTGGACAGTTAAATTTTCCTACAACGACGCTAAGTATCTATCAAGAAAAGGAAAACTAGTTTTTCTTTTTTAAAAAGCGGCTCATTGAAAACGATTTTTTTTTTCTGTGATTGTGAAATTTTGCGATTTTCTACTTTGTAGATAGTATGGGAGGTCAAATTTGGTTTTTCGTATGTTCTTGATACCAAAAGATATGCATGTACTCATGATACTGAACAACTTTTCCCAAGGAACATAGGTCGGAATACGAAAAACCAAATTTGACCTCAAAAAAACCAGATTTGAGCTGATGCAGTTTCTATGAGAGGTCAAAACTTGATTTTCGTATTTCGACCTATGTTCCTTAGGAAAAGTTGTTCAGTATTATGAGTACATGCATACCTTTTTCTATCAAGAACTAATTTAAAGTCACCCTATATTTAGATTTATCTTCTTCAATCGTGTAAAAACCACTAGCTTATTTACGCCTAAGATCTAGTTTCTAGAAAAAGAACTTTTCAAAGTTTATGGATGCTTAAAATAACTTTTAAAAATTGCAACTACATGAAATACAAAAAACAATATAAAATAAACTATTCATATAATAAACTCTTTGTAAACCAAATATTTTAATTGCTTTTCGAAATAAATCTATCAAATGAGATAAATATTTACTTTAGGGGCGAAAACCAGACAATGGATCCACATGAAACATAATTGATAAAATGTGCTTTCACTGAGTCTCTTCAAGTTTCCTATAATTGGGTCTTTTTTACTCATTACTAGTATATACGAGTATATAGGGTCCTACTGAAATAGTGAACATAATTTTAGGATGTTACATACCTATATCATGAAACTGCTAAATGCTAAAATTATGTTAGGACATTAAATATTTACAAAAGAAAGAATAAAAAGAAACAGAAAGCCGATAACAAATAATTGCGCCCAATTTACCACAAATAACAACCGTCTTAAGCTTTGAAACTGTTCAAAGTAAAACAAACGAAGCAATCTATTGTAGACCACCCGAATCTTTACATAAAAATAATATTTTATAAAATACAGTAGAAGTACTAAAAGTGTGCCAAACACAATAATAATATGATGATACATTGTACCGCTGAAGACGCATGACATCCGTGTTTGAATAAACGGAGTGTCGTAGTAATTTATGGCGAGTAGAACAGTCATCGATCCAAATATAAATACAAAAAATATAAATTTATCCACAACTGACTCTATTTCTAGACGAACTTCAAGGTTGTTTTGTGGATTGTGAGTAAATATTCCCAACTAAATAGTTACAAAAAACTAGGTTAACATCGAACTCAAACATCTTTCGGGAGTTATTTTTGTTGGTTTACCTATTGACATAGATAGATGAAATAGATCATAAAAAATGTACTATCGCGCGTTTTTAGTCAAGTTAATTAAATAGAAATAAAAAGCAAAAAGTAAGCACGAAAGTAGTATGTAAGCAAGAAAAAGTAGAAAAGAAAAGAAGAGTAGTAAAATATTTATCTATCTACGTTATAATCAAAAGCATATTATAGTAAATATCGTTTTAAGCGAGATTAAAAAATGTCTAAAAATTGAAAACTAAAATTGCAAATTCGCTTCTGGTGTTTGGTCGCAAGCTAACCTAAACAACGGACCTATGGACCAACAAGTTTTTAAACTTTTCATAATTTACAATCTCGCAGAGATTTTAAACTAATAATGTGCACAATCGCATAGTAAAATCTAAATCTATAAAAGAGCATGTCCTGACTGACTGATTCATCAACGCCGAGCCGTAACCGCTATAGATACAGATCTGAAATTTTGTACACAGGTTCTATGTGCGTCAAAACCACCCACTAAGAAAGGATTTTGGAAAATTCATATCCCAAGGGGGTGAAATAAGGGATGAAAGTTTGTATGAAAGTCCTTTGTTTCTTGAGCTAGATTCACACAAATTTGAATTTAAGCTTCTGGTAAAAAATAAAGAAACAAGTGTTTAAGCATTTCTTAAAAATCACCCTTTAAAGGGGTGAAAAAGGGGATGATATTTTTTCCATATGTTGGTCTATGTCTTTTATTTTTAAAGGTAGAATTATAGAAATTTGTTTTTTAACTTTTGGTAAAGAATAAAAAAGTACGTGTTTAAGAATTTTTCAAAATTCATCCCTTAAAGGGGTGAAATAAGGGATGAAAGTTTGTATAAAAGTCCGTCAGTTTTGAAGTTAGGATCTTCAAAATTTGTATTTAGACTGACAACTAAAAATTAAGTTTCATGTATCTCAGGGTTTTTGAAAATTTTACACCTTAAGGGGTGAAAAGGGGGATGAAGTTGAAACTCATTCATTTCAAAGTAATATCAACTTAATTTATTATTTAGGCATTGATGTTGTAATTCTGTGGAACTTACATCACTGTTGTTGAAATTCCACCCCAAATTAAACCCCTTAAATAGGGAAATGGGGTGAAAAAACCTAAAAACCAATATGGGTATCGTTTGTATGGTCTATCGGGTCGCTGATTACGAAAACTAAAACAATTTTGAAATTCAAATTGGTGGACGTGAAAGACCACCATCCCCTGGGGATTGGGTTGGAGTGCGATAGGGTTGATATGTATAAAAATCAATATGGGTGTCGTTTGTATGGTTTATCGGATCGCTGATTACGAAAACTACAACAATTTTGAAATCTAAGGTGGTGGACGTGAAATACCATCTTCCCCTGGGGATGGGGTTGGGGTGCGATAGGGTTAAAATGCCTAAAAATCAATATGGGTGTCGTTTCTATGTTAATATAAGGATAGGGATGGCGGTTAAGACAGCGTTAAGGATAGGGGTAGGGTTAGGGGCAGGGATAGGGAGAAGGAGAGGGAGTGGAATGGAGGTAGAGAGAGAGGGAGTGGGAGAGGGAGAGACTGCACATTGTCTGAATATCACGCGGGCGAAGCCGCGGGCACAGCTAGTATATAAATAAAATTTTAAAACTTACAGGAAATGTAAAATAAATCGAACTCTCCATCTCCATACAAAATTTCAGTGAATAAAACTTACAGTAAATGAAAAATAATCGGCTCCTCTATACAAATTGTCCAATCAAGTTTGCAATTTTGTATGGACAGGCCGATTTATTTTTACATTTCCTGTAAGTTTTACTGACTGAAAGTTGTTCAGTAACGTTGACTGATCATGCCCTTTAAATTTTCGGATACCTGTCCCCCTAAACCCTTTAAAGTCTTGATGCCGAGCGAGGTGTTACCTGTTTCTCACTGTATGCAATCCATCTCCATAATATGTTGATTGATTGTTGGCACAGTAATGGGTCTTGAAGCTTCACGTTGATGGATACGATACATACGTACGCACGGCAGCAAACAAGAGAAAATAAAACCAAATCGCCTTATTTTCAACGTCAACAATTCGTTTGCTGAACGTTTCCGTTGCAATAGCAACTCTAATCCAGTTGTAGTTCTATAGTGCAGGATTTTGGTATCACCTTAGTCAACCAATGTATAATCTAATTCATAATTCATTTATTTGCATTCAAATGGTAATGTATAAAGGTCTTAAGTTCTAGTATAGTTTCACATTTGATACCTTACCTCAGGTGTAGCAATAAAATAATTCCCATATACCTAAATAATGCATGCTTTGAAATAATAGTAAGGTTAAAATTAAAATTACAATACAGTTAGTTTAGTTTTTTTTATAGTTTCAGCTTTGTGTTAGGGTTGACCTAAAATAACACCGTCTTGATTATTGGTACCGCCAGTCGCGGGAAGGAACGACAAGATTCTTTTTTAGGTTTTTTGCTTGTTACTTGAAAACGGTGCATCTTAGCGACAAAATTTCCAAATAAACATTATAGCCTAGTAAATCCAAAACTTTGTCCTTATACATAAATAGCTGAGCCGTTTTGGCATTGTAAGCAGGTACAGTCAAGTGCATAAATATGTTTCTTGAAATCCATTGCAATTACATGTATTTATGTAAAGATTCACGAATTATGTCACACTTTTCTCATCCTTATTATGTCTTCGTTTTTGTTGCAAAAATATCTAAATAACTAAGTGAGCAATAATATGTCCCTCAAAGGGTTTGTATTGCTCGTTATATAACAAATTGTCCTTTATAGTATACATATTATTGATCAGTTTTCGCAGACATATTTATATCAGTTAGATTGGATGCTATAATAATAAACATTCAATGATACATACTTTTGAAATGATAGTTTAGATACATATTTATGCACTTGACTGTACCTCATCTAAACGCCTACACGTACGCACGAAAAAAACATACAAGCGAACTTACCACGTACGGTCAACCGCTTGTCGGTAGAAACTTTTTCAACTCTATTACCACGCCATAAGGTCCAAAAGTTTTTTTTTTTTTTTATTTATTTATTTATTAAATATTTTACAACTGTGTTTTACAAACTAAATATATCGCCAAACTGCAAAACAGTTTGTTGGCGATCAAATGCACTCTTTTAAAATTAATTTTAATCATAAATAATCATGCAACTTACAACTAAGACTTACAATGACAGTTTATGTGCTAGCAGAGGTGAATATAATAGGGGACAATATAGTTATTAAGTTTCTTCCTCAATTGTGTTTAACAAGGAAATTTTCAATTTTTTTTTTCAGTGTTTCTACCGATGTGCGGCCGTGTGTACATATCGTAGCGCATCACAGTATGTCTTCCGCCATAGTATCCTATCCTTCCTACTAATATTATAAACGCGAAAGTTTGTAAGTATGGATGGATGGATGTTTGTTACTCTTTCACGTAAAAACTACTGAATGGATTTTAATGAAACTTTACAATAATATACCTCATACATCAGAATAACACATAGGCTACAATTTATAAACCTGCGCAGACGAAGTCGCGGGCACCACCTAGTCTCCAATAATCTTGGAACCTTTCTAAAGATCTAGTCTTACAAACAGCATCACATGAGTAGGCAAGCTTTGAGCTGGACCGTCAGTAAAGCTTGTATTTCGGTGTTTGATATAAAATGCAGCGAGTGCTTTGAGCTGCACGCCCGCAAGCTATACCCGCGAGGGTTGCGGGCTTTAGCGGGACTAGAATTTATTTCCACTTACAAGATGTCTGGTTCTATACAAAATTGCCACTGCGAATGGTGCGTTTATTTCAGCCCATATAAAATGTAGAAAAATAGAGCTTTTGTTATAGTTAACTACCTTGAACTTTTTTATTATTCTTTGTTATGAAAAATGTTCTGGCACAGTAATAATTGATAGCAAACTGATGTTTAGTTTTGGGCAGGTTAAAATTCATTTTCAAAATAAGGGGTATATTACACAGGGTGTAAACATAGCTTTCAGAAAACTGAAACGCCATGATTAGTCAATGACACCGAACAAATTTCAAAACTTTCAAGAAATGAAAAAAAAATAATCAGCCACTATTTCCTTACAGACTGTTCAATCAAGTTTTCAATCGTGTACGGAGATGCCTTTTTTTTTATTTCCTTTAAGTTTCATCGTATGTATGGTCATACCTTTAAAATTTTCGGGAAACTGTTCCTTACACCCTTAATTATGGATTAGTGCAGGAAAAATAACAATCAGGCCTTTAGATTCCGACTGTACCCACTGAGATTGGCTATTCAATGTCTTCGACTAAACTAAAAAGGACGACAGAAAGATAAGCTTGGTTAATGATAGACTTGTCTTAAACAAAGATAAACAAAGGAATTTGGAGCAATAATTTGATGGAAAGCCTTATATGTCACAAAATATATCTTTTTAGTCACAAGCTCTTAAAGTATTTTTCAACCGTAACTGATAAATAAACGAATCGCAGCTGCAGTCAAACTCGAGTCCCTGAAAAATTTTGTTTTGAGGAACTTTTTCACGACTATTTTAGAACCGTTCACGCCATTTTAATTAGTTTTTTTAGTGAAATAAATTATTACAGCTTACGAAATGAGTCATTATTATGGAAACTTAAATTATTTTTTAAATAAAACGACTAAATAAATAATTCGTATTTAAATAATTAAATAATTATAATAAATAAAAACGTAATAATATATAAAATTTTCAATAATTAATTAATTTTAAAAATTGACATGTATAATATTATTTTAATATAACGTTTAGGTATTAAGATGACATTATGATTTATTGTTATTTTTATGACTTGATTACCTTACTATTATTTCAAAGCATGCATTATTTAGGTATATGGGAATTATTTTATTGCTACACCTGAGATAAGGTATCAAATGTGAAACTATACTAGAACTTAAGACCTTTATACATTACCATTTGAATGCAAATAAATGAATTATGAATTAGATTATACATTGGTTGACTAAGGTGATACCAAAATCCTGCACTATAGAACTACAACTGGATTAGAGTTGCTATTGCAACGGAAACGTTCAGCAAACGAATTGTTGACGTTGAAAATAAGGCGATTTGGTTTTATTTTCTCTTGTTTGCTGCCGTGCGTACGTATGTATCGTATCCATCAACGTGAAGCTTCAAGACCCATTACTGTGCCAACAATCAATCAACATATTATGGAGATGGATTGCATACAGTGAGAAACAGGTAACACCTCGCTCGGCATCAAGACTTTAAAGGGTTTAGGGGGACAGGTATCCGAAAATTTAAAGGGCATGATCAGTCAACGTTACTGAACAACTTTCAGTCAGTAAAACTTACAGGAAATGTAAAAATAAATCGGCCTGTCCATACAAAATTGCAAACTTGATTGGACAATTTGTATAGAGGAGCCGATTATTTTTCATTTACTGTAAGTTTTATTCACTGAAATTTTGTATGGAGATGGAGAGTTCGATTTATTTTACATTTCCTGTAAGTTTTAAAATTTTATTTATATACTAGCTGTGCCCGCGGCTTCGCCCGCGTGATATTCAGACAATGTGCAGTCTCTCCCTCTCCCACTCCCTCTCTCTCTACCTCCATTCCACTCCCTCTCCTTCTCCCTATCCCTGCCCCTAACCCTACCCCTATCCTTAACGCTGTCTTAACCGCCATCCCTATCCTTATATTAACATAGAAACGACACCCATATTGATTTTTAGGCATTTTAACCCTATCGCACCCCAACCCCATCCCCAGGGGAAGATGGTATTTCACGTCCACCACCTTAGATTTCAAAATTGTTGTAGTTTTCGTAATCAGCGATCCGATAAACCATACAAACGACACCCATATTGATTTTTATACATATCAACCCTATCGCACTCCAACCCAATCCCCAGGGGATGGTGGTCTTTCACGTCCACCAA
Source organism: Athrips mouffetella (assembly GCA_947532105.1). Classification (NCBI taxonomy): domain Eukaryota; kingdom Metazoa; phylum Arthropoda; class Insecta; order Lepidoptera; family Gelechiidae; genus Athrips; species Athrips mouffetella. The sequence goes on from OX383963.1 coordinate 29,777,997, forward strand.
TTTGAATTTCAAAATTGTTTTAGTTTTCGTAATCAGCGACCCGATAGACCATACAAACGATACCCATATTGGTTTTTAGGTTTTTTCACCCCATTTCCCTATTTAAGGGGTTTAATTTGGGGTGGAATTTCAACAACAGTGATGTAAGTTCCACAGAATTACAACATCAATGCCTAAATAATAAATTAAGTTGATATTACTTTGAAATGAATGAGTTTCAACTTCATCCCCCTTTTCACCCCTTAAGGTGTAAAATTTTCAAAAACCCTGAGATACATGAAACTTAATTTTTAGTTGTCAGTCTAAATACAAATTTTGAAGATCCTAACTTCAAAACTGACGGACTTTTATACAAACTTTCATCCCTTATTTCACCCCTTTAAGGGATGAATTTTGAAAAATTCTTAAACACGTACTTTTTTATTCTTTACCAAAAGTTAAAAAACAAATTTCTATAATTCTACCTTTAAAAATAAAAGACATAGACCAACATATGGAAAAAATATCATCCCCTTTTTCACCCCTTTAAAGGGTGATTTTTAAGAAATGCTTAAACACTTGTTTCTTTATTTTTTACCAGAAGCTTAAATTCAAATTTGTGTGAATCTAGCTCAAGAAACAAAGGACTTTCATACAAACTTTCATCCCTTATTTCACCCCCTTGGGATATGAATTTTCCAAAATCCTTTCTTAGTGGGTGGTTTTGACGCACATAGAACCTGTGTACAAAATTTCAGATCTGTATCTATAGCGGTTACGGCTCGGCGTTGATGAATCAGTCAGTCAGGACATGCTCTTTTATAGATTTAGATTTTACTATGCGATTGTGCACATTATTAGTTTAAAATCTCTGCGAGATTGTAAATTATGAAAAGTTTAAAAACTTGTTGGTCCATAGGTCCGTTGTTTAGGTTAGCTTGCGACCAAACACCAGAAGCGAATTTGCAATTTTAGTTTTCAATTTTTAGACATTTTTTAATCTCGCTTAAAACGATATTTACTATAATATGCTTTTGATTATAACGTAGATAGATAAATATTTTACTACTCTTCTTTTCTTTTCTACTTTTTCTTGCTTACATACTACTTTCGTGCTTACTTTTTGCTTTTTATTTCTATTTAATTAACTTGACTAAAAACGCGCGATAGTACATTTTTTATGATCTATTTCATCTATCTATGTCAATAGGTAAACCAACAAAAATAACTCCCGAAAGATGTTTGAGTTCGATATTAACCTAGTTTTTTGTAACTATTTAGTTGGGAATATTTACTCACAATCCACAAAACAACCTTGAAGTTCGTCTAGAAATAGAGTCAGTTGTGGATAAATTTATATTTGTTGTATTTATATTTGGATCGATGACTGTTCTACTCGCCATAAATTACTACGACACTCCGTTTATTCAAACACGGATGTCATGCGTCTTCAGCGGTACAATGGTACAAATTATTATTGTGTTTGGCACGCTTTTAGTACTTCTACTGTATTTTATAAAATATTATTTTTATGTAAAGATTCGGGTGGTCTACAATAGATTGCTTCGTTTGTTTTACTGTGAACAGTTTCAAAGCTTAAGACGGTTGTTATTTGCGGTAAATTGGGCGTAATTATTTGTTATCGGCTTTCTGTTTCTTTTTATTCTTTCTTTTGTAAATATTTAATGTCCTAACATAATTTTAGCATTTAGCAGTTTCATGATATAGGTATGTAACATCCTAAAATTATGTTCACTATTTCAGTAGGACCCTAAATACTCGTATATACTAGTAATGAGTAAAAAAGACCCAATTATAGGAAACTTAAAGAGACTCAGTGAAAGCACATTTTATCAATATTGTTTCATGTGGATCCATGGTCTGGTTTTCGCCCCTAAAGTAAATATTTATCTCATTTGATAGATTTATTTCGAAAAACAATTAAAATAATTGGTTTACAAAGAGTTTTATATATTTTTTGTATTTCATGTTGTTGCAATTTTTAAAAGTTATTTTTGTATCCATAAACTTTGAAAAGTTCTTTTTCTAGAAACTAGATCTTAGGCGTAAGTAACCTAGTGGTTTTTACACGATTAAAGAAAATAAATCTAAATATAGGCTTATTATAAATATATGACTTTTAATTAGTTCTTGATAGAAAAAGGTATGCATGTACTCTTAATACTGAACAACTTTTCCTAAGGAACATAGGTCGAAATACGAAAATCAAGTTTTGACCTCTCATAGAAACTGCATCAGCTGATAGCGCATTTTATATAGGAGGTCAAATTTGGTTTTTCGTATTCCGACCTATGTTCCTTGGGAAAAGTTGTTCAGTATCATGAGTACATGCATATCTTTTGGTATCAAGAACTAATTAAAAGTCACCCTAAGTATATAAAGTTAGAACTATTGCAAATAAAAAGAATGTGAAAATAAGAATCAAGAGGACAATCAATGAGTCCCATTTCTAGATTGATCGTTTTATTTATAAGTAAATTGAAAGGCTGCGGATGAAAACTCGTTAACCGCGTTAAATCCGTACAAAGAGGAACGTTTAAGGGCGGATAAGTAAACAAAATGAAACAGGGTTTTTACGAAGAATCCATTCGTTTACTTAAAGGCCAAGAGCTTTTAAACCTTTTGGTTGACTTATGTTTATTAATTTAGGGTATGATGAAAAGAAACATTCAATTTTATTCCCTGCTTCTTTTACCAAAGCTGATTTTCTTCGTAAAGTTAGGTCTATTAAGTAAGCGTAAAGAAGCGAAACTCTACACCCCCCCGCTAGCAACAAGCTCCCCCGCACTCGTCCGTATGCTGAGTGTTTGCCTGGGGGTGTAAGTGTATACTGTCCGGCAAACTCTCATCCGGCAAACTCTCATCCGGCAAACTCTCATCCGGCAAACTCTCATCCGGCAAACTCTCATCCGGCAAACTCTCATCCGGCAAACTCTCATCCGGCAAACTCTCATCCGGCAAACTCTCATCCGGCAAACTCTCATCCGGCAAACTCTCATCCGGCAAACTCTCATCCGGCAAACTCTCATCCGGCAATCTCTCATCCGGAAAACTCTCATCCGGCAAACTCTCATCCGGCAAACTCTCATCCGGCAAACCTTCATCCGGCAAACCCTCATCCGGCAAACCCTCATCCGACAAACCCTCATCCGGCAAACCCTCATCCGGCAAACCCTCATCCGGCCAACCCTCATCCGGCAAAGTCTCATCCGGCAAACTCTCATCCGGCAAACTCTCATCCGGCAAACCCTCATCCGGCAAAGTCTCATCCGGCAAACTCTCATTCGGCAATCTCTCATCCGGCAATCTTTCATCCGGTAAATTCTCATCCGGCAAACTCTCATCTGTCAAACTCTCATACGGCAAGCTCTCATCCAGCAAACTCATCCGGCAAACTCATCTGACAAACTCTCATCCGGAAAATTATCATGTGGCAAACTCATCTGAAAAACTCTCATCCGGTAAACTCTTATCCGGCAAACTCTCATCCAGCAAACTCTCATCCGGCAAACTTTCTTCCGGCAAAATCACATCCGACAAACTCTCATCAGGAATACTCGCATCCAGCAAACTATCATCCGGTAAACTTTCATCCGGCAAACTATCATCCGGCAAACTCCTATCCGGCGAATTAGCCGCACGCACAGTAACAAACGGTATGCAAACATATTTCTTTACTCGTAAGAATGGAGCTAGTGGATTTAGTCCTCTTCTATGGAGTTTTATAGGTATGGTAAAGATTACGAAGAGCACAAACAAATATGAATGAATGTACTTACAGAGAAAGAGAATATCAAGAACTAGTGCAAAAGCGGAGTCTCCAGCAGAATAAAAAAATTGTTCAGACGCCTACATACGGAACAGCAGACTTGAATGAAAAAGACAGGCAAGGAGATTCAACTTCGAATTGCGGGAATATTGAAGTAAAAAAGAAGAAGTTGACCTTATTGTCTTCTCAAACATAAAAGAAGATGGCCTTCTGAAACGGCTGCCTTAAATCATAATCCGTCTATCTCTAAGGGTCATTGTCGACAGCGGCAATATTTGGCGTATACATGCAAGCTACAACTATCTTTCGTATTTTAGTTTTGTTCACGTAATCGACAAGCAAGCGATAAAAAAATAACCTATATATAGACTCCGGGTCACGTATAAAATTCACGAAAAAAGTGGCATAAGACAACCTTTGTTTTCCAGTAAACCGTCTTAGGTCAATGACAGGTTGCACATGCAAGGAAGTGATTTATATCGCTAGAGTAATTGGTGGCACTAGGTGTTATAGTGCGGCGTATGTGGACACAGTTTTATTTGTTTATATGCAGGATGCATGCAAGATACGAGAAAATGATTAATATCTCTATCTTGCGGATATCGTGCGGCGTATACTCGTATGGACAGTGAGCCTTAGTCTTCTCCGTCTGTTTATCTCCTGTCAGTTATGAAGATGCGATGTGTATGTTTAAGTAGAGTGTGCAAACATTTGCGTATCATAACATCAGAATATAATATTGACGCAAATTGTTTGCGACTCGACGTAAGATCGGTACATCTATAGGTATATATCTACACAAATATAGATATGATTTGAATGGAAGACGAGTTTACACCGAGACACTTGAGATTGTTAATGTAAGTACAGTCAACGACAGGTCAAGATTAAAACTCGCTGTGCGACTCTGCCCGTACGTCCGTTGAAATAAGAACGGTACAAAGTCCAATGTGTCAAGCTTGATGTGTTCTTGACCGTACGTGCCTTTTTTGCTGTAAGTTGTTAAAATTTCTTACAACTAGGTGAACCGTATGCTTTTGAATTGAAACTAATCGTCCCATATTTTGCTACGTATAACAGATTTGGAACATTCTTGCTTCGCTTGGAAGAGATATCGTGCTTATTTATTTTCTTCTTCTTCTTAGCGTGTCGATCAATCACAAATATTTAAATTTTTGTAGCCCAGAACGTTGCCACATTTACTGCGTCATTTGTGGCTTTAAAAAGGTCATCACGCGTACATGTGTCGGGACATGCGGGACAAGAGGTAAGGTGTTCCATTGTTTGTGGGGACGTACCACACTCACATTTGTTATTAGAGCTGTCGGTGAAACCCCACCTACACATGCTGTCTTTGCACCGACCGACCTGTGTCCGTAGTCTGTTTAGTGTTACTATGGGATGACATCTGCCAGCCTGTCACATCTCCTTTGCTATGCAATGTCACATCATCATCGATGATTATGACATATCCAAAATAACCCGATCAAATAAATATAACGACGCCTTCATTGAATTTACAAAGCTAATAGGATTACGTATTTTTTTGTGACTACATCGCATATCCCTAACTTGTGACGAATTATTTCTTTAATCCTACTTCTAAACCCATATGTATATAGGGGTTCACGTACGTACGGTCAACCGCACGTCGGTAGAAACTTTTTCAACCCTATCACCACGCCGTAAGGTCCAAAAGTGTTTCTACTGACGTGCGGCCGATCAGGTTTACAAATTAACTGTATCGGATAACAGTTAGTTCGATATTCCACATCATTTCGGTAAACGAACCCTAAGTAAAAACGAGTTTTTGTGCAGTTTCTTTGTTTTAGAGTTTTACAGCAATTCTTAGGGTTCCGTACCTCAAAATAAAAAAACGGAACCCTTATAGGATCACTTTGTTGTCCGTCTGTCTGTCTGTCTGTCTATCTGTCAACCCTTTTTCTCACGAACGAGAAGAGGTATCAGGTTGAAATTGATAACGAATATTCAGGTGGTCCATAAACCACACAAGAACTGAAAATTTAAATTTTTTACAACGATGCAATCAAAAGATATGGCTTTGTATGTCCTCATCTCCATACATTTATGCAAAAAAGCAAAACCTACAGGGTACTTCCCGTTGACCTAAAATTATGAAATTTGGCAAGAAGTCTTACAGTACAAATAAAGGGAAAGGTCAAAAATCATTAAACATTTCAATTTTTTTCACAACTAATAGTTACCAATTAAGGTGAGCTCCCGTTTCAAGAACTATTTTATAAAAGAGGGGTCAAGTTGGATGGTCGCGGAGTTTTTAAAATCAAAGAGCAAAAGCTTTTAGTATATCATATGGTAGATAGGTACGGAACCCTTAGGGTGCGAGTCTGACTCGCACTTAGCCGGTTTTTCGTTGTGTTAACAGTTTACCGAAAAGATAAACCGCCACCACTCTCGTTATTCCTTCCCTATGGATATGAGATGAGATTACACGTACATACATAAACAGACAAAGACACTCAGATTTAGGACCACCTACGAGTATGACGCTTCTGTTAAAAAAAATTGTTCTGGGCAAGAATCAAACCCGTACTACGGCGCTACACGTAGAGTCACTACCAACTGCGCCAATAAGCCAGACATTTTAATGAACAGAAACCCTGTTAAAATAATTAGTGGTTGCGACAAACGTATAACAATGTTTCTACAGATTTCCCACAAACCTTATAAAGGAAGAAAGAGCATAAAAAATAATTGTGAAAATCAATCATTTGTTCTCGAACCGACATCAAAGAAAGAAGGCAACTAATTGGTTTCGAAAGCTCGGTTGATTCTGAACCGACGACGAAAAAAAGGGTCGTTACGTGTTTTAAATTTTGTAGTATATTTTGTTAGTAATGAGTGTAAATGCAAAAGCGTACAACAGCTCAAAGAAAAATGGGTCGAAATTGGAGGGTTTTTTTTGGCTTCGTCATACAAACAAGTGCATTTTGAATAGAGAAGTAACAATTTCTTCTATGGAAAAGTTGATCAGTTTCGAGGTCTGAGCACATCCTTTATGATCAGTTTTTCACTTTTGCATTTACACCCTTAGGTAAGGGTAATTAATACAGATGTATTAAGTAAGCAAGGGAAGTATGTCAAGATCGTACCAGGTGGAAAACTGTGGTCTCTGCCTACCCCGACGGGAACAAGGCGTGATGTTATGTATGTATGTATGTATTAAGTGGTTCCTGCAGTTCATTTATGTTCGATAGGAATATGCGATGTATGGGAGATTCTAAAAAGCATGCAGCTAGAGTATTCAAAAATGGTCAAATTTTCTAAGAGTTGACGGATTTTAAGCCCTGCAGATTCATCTGCTAATCCACTCTCGTCCGGGTGGTTCCTGCCAAAAATAGTTACCTAATCATTTCTACCCGTGGATGTTCTAAATGGCGACTAAGGGATTTTGAACTGGAGGTGGGGGCAGCGTCCTTTTGCGCGGTCACCAAAAGCCGCGGACTATGGTTCCGTGACAAACGCAATGCTAACAAGCGTGGTGTGGTGACTATGATACTTCCACATAATATTCCACGCATTTATTTAAGTCCGTCTGGGTAAGTACCACCCCATTACCTTTTTCTGCCGTAAGGCAGCAGTGTTTGCACTGCTGTGTTTCGGTTTGAAAAGTAAGGGAGCCAGTGAAACGGCACATTAGATATACGATCTTAGTTCTCAGGGTGGCTAACGCGCTTTGCTGTCTTATTAGTGTCAAATTATTTCACTAATAAGACAGTGAGTGTCATGGGCGGTGGTAACCACTTACCATCAGGTGGCCCACCTGCTCGTTTAGCCACTAGTGAAATAAAATAAAAAAACTGCGATATTGTGGGAGGAGCTTTCTCTCCAGCAGTAGACTTGGACGGGATGGTATGATTACGATCAAATAGGTATATGTAACTATCTGCCATTCTATCTCTTCTAAGGTAGGTTAATTAATTATATCATGTTGTAATACCTACTTAGGATTACCTTCTGTGAGTAAGATTAACTATTCACCTGACATAAGGACTAGTAATATCTCTAATTTACGTCTGTACTATACCGTGTGGTGCCGGCAAAGAATAGTACCAACCCTTACATACCCATGGGTGTCGTAAGAGGCGACTAAGGGTTATAAACTGGAGGATGGGCAGCAGCATCCTCCTTTGTATCTAACATCTTACTTACTGCGGTCACCTACAACCGCGGTCCCAGGCGCGGATCCAGGGGGGGGGTCACAGGGGTCATGACCCCCCCCGAAATCCAAACAGATTTTTTTTACGTTAATTTGAGCATGTATGAAAGGATTGATGAAGGTTCAGGAAGCAAGGGAAGTATGTCAAGATCGTAGCAGGTGGAGAACTGTGGTCTCTGCCTACCCCGACGGGAACAAGGCGTGATGTTATGTATGTATGTAATTTAGAAAATTCGGTACCCAAACTATACCGGTTGAAAGGGACAGCCTTCCGAATACTGAAAGGGCATGATCAGTCAACGTAACTGAACAACTTTCAGCGAACAAAACTTTCAGGAAATGAAAAAAAAAATTGGCTTCTCCATACAAACTGTCCAATCAAGTTTGCAATTTTGTATGGAGAGGCCGATTTTTTTTTCATAACCTGAAAGTTTTGTTCGCTGAAAGTTGTTCAGTTACGTTGACTGATCATGCCCTTTCAGTATTTGGTAGGCTGTTCCTTACACCCGGTATATCTATAATCAAACACACATTGTAAGTGATTCCGTATGTTGGTCTATAAGTCTTTATTTTTAAAGGTAGAATTATACACATTTGAGCTCTCCATACACGTGCTTTTTTACTTCTTATTATTAGCTAAAACCAAAAATTTCAAGTACCGCATGTCAAAACTGTACGATTTTCATACAAATTTTCATCCCTTATTTCACCTCTTTGAAGGATGATATCTCAAAATTTCTGAAACACGTGTTTCTTATTATTAGCTTAATTTTTTTAAGTACCTTATGACAAAACAGTAAGATTTCTTTACAAACTTTAATTCCTCATTCCATCGCGTTAGGGGATGAATTTCTAAACACGTACATTTTTATTTTTTACGAAGATCTCAAAACCAAATTTGTATAATTCTACCTTTAAAAATGAAAGACTAAAGTATAGACCAACATACGGAAAAAAACCTCCCCTTTTTCGCCCTCTTGAAAGGTGACTTTGAAATGCTTAAACATGTTTTTTAAATTTTTTATCAAAAGCTTAAATTCAAATTTGTGTGAATCTAACTCAAGAAACAAACGACATTCATACAGACTTTCATCCCTCATTTTACCCCCCTGGATGAATTTTGGAAAATCCTTCCTTAGTGGTTGGTTTTGAAGTGCAAAACAAAAATATAGCGGTTACGGCTCGGCGTTGATGAATCAGTCATTAAGTCAGGATAAACTATTCTATAAAGGGTGTAAGGGACGGTGTACCGAAAACTGAAAGGGCTTGCTCAGTCAACGAAACTGAACAACATTCCCAAACAAACATTTCTGGGAAATGAAAAAAATTTTTAACCTCTCCATACAAATTGCTTACTCTGTTCGAACAGTTTGTATGGAGAGGTCAAATTTTTTTTTTCATTTCCCAGAGATGTTTCTTTGGGAAAGAGGTTCAGTTTCGTTGACTGAGCACGCCCTTTCAGTTTTCGGTACACCGTCCCTTACACCCTGTATATTTAGTATAGATTGTTATCAGTATTTCTTAGCTCTATTACGTGCAATTTCGAGCTCCCTTCGATGGTTAATTTGCAATATGTGTATGCCTGTCTCTGTGACGGACGTCATGTACGAGTATGCGATATCTTATTATAAAACTACCTATGCTCATTTTTGTGTGGGTAAAAATAATGTTGTTGTTATGTTCAGCCTCGATGACCCCCCCCAAAATCTAGGGCTGGAACCGCGCCTGCGCGGTCCATGGTGCCAGCCGTAACGATGACAAGCGAGGTGACTATGGTACTTCCCCTCTACTCTTTTCCAGCAAAAGCTAGAATTCTGGAGAGAGCTTCCTGTCCTGTAGTGGACGTTTCATGGGATGTTGTGATGACTATACCGTACATATTAGCACCGTACAATCTCAGATAAAGTACTACACAAACGGACTTCATTCCTTATTGAAACATCTACAAGGCTGAAACTTTTAGTAGCTGACATAGAGATGCTCTACCTAAGTACCTACACACACACAGCTATAGTCCAGTCGCTTAACGTCTTATATCGCCTTTACGTAGACACGCCTCACAATATCACCAAATTTTTTCCAGGTACTAGTTAGGTACATCTACATAGCTCTCAATTTTTGATAGGAGCCAATTCTTGAATTTCCATTGAAAATTCAAGAATTGGCTCCTATCAAAAAATGAGAGTTATGTACCTAGTACCTGGAAAAAATTTGGTGAAATTGTAAGACGTGTCTACGTGAAACAGCTAATCGGCCGTACTACTAGGACTAATGTCTGGGAAAATCAGTTTTCTCCGATTATTGAGTACAATTTGAAAATAGCGCGTTTCAGAAACCCTACAGCGCCATCTGTTATTGGGCTTTGGTTAAGATTATACGGAGCAAAGCTCGGTCGCCCAGGTACTTAATTTTAGAAGTATAGACTCTGAGGGCGTCGCAAGTTATCCTACCTCATTGAGTACAATAACATGGCGACTAGCAAAACTGTCAACAGAATATAAGGCAGACTTGTTATTTTTTACGTATAAGGCCGGTATTTCACTGGGACACCATGGTGGCGTGACTGGTTGCGCGACTGGTTGCGCCACTGGTGTCCGTAACTAGACATCAGTAAAGACACACCCTGCGGCCACAGTATTATTTATTTATCTGGGATTGGTAGCGCGACTAGCATCCGAACTGGTTGCGCCACCAAATTGGTTGCGCAACCAAACGGACACCAGGTGAGTAACTCTATAGAGCTGTATACATTTTGTAGGTAGCGGCGACTGGTTGCGCTGCCATGGTGTCCCAGTGAAATACCGGCGTTAAGGACTTTCTATTAGTATTCGTTGCGAACTCTATAGCGCAACAACTTTTCTTTCCGACTGTACTGAACTTGCCAGGTTGCGCGTGGGCAGATCAATGTTTTGTGGATCTAATAGGCTACTACTCTCTCAATAAAGTTGTATTCTTTTTAACTTTCAGCGATCTTTGAACTCAAATAAACCACAAAGATTTTAGATAATAATTTTTACATGATAATTTTAGCTATGGATAACGAATATTACACATTATTATTTACAAAGCCGTCAATAATAATGAGCTATCTATACAGGGTGTAAGGGTCAGCCATCCGAATACTGTAAGGGTATGATCAGTCAACTTAACTGAACACATTTCAGCGAAAAAAACTTTCAGGAAATGAAAGAAAAAATCGGCCTCTCCATACAAAATTGCAAACTTGATTGGACAGTTTCTATGGAGAGGCCAATTTTTTTTTTTTTCCTGAAAGTTTTGTTCACTGAAAGTTGTTCTATTTCGTTGACTGGTCATGCCCTTTCAGTATTTGGAGGGCTGTCCCTTACAACCGTTATTAACTTTTGAAAACTTACACATTTTTGTCTTTTCATTTATTTTCCAAGATTCTTTTTACAACACATGCAGTCCGTCTGTTTTGACATTACATCCACCATACCATCTCGTGTCTTTGAATCCTTAATTAATTACATTACTGGAGACTTAAGCCTGAATGCAAATGGCATGGCGCTCTAGTATAGTGGGATTAAAAGCAGTCATAATATGCATGTCATGTTATACCTGTCTAGAATATAAGTACTATTATACTTAAGACCGCCTGTTGTCATAAAAAAAATCCTTGAAGTTCAGGGTCCCGCAGCCTGGTCATCGACCTCATAAGATACATAAACGAAACCATAATGTGGAGAAAGTAGATGCTTAGTAACACACTTTTTGTTAGAGGATTGAATTCCTTTAATAAAGGGTGTAATGGGACGGTGTACCGAAAACCGAAAGGGCAAGCTCAGTCAACGAAATTGAACAACTTTTCCAAAAAAACATAAGTTAGGAAAAAAAATTTACCTCTCCATGCAAATTGCCTATTCTGGACGAACAGTTTGTATGGAGAGGTAATTTTTTTTTATTTCCCAACATATGTTTCTTTAGGAAAGTTGTTCAGTTTCGTTGACTGAGCACGCCCTTTCAGTTTTCGGTTACACCCTGTATAGAAGAAGTATGAGAAATCCGTAACTATATTATTGATTTTGGCTGTTTTGAAATCTTCCAAGTTTAAAGCACAACAACCTTATATATTCGTCACCTCCAGAGCTATTGTTCTACACTGGTTTCATTCTTGTATCCGATAATAAAAACGTTGCTCTCTGAAGGCCATGTATAGGAGTGAGTATTGAACCATGCTTACTGACGACTGTGCCAGGAATCTGGGTGTCATGCATGACTGCGCCAGCAACCTTAGGTTATTATGGCCTAAGTTATTATTTTTTTTTTTTTCAATTTATATTTGGACATGTGGATGACTGTACCTTTTGTATATGTGTAACGGCAAGGTAGCGGTCATTGGAGCGGAACCGTAGCGTTATAATTCAGTTAGCAGTGAAGGAAAATCACTTAAAATTTAATAAGTAGTAGTGCTTTTTGTGCTACATTTTACACTAATAAGTCTATTTTTCCTGGAATGCTTTATTATTATTGTTGCATGGGCAATCGATCTCTGCTCCAAAACACGGAGAACAATTTTTTCAAGCAATTGGACCCCGCGCTAGATATTTTTTTTTACCCAAGTGAAACTAGAACTTTAGACTGTTCACATAAACATGTTTTACTTACATTATCTAATACAATATGGAGCAATATCAACTTACGAATTTATATTCTTTTACACCGCAAGAATTACGTCTAGCATTAGAAGGTCAAAAAACATACAGGATATAAAAGACGGTATATCGAAAACTAAAAGCTCTTGCTTAGTAGACAAAACTAAACAACTTTTCCAAAGAAACATGTTCTAGCGAATAATAATAAATTTAAACTTCTCCGTACAAGCTGCCTGAACAAAGTGGTAATTTTGTATGGAGGTCGATTATTTTTTTAAATTCTCAATACATGAAATCTGTTTAGTTCTAAATACTAGGCAACCCTTTCAGCTTTCGGTGCACCGTCGCTTGCACCCTGTATATCACGTGCTATGTGTAATTTTATTCCATTACTCACCTACATTATTTCAATCTATCTTTTTTGTAATAAAAATAACACTCAGTACATTCAGAAAGATAATAAACTAAATGGAATGGTCCATAATAACGATTGGACTAATGAAGGCGTAATCATTTCGGCCCATTTTCTTTACGAGCTCAATGAGCAACTTCGATTAATTTATGAATTTATTTCATGAGAGTCCCAGATTGTAATATCATTGGTCCCAGGCCGATACATAATATCGTATTATTTGGATTCTCTTCGATCTTTTACGTCAAGCAACAATAGCTGTGGATAGATAGTGGATGGGTGCCCATTTTTTGGTGTATCTGTCGTATATGACCTATAAACCTGTATTTATGATGAACTCGGGTTTTTGATGAAAAACCGAAAGAAGACAAAATGTTTACTTGATTTTATCACATACCTAAAGAATCCATGTAATTAATAGGAAACTGAACTAGTTTAGATTTATGATAAAATCGATGTGAAAGCATAAAACAACTATCCAGCAAATCGTGAGTTAGGTTTATTTAACTTCTTGCACTTACAGTCGCGCCGCGCCGCGACACGTTCGCTTTGCTTGCTCGGCTCGTGCGTTGGTCACAACTGAACCTAATCAATCATAAATTTTATACATTTAAGAAACATTTTGTATTTGGTGAATAAAGTTCTTTTTATTTATTTATTTAATTCAAGCTAACCAATAACAGGTCCGTTAGGTAAGATACTCTCAACTTAACCGATCCCGATCCGTAGGGGAATGATGTGGCAATTTGAGAAATATGGAATCACCAGCTCGTTTCACAGCACTATTGCTTCCTTCTTGAAGGAGCGGCAGCAGTTGACTGCTGTCAAGGAGGCTCGGTCAGAGTTAGAGCTGATTGGAGACAATTCAGTACCACAGGGCTCCGTGATGGGTAACAACTTGTTTATAATCCTCATGAATGATTTGACATCAGCTGTGTCGGATGCTGAGGTAGAAATGTTTGCTGATGACGGGTGTGTCATTGTCTCAGCAAGCTCGCATAGTTTACTAAAGTCTAAACTTGAAACCACAATGAATGACGTTCACACATGGTTTCGGGCAAACGGAATGACACTCAATGTAGAAAAGACTAATATCATACACTTTGGCCTCAGAGGCAAGCGCCCCCATAATTTAAATATTTCTTGCAACAGGTTGATCAGGTACGGTATTTAGGATTCATCGTAGACTCCGGACTCACGTGGACCCCACACATCGAGACGCTTGTAGGTAAGCTTTCCTCAGCTTGCTACGCACTTGGAAGACTCAAGCACAGCATAAGCACCTCAAATATCCGGAAAGCTTATTTAGGGTATTTTGACTCTGTGCTAACCTATGGTGTATGTTTATGATGCACTGCGGCTGACAGGCTCAGAGCCTTCAGAGTTCAGAAAAGAGCTATTCGTGTCCTGGCTGGAGTAAGGGATTGCCCTGCGAGGGAACTGTTCAGGGTGCATAAAATACTTACCCTTCCCTGCGCGTACATACTTGAGGTCGCAAAATTTGTTCGGTGCAACCTTGGACAGTTCCCTACGAGGGGTGACTCCCAACGAGTTAATGTCAGGGGGCGCAATAATATTGCTATACTTTCTCACAGACTTGAAAAATCAGCCAAATTTGTCCATGTAATGGGTGTTAAATTATACAACAGGATACCGAAGGAAATTATAGAATCTGATACACTCGATAAATTTATTGCTGGTTTAAAACGGTTACTCGTCACTAAAGCCTTTTATACGATTGAGGAGTTTCTTCATGATCCATGGACTTGCTGACCCAGGCTATTATTTTTAGTTATATCATGCGCACTTTGTTACCGTGATGTAGGCTTAAATTACCTATGAGTATTAATTTATGTATAGATAAAAATACCTTGACTTGCTTTAAGGTAGTTTTTCTTTTTTTGTTAAATTATAATTAATTATTTGATGACTAATTAATTATTGACTAAGTATATTGTAATACCTACTGACTTATAATTGTAAGATTATAAATAAATAAATGAAATTAAATGAAATTAGGTGGCTTCGTGATCGCAGTTGCTCGCATTTACAGAGAACTACGAACAACCGCATTCACAAAATCACCTAAACGCCACACTGGATTCGGTACTCTTGCGACCAAAACGCACGAGCCAAGCGAGCGGAGCGAGCACGCCGCGGTATCGGCCGGTGAGTGCCAGAAGTGAGTTTAAAATCATAAAGCTGAAAGAGTTTAGTCTTTGATGAAAAACCTAGGTTTTAAAAACCAGAAACCCTGTGACATACCAAATTGAGCGTTATCCTTGTTTATAATTTATAGTCCTTTGGTTCCGTTTCCTATCACCGACAGTACTTAAGTTAGCCATTACAGCCTACCTTTGACTGGCCTGTTGGTGTGGTTGGTTGGCAGTGATCCTGCCTTCTACCCCGTGGGCCGCGGGTTCGATCCCCGCCCAGGGCAAACATTTTGTCTGATGAACACAAGGTGTTTGTTCTGTGTCTGGGTGTTATTTATCTATTTATGTATGTAAAGGTATATCTGTCTCTGATGTTCATAGCATAGGTTTTGCCTAGTTTGGGATTGGATGACCTTGTGTGTAAATGTCCCCCAATAATCTCAACGTAAAATTTAGTTTTCGTGGAGGTGAGCGGGGAACTATTGTATCATACTATGCCTTTGCATACATACCTCTTTAATGTTTTATAGTGGCAACCACGTCATGGAAGACATAGAAGCAAAACCCAGGTGTTGCAAAACAAGCCAATATATGCGGATAGTGCAAGATCGGTCATCTTGGAGCTCTTTAAGGGAAGCCTATGTCCAGAATTCGTTCTTATGTTTCTCGGCTGCGTTGATGATTCCTACGTTAGTATTATATAGTTATACGTTAGTATTATATAGTCTAAGATTCCTACCTACCATGCGTTTCAATTGAGAATGTTACTAAATAGTCTATGGCTAACTTCACAGTGGTTACCAGTGGTTGTGCAAAACTATTAAACTCAGTCCTATTCTCATTTGGAACGCATATACGTATGCTATTTATTTTTATCGGTTCTAGCCCAAGTAGTTTCTTAATTTTACCTGATATTCCTTACCTTTTTTTCTCCAAAATACTTTCCAACAGTGGCGAGTATCCGGATCATTCTTGTACGAGGATATTGGACACGTTATTGGATTTATTTGAACTGATTCTGTGGTCTGTCTTGTTGGTAGATTATTGGTTTCAGGAGGTTGTATGTTCGAATTGCAAAATCTGTGCTGGTACTCACTTATCTACTCGGAGTTCTTATAAATAAAGAGTACGAGCTTACAATACAATGTGAATTTTCATTATTTTTTCTTCCGAAGCATCATGAAAACAAGCAAGTTTACCGAAGAAAAAAAATTTACTCAATTTTTTTTTTACTTAATATTCGAAAAAATGAGTATGGAGTATTTTTTTTTCACTTAAGTATGGAGTATTTTTTTCTAATAAGTGTTTTTTTTTCTTTGGGAAAGTTGCTTGTACTCGTACATTTATATCGAAGCAAACCATTCAGATCCGAAGTTTTCTCTGCTGCCCTGGCACTATGGATCATCACTTAATACAGGGTGTGTCACTCTGATCTCTGATCGAACAGTTTATATGGACAGAACAAACATTTTTTTCATTTCCCAAAAATGTTTCTTTGGAAAAGTTGTTCAGTTTCGTTGACTGATCACGCCCTTTCAGTTTTCGGTGCACCGTCCCTTACACCCTGTATAATACTGTTATCTAAGGCCTCGGCTAAGAAAGTTCCAAGACCGAATAGAATTTAATTTAGTTGAGCCTGTAGAAAGAGTTGACAAGAATAAAAGACGTGAGGAAAGTAATCAAGATCGTAGCAAGTGCAAGGATCCTACACCTACGGGAAAGAGGCGTGATGTTAACGAGTGTGTGTCTTGTAATAAATAAAGCGTGATAAACTGTATACGAGCGTACGATACACCGGCGCGAACCAGATCCGAGGCGGCTCACTCACGTCGCCGCGGACGTCGGACAAGTTTTATTGCTTCGCCCTGAATTGGAAGCGGTAAGACTTTCAATTATCGCGTACCAAAATAAATTCACAACCTTGACACGCGAATACTTTAAAAGCTGTCCAAGTTTCTTTACAACAAATAGGTAAATTCTTCTAAATCTTTCAGGAGTCAGCATAGTAGCATCATGCGTACTTCAGGGAGTGGGCTGGGATCGCAAGTGCAGCCGAACTTTTTCGTCTCGCTGGAGACAAGAAGAAATATGCGGAGCTGACGGCCAACCTTCACTAGCTGGAGAGGCACTATTAGAAGAGAAGAGAGAGATCATGCGTTAAACCAAATCTTGTCCTTTTTTTAAGAGTCATGAGTCACAGACGAGGAAAATACGAAATCGAGATGTCGTAAAATCCGAACTCAAATCGGTTGGTGTATTGACAGCGCGTGCTGGTGGGGTTTCGCAGGTAGCTCCAACAAAAGATGCAAGAGTGGAGCCTCTTCAGCAACCATGGAATCTCTACCACATATTGTGACACCTTGACCTCTATAAGGCCACAGATAGCGCAGCAACTTTCTTTCAAAAACTAGATCACGACAATATTATAGGGTCCTACCTGAATATAATTTTAGCATGTTACTTTGACCATGAAACTGAACAACGTTTGCCAAGAAATAGGTCGAAATACGAAAAATTATTTTTGACCTCCTATACAAAATGCGCTCCCATACAAAATACCTCCATTACAAAAGTTGTTCAGTTTCATGGTCTCAGTAACATGCTAAAATATTTACTATAGTAGGACCTTATAGAAGAAGAAGATCAGATGGCCCATCTATCCACAAATAGCCCAATAACTGACACAAAACTGAATTTTTATTGTACCGTCTTATTTCAATCAACGTAAATAAAGGCTCATG
Source organism: Athrips mouffetella (assembly GCA_947532105.1). Lineage (NCBI taxonomy): Eukaryota > Metazoa > Arthropoda > Insecta > Lepidoptera > Gelechiidae > Athrips > Athrips mouffetella. The sequence continues at coordinate 29,795,886 of OX383963.1, forward strand.
GTGTGTTGTATGTTTCGTACATAAAATCTGTTTTTTTAGGAAAATAATGTTTTGTTGAAAGAATCTAGCCGATACTTATTTCAGAAACGATTGTAGAAATTAAATGACAGGGGGGTTAATTCAAGTTTGCGCGAAGGGCAAGGGTGAAACTAATTCACTTATCCCTCGTAAAAGTTTTATGTGCGAAATTCCTGGCAAATGAAATTCGAGAACGAAAAGCTATGGGCGTTCCGTAACGCAGGCAATCATTTCGTTCGCAGCTACGTACGATCGATCCCAATGAAAGTATCTGATTATGCTCGGCGCGGAGTAAATAAATAAACTTATTCTTCCTACTGTTTTATTTTATTGCGCTGCGTGTAGACACGACAATAATAATAGTAAAAATAGCAGTAGTCAGAAAAACAGAGATTATTAGACTCAAACCTAATGTCATTTTCTGTTTTTAGGGTTCCGTACCTCAAAAGAAAAAAACGGAACCATTATAGGATCACTTTGTTGTCCGTCTGTCTGTCTGTCAAGACCCTTTATCTCACGAACGGGTAAAGGTATCAGGTTGAAAATAATACCATATATTAGGATCTATGAACCACACAAGATCTGAAAATTTCAATTTTTTACAACGACGCAATCAAAAGATATGGCATTTTATGTCCTCATCTCCATACATTTATTCCAAAATGAAAAACCTACAGGGTACTTCCCGTTGACCTAAAATTATGAAATTTGGCAAGAAGCTAGGTCTCACAGTACAAATAATGGGAAAAGTCTGAAATCATTAAATATTACAACTTTTCTCACAACTAATGGTAACCAATTGTGGTGAGCTCCCGTTTCAAGAACATTCATATAAGAGAGGGGTCACGTTGGATGGTTGCTGAGGCGATTTTTGTTTTAGTTCTATTTAAAAACGGGAACACTTACAAACTTGAAAATTGGTATGTTTATAGGGCATAGGCTATAAAATAACAACAAATAATAAAATTTGGTCAAGTGCGTGTCGGACTCAAAAAATCTAGCACATTAACTTACTGAAATTTCAACTAATACAATTATGTTTATGTGGTGGTACGGAACCCTCAGTGCGCGAGTCCAACTCGCACTTGGCCGGTTTTTTTTTCTTTTTTATGTTACAAGTGAGCAAACGAGCAGGTGACCCACCTGATGGTATAAGTGGTCACCACCGCTCATAGCACTCACTGTCTTATTAATGGCATATTTTGACACTAATATGACAGCAAAGTGGTATCTCTCATGTGCCGGTAATTTCACTGGCTCCCTTGCCCTTCAATCCGAAACACAGCAGTTCAAACACTGCTGCTTCACAGCAGAAAAAAGCAAGGGAGTGGTACTTCCCCAGACGGACTTTCCACAAAAGCCCTACCACCTTATTACAATTATTGAAAATGATTGTGAACGTCGAAGAAAAATGATAGAATGTGGGATTGCCTTGTGATGCTGTCTTAGAATAGTACCATTCCATCTCTATCCACAGGTGTCGTTAAAGGCGACTGAGGGTTTTTCAACCGGATTAACAGCATGGGTTTTCCAAGTATCATAACATCTTACATACTGCGGTCCCCAACAACCGCGGCCCATGGTGCCAGCCGCAACGATATCGAGTGTGGTGACTTTGATACTTCCTCTCCAAAATATACCAGGCAAATTTGTTGCAAAACGTTGGAGACAGCTCTCTGTCTAGCAGTGGAATTTTGATAACTGCTATGATGGAAATGTGATGAAATAAGGTCACCCTATTACTGAACACATTCCTGATTTTACCATAATCCGACGACATACTAGGTTGATCAATAAGTTTTTGGAAACGCAATGAAACTCTCAGAAAAGTATATGTAAATTGGATTTATTTTCTTGAATAAAGTTTTGCCGGTAGGCTAATTCCCTCGGGAAAAAAGGTTCGATCCTGGGTCTCGAAAATGGCCTCCATTGTGGAGGCTCCACAGCACATATAATCTCATCGTCGCCATCGAATTTTATACCACGCAAGTGCTTTTCACGTAAGTCTCGGGCCAGAATTAGAGAAGCAGGGACTAGATAAGTACTATACGAAACTAAGGGTCGAATTGATAAATCCCGCTTAAGTGTGAGATTGTCCTTAAGGGGCATCTTTAGGTGTTGCATTAATTAATAAACAGAAATTGAGTAGCTGTCATCGGAGCAATTATCACATGAGTGTTAAAAACACACTCACTAATTTATAAACGAAATTTAAATAAAAAAAATTGATGTTGTCATTAGTACTTAATTAATTAGCAAGATCTTGAGATGCTAATTGCATCTTGATAATTAAGTCAGCTGAAATGGTCTTGGGGAAGATTTTGAGAGGGATTTATCAATACGAGCCTAAGCGTGCGCTCAGACTTACAAGTGTCAAAATTGTATAGATTTTTAACATTTGAGAGTCTAAACTCACACTTAGTTTCGTCTCTGTATCTCAACCTTAGATTACGAAATTTAAAGCGTCCAAAAAATCTTAGATAAATGCACCGTTGTGAACCTCGCAGTTAAGTAGTTGTTGATTGTTATGATTATAAATTTTAATGCCAAAAACATAAAACTTCTGTTACCTTTTCGTAAACAACAAAAAAGTTTTGTTTATCAAATATTATCTTATTTATAAATTTCAAAATTAATGGCCGGAATTTGGTTGCAAAACCACTATAAATACGTTGTCAGGGGCCTCATTAGACGTGTCCGCTTGTTATTTTTACACCCTATATTTCAAACATTAAACTTTATTAGCTGGCGATGGATGCTATGGTATTTTACAAAAAATAAACTTTAAATGAGTCTGTTATTTTTACCATTTTTACAAAACTACAACGTGTAACGGAAATGTGTAATGGAGGGTGCGAATCTGCCCATGAAACTGAACAACTTCTCCCGAGGAACATATTATGTCGAAATACGAAAAACCAAATCCGACCTCCCATACCAAATGCGCTATCAGCTGATGCAGTTTCTATGGGAGATCAATAATAGTAGATTAGTAGCCAAGGGCTGTAAGGCATCAATTGCAGCCCGATATATTTAGGCGCACGAGCGCAGCGAGGGCGCCTATAGTTCGAGGGTGCAATTGATGCTTACGAGTACACCCGAGCTAACTACTCTGCTTTACATCTCGATTGTGAGGTAAGTAAGTCCTTATTACCATGAAATTGTAGGTGACCAATTAGCGCTCTAGGGTAATAATGTAGCTAGAAAAGCCCTAGGGCGGTAAGTAATTTAAAAAAAAACACTTCACTCTTTCAAAACTCAATAACTTACCGCCCTAGGGCTTTTCTAGCTACATTATTACCCTAGAGCGCTAATTGGTCACCTACAAGCCCCATTTGGGGGTAATAAGGACCTACTTACCAAATATGAGAGATGTAAATTGATTTTGTTCTATGACCTAATGTTCCTTGGGAATTCAGCTTCATGGGCAGCTACGAGTACACACCCTTTAGTATTATCACACCTTTCGGCACGCTGTATACGAGACTTGCTCTCTCGTAATTATGAGAATGAGGAGACGATTTCCCTGTGTTCAACAGACAGAAAAAGAAAATAGAATGTGCCAGGAGAGCATTGATCTACAGCAGTCATTCCGGCATCTAGAGGTTTAAAATTTGGCTGGATTCCAAAAGAAAGTCATAATTTCTAATCGTTTCAAACCAGTTTCTGTTTAAGTAAACATTTGCAACAAATCTTTACATGCAAAAATTTATACTAAAGTCTTTAAGCGCTGTTTTCTGTTTTTGTTTTCTTTTTCTGTTTATATAACTAATAGACAGTTGCTCTAAGCATTTTCAAAATTAAATTTCCTTTAAATCTATTGATGACTCTTTCTTTCCGTAGATTTTTTTTATTTAACGACTCAAACGATTTTAATTTCTAAATCCATCCAATGTAGTAGATACCTAATGACCCGGCTTACTATTTCACACTAGTTTTCAGTACAAAATTGAAAAGTTTAATTTCCTGTATGCCTGCAACTAATGAATATTAGCATTAAATCATCATCATATCAGCCGAAAGACGTCCACTGCTGGACATAGGCCTCCCCTAAAGAACTCCATGACGACCGGTCCTGCGCTGCTCGCATCCAGCGGCTTCCCGCGACCTTGACCAGATCGTCGGTCAACCTTGTGGGGGGCCTGCCAACGCTAATACCAAATAGGTCACTTTTAATTAAAATGTCTTTTGTTCATCGGAAACAAAGTGGTCTTTATTCTGAGGTCGTATTATAGGATAAATGCTCTACTTCCCGGCGAAAACTTTGGCACAATAAATAAATAAATATGTTTACACTCTAAGGTCGTTTGTCCACCGTAACTATACCGAGAAGATAATATATATAAGCGCCGATATCACGCCAATATCGTGCCGATATCAGTTCAAAGTTACGAGCAAAAACAGTACTTTTTACTTGCTCATACTGTCATCGATGATATCTGCACGGTTACAGCTACGATCTTGTTGGTAGGATCTCACTATATAGACCGTAGCGGTCAGGCTATTAGAGGCACGCGCAAAACAATGCTAATAAATACGGGCTTTTAGGATGTAACAGCCCTTGAGGTCTTATTTTAACGGCAGAATAAAAAAAATGTTTGTTTAAGATTCTTTGTTTTGTGGCAATTCTCACAAAAAAAAGAAATAGTTCTAATCTCGATTAGTTCGGTCCATTTAATAAGGGTATTTTTAACTTTTCTGCGAATTTCAAAACGTTATTGTAATTTTTCTGATTACGAGCGTAGACCAAGGGCTAAAGCAAGTACCTGGGCAAACGAGCTTTACTCTATAAATAGCCTCCTCAACATTCAAATGTCATCGGGTGAGCAAGCTATGCTACCCGCCAACAGATGGCGCTGTAGGTTTCTGTCTCAAACGCGGTATTTAACCCTTAATTGGGTCAAAGGAATTGCGGGCCTCGGTGAAAAATATAACATACCCCCAAATTTTTTATATGGTATGGGCAAAAGGAACGAAGCTACCTCATCGCCTTAGTTTGTGTCGGAAACATGTTTTTTCTGTCCGTTCCGCACAATAAGTTTGCATAAATGTTTGACCAATTAAGGGTTAAAAAAAAACCGGCCCAGTGCGAGTCGGACTCGCGCACTGAGGGTTCCGTACCACCACATAAACATAATTGTATTCGTTGAAATTTCAGTAAGTTAATGTGCTAGATTTTTTGAGTCCGACACGCGCTTGACTAAATTTTATTATTTGTTGTTATTTTATAGCTTATGCACTATAAACATACCGATTTTCAAGTTTGTAAGTGTTCCCGTTTTTAAATAGAACTAAAACAAAAATCGCCTCAGCGACCATCCAACTTGACCCCTCTCTTATATGAATGTTTTTGAAACGGGAGCTCACCACAATTGGCTACCATTAGTTGTGAGAAAAGTTGTAATATTTAATGATTTCAGACTTTTCCCATTATTTGTACTGTGAGACCTAGCTTCTTGCCAAATTTCATAATTTTAGGTCAACGGGAAGTACCCTGTAGGTTTTGCATTTTTGAATAAATGTATGGAGATGAGGACATAAAATGCCATATCTTTTGATTGCATCGTTGTAAAAAATTGAAATTTTCAGATCTTGTGTGGCTCATGGATCCTAATATGTGGTATTAATTTGAACCTGATACCTTTACCCGTTCGTGAGATAAAGGGTCTTGACAGACAGACAGACGGACAACAAAGTGATCCTATAAGGGTTCCGTTTTTTTTTTATTTTGAGGTACGGAACCCTAAAAAATGCTTAAAAATACGAATTTCCCAGAAATGAGACCTACCTAGATCGGTTTTTCGTCCCCAAAAACCCGTATGGTAAATTTCATAGAAATCGTTAGAGACGTTCTCGAGAAACCGATTACTCACTAATTACTTCAATGTACTCATGATACTGAACAACTTTCCCCAATGAACATAGGTCGAAATACGAAAATCAAGTTTTGACCTCCCATAGAAACTGCATCAGCTGATAGCGCATTTTGTATGGGAGGTCAAATTTGGTTTTTCATATTTCGACCTACGAGTAAGTATGTTCCTTGGGAAAAGTTGTTCAGTATCATGAGTACATTCATACCTTTTTCTATCAAGAACTAATTAAAAGTCACGCTATATGTACAAATATACATACAAATATTGCTCGTCTTATAGTACAGGATGTTGTTGAGTGAAACTATAAATCACTGACAGTCTTAGTACAGTAGTCTCACGTCTCAAATTAGTCATTTTGAGACAGACAACACAATTCCAATTTCATTTTACCAGCAAGATTTACGGGCACAAGACGCAGATGGTCGCTCTACAATCTTATTTCGGCAAGTTTCGTAAATATCCGTATGTTTATTTAATTCCCGGTCTTAGCGCGATAATTATAATTAATTAAATACGACTTATACTTTTTGAGTCTATCCGTGACCACGGGTGACGCAACTCAGCCAGCTGAAGGGAAAGTAAGGTAATTTATTTTGCCTAGTTATAATAATTATCGCGCTAAGACCCGCAACAAAAAAAAAAACAAGTCTCGTAAAGTTTCATGCAGGATGTGAAACAAGGATAATTTATTTGTGGCCCTGTATATCTTCATTTCAAAAGCAAATAAAAATCAGTTCACGCTAAAGCTGTGAGCAAAGCGCGACTCGGGAAGTACCATATAATCTCGCATGCGTCACCCGAATTCCTAAATTATGTCTTTTCAAACCCTTTCGTAAGGCTACGTGTACCAGTCTTCGCCACTGTTCTGTGTCTCTTATTCAGGGTCAGGTAAAACAGCTTTATTTGCAAGACCGTCGCCCGCACACGTCCGCTCCCTCGACTCTACGGTCATCGGTGTTGCCAGCAAGAATGTGCAAGGCCGAGGTCGAGCTTATTCCTTTACATTACACCCGCAAAGGGCAAAAACCTGTTTATTGCCTTTATTAATACTTTTTTTTTCTTTCCAGGTAAGTTCCCGACAAGCAAATACTTGAGCACTGTGAGCAGAATTCAGTAAGTAAAAATATTAAAGTTGAAGAAAAGTTGTTCGGTTTCATGGGCAGAAACACCTCTAAAAATGTACAGGGTATGAAAAAAAAACCTTTATTTAGGTGTTCGTGCCTTCGCTTGAACCATATTTGAGATTACACTCCCGTATCTCAGCCCGTTTCACTCAGATTTCATATCTTGCAGCGCCCTCTGGCGACTATTTTGGTTACTAAGGTCCCCTCCCTACGCCCGTCACAAGCGCCCGTCTGTTCTTTGTTCAGTACGCTTTTGTATCTCAGCCGAGTAACACGTGCCTAGTGAAATATTTTTTTTTTAAGTTTTTCTGTTGTGAATTCCGCTCGGACTCTTAGCCCAGCGACGAGACGCAGCTGCCTCTATTAGGCACCGTCATTACCGAAGTCATTGTAAAATGATTTTTCGTGCACCACTGTAAATTCCGCTCGGACTTTTGGGTCCAGTGACGAGACGCAGCTGCCTCTCTAGGCACCGTCATAACCGTCGTCTCATTGACCGACGTATGTTGCCACATACGGCTGCCTCCTTAAGCACCGTTATTGTAAATGCCATGCTTTCGTGATAAGACGGGTGTCGCTTCACGAGACAACGTGTCGCTTCACAAGACGACGTGTCGCCTCACGAGACGTCATGTCGCCACACGAGACGTCGTATGTCGCCTCACTCATCGACGTCGTCATACGAGACGACGCGTGTCGCTTCATTGGCCTGCGTCGTTTCACGAGACGACGCAGGTCCGGCGTCGTCTCACGAGACGACGCGTGTTGGCTCATGACATGACAAGGAACAGTGGCCAGTTTTGAAACTAATCTTACAAGCTGATCATCATCATTGCCCTAGCTTTGTTCTAGGCGACCTATCCTAGGGGATTTGACAAGAGCACTGGTATTCTCAAAGAGCGACTGCTATCAGACCTCTGCAACCCAGAGGGAAGGTAAACCAAATCAAAAACTAGACAAGGTTGTATAAGGCTAATGGCCAGCCTGGATGTCAGAGCCCCAAACCATCAAATGGCCTCTGACTTGGCTAAATTACTATCATTGACAGGCCGGGATCAACGGCTTAACGCGCCACCCAAAGCACGGAAACGCTCTAGTTGTTGTGCCACAATAGTCTAGCTATAGCGATCTCCCGTCCGGGTTCTGACCATGGCCCACATTGCTTAACTTTCTTGATCAGAAAGAAAGAGTAACTACCACTCGACCACGAGCGATTCTCTTACACGTTAATTACAGAACATGGCAAGTACTTCCACAGTAATTATGGACGGTCTGCAGTCTAAGTGGCCTATGCATGTTGCCTCAATCAATGATCTTTGTCGCCTAACACAAAAACTTGTTGTCAGCTAATGGTCATCCTTTCATTTTGAGATTTATAATCAAAACAGACCAGGGCAAGCTAGCTTATCTCCGCTAGAAGCTATTCTCTCTTCAAACAAAATCATTTGTTTTGATGATTTGGACTTGTGAGAGGTCAGATTACCCGGTGTTCTTAAAATTGAGAGAACTTTATGTAATTAATAGCATCATACGTTACCTTGCGAAATTCCATTATTACAATTTATGGAAAATATGTAGCAACCTCCAAAATAGATGCCATGCACTCACTTTTTACCGCTTGTTTTTCCGCAAATAAATGTGTAGGCAACAAACAAACAACAACACGACAAGGGAGGTAATTTATTATTAAAAAGTCACTTCGTAACCTCAAAATTAAGAAGATATTTTGTTGCCTCAAAGGACGTTGTATCCAGAGTAGCACAGTGTGGCGCTTCAAAGCCGACACGGTTCATACTTAAACCACACACTTTTTATCCATATGAGAGACGAAAAACAAAATATTCTTAGCCACTTGCGCCGAATTAATTGTAACGTATCCTCCCTTAATTCCTTTGTTCTTACAGACAAGCGAAAATTGAATGTCTTATACGTGGCTTACAGAACGATTCCTCGACAAGTTGGGACATAAGTACTAATAAGAAAATATGAATTTCCTTATCCCCCCACAAAATTGTATCTTTGCTTGCATGGTCATAATGATTGATGTTAATAGTTTGTGAATAATAATAACACAGCACACCTACCTTGGGAAGTACGTTCCCACTTTCTTCTGGTAGATAGAATGAGAGGGGGGGGGGGGGGGGGGGCTATAAAAACAACCAGTCCAACAAGGACAGCCTCACTTTCAGCGAGGGGAAGAAACGGTTTCACCTATCTGCTCCCTGTCTAAGTGAATTTCTGTAAAGTGAAACTTACAATTTTATTCACAGCTGCAGCCTGATGACAATAGCTACACAAAATACTTATTCATTATTCACGTCAAATTTATTTTAAAACTACTTCTAAACGTTTCTTTCTTTATTGTCCACAAACGCTTACATACAAACAAAGAGTAAGAGGTTATTACAGCGCGTTCAGGAAAAGTCTGTCTATGACGGTTATTTTCTGCGTATGGGTGACAGGCGGAGAGTCAATGAACGATCCGCTAGCCCCTGGGGGGAGCCGCGCTCACCCCCGCGACTCTTGACTTCTGCCCATTAACGGTCACTGACGGAGTTATTTTGCACGCAGTATACAAAGACGAGTTTAGCTAATAAATCTGAGTTCCTGCCAGCTTTCCTAAGCTTGCTTGGTGCGTGATAGCCAGTAAGCGTATCAACACTTTCTAGTCAAAGCAGGACAACCCTGAAATCAAAAGATTTTGGCCTCTGAGATGATTAAGTCTCCACTAACCAAGAAGACAACTGCGACCTTCCGAAGCACAAAAAACGCTATAGCCACCGCAGCTAACCATACCCAGAACTTATGTTGCGTAACTTTCTTTATTTGTAAGGAAAATTCATCAAAGCTATAACCGTTTCTGTGAATATGATGCTATTATTCACGAGTCGCAAGATTAAATAATATTGCACTTAAAGACTAAGACAAGTACACGCAACTTTAGCTTCTCTTGTCAAAAAGCTTCTTAACCATCGTTTTGTGCTTACAAAAACAGTATTAAATTATCCGATGCCAGGATCTGGTACTTTCTTCACCAAATTTTGGGCATTTGACGAAGGCTTTTTCCAGCAAGTAAATAATGAACATACAACTAAAATGTGTTGTTCTTTCGAGCCGATTCTGGCGTGATATGTTTAGGCATACTTTATTGAGCAAACAAAATACTCCACCACACATGACAGGCAGCCAGCACATTGGTGGTATTGTAAAGGTCATCGTGTAAGAAAAAGTAGGTAACTTTCGCCAATATAGACCTTTTGGACTTTATTAACAAAGCTACAGGCTTTAGATAGGTAACCAACATGTTTACAGCTGGATTTGTGATACCCTTAATTGCATATTACCTATAGTAATGTTTATTTTGTTACGGGTCTTAGCCCGATAATAGTTATTAGGCAAAATAAATTACCTTGTTATTTCCGACGTTTCGGCTGCGTTGCAACAGCCGTGGTCACGGGTAGACTGAAGAGAGGTGAACTACGTAGATATTATTGTGAGGGTAAACTAAAATTGTTATTGTCTCGCACAGGAAAAGTGCAAAAGTCTAAAACAAACCTTACCTATAGTAAGCTAAGCGTCAAATCATTGCTATTGAGTAAGCAGATGCAATCAAGTAGGCAGCAGTAACAATTTACTTCTTGCTTGTATGAGTTTTCAGATCCGAAAGATGATGTCGTAGATCGAGGATCTCTTGCAGATGCCTCAGTCAACCTTACCCAGACTTATGTATTTGCTAACATTAATCAATAGCTATATTTCCCAGATGATGCTCACATCCTAAGTGCAACCGTACAAAGGGGAAACACCCATGCTAATAATAATATCAGGACTATCTGATAGCTATCACGACTCGCTAAAAGTATTTGAATTCGGCCTGTTAGAATTGACAAATTATTGTTAAATCTGCAATAATGTTCATATTTAATTTAAACTTTGCTTCGGTTGCTCTGGAGTTTAGTTGTTCTGTAGTTTTGTAGTTCAGTAGCCTCAAAAATGCACTTTTTCAGTTTGATTGCTTTTCCGCTGTAAAGTAAAAAGATTTCTTGAACAGTCCAAAAAATTCTTTATTCCGCTACAGAGTTAGTTTCGAAAAACAATTTTTGATCGGTTTGCTTTCTTATAACAGCAACAGCTTGTTCTAATGAACTTGTGGTAAGATCAAGGATACCCGTATTTTGTTGGTATCCCAAAAATCACAATACTCTACTTCCAACTTGTATGCACCAACAATGAAGACTTCGACACCTTTTGCATTAAGGCCTTTGTTGTAAATTTTAAAAAACCATAATAGTTTAACATAAATAACTTTTCACTATATTTTTATAGTGGTTTGATGGTTTTTACAAAAATCCTTGTTACCTTTAAGCATTCTAGAATACTTTTGTAAGTACAATGACATAGTAAAGTAGTAGTTTTTGATCCCTAACTATCTCAACTCTCGACGAATCTTCTTTGCTCTTTTAGCATGATAAGACTATTAAAACAAGAAGTCACTTCGGTAAATTGAAATTGTTTTGTTGTTATATTCTGCATATGGACTAGACCAGCCAGTTTTCAACATCGCTATAACACCTGGTTGCCTCGCCACAGAATTGGTTGTAACCTTACAAAGTAAAAATTCAAAATCCAAATAATTAAAATAAATCGAATTGATCGATCGATCATTTGTTCAGCCGTTTTGTTCCTTCTCATATTAACATGAGATCAACACGAAATCACTTGTGAATTTCATTCATTTTGTAAGTGGACCTCACCTTGTTTATACTCAGTATTTGCTGAGTACCCAGAAGAGCGTCATTTTACAGGTTTTTTTTTTTTTGGAAGGGAGAATTAGTTGTTGAATTAGACAATTAGAATATTCACACGGCTCCCACTGCAGACTACTTCAATTTATGGATATAGACCCAAATTTTTATTTAATAATAATCTGACGCATACCGTCTAGAGCACTTACCACCGCAAACAAGTCGGATGCTCATGCAGACTGGTTGTAATCTGCAAGCGATACCTAAGTAACTCTTACAAGTTGTGAGTCCAAAAAAAATTCATTTTTCAAAAAATAAACAATCAAAGAGCTGTCGAAAGAGAAATTACATATACTGCATATTTACATACTAAGCTGTAATATACTATTTTTCAATCACTCATTGTAGGTAATAAGATAAACGAGCCCTACTCATCGTCGCGAAGCGTCTGGTGTAGTGACTGATTACTGAACGCAGGAAAAACTTTGAGCATTCATGAGAGTTTCAACTCCTTCCAAGAAAGATTTGACAGGTCAACAGATTTATTTGTTAGCATCATCTCGAATTGCCTGCAGTTTTTCAATATTTGCTGTTTGTAATTTTACAATTATTCGAAATTATCTATACAATTTATTATTATTAGTATTAAAAATTAAAAATAAAGTATTGCTACCGTGTGCAACGCTAGAAAATCTAAACAAGAAAATGAAATATTTAGATTTTCTTTTACTAATTTGTTTCGTGAGTCCCATTTATTATGAAGAAAGTTTTGACAAGACTGTTTGATTAAATTTAAAAATACTAATTTAAAATTCTTTAATTAACTCTGTTATAAATTACACATTAAAGACAAATTTTACAAAATGAGACAGGTCACAGTACGCCCGCCAAAGCGCCGTCAGAAGTTAAACACGTCTCAAATATGGTTCAAGCGAAGGCACGAACACCTAAATAGAACCGTTTTTCCCCCGAAGGGTAAAAAACGGATATTTAGGTTTCTGCCGAAGCTTGAACCATACCTGAAGGCCTTGCCGGCTTAATTTAAAGGTACTGATCAAAGAACAGACGGGCGCTTGTGACGGGCGTGGGGAGGGGACCTTAGTAACCAAAATAGTCGCCAGAGGGCGCTGCAAGATATGAAATCTGAGTGAAACGGGCTGAGATACGGGAGTGTAATCTCAAATATGGTTCAAGCTTCGGCAGAAACCTAAATATCCGTTTTTTACCCTTCGGGGGAAAAAGGTTCTATTTAGCGAAGACAAAATTAAAAGTCACAATATGTTTGGGGTGCCACAAAAAGGAATCTGTAAAAATAAATAAATAAAAGTTTTTACACGAAAGACTTTATTTTAAGCTAGGCTTGCCACTTGCCCTTGCGTAACGATGCCTACATGAATTAAAAAAAAACATAAAGACAAAATTTTTAGCCCAAAACCAGCCCAAAATGATCGAAAGTGTATGAATAATCTCGATATTTTAAGTAAATACGTAATCGTCTAACAACATAACCGTTGATGTCGAGCGTATGTATCCAATTTACCTTTTTCGCATGAAGTTTTAAATCTGAGTGAGTTTCGAAATGTCAACACATTAAATTTGCTTTAAGTTTAGTACTTTGTGGTATTTACCAGTGTTTCATGTTCAATGAGAGAAACCATTTGATTGCGGTTAAACAGATGTACACATGAAAGCTTCTGAACGTTCTGAACGGCAGTTTTGTCGTGTGTTTTGCATAAGGCGAGTTTCCAAAGAGCTGGCAGCCTATTCATTCATCTGAGTTGGCAGCGTTTAAATGAAATTTTAATTCGCCCAATCAAGTGTCTGTGTTATTGACGGGTTGACAGACTCTTGCCAACACTTTAAAACAAAAATGTGACACAAAGATGTGACGACATTAGTTTCTTCCATGGAGATGAGGACATAAAAAGCCATATCTTTTTGCATCGCTGTAAAAAAAAAAAATCTTGTGTGGTTTATGGACCTTAATATTCGTTATCAATTTCAACCTGATACGGACGGACAACAAATTGATCCTATAAGGGTTCCTTTTTTTATTTTGAGGAACGGAACCCTAAAAATGGTAAAGACTCCGTCATATACGTTATCTGTATAAGGTACTAAATAAAAAAAACTCGGTCAAAAAACTCGGTTACATTTTAAAAATATACAAAAACCTTAAAAATATGGAATGTTTCATCCAAATTTTATTTGTAAAAGTTAAAATATAATATAATTTTTACTTGTGTGCTGATTATTAATCGTAAGAAAGCAAACGTAAACGATTCATAATAGCCATTTAATGTAAAAAATTTAACACCATGATTTTCTTAAACTGTTTGTATTTTTACTTGTCAAAGTCAAAGTCAAAATCGTTTATTCATTGTTGGATATTAAAATCTCATCATGACGTCAGCTAAACTACATCGCTTCACAAACCATAGTGGGAAAAAAAGAAGTGACAATATAATTGAAAAATTATAGTAAAACTATTACTCCTAATTTATATATGTTTTTTTATAAAAGTTCATACTCTTTAGTATGGAGGTCCCTCGCAAGAAATGGATACGCTTATGGCTCCTTAGCAGAAAGTGCTGCTACTTAAACCACCTTGTTCTACAATGACAGCTGGATGGTCGTGCACCAAGATTCTGTGTTTTGCAATTTATAACAATCTACAAGTAATAACATCTTTAAGATTTTGATGCGATATTCGTGCAAAAATATAATACTTCCTCCAGAAAGATCTTCGAGTTTAGGTAGTATCCTTATTTGACTACATGTGCACTATGATTTACTGTTCAACGAAGCGTAATAGTCCTTTTAACGGATGTTCAAATAATTCGCTGTCCTGGCTTGATGCTCGAATAATTAAATCGTGTGCAGGTTCCGTAACTGCCCAACCAAGTGTGGTTAAGCAGCTTAATGCTTTAATTAATCATAGAAATTACATTCTAATACGATTTGCTTCTGGTAGTTAGGGTTGGCTTACATATTTGTATTAAATAAGCGGTTGCCCGCGACTTCGTTCGCGTGGAATTCAGAAATTAGTTTTCTATAATAGCAACCTTCTCGGGCCCTTCAACTATTCCTCATGCAAAAAATAATGTAAAAGTTTTAACGTAACAGAAAAACAAAAGAACACTTTGCATTTGAATGTTGAATCAATAAATAACACTTTATACCTTTACACCTTAACAGGCAGCTGGACCTGTTAAAAGATTGCTGTTTAAATATATCTAATAGCTGCTATAGAAAGTATATTGAGGACATAGGGAATGCCATCATATTAACAAACATGTTCGTGCTGCACACGTGGAGGCTAGGCTTAAGTATCAAATGTGGCTTCTGTACGACAAGCCTAATTCGGGACCTGCCTATGATGATATGTGCGCCAGTCGCAAAATATTTAAGAGCAGGCTGAGCTGGTGTCAAAAACACCAAGAGCAAATAAAGCTTGATATCATTGCGTCACATCGCGCCTCCAAAAACTTTTGTAAATTTTGGAAGGCTACAAATAAGCTTGATCTTAAGCCTACCCTCCCTGTGAGTGTAGGTAGTGCAAATGAACCTGAGTCCATTGCGAACATGTTTGTGGAGCATTTTAGGGTTCAGCCGCCTTTGGGTCCATCAGTTGAGGTGGTCGATGACAAGGCCTGTCGTGACTCGGATTTAGTGCGTTTTTCTGCTAAGCAAGTGGCAAATGTTATTAAAAAGATGACCAGAGGAAAGTCTCCGGGTCACGATAGCCTTAGCATCGAACACTTAAAACATGCAGGCGTCCATTTGCCTCGGGTGCTGGCTATGTTTTATTCTCTGTGTATGGGGCACTCGTACCTGCCACATGACCTTATGCGTACTGTTGTAGTGCCAATCTTAAAAAACAGGACTGGAGACGTAGCTGATAAAAGCAATTATCGACCAATTTCCCTGGCGACCGTGCTCGGGAAGGTGCTCGACAGCCTGCTGGACACTCATCTTGAAAAATATTTACACCTGCACGATGCGCAGTTTGGGTTTCGACCCGGACTGTCTACCGAAAGTGCAATATTTTGCTTGAAGCAGACCGTACAATACTACACACGGCGTCGAACGCCCGTATATGCGTGTTTTTTGGACCTTTCACGGGCGTTCGACACCGTGTCGTATGATGTACTTTGGAACAAGCTACGGGAGAGAGATGTGCCAGCAGAGCTGTTGCCTATCTTCCAGTTTTGGTACGGTCATCAGAAAAATTGTGTACGATGGGCTGATAAACTGTCTAGCTCCTACAAGTTGGAGTGCGGAGTGCGACAGGGTGGACTCACTTCACCTAAGCTTTTTAATCTATATATAGACGATCTGATCGTTGGGCTCAGCAGCAAGCGTATTGGGTGTCGTGTGCACGATGTTACTGTCAATAATATCAGCTACGCGGACGATATGGTGCTGCTGTGTCCATCGGTCAGAGCATTGAGAGAACTGCTCCGTACATGTGAGGAGTATGCGCAGATGCACGGATTGACATATAATGTCAAAAAAAGCGAGTACATGGTCTTTAGGGCGGTCGGGGGGAAATGTCCTACGTCTATACCTGCCGTTACACTAAACGGAGTGGAATTACAGCGGGTTTACAAGTTTAAATACCTGGGGCATTTCCTAACCGATGACCTTAAGGACCATGTAGATATTGAGAGGGAACGTAGGGCGTTGGCGGTTCGATGTAATATGCTGGTGCGCAGGTTTGCACGATGTAGCGAGCAAGTTAAAATCACGCTCTTTAAAGCTTATTGTCAAATATTCTACTCGTGCAGTCTGTGGGCCAGCTATACGCTGAAGGCCATCAACATCCTGCGTGTTCAATATAATAACGGTTTCAGGATGCTGTTGGGGCTACCCCGTTTTTGTAGCGCTTCAGGCATGTTCGCGGAGGCTCATACAGATGACTTTTACGCCATTATGCGCAAAAGAGCAGCCTCGTTGCTATGCAGGATGCGGGCTAGCTCCAACTCCATCCTGATGACTGTAGTAGGGCATTATGACTTGCCAATTATGCGCAATCTCCTGCATTGGTTGGTCAAGAGAAATTCACCCTGATGGTTGTATTTCTACTGACCGACCAATGTTATTTAAATTTTGTATTAAATCACCTTTAATTATTTTATCAATATAATTCGTTGTAATCTACTAACATAGTTTTAAGTGTGCTTTCTTTTTACTAACAAATGGGCCATTGTGTTGTCTGAATAAATAAATAAATTATTATTATTATTATATTATTAAATCAAAAACTGTTTTGGTCCTTTGTAAAAGCCAAAAGGTCAACAAAAAGCTGTTACCCACATACTATGTATAATAAAGTAAAAGCTACCTGCACATCTGACGGTGCCGGAATATGCGAGCTATTTTCGAATTACTTCAAAACCGTGTACAACACTAACGATACTTATGACTTGGATATTGCGGTACCTTATTGGCAATCCTTGAATAATTATAGTCTAGAGCTAACAGCCCCTGCACTAAGCAAACCTATCATTTCTCGTAGTCTTAAATCATTGGATCCCCATAAGGGTGCAGGACCAGACGGAATCCCTCCTATCTTCGTGGTGACCTGTGCTGATGAGCTGGTTGATCCTTTATTTATAATATATAATCAGTCATTGATACAAGTTGTATTTCCAAACGTCTGGAAATCGGCAAAAGTGGTACCCATACACAAAGGTGATAAAACTGAAGATGTCTGTAATTATCGTCCCATCTCTATTCTGTCTACTGTTGCAAAAAATTTCGAATCCTTGATTTGTCCATTCATACAAAACCATCTTCAGCCTTACCTAACAAATCATCAGCATGGTTTCGTTGGGTGCCGGTCTACTAGCACTAACTTAGTGACATGCATTGAATTGTTGATAGGAGGAGTAGATGCTAATAAATCTGTCGATGTGGTCTATACCGACTTAAGTAAAGCGTTCGACAGAGTTCCCCATAAAATTTTAACGCAATAATTAGCTGCGTATGGATTGACGGGCTCTTTACTAAAGTGGGTAGAATCGTACTTGACAAATAGGTATTTTTTCGTTGTAGTCAATGGTTATAGTTCTAGTAGTCACAAAATCACATCAGGAGTACCCCAAGGCTCTCATCTTGGGCCTGTTCTCTTCAATGCCTTTGTCAATGATATTCCCAGTAGTCTGAATTATTGTAAACCATTTTTATATGCAGATGATTTAAAATTAGTAGCCGTTTGTGAATCTTCGGAAGATGAGCAGCGTATTCAAGAGAATCTTGATAGAATAATCAATTGGTGTGAGGTAAATGGTATGGATCTAAACGCTAAAAAGTGTTTCCATGTTAAGTACACCAGAAAAAATAATGCTTATGAGTCAAAATATAGAATTGGCAGTAACTATATTCAGAAAGTGGACAAAATTAGAGATTTAGGAGTTGTCTTTGACAAAAAGCTAACTTTTATTCCACATATTGAAAGCATTATTAAAAAATCAGCTAGCATGTTGTATTTCGTAAACCGTAATTCCAAACCGTTTAAAAACAATAAAACCAAAATTATGTTGCATTACAGTTTAGTAAGGAGTAATTTGGAATATTGTAGTGTCGTATGGAGACCCCATTATGCCACTCACGCACTGAGGATTGAACGAATTCAAAAAAGGTTCTTATCGAGCCTAGCGTTTGGTAATGGAGTAGCAAAAAAAATTCGCTCGTATAACAAGAGATTACGCCATTTCAAAATTTCCTCTCTTGAGGACCGAAGAGACATGCTGGATTTTATATTTCTACATAAGACCTTACAAAATTGTATAGATTGTCCCGAGCTACTTCAAAGCTTTAATATTCGAATTCCTCGTAGGCTCCCACGCTGCCCGATCACTCCTCTTTATCCCCCTCCTCGCAGATCTGTCCTCGGCTCCAACTCTCCTGTTTGTAGACTTACTTAGTAAATTGGCCAATAGCTACAGTGACAAGGTGGACATATTCACGGACTCTATCTATAAGCTCCGTAAAATCTTAGCTAAGTAAGTTGCCTTATTGTATGTTTATATCGCATGAAGTGTTCGTCTATAATTAGTTATAGCACTTAAAATTGTTCCTTTGTTGCCTACAAATAAGTTTGTGTAGAATTGGTGTGTATAACTGTTGATGAACCTAAATAAATAAAATAAAATGGTAAAAGATTTTGTATATGCAAGTGTGTGAACGTGTATTTATTATTATTAGTATACGTTTAGTGTCGTGGTGTAAGGGACATGTTGGCGAAAATTGAAAGAGCATGATAGGTCGATAAAACTAAACAACTTTCTCCAAGAAACAGGGCACAAAAATCGGCTATTCCATACAAACGGTAATTTTTTAGGGTTCCGTACCTCAAAAGAAAAAAACGGAACCCTTATAGGATCACTTTGTTGTCCGTCTGTCTGTCTGTCTGGCTCTCTGTCTGTCTGTCAAGACCCTTTATCTCATGAACGGGTAAAGGTATCAGGTTGAAATTAATACCATATATAAGGTGGAATCAAAGGTACGCACACTAATGAAACCTGAGACTCCGCTGCTTATATGGAGTGCATTCACATACACATTTTGGCATTAACGTTGTAAAAATAATAATAAAAAAACTTACTTTAAAAATTAGGTCGGTTAGGAATATACCGCCCCCACTTGTTTACATAATAAGTGGTCGCGTCACTTCGTGTTAAGACGGCCAAAAAGGTGAAGAAATTAATCATTTATTCATTAATTGCTGTTGCCTCTTCAAACTCAGGAGGAAATCTTGGCCTGCCGACTACCGATATTGTGTTCGAGTGGGTTGAACACGTTGAAAATACCATTTTCTCGGTCAGCATCCAAAATGGTTTTCCTGCTAGGCCGTTTTCCATAGCGTGCTTGATAACTGTCCTGGGCAAGCTGTTTAACATTATATCACTGATTTGTTTACTGATTGACTAATTCAATTTTTTTTTGGTTTCATTCTTCCTTTCGGAAAGGCAAAGAGTACAAAGCCCATACAGCCATTTCTGATGTGTATTTCTATCTTTCTTTTTGCTCCCCTCGTAAAGCGATAGTGAACTTTACGAAGGAAAAAGTTCGTGACTTTTTGGGACAACACAAACGGGGCTTAAACACGAGATCACTTGAAATCTTCATCAGCTGCGCACTCCGTATTAAATTTACTGCATAACACACTATCTTTATTATCCACTAAATCACTAAAATGCACAAAAAAACAAAATTTCAATTAAGCAGGCAAACGCCCATGTCGAGTTCCCGCCAAAAAGTCTGACTAATTCAAGCAAATTTGAATCAATAAAAGTGTTAGTTTTATTTTTGTTTGTAAATAAAAACAATGACATAAATCAACTTATCATAGCAACCTAGCAACAGCTGCAGAGGCTGTATGGAGATTATACTCGTATCCCTAAGAAGGTTATAATCTCATTAGGATTTTTGTAGCGGTTAGGCATTATTTTTTTCTATTATTTCATATTTCTTGAATCAGAATCGAAAATAAATAGTTCAATTGTCATAAAAACGTTATTTTTTTTCTGTCTCTCTCATTCCTGTGCGTGGGTTTAAAAAATTATTGGTCTTTCTTTACATTTTTATCAAAGTGAAGTCTCCTTTATTTGCGATTATCATAGATAAAAAAGTAAAAATTATGACATCTTTCTGAAAACTGAACCAAATAGTGCGAGAGCAGGCTCAAGAAATGCCTACCTCATAAAATACGCCAACATGCAAGTTTTGTATCGTTAACCGAAATTTAAACACGTATTAAAAACGTCTGCCAGCGCCGATCCTGCCGGATCATTGAAATAATAACTTTCGAAAAAATGTTGTAGCTGCCTCATCAAATACCCAAATGAAAGTACAGGTTAACTATTGTTTAATTAAGTAAAAAAATAGTCTGCCATTGCGCATCCTACCGAAATTACTCGGCAAACTCTAAAAACATGCTTTTACTACACCCCCAACCTACCTCATTGAATACCCGAATGAGACCTACGCCAAATAATAACTAAAATGCACCTGATAATGGATCAAAGGGGATTTTATACAATTTTTTATACGTATTTAAGTGTTGGTTAACGATCCAAATGTAGCCTGTCGGGGTATTTGATGAGGTAGGCATTTCTTGAACTGGCTCTCCCACTAAAATCAGTACGAAAAGAATTTCCTGTACTACTTATAAATCTGTGAAAAAAATACCTTAACGATACACAAATCAGCAGTACCTGACAATGGTACTCATTTATCACGAGTGTGGGGAGGTTTTACAGCAAGATGTGTACGAGTACAAGGCACGCTATGGAAGACGGCCTAGCAGCGGGCTAACAATTCTGGATGCGGAATAAAGCGACGCATCAAAAGGGCGTTTAGAGTGATAAAGAGGGATCACGAGACTACGACGAGTTCGGAGGCATGTGCACCGCCGCGCTTATGCGTGCATCTAGCACGAAGGTGGTTTTTTACAGCAACTATTACATTAATTAGTGGTGTTGTGTTTTTTTTTTCAAGTGTAAAGTGGCTGACCCATATGGCCAGTCAATTATGGTAGCAGCTGGTGGTGCACGCTTTATTTCAAGTGCTTGACCCTCACAAAGTTAGTTATCAATGTTATCATTTATAATGTAAGTGGTGTATTCCTATTCCACCCACTTTCCAAAGAAACATATTTTTTTTTTTGAGAATTGAAATTATACTGAAATATCTACGCGAATGCATTCCATATAAGCAGTGGAAATTGGGGTTTCATTAGTGTGCGTACCTTTAATTACACCCTATATATCCATGAACCACACAAGATCTGAAAATTTGAATTTTTTACAACGACGCAATCAAAGGATATGGCATTTTATGTCCTCATCTCCATACATTTATTCAAAAATGCAAAACCTACAGGGTACTTCCCGTTGACCTAAAATTATGAAATTTGGCAAGAAGCTAGGTCTCACAGTACAAATAATGGGAAAAGTCTGAAATCATTAAATATTACAACTTTTCTCACAACTAATGGTAACCAATTGTGGTGAGCTCCCGTTTCAAGAACATTCATATAAGAGAGGGGTCAAGTTGGATGGTCACTGAGGCGATTTTTGTTTTAGTTCTATTTAAAAACGGGAACACTTACAATCTTGAAATTTGGTATGTTTATAGTGCATAAGCTATAAAATAACAACAAATAATAAAATTTGGTCAAGCGCGTGTCGGACTCAAACAATCTAGCACATTAACTTACTGAAATTTCAACTAATACAATTATGTTTATGTGGTGGTACGGAACCCTCAGTGCACGAGTCCGACTCGCACTTGGCCGTTTTTTTTTTGGAACAGCTGATTTTTGCTTTCATTTCCGATGATATGTTTCTTGGAGAAAGTTGTTCAGTTTTATCGTAAACGTTGTTAAGTTTCTTGGTGTAAATATAGACTCCTTATTGAACTGGCAGAATGAACTAGATAGACTTGTCAGCAAGATTAGCTCAGCTTGTTACGTTTTGAGAAGTCTCAGAGAGGTTGCTACCATCGATCAATTAAAGATGATATATCATGCTATAATTGAGTCCCATCTCCGTTACAGTATCAAATTGTGGGGAAATAGTTATCATTATAACATTAAAAGGGCATTTGTAGCGCAAAAGCGTTCCATAAGAATAATTTTTCGTTTACATCAGGAAGAATCTTGTAAGGAGTACTTTAAAAAACTGGGAGTCTTGACTGCCCCGTGCCTTTATCTGCTTGTTTTACTCTGCGAAGTTGTCAAACATCCTGAAAAATTTGAGACAGAATCCGGAAGGAATTTGAGGATGTCAACTAGACGTAAAGATATACTCATTATGGATGGCACGGTTTCATCAAAGCTGCAAGTTTTTAGACACAGTGCTCAGTTCCAGACAACAAGGTTATTTAATAAACTCCCTGTGGAATTGAAGTCTGTTAATAGTTTCCCTAGTTTTAAAAATAAACTTAAAGGTTGGTTGTTGAGGAAATGTTACTATTCTATTAATGAATTTATTGAAGACAAAAATAAATAGACATATAAATAAATATTTTATGAACTTGACATTATACCTAACTACACATTCTATTGATATTTTTAAATTATTCTAGTCTTTTTTTTTTGGAATTAACAGATTCTGGTATTTTGTATCTGTATTAGACCTTAGTTTAAGTATATTCGATGTAAAATGTTTTGCTCTGAATAAATGCATATATATATATCCACGTATCATGCCCTTAAATCGCCTCCGCGACCACTCAACTTGACCCCTCTCTTATATGAATGTTCTTGAAATGGGACCTCACCTCCATTGGTTACCATTAGTTGTGAGAAAAGTTGTAATATTGAATGATAAATGCCATATCTTTGATTGCGTCGTTATAAATTATTGAAATTTTCAGATCTTGTGTGGTTCATGGACCCTAATATATGATAATAATTTCAACCTGATACCTTTACCCGTTCGTGAGATAAAGGGTCTTGACAGACAGACAGACAGACAACAAAGTGATCCTATAAGAGTTCCGTTTTTTTCTTTTGAGGTACGGAACCACTTTCAGAGCATGAGAAGTGAAAAATCTATTAATGACGACATAAATAACATTTATATCGATTCAAAAAGTGGCGTCATGTGGAAAAAAAAGAAGCGACAATAAAAAACCCACGCGCTCTTTTATTTACATTTGTTTGATGTACACAGTTATCTCAAATTTGGTATTTTTTTGAAATATCAAGGACTTTCTGGACTAAATGGTTAATAAAATTGTGAACAAATAGAAGCGACAAGGAAAACTTACAGAAAAGTAAAAGTACTAAGTTACTGTAAAGTTGAGTGTATATAAAGAAAAAGCTAATCAAGTTTCTTATTCAAAGTGTTTTCCTGTTTTGATTCTTCAAAGAAAGAAAGATTTTTGATTAAGAAAGCATTTTTGTTGGATTTTCACGCTTTTGAATAATTTATTTGCGCAATCGTCTTCTCTTAATCTTGGTCGTTTCGAGAATTCACTCGTTTATAGCGTTTGATATATTTTCTCAAAATGTGTTTCGAAGATAAGTAGAAAAACCAGAGTTTTGTAAAAAAAGTCTGAAAAGGTTACTAAGACCGTGAATCTGAACAACTTTTTCAAAAGTACATAGATCAGAATTTATTATTATTAGGAGCCTGTTGTGTCCCAAAGGGCAAAGGCCTCTCTCCCATCTTTCTACTTTCCCTTTCCTGGGCGAACTCCATCCAATTATTCGCGCAAGTGTCAAGCTCGTCCCTCCATGAAAATATTTAACAAAGTTAGACCTCCCATACTAAATGCGCTATCAGCTGGTGCTGTTTCTATGGAAACTTGTTTTTTTTTTAACTATAAACTACTAAACTAAACTACTACTTGGAAACTATAAACTATAAGTGGTTCAGTTTTGTGGTCCGAGTAACATTCTTAAATTTGTGCATTTGACAAAAAAATAACTCAGTTTCAAATA
Organism: Athrips mouffetella; assembly: GCA_947532105.1. Classification (NCBI taxonomy): domain Eukaryota; kingdom Metazoa; phylum Arthropoda; class Insecta; order Lepidoptera; family Gelechiidae; genus Athrips; species Athrips mouffetella. The sequence continues at coordinate 29,820,109 of OX383963.1, forward strand.
CATTTACTGTCAATGTTTAAGTCAACGTGAGATGCTGGTGAAAACCAAGTTTCAGTCTAGCCCACTGTGGCAAGGTTGCATGTCTGTCGGTCTTCTACAGATTGTACTTCTGAGAGTGTCATCAACAGCTCTACGAGCTTATTCCACCATGCCTCTTCTACCATCGGGTGTCTAGGCGCACCGCAGGATATCAGCCACACTTAGTTGATATTCCAAACATCCGCAAAAAGCGCTTTGAAACGTTTTTTATGTGCACGGCTAAAGAGTGGAATTCTCTGCCCGCGTCTGTGTTCCCTAATTCATATAACCAAATCTATTCAAGTCGCGAGTGAATAGGCTTCTTCTTGGCAAGCTCGCCCCATCGTCGACCTCATTTCTGTCCTCAAGACTAGATCGAGGTCAAGAGTAGGCCCACTGACAATAAAAAAAAAACGTCATAACGGGGTGAATACAAGAGGCCACAAAGAAACGCCCATTACAACGTGCGTACGAAGTCGCAGGCAGAAGCTAGTATAGTTACACCAACGTTAGTATTAGTGTGGATGTCGTTGCTCCGCTTCAGTTGTAAATGTAAAAATAGTTTAGAAGTAGCAGGTGCAACGTGCAGAATGATGTCGTCGACACCTCGCGTGGCGTGTTGGCGTCAAATTACCGCACACGCGGGTGGCTACATACGAACCGCTTACGAGCTACAAATAAACTTTCAGAATCGCATCTCATGTGCTGATTTTATGAATGGACTTTTTTAACGTGTTTCTTTTCTTTTGTTGTTGTATAGTTTAGAGGCAAGGCTTAGTGCAGATAATAATTACAATTTAAGGGTTCCGTAGTCAAGGTTCCTTAGTCAACAAGGAACCCTAATAGCTTTGTCATGGCCGTCTCTCTTTTTGTCGGTCTATCTGTCTGTCTGCAGCTTAGCTCAGATACTCTTAGTACTAGAAAGCTGTAAATTGGTATAGATATACATTTAATCTCCGACAATAATAAAATACTTAATCAATGGCTGCTTTGCAATAAAAAATCCTAAAAATACTACGGAACCCTATGCTGCACGTGACCCGACACGCACTTGGCTGGTTTTTTTATTGCAAGAGTACTTCTACGTTATTGATTACGACATTTGCGAACTTTTTATTTGCAGTTTGAATGCTCGCGCGTATTTTACATTACAGCTTCTGTCCCAAAAAAAAAGTGCGCGTAGAACGAAAAGGATCGCACAACAATTATATTTCGTTAGCTTCATTCGAAGATATAATTAACCAAGTAGTCCTAATTCTAGCCCGCGGCAACTAATCGCACATGCTTTAGAGATTTTTTAAAGGTTTTGAACCAGTTTTGTTCATATCGTTAAAAAAAAGCGCGCCAACACAACACGCCACCTGGCAACCCGGGCGGTACTTTTACTCATTCTTTTTCTGTGCGTGGCAACGAAAGCACATAACGCGCTCTCAATTTTCAATATTTAATATTAGTTTTATTTTAATTATTATATGCTTAAATCAAGTTTAAATTCGTGTAAATTAAGTGTGGAAAGAAGTGCATTTTAGTGAAAAATAGCAATCGAAAAAAGCATACAATGATGTAAGGTGAGTAAAAAGCACGTGGCTAGCCTCCAAATTTTGGAGTGCTAAGATCTTCAGAACATAATTCAGGTGGGTCAAAGCTACTACTTTATTTTCATATTATTCAAAGTGTTAGTACGGATTTAGTGTGGTTCAGAAAGGCAGTAATTGTTCTATCTGGGAGGTTGGATGTAGTCCAACACGAAGGAAAATTCCGTCTGGAGGGTAACCGTGTGTTATCACGAAGACAAATTCGGTCTGGAGGCCAACCGCGTGTTGACACGACGACAAATTCTGTCTTGAGGCAAACCGTGTGTTAGCACAGACCTATAAATTGTATTGAGTTATGCAGGTTAGTGATCGATTGTATGTAGGTACACATGCATACTCAAGTTAAACCTGTCTTATTTATGTATTTTTTACAAGGTTATCCTCATTTTGAAAAACAATAATAAATAACCACAATCCGTCTGGAGCAATTTTATACTACCTCAAAATGGTACTTGGTGATTCTTATAAAATGTGCAATTCGGAAAGTTGGACATGAGCCAACACGACCGTAGATACGTAATAATCATACAATTACAGGGTCCGGAGGGTAACCGTGTGTTATCACAGGGACTTAACGGAATTTTAGTTCGTAGCTGAGAGTTTACTTATAAACTATGTATAAACTAGACAATTACCTACCCACACAATAATAAAATTATACAGACTCATTTCATCATTCGTCAAGTTCTACCCAAAAAAAGAAAAACAGATTTCATTCCGAAATCATTTAAAACAGCTTACTGACAACCCACGACCAATGTGCACTGGCCAATTGGTTTACGATTGTTTTAGTCGGTGACCCTTTGAAAACGTTTGATTTAATTTACTATAAAACAGATATATGTGTTCCGTAACCAAATACGAAACGGACAAGCCAGATAGACCCATTACACACTTCAGAAGTCGTTCGAAGGGAAATAAATGAGTAAATAATTACTTTTGAATTTTAACTGGTGTACGGCAATCTCTCAAGCGAACTACCTACATATGCCAAAAATATGTAAACACACAAGTTTTTAGCTCTCATAGCTTAAATAAGATACATATTACGCATCAAAAGTCCGTAGACCATAATAACTTTGAAAATATTATAAATTTATCAGGGCACTGACAAATTCTAGCCAAAATATGGCTGCTGTTATCGATTTTGAAATAAAAACTTAAATAGTCTGGAGGCTAACCGCGTGTTAGCACGTGGACGTGTTATTATTATAAAATTATTAAATCGACGTTCAAGCATCGTTCAACAACAATGTTCGTATTTCTATAGGCCATTGACATATCCATCATGCTTGCTGGATAAATAAATGTACCTGTTAGAAGAAACTGAATCTTTTAAAATCTTTATTTAATATCAATCAACATTAAGGCCAGACTTTGAGAAGTCGTTTCTAAATGTTTTACTTGTTTAATATGGTAAATAAATGCCTACCTTTCATGTGTAATGAATGATGCATCAAAAGAGAGGTTCTACTTGCAGCGTAAAAAGATTTTTCTTCCTAAAATATTTCTACATCACCGTTCCTAAAAACGACGTAATCTAGCAAGATTGGTAGCAACCAGGGAAGTCTGGACAGCCTCCCCTCAATTTCACCAATAGCTGAGAAGAAAGGGGGGGGGGGAAGCACACAGGGCTTCCTTCGTGAGCAACGGAGGAGTTCATATGGTCAAAAACCAGAATCATTTCAAGTCGCGTATGCATCAACTCTATGGCGACTGAGCTCGTGACTTGTCCCATAGATGACCTGATCCTGTTCTGCTGGCCGTCCTCTATTTATTCTATGCATAAATGTATACATTTCACAAACATACATTATTGTACACATTAAATGAAAATAAAGAATGATCCAGATATAGCAATGAACCATGAGTATTGAGTAGCTCTAATTTGGTTCATTACATTCATTTTGACTGCCAGCTAACTGCTATCTGTCGCAAACTACCCCGTAATAATCCTATAGCTAAGGATTGCTTTCTATGAAATCTTTGCTGTGGCAAGCCAAGGCCTTAGTGGGAGCATGTCTATTTAAAATTTGCGCAAATGGAAGGCTATCGAGCTACTACTAATTCGATAGCTTAAGACTGTTTTATGATCGCACACGACTTCAATCTAAGTTAACGTGTTCTCTTCATTGAAAGTGTAATAATAGTATGATGACTTGGGGTAGTTAACATAAATTATTATATTATTTTATTGTCATGGTGTACACTCGGCCGCACGCCAGTGGAAACACTTGGACCTTGAGCAAATATCTGCTTTCAGGGGTTTTTAGCGAGCGTAGCGCTAGTTCAGCTTAAGCTGGTTTTGTTTCAACTTCCATGCTGAAGGGTGTATGACCTTTGAGAAGCCGCAAATATTTCACTAACCGATAAGCCTTAAATCACGCTTGCTGCTGACTTCACATTCACGTCAAATATCTGGGCTGTATAATACTAATACTAGGTAACCGTACCTTCGTAACTTATGTGATAATTTTTTTTTTTGCTTTGTCATGCTCTTTTATGCGCGCATCTGCGCATTCCATACTTCATCATAGTTAATCGCGATACCGAATAACTTTTAAAAACAAACTAGCGAAGAAAAACGTTGTACGACCTAAAGAACCATACCGATTTTTAGGCTTCATTTCGCTATATGTAAAGCCTTGCAAAAAACTGCTCAATTTATAGCACTTTTTTCTCCTAAATATAAGAGTGATTCATTGTTGCGCATTGTCCATTTTATGGCCATCAACAGGTTATTTGATCGGATAATAACAGAAATATAAAATTCATTCAATAGAATGACTTGACCAAAACAATGCGGAATCGATGCAATGAGAATTGGTTTAGCTTTTTAATCGGTTAAAAAGATATGAGTAACTAACAAAGATTACAAGAATTTTAATCCTAAGTTTTTGCTGATACTCCTATGAGTACTACAAAAGCCCTTTTGTCTCTCACACCAATACTGAAGGTACGTGCACGTAAGTGTCAGTTTACTATTGTCTAATGTGTGGTAGTACCTACGTTACGTATACGCAATCGATGATTCCATCTAAATTCGAAGTTAGTTGATTTCATCGTATTTTTTTTTCTTATTCCCATAACCCTGAACAAAAACTTTATTTATAAAATATAGTTATTTGCAGCTACTTTGGAATTTCTTTCCTGACCGTGGCAGAGCAGACCTAACTTCCCTTGATTTTAAATTCAACGGAAGTTGTAAGTAAACTTTTGTTATGTTTGGTAAGTAAACTGAAAGGTCATAATATCCTTCTTCTTGTAGTGTTATACCCTGGCAGCGATGCCACTTTCCAGGTTTTACTGGTTTAAAAGGAACATTAATAGCGACAAATCACTTAACGATGATTAAACATTTATTTCATACACGTAAGTTTACCCTTTTCGGTCCCAGCGTCCCCAATAGGAGATATTTGTTATAAATAAAAATAAAACTTATGGTTTTATTGTATCTTATAGTACATAATAGAACTGTCAAAATTCTGCGCTGGGTTTGACGAGACTATAAGTCTCGTGTGACATGGATTGTTTTAAATTTCTACGAAGTCGAAAGCGTGATCGATTTTATGTAAAAACAACAAAATTTAGGTCTTTTGTGCCTCTGTTCTTGTAACATTATATCTGTTGTTTAATACTCTCATAAACAGCAGTTACTGTTCATTACCTATTCTCCCTTCTTTAAGTAGGCAGAAAAGGCACTTAAGTAGAGACCAGATACATTCGATTTTCTACCAAAAGGGTTCTCCGAAACTTAAGTTTGCATTTGGTACTTATACAAAGTTATAAACAATAATCATAAAGAAATGTGCCAAACCAAGCACAATTTTACAGCATTGTAGCTCAGAGAATAGAAACGTCATAATAAATATTAAATATCAAATGAATGCTCTTTATCTAGAGAAATTATATGATATTAATTACCAGGGCAGTGCAGAGCAAAGATACATTAGGGACACAGACAGACCTCGGCCAAAGGCCTTGATCTGATGATTTTTCCAGTTACTCTTCTAGATATCATACACTAATGTAACCGAGTTATACTCAGGAGAAATAACATTTTGCTCTGACTGTGTAAAAAGTCATAATCAGTTCATATTAGCTCTGGATACATTTGATCTCGATATATAATCTGATTCTTGGTACAAGTTACCTAACTTATACTCTCGTGACAAGAAACACCGGCACAATTCAAACAACAGTAAGCCGGACAAAAACATTCAAAACGAATTGTATTCCTTCTAAAATGTTTTGTAGTTGCTTTATAATTTTAACTGTCTATCTCATCAGCTTACACTGGCTCACAGCATTCATATGCATCCTTTTGTGAACCTTATGATAAATTTAACCAATTTGAAATTGAAATTTTTGATATTTTTGCACTTAAATATTTGATAATGTATTTTGTTATACTTTTAAAAACGTGTAAAAGTATTTAATGTGTAATAAAGTACGAAACTTCCTGCTCTAAACATCTACTTGGTTAATTATATCTTCGAATGAAGCTAACGAAATATAATATATGATCAAACGAACTTCTTGAATGAAGTTCGATCAATATTATATGAGTAAGCTTCATTCGAAGATATAAGGTCCCACCCCTCCCAACCCCGGAATAGGAAGTTTCGAAAGCTCTACAATCTCTAAATAATGAGTAAAAGTACCGCCCGGGTTGCCAGGTGGCGTGTTGTGTTGGCGCGCTTTTTTTTAACGATATGAACAAAACTGGTTCAAAACCTTTAAAAAATCTCTAAAGCATGTGCGATTAGTTGCCGCGGGCTAGAATTAGGACTACTTGGTTAATTATATCTTCGAATGAAGCTTACTCATATAATATTGATCGAACTTCATTCAAGAAGTTCGTTTGATCATATATTATTTCGTAAACGACTTGTGCGTGAGCGGCGAATTAGTTAATGTGGACACACCCTCTGCATACAAATTTAAAATTTATTAAAATCAAAGTTTTATCACTTCGCTTATCGAGCAAAGTGGCGCTATGTACGTGGAAAAAGAAACGCAATACTTCGTTTAATAATATTTTCAGAAACTTTCTTCCTTTTCTTATCTATACACTTGATTTCCTTCGACCTTGACCTTAACACGCAATTTCATTATAGGCAGACGTAAACATTTTTCATCATACCTGTACTTTATTACAAACACCCGCGTAGCGAGCAAGGCAGTAAGGAGTGGATTACATTTTTATGGAGAAGAGGTTGCGAAAATATTTTTTTCTATAAAATTAAGATAAAATAAGACTGAAAAATAGAATTTATATTATTTAAAATTTTGTCTTCTCTTTTATCTTACGGAACGCCACTGAGGTTTAAAATAAATGATTTTACGGATTAACCTTCTCTTTTACTTGCAAAAGTAAAAAAGAGTAAATCAGAAATTATGTTCATCTTCTATTTATTTCATCTAACGCGGCAACGAAATATACAGGGTGTTAGTGTAAACACTGTGATCCTTGAAACTGTGCATTGATACCATGAAACTAAACAATTTTCCCTAAGGAACATAGGTCGAAATATGAAAAAAAAATGTTCATCTCCCATACAAAATGCGCAATCAGCTGGTGCAGTTTCTTTGGGCAGTCAAATTTTTTTTGTCGTATTTCGACCTATGTTCCTTAGGGAAAGTTGTTCAATTTCATGGTCTCAATGCACAGTTTCAAGGATCACAGGTTTACACCAACACCCTGTATAAATAATAAAGAAATAAGTACCATCGTCCGTGTGGTGCCGGCAAAGAATCGTACCAACCCATCGCTACCTGTGGATGTCGTAAAAGGCGACTAAGAGCTTATAAACCGAAGATTGGGCAGCAGCATCTTTCTTTGTATCGTACCATCTTCGAAAGTGCGGTCACCAACAAGACAGGTCGCCAGTCTCAACGCTTACAAGCGTGGTGACTATGGTAATCCCTTCCTAAGTACCATGCGTTTTTGCTGGAGCTCTGGAGGGAGCTCCCAGTCCAGCAGTGGACGTTTCATGGAATGTTCTGATAACTGCCTAGAGGTACAAAACTTCACCTTTGCTTCATATCTGCATGCTGTTATGTAACAGCTTAATGTGGTTGAACTTTTTTTGTATCCTGTTCCAACTGAACATGCACCCCATTATACAAATACAAATATACAAATATAATACAAATATATTTATTTCAAGATTTAGTTTTTACAATAGTTGAATTGACCATGGTCCCCACACTAGGCAAGCCTGTATCGTGGGGTCCCAAAACAAAATCGTTACATTATAGTACAAGCCTCATAATCTAATTGAAAATTTACCTTATAACAACTACAAACACAGTTTACAAGTAAAAAGAAAAATAATTTAATTTTATTTTATGACTATCAGTATTACCAATGCGAATAAATTATTCATTCATTCATTCTTCTAAAACCGTTTCAACGTTTCAGCGAAGTTCACTCTCTTTATTATCACCTTTAAAATCCCCTCAGCCTAATAAAGCACGATAAGCGACAAAGTGGCATCTGCTGTAAGTACCTAATACGTTTAATAGTCGAGTTTTTAAGCAAATGGCCGTTCGCAGTATCCCTTGTGCGAGAGATTTACGAGGTACCAAACCACAAGTGTCCTACTTCGCGATGTCCGGGGCGCGTCGCCTTAATATGTATGCAGTAAAAAGGCTTATAAGTACAGCACGTCAGTAGAAATACTTTGAACTTTATGTCATGGTAATAGAGTTGCAAATGTTGTAGTTATGACGTGCGATTGACCGTACTACCCATCGCCAAGCATTTTTGTTTGAACTCCAAAAATAGTGTAGGCAACGAAGCAGTTGACCCCAACATAAATTTCTCAGGCAGATTTTATTTGACAGGATGATAAAGAATCATGAATTAAATGTAAATTCAAAATATCCAAAAACAATTTACAAAAAAATATTTTCATACATTTTTTGTAATTTTTGTATGGAAAAATTAAAAGTACAGTTTTTTTTTTTAATAGAAGGTTTGTCTCATGTAGAGTAATACCCCAGAGCCCTGAGTCAAGATGCTTTCTACAATTGCAAACGCTATAGAATAGAATAAAAATGTATGGGATTGACATTAGCTGTGACGCAACATTTCTATCGCTAATGTCATTCCCGTACATTTTCATTCTATTCTACTAGCGTTTGCGATTGTAGAAAGCATCTTGACTCAGGGCCCAGCAAAGTTTCATCGACTGAGGATTAATGCGGGGGTCTTCATACAACGATCCGCTTCGTTGCCTAGACTAAAATAAAAGAGCTTTCTTGCTCCGTTCTGACCTTAGTAAGACCTTAAAGTTCGATTGTTTACAAATATTACTTAAGCGTGGTAAAATATAGGTTTTTAAAATATACACCGTGAATCACTATTAGTTTTGTTCCCGAAGTCCAGTGATTCTACTCATGAAAACAAGCAATTTTCCCGATGAAACAATTTTTTACTCGAGAAATAATACTAAAGTAGTCATGTGATCGACTCATTGTGTGTGGGCAATCGAATTCTTTTTTTAGTGAACTTTTTTCTATGGGAAAGTTGTTGTAGAATCACTTGGCTTTGCGAGCAAAACCAGTAAAATTTACGGTGTAAATCAAAAGAAAACTAACATATTTTTTTCTTGCTTTCACCACGACCACCCTCACCACGTGTCGTAAAATCCATAGATGAACATGATCTCCCCAGAATCTTTATAATTTTGTTCTGTTGATTGTACACAAGCTGCATTTGCTAATTTTGCGCATGACGGTTTTTATCAACCTAGATAAACAAGGTTATTTTTTTTGACCTGATATGCGTATGCCCACCTTAGAATAGAATAGAATAGAAACATTTATTCGCTTAAAACATGGTAGTAGGATGTTACAATAGATATTACAGAACAGTCATGTTTTGCCCACAAAAGGCATGCAAATATTTTTAGATGATGTTACAAAATTATGTCAATAAATTTCATTAATAATTAATAACATTAAAATCATTACATTCAAATTACATCAAAATTACAATAAAAATAATAAATAATTCAATTTTGGTCAGAAAGAAATTCCTTAACACTATAATAGTTTTTGTCACTTAGCCATTTATATAATTTTGTCTTGAATTGCTTTATGTCAAGGCTCTTAAATTCGTTAGGAATTTTATTAAATATTCTTATACTCATACATAAACAACTAGTATTATATTTTTATTACAGAGGTCAAAAGCAACAACTTTTGTTCTATGACTTTGCTAATAACGCACGAAAAATTTTCAACTTCCCATACAAAATGGGTCGGTCACGTGATCACTTTAGTGTGGGGAGTCGAATTTTTTGTGCGTTGTTAGCAAAGTCGTAGAGCAAAAGTTAATGCTTTTGGCCTCTGTAATAAGGTGGGCATACACATATCAGGTCCAAAAAATAACCTAGTATGTAGTTAGGTAATGGGTTGAAACAGGTGTACGGTTAACAATAACCCAAAAAAATTTAAGCTCTGCTAAGTACGTGAACATTTTCAATGTAATTATGCGCCAACTTCACATTTTTATTTATGTATTGATTTATTAATGTATTGATTCATTAATTTTCTAATACCCCGATGAATATTCTGCAAAATTTGGGTAGAGAAAATTTTCGAATCACTCGTAAAAAGTAATGTTCGAAATTCCTTACAGATTAAATTAGAATACAGAAAGCTTTTGGTCGTTTCATTAATTCGTGAATCGTATATTACGCAGTTCCTTATCGATTTCAATAAAAGCATCAGTTTACCAATCGGCTAAACGAGCAAATAAACTTTGCATATTGTTGTGTTTACTTTGTCTGTGTCGATTAGTTTAATCGCTGTAATTTGAAACGAAACAGAAGCTTATCGGAAGTAATACGAGTACATACATATTTTATACAACAGTACCTGGGCGACCGAACTATGCTCTGTATGATTAAAATATCATCGGGTCAGCAAGCTATGCTACTCAACAACAGATGGCGCTGTCAGTTTCTTGAACGCACTAAAACGCGCTAAGAAATATTTAAAAAGACGGTGAAAACGAATTTTCCCAGACATGAGACCTAGCTAGATCGATTTTTGCCCCCAAAAACCCCTGCATACTAAATTTCATCGAAATCGTTAGAGCCGTTTTCGAGAAACCGATTACAAATATATATACAAATATTACTCGTACTTTTCCGTTGGGTTAGGCAGAGACCACAGCCCTCCACCTGCTACGATCTTGACATACTTTACTTTACATCCTCTACTTTCGTCAACCCTTTCATATACGCTCGTCAGTTTAGGGTACTTTTAAACTGGCCTTTATTTAGAACATCCTGAAGTTGGGCACGGAACGTTGTCTGAGGCCTTCCTCTTCGAATGTTTCCATTCACTCTCACCTTGCAGATCTTTTTCGTCAATCTTCGTTCATTCATCCTCTCTGCTAATAATAGTACTAACTCATCTCTACCCGTGGGTGTCGTAAGAGGTGACTAAGGGCTTATGAACTGGAGGATGGGCAACACTATTTAAAAATTCCCACGGCAGCGACATCAGTTATTTTTTAATCACCTGCCAACAGATTTTTGTCGTATACGAGAAAGACTGTAAAATAAAATAACTAAAATAAATAAAGAACTAGTTGTGCTATTTTGAACTTGCAAAAAGAAGAGATCACTTTCACAAGATCAGGCAGTTGGTTTAGGCGTCTCCGGTACTGACGGAGAAGACGCAGGTTCGATCCTACCTCTTGTGAAACTTAGTGGTTTTCTACTACGTACAAAGCTTTGACCTTACAAAGCTAGCTCCTCCAAGTTACAAAGCTTGTCTTACAAAGACAATGAAAATAAAATAAGTACGAGTAAATATATTTCGTGCTATGGGGACTTAAGCTGGAAATAATTGGAAGGATGACTGGTTGTGTTTGTTTTATATTACGAAAGATTAGATCTGATGTAAAAAAGATATTCATCTAAAATTTAAACTAAGATAAATTTCTGTACATGGTTCGTTTACTCAAAAAATAATTATTTAATGTTTTTTTTTTTCATGTTACACTCGTACTTTAGCAAACATGAATTTGGCCAAAGGCCTGACATGGCTCATTAACGACTACAGCCGTAGATAGTAGGCGGAACCAACGGCTTAACGCGCCTTCTGAAGCACGCAATCATCTGTTCATCCAGCAATGTCAATGTGTGCCCACCGGGAATCGAACCCAGAACCTCCGGATCGAGAGCCGAGCGCTCTTACGTAACTTCTTGTTATTCATATAGTCACATAATCGAGATGTCTGCATTTAACTATTCCAATTAACTCAGAACTCTATTACAATATACAATGCAATATGACAAGTCCGCTCTACTAATCGCATAGCAGACGCTCATCATAGTTTTATTGTGTTTCTAGGTACATGGGTGACATAGTAATAAAATTCCCCTAATAGTGGGAGCATCATAAAACCGGCTAAGTGTTCGGTTTACGTAGCTGTTATGGAAAATTGGTAAAGGTCACCGACAGAGTACACCTATATTACATCATCATAGGGCGTTTGTCCACACCCACCGTCACCGGACGTCGTCACCGTGAATCTTTTCTTTTTTTACTTTTTTCCTAGATGGATTGGAGGCCCATCTCCTCCCAGGATATATGGATTTTATTTCAACTAAGGATTATTTTTTTATGTCCATGGCTTGCTCCTGATCTTGATCGAGTCCTGAGGGCAGAGATGAGAAGAAGCGCGAAGTAGTCGCGACTTGAAACGATTCGGGTTGTGCAAACTCGGGAACACAGACGCGCTGTGCCTATTATAAAAGATGTTTCATGATCGCACCTAGCTGAATTCAAAGACTAATTCGGCATACATTGCTCGATGAAGTAAGGATATTGAAATTAACATAACTAAGCGTCCCAGCAATATATGCCGAATTAGTCTTTGAATTCAGCAAGGTGTGATCGTGGCTTTAGTCCGAATGTGTGGAATATCAACCAAGTGAGTGTGAAAACCTACAGTGCGTCTGGATGGTAAAAGACCGACAGACATGCAACTTTGCGATGGTGGGTCAGACCTTATTTTTTTTTTTTCACTAGAATCCCGTCACGAAGGAGCCTATTATACAGCGTGAATTTTCATTTGTTTAAAACCCGAAGCCCAGTGATTCTACTCATGAAAATAAGCAACTTTACCGAAGAAATAAAATTTTCATCTTCCCATATAAAATGAGTCGATCACGTGACCACTTTGCTATGGGGAGACAAAAAACTTTTTTTGAGTAAAAAATTTTTATTCGTGAAAGTTGCTGGTTTTCATGAGTAGAATCTCTGGCCTTCGGCTTAAAACGAATGAAAATTCACGTTGTAGTTATCTGCCCTCGTAATATTTTATTGAATACGTTGATCATTCATTTTGATAGATACGCGATTTTTAATCAAAAAAAGTCATCTTAAAAAAACTTCTATTCTACCTCTCTGTGCTCTCAGTCACTTTATGGATCATGAGTGTTACTGAGTACCTACCAACATAAGATCAAAGATTTTAGGCACCTTTGAATGTGGTGCCATATTATTTTCTCGTTCTTTTAGCAGTGAAAATAAAATGTTTGCAATATCTATTTATAAACATACATATCTTTCCCATGCAGTGCAGGTACCACAGCCTTCCACCTGCAACGACCTTGATATACTTGAATAGCTTTCTCTACAATTTATTTATTATTATTATTATTAATTAATCATGACATTTTTACAACATAACAGTAATAAAACCAAGGCGTTGTAAAAGCTAAACACAAATACAAATATTCTTAGACTAAATTATACTTAAGTTTTCTCAGCAAAGCCTAAGCATTTGGTCCGAAGCTTTGCCAAGGAATCCGCAAATAAATCGACGTCTGGGAACAAGGTCAGAAGAGTGTTGAGCTGTTTAAGCGCAAGCATAAGCGGGGAGTGACAGTATTGGCTTGTGCGGTGAGTGGGCACCGCGAGCAGGCGGTGGGAGCGCGCGCGCGTGTAGTTATCGGGCACGTACAGCCGACATGCAGTTGTTACTAGCTGCGGACAAGTGGAAGCTTCACCACGGAGAAGACCAACAGTTGTAAGAAGGGAAACAAACGTACGCCTAGTTTGAAGAGAGTGGAAACCAAGGATGCCAAGTAGAAACATTGTAGGGTACAGAAAAGGATAATAGCAATATATTTTTTTGTAAAGGAATCTTAGAAATGCTTTCTGGACTTTTTCCAATAGTAAGCGATAAGATGCTTCGTGCGGACTCCATACTATGGAAGCAGTTTCCAATTTACTGCGGACAAGTGCTGTATAAACCATAATAATAGCTTTAGGGTCACGGAAATCACGACAGTTTCGCAACACAAAACCAAGTCGGCTATAGCAGTCAGCTGCGAGAGATCTTATGTGGCTATTAAAAGTAAGCTTAGAATCAAATTCTACACCTAGGTCTTTGACAGAGGTACCGCGACTTATAATATCTGTGTCGAGAGTATAACAAGCCACAATGGGTTGAAGTGCGCGAGTGTAACTCATAACGCTACATTTATTAATATTAAAGAAGAGTTTATTATTAATGCTCCACTGAAAAAGAGAATTAATATCACTCTGAAGCAGTTTACAGTCTTCCTGTTCATTGACAGCACGAATCAACTTAAGGTCATCAGCGTAAAGTAAACAGCTAGTATGTTGCAGGGATGTTTCTAAGTCATTCACCATAATAGTAAAAAGTAACGGGCCAAGAATTGAGCCTTGACTGACTCCTGAACGTGTTTCATATCGTTCGGAGACGAAGGAACCATATCTAACAAACTGCTGGCGATCACGTAAATAGTCAGCGAAGAGGGCTAGCAAAGCAGGACTGAAACCAATGTTTGATAACTTCTCTAGTAAGATATCATTATCAACTCGGTCAAAGGCTTTTTTAAAATCAAGATAAACGACGTCTACTTGACCGCCTTTATCCATTCGACCTGAGATAATATCTACCAGAGTGAGAAGGTTGGTATTTACTGATCGGCCTGGTCGGAAACCGTGTTGTGCATCAGATAGAAAAGGAGCAAGTTGCCGAGAAATTTTCTTATGTATTATGGTTTCAAACAGTTTAGGAAGAGCAGAGAGAACTGCTATTGGTCTGTAGTTTTCAACTGACGTCTTATCTTTTGTTTTAGGAATGGGAGTAACACGGGTAACTTTCCACAATTTGGGGTAACTGCACGTATTTAGGATGAGGTTGAAAATATGAGTAATAGGACTAAGTAAATATTCTTTACAAGCCTTTAAGAGGAAAGCAGGAATACCATCTGGACCAATAGCACTACGTGGTTTAAGCTTTTTAAATGCATCTAAAATATCGGAACTTGTGATTTGGTTTATATGAATAAAATTAGAAGAAGAAGAATAGGCATTGTGGCTAATTTTATTGACATCGAGTGTGGGTGTATTTGGAAGAAAAACTTCCGAGAAAAAATCTGCAAAAGCATTAGCTGCATCTGGACCTTCATGAAGGTTACCGTCGTAATTAATTTGAGGCTCAAAACCACCAGACGACTTTAAACTATTGACGTGCTGCCAAAAAGCGCGAGGGTTATCACGCAGTCTTTTTACCACGCTTTCAATGTGAGCATCATATGCAAGGGATTGATTCAATTTAATAGTTGTTCTGAGGGAACTAAATTCACTATATTCACAATTTCATCAATCCTGTCATACATGCTCGTCTCGTGCTCAGAGTCTCTCTGCGCGATCGAATCAGAAATGAGGAGATCCGCAGAAGAACTAAAGTAACTGACATAGCCCTGAGAATCGCTAAACTTCGCTAGAAGAACCGATGGCCGATGAGGCGTAAGGGTTCTAGAATGGCGACCACGTACCTACCGGAAGACAAAGAGGTGGCAGGCCCCCCACAAGGTGGACCGACGATCTGGTCAAGGTCGCAGGAAGCCGCTGGATGCTTTCTCTTCTTAAAGGAGGCCTATGTCCAGCAGTGGACGTCTTTCGGCTGATATGATGATGCTCGTCTCGTCAGTTTAGGGTACTTCCTAGCCTTCATTTAGAACGTCCTGACGGTGGCCTAAGGACGTTCTTATATATATTTATTTGCAGTTTTATTAAGCAAATTTGTAGATAATCGAAAGAAATTTTATATAAATCAAATGTAAATGTATTCATATTCCCACCATCTTTCAACTACCGATACTATACGTGGTGTATGTATGTACTTTACATACACCACGCCTCTTTCCCGTCATCGGAGTACACAGATACCATAGCATAGGCGGGCCGTGGAACCAGATATTTACCACTTAACTTATGAAATTATTAGAATGACTTCGTGTTTTAATATATCGTCAGGGACGTGTTTAAAGACATATCTGTATAATTTAAGAACTTTTTTTAACTTGCGCTAGGTATACATTTAGGTATTTCCTTTTACTCTCGATAAATAAATGAATGTAGAATTTAAGTTCGATATTCTGGTTCGAACTGTCATCAAACATTGGTAGATATATATTGTTAAGTTTTAAGAAACTTAAGGTACATGCGAAAGGGTCAAATAAAAATTTGTCCTTCATTTGGCCATTATAGTTTTAGAGGACCTGAAATTCATAAAATGAGCTTAAATGCGTTACATAAGAATACATATAAAAGATAAGAAAGCCACGAGATAAGCTAACTAAGTCAGTCACGTTTATGACCGCAGTGAACGTAATACAAAATTTAAGTCTCTAAAATTACGTCTCCTTCATTAACACAATGCCTTAAGCTGTGTCTCAATTTATTAGAAATGGCCGCGACAGGCTTGATATATTTTTGAAAAAAAAAAAAAAACCGTGTAATATGCATACCTACGCAGAGGGCGGTGCGGCTGGCTGGTCAGTAGCACGCAAGCTGTGCCGGCCGCGTTCCCCTCACGCGCTCTCGTACTAATCTGATATTGCTTCTACTTCCTTCATTATTAGATAAGATAAGATAATGGTTTATTTCATAAATTGGTAACAAATTGATCTTATTTATACAAAGCATAAGCTTATATGTAAAGGGTAAACATTGAGCCATCTCTCATTACAACGAATAAAGATTAGATTAGAAATTATTGCTTACAGCTTGCTTATTGCTTAGCATAGTTTTAAAAGGCACTTATTAAATAATATTTTTAAAGGTACTTTGTGTCCTCCTTTTGGTTTCATCGCCTCTGGTTGGTTTTCGACTTCACGCCCACGTACCTGTTACAATAATTTTTTGACAACCTACTTCAATATTTGAATTAATTTGAAATCGTTAAAACAGTTGAGTTCAGGAATGATGCCTGGGTAAAAAACTAAATAAAATACTGTAAAGATTATAGTTATCACATTCAATAAAGAGAAGTTCATTTGACAAAGTTGTCTCTCTTCTCGTGTATTTTTAGGGTTCCGATGCCAAAATGGTAAAAAAAGGAACCCTTATTGTGCGACTTTGTCTGTCTGTCCGTCTGTCTGTCTGTCACACCTCTATATCTCAGCAGCCACTCATGCTATCGACTTGAAATTTGGAACAACTGAAGAATTTGGTTGCCTAACTTAATTGCACATGAAAGAATTTAAAAATATATATGATTATTACTGTAAGAAGCCCAAATAGGGGGGGCAAAATTTCAAATTGTCATTACTAGGTCGAGTGGGATATCATATGAGAGGGCTTTACTTTTACATTCTAAAATATATTTTTGTATTTTTTTACAACTCTTAGTTTTCAAGTAATGATGAAAAATTACAAAAATAATAGGCAACAAATTAAATGATTCCCAAAATATTTTTTATACCCCAATACACTTCAGACAAAATGTACTGGAAGAATGTACACCAAATTGGCTGAAGGTACACCAAATTTGGGTAAAGTGCCAGAAGCGAATTTGGTGAACATTCATCCATTTTGGTATACAAAATTTGGTGGATATTATTTTGTAAAAATTTACTCAAATTTGGTGGCACGTTAATACACAGCCAAAATAATACCATTCCTCCCCCCCCCCTTATCACCGAAGTTTGTGAATGGAAAAATCTGAATTAATTGCATTCGTTAGAATTTTATGTAAATATTACAGCAAAAATAAAACGATCTTTCTAAGTTGCACAGTTTTTTAGAAATATGCAAAAAACCTTCACAAACAAATTTAGTTTTGCGGTCCTAAAAATTAACTTTACTGCTTCCAAAAATACTATTGATATATCGGAACCCTTGGCGCGAGAGTCTGACTCGCACTTGACCGGTTTTTTTTTGTACATGCGCTGCGGTTATCTGCTCTCTGCCACAATAATTTATTCAATTACCAGTAAAAAACGCGCCACTTTTTATACTACTAACTTCGTGCTATTACTTGGCGGAAAATTTTCAATGCATACGCAAGTTGGGGCCTATTTAAAACCGACATTAGGAATCTCAACTCCATGCTTTCATCTGGTAAGCAGGTGGAAAATTCCCAATATCGAGCAGTGGCTGATAAAAAACTGTTTTACCGGGTCTTTATACACTGATATAACCCCGCTGAAGTCGATTCTGCTCGGTGACATCCCTTTTCCCCACCCACTCCCACCGCGACCCCGGAAAACGTGTCCCTAATCGTGGTTTATTTAATTTCCTAGGGAGGGAGTGGGGAAGGGAATGTGACTGGGCAGAATCATCTTCAACGGGGTCATATGAGTCTAAAAAAGAGAAAGAGTCTTATCAGTCGCTGCTCACCTAGAGAACGTTTAACAAGTTTCTCATGGGTTAGTTTCACTTTGCCACCGTCGTAAAATAATACCTAAAAAAAACACATTTGCGTAATACTGTTGGAATGAAAGCTGTTTACTTTGAAGTATTAGTAGTAATTTTGCAAATTATCAACAATTTTATTAGACTTTTTGAAATGCAATTAGTGCTCAAGATAATATTATTCCATTCCTTGAACAAAAAATGTAAGTTATTTAAACCAAAAAGTTTGGTTATGTGTTTTTTGGGTATTTCCACTTACAATATAACACATATATTATTTTAAACTTGTCAGTATTACTTTCGTCTTTCAAAGTTTTCGTCTTACACAATTTTAACCGCAAACTCAGAAAGACTAGAGAAAAAAAACCGGCACTATTTGCGTTTAGTGTACCATTAAACTTATCGGTTTTGTATACATTCATTAACCACAAGGTATACGCCTATAAAAATAGCTAACTAGAATATATATTTTTTATTAATTAATAAAATTATAATATTAACTTAAGATTTTGCCAAAAAGAGCCATAATGTTTTGGTACACCGAATGTCTATTTTTTGCACTACCAAGCCGCTTGACACATTTTGTTAAAGCTAATTTTATACTTTTATATTTAAGCCAAAAAGATCCATCCCAGTCTAAAACACTTGGTACGTTTTGTACGAAAGTAACATTATATTATTAGATTTGCCAAAACGAACTAAAATATTCTGGTACGTTTTTAACAAATACACTATCCGTAACTCTGCACTACTAAGACAACTTGATATACTTCGGTACATAAAAAATTACACTCCTAAAATTTCGCCAAAATGAGCCAGCGTGCCTACTCAAAAACTTTTATATGAATCTAGCTCTATCTTTAGGTAAAATTAGGTTCATTCAACTAGCCTAGATTTCTAGTTCGATAAAATTAGATTTTATGTTTATTAAAGTCTACGTAGTGTAGCGTTATCGCTTACATTCTATTTCTGTTTCAAAACTTTTTACTACTTTCACTTACTGGCTGTTTGTATTCATTGACAGTAGATTCAAATTTGAGGTTTTCCGTATTCTGTGATTATTATCGTTTGGCAGACGACATGAAACAGTTCAAAACTTTCTCAAATATTTTTTAAATCATGAAATTCGCCTAGATAAACTATATGTTAATCTAGTTCGAGATAGAGCTTTTTAACAAGTTTTGTGTAGGAGATTTCTACTAGTAGAGAAGCTCAGTATTTCTACAGGATTTGCTCTCTTCAATTTTGTAAGTATTTTTGTTCATACAATTTATTCCACTTTCCTTCATTAGGTTTCCACTTTCTCATTTCTCAATTTTATTTGCGCAGTCAAAGCTGCCCGATTACGGGCAGCAGGAACCTGCTCCGAAAACCCAACCTGAGATTCCTGAGGGTATCTATTGACAGCTGCACCTTTGCGCAAGAAACTAATTGAGGCTGCGCCACCACAGACTTAAGCAGCTGCTTTTCAGCTTCGGTTTAATTCTGCTCCTACTAAAGCTTTTGGTGTACTGCACTCGACAACTCAATTGTATATTTCAGATAATGTTTTAACCCACTATAAGTCCTACCCGTTTTGATCTTTTTTCCAAATACTAAAAGCGCCTCCGGTCGCGCCATGATATATTTAGGCTAAAATCATTGGCAGTAATTTAATACCTTTTGATGTACAATCCGCGATTCTTAGCGGAAGGTATAACTCTTGCCATAATTAGCTAGACGCTGAAGTAATAATTTAGGTGGCCACTTAAAGTTATCACTAGTTTTACCAAGCTAAAATACTAACTAGCTAAAGACGAAGCGTTTTACCTGACGCACGTACGAGTATCGCGGATTTAACGCCAAAATTCTTATAGTGTTATTACGTTTATCAATGCTTTTTTTACTTTTGACAATCTTATTTTCTCAATTTAAATTCTAATCGTTTAATCAAATTTTATTTTTTTTCTTTATTTGCTATCTATATGTGAAAAACTACATCTAAATATCGTTCAAATCTGTTTAAATTATTTTAATTAAAATATTTGTGCTTGTATAACCTGGTTTCTTTCATGGTAAGTTAGCTCTTACTCTATATAGGTAATTGCAGTACTTGAAATATTATTTTTTTATTTGTACTGCAGTAGGTTATTAGGAGTATAAAGAGGGAAGTGTTTCAGAGGTGGTACTCGTGATTATGTTGTAATGTTGTTTTTGGGGGCGGGGGGGGCTGTTACAGCTGGGCTTCGCTGGATATGAAAAAGTCGAAACCTGCTGAACAATAATAGTTCCTTAAACAACTTTACTACGGAACCCTACATTACGCGTGGCCTGACAGGCACTTTGCCGGTTTTTTATTATATCCTACATTTCATAATTCACACGGCCGCACGTCAGTAGAAACATCAAACTCATCCCGGACGAGCCCCTTAAATTGTGGGATGGTGATTTGTGAAGAAAAACTCCAGATCGATAATTTTTTTGTTTTATTCCTCTCCAACACGTTTGTACAACCGAATGCAATCCACCATCTTTTTAAATATGTTCCATCTCCCTCTCACTCCTTCACTCTCTCGCTCACTCATTCTACGTTCCATTAATACATAAACAACACTGAAAC
Organism: Athrips mouffetella; assembly: GCA_947532105.1. Taxonomy (NCBI): domain Eukaryota; kingdom Metazoa; phylum Arthropoda; class Insecta; order Lepidoptera; family Gelechiidae; genus Athrips; species Athrips mouffetella. The sequence continues at coordinate 29,841,031 of OX383963.1, forward strand.
TGTTTATCCGCAATCCATAACTGAGCTCATCCAACAAAAACGTCAAGGAAGAAAACAATGGCAGCAAACTCGATACCCACAAGACAAAAAAGTTTTCAATTGGCTTGCTTCTAAGGTGAAATCTATCCTGGCAGAGTTTGATAACAACGGGATGGAAACCTATTCAACTAATCTGGATGCTACGGATATATCTGACTACTCACTGTGGAGAGATACAAAAAACCTTAAAAGACCAGTCACCTTCCGCTCGCCACTCAGAAAACCCGACGGTACCTGGGCCAAAAGTGATGCTCATAAAGCTTAACTGTTTGCAGATCACTTGAGTAATGTCTTCACCCCCAACACCAATACTGGCTCAGATAAAGTAGCTGAAGTTGATGAACAATTATCCAGAACATACCAATTAGAGCCACCTATAGAAAAGTTCACAACAAAAGAAGTAGAATACATAATAAAGAAACTGAATAACAAAAAGGCGCCTGGTTACGATCTCATAACTGCCTAAGTCTTGAAAGAACTACCAAAAAATGGAATATTATTCCTAACTCAGCTTTTTAATGCAATCGTATCAAGGGGGTTTATTCCGCCACAATGGAAAGTTGCTCAGATTTTACTGGTTCCAAAACCTGGTAAGAGCCCTGATGAGGTAACCTCATACAGACCTATCAGTTGCTACCATTAGCAAATAAAGTGATGGAATCTATTTTCCTTAAAGGGTTGATGCCTGCTGTATCAGAAGCCAAGCTCATTCCAGACCACCAGTTTGGGTTTAGAGCAGCCGAAAAGATTAATGTTGGCTTTGAACAAAAAAAGTATTGCTCAGCTGCTTTTCTAGAAATCTCTCAAGCATTCGATCGAGTTTGGCACGATGGACTTCTATGTAAAATCCAGAAGTCCCTCCCAGATAACTGCTTTCTATTTATAAAGTCATACCTGACAGAGCGTCATTTCTACGTGAAACAAGGAGAAGCCATTTCTGAACGGTTCAAGATCCAAGCAGGCGTCCCCCAAGGAAGCGTAAAAGGGCCATTACTTTATCTCATTTACACATCAGATCTACCAGTAACTCCAGATCCTAATGTCCTGGTTGGAACTTTTGCTGACGACACCGCTATTCTTTAACCGTTGATGATGCTGCACCCATTATAACACACCTGGTAAATCTATGTTTTGACAAAGGTTTATTCCCAGCTGCTCTTAAACAGTCAATTATTACCCCTGTGTACAAGAGTGGCGATAGAGCCGAAATTAGTAATTATAGACCTATTTCTGTTTTGCCAGCAATTTCCAAAATTTTAGAAAAACTTATTAATGCGAGATTAGTAAAATACTTAAATAAATTTAATATCTTATCTCCTACACAATTTGGCTTCAGACAAGGAAAATCAACAGAGCATGCGATCTCTGAGCTTAGCTCTTTTGTAACAGAGCAGTTGGATAATAGAAGAAAGTGTCTGTCGGTTTTCCTTGATCTGAAAAAAGCATTTGATACCGTCTCCATCCCTATCCTTGTACACAAATTGGAAAAGATTGGCATAAGAGGAACTCCACTTGCTCTTCTCGAAAACTACTTGACTGACAGGAGGCAAAAGGTTAGGCTTCCGGGATGCACTAGTGGAGGGGCGGGGGTGTCATACGGCGTGCCACAAGGGAGTGTATTAGGACCTACCCTATTCCTCATCTACATCAACGACCTTTGTAGTATGAATATAGCAAACGCTAAAATCTTGTCGTACGCTGATGATACGGCCGTTGTCTTTGCTGGTGCATCCTGGGAAGAAGTCAGGGTAAGCGCTGAACTTGGTCTGTCTCAAGTTGCCCTGTGGCTGCAAGAAAACCTTTTGACACTAAATACATCTAAAACAAATTATATTTGTTTTAGTATTTTTAACAACATGCAGCCACAGCACGACTTCAGCATTAAAATTCATGACTGTTCTGGGACTGTCAACAAAACAACCTGCAACTGCAACTGCCCATCTATAGCAAAAGTCTCTGCTGTTAAATACCTAGGTATTCACGTTGACCAGAGATTATCATGGTACACACAACTGGAACATATTATAAACAGAACTAGAAAGTTAACATGGATTTTTAAAACACTTAGACATGTCCTACCTGAGCATTCGGATAGAAAGGATTCCCCAAAACCTATTCTTAATCAAATTTATGTTTCTCTTGTACAATCAGTATTAACCTATTGTATTCCAATATGGGGTGGAGCAGCGAAAACGCAATTTATTGACTTAGAACGAGCACAAAGAACATTAATCAAGGTTATGTACTTCAAGAAAAGACTATTCCCCACTGATAAGTTATATCAGATTAGTGGACTACTTTCTGTGAGGAAATTGTATATATCAATGACAATTCTTAAAACCCATAAGAACTTACCTTTTGACACTTCTTTATCCAAAAAGCGGCGTAAAGTATCGTAGCCCCAATACCATCCATTACAACTACGTTTGCTAGCAGGCAATACAATTCCCGCTCAGCTTTCCTATATAATAAAATAAACAAAGAAATTTATTTTTATGATAAAACATATTACGAATCAAAGAAAATTATCATGACCTGGCTTTTGACTAAATCGTATGAAGAAACTGAACTTTTATTGGAACGTGTTACATAGCTATACTTTCACTTACATACTCACACACACAAAATACACGCACCCACATCCTTATATTCATACACGCACATACACTCACACATACACGCACACACACATATTCCACTATACTTACTCTTGCACATACAAACAACTATTCCCTCAATTTATTAATTTATAAGATATTATTAGGTTAAGTGAGTGCTTCCATGCTCGGGGACGTTGCTTGAAGTTGTTCGTTTGTCTGGTCTCGTGCTGTCCTTTTCAATTTCATTGAATAAGAATATGACAGCGCGAGACTTGATTGGCGGTTGGCTTTGTGTGGCGTCTCTGAGTGCGGTAATTACTTACTTACTTATTAGGCTATAAGGTTCTCTAACCTGCTTAATTAGGTTTATTAGCTCAACTAGGTTTTTCTCAACCGTTTTATTTGTTTTTTCAGTTGATAAATTTTACTTTAAGTTTAAATTATGTTAATACCTCATTTATGTACCTACTCTATGCGTGCAGCTCACCCAGCTGCATTTTCTTATAATAAATTCTAATCTAAATATGATGAAGAAACATAGCTGGGTGGGCTGTATGCCGTCTGCAACTGCGGCGTCTTTTAAGGAGGAGCGGAGCCTTCAAACACAGGCAACTTCTGCTTAAATGGAGGCTCCAATCTACGTTATAGTTAAGAAAACATGTCTACAGAAATAAAAACTATTTTTTTTTTTTTTATTTATTCTAGCGACTCATGAAGATCCGAAAGTTGCCTCCTCACTCCTTCAAAAAAGTCTAGATGACATAAGTGTTTGGCTCAGAGACTGGCGAATAAAAGCCAATGAGAACAAATCAGTCCAAGTCACATTTACTCTAAGAAGAGAGATCTGTCCTCAAGTGAAACTTAACAATGTAACAATCCCCCAGGCTGATGAAGTGCGCTACTTGGGAATTTATTTAGATAGGAGACTAACTTGGAAAAAGCATATCTACACTAAATGAATTGCACTGAACCTTCAACTAAGAAAGATGTACTGGCTAATAGGGTGAAAATCAAAGCTTTCTTTGGAAAACAAATTACTGCTATACAAATGTATCTTAAAGCCAATATGGACTTATGGCCTCCAGTTGTGGGAAACGGCTGCAAACTCAAACCTCGAAATTCTGCTACGCTTCCAATCTAAAATGCTACTCATCATAACAAATGCACCTTGGTATGTTACGAACTGCCAACTAAATCGTGATCTACAATTATCTACCGTCAAAGAAGACATAGGAAAAAAATTGGAGTCGTACTATTCGTATCAAAAAGCATCCAAATGAACTGGCGTCCAACCTAATGAAGGGGAAAAAAAATCTTCATCATGAGGATTTCAGTAGGTCTTCAGAGTCCACGGGTCTCCAAAATGAAGGATTTTCAACTTCATCCCCCTTTTCACCCCTTAGGGTGTGCAATTTTCAAATACCCTGAGACACGTAAAATTTAATCTTTAGTCGTCAGCCTAAATACAAATTTTGAAGATCCTAACTTCAAAGCTGACGGACATTCATAGAAACTTTCATCCCCTGTTTTACCCCCTTAGGGGTAGAATTTTGTAAAACTAGAGATGGGCGTTATGCAACGTAAATAGTTTCAATAACTATGTATCGGTGCAATAACCAAAATACGGTATTCGGTTCTGCAATAACTATTTATTGGGAGAAACTATTTATCAAAAAAAAAATTGCGTATTACGCCTACCCAAGGAGGCTTTAACCCACGCTACGCTAAAGCGAAGCGTAGTAAAACCTCCTTGCGCCTACCTAACCTAAGTTTAGAAACAACGAAATTGGAAAAAAAACTAAACTGTAGATTATAAAAAAAAGTTTATGCAAACGAAGAAAAAAGTAAACAATTAACAATATTCACAAGTCCTATAAGAAATATTTTTTTTTTATTCACAATACCAATAATATCGAATAAAATAACTAAAATAACGAAACACCCTGTTCACCGCGATTACGCAATAATACCAATAACGCACAGTAACGAAGTCGCTTCTTGAATCGCCATACCATAAAATACATAGTTATTGAAATAAATAGTTTCAAAACCCGTTATCGGGTACTAATAACTAGTTACGTTTCGGTATTAGAAAATCGCGTACCAACCCACCCCTATGTGAAACCCTTTCTTAGTGCTCTCCTAGGCCTCATAAGAAACCTACATGCCAAATTTGGAATCTTTAGTTCCAGCGGTTTGGGCTGTACGTTGATATGTCAGTCAGGCACCTTCTTCTTTTATGTATATAGATTAGTTAAATAGCCTCTTAGTACTTTTATTGCCTTTTTTTTGCAATAGTAGACCCAATCCCAGATAAGGCGTTTGCTGAATTCATGTTTTACCAAGCTGTTAAAGTTTTCAAGCCGCCAAATGAACACTGACTTGGCTTAACGACTACACATACTAACAGTGACCAATACAAATTACTTAACATGCCTTACGTAGTTTGGGAAATGCTCTAGTTATAAAACCAAAAGCGGTGTTGGTAGCTTTGCGGTTGATTTTGGGGATCGCGTAGGATCCGCAGACAGTACTTGACGAGCGCTTTGTATTTTTCACATCACATCGGAAAATGACCAATGATAAATTACTAAGACCTATCTTGTCTTAATTTGGTAGAAAAAAAAAATTTTGGTGGTAATCTTTGAACCCCGTTATCTCAGCCCCGATATTATTTAGCTATATGGTGCCCATACTAATAATTGTTCCCTGTTACCTAATCTTTCAAAATTAAGAAGTTTCATAAGTGGCCGCTAAAGTTCGAAAACGAAGTCCCCCATCTTAGGCGTATGTATGGCTTAAGATATATCCTCATACATAGCCTCGACTTCATCATCAGAGTGACTCCGAGAAGGTCATACAGGTATACCTTTTGGTGATTCTGAGCATAAGGTATGCTACCCGCGACGATACACTCTCGATCATGACCACGTTGTTCACGAGAGACTTGTGGACGTATTTTTATATTAGTGGTACGGAACCTTTAGTTCGCGAGTCCGACTCGCACTTGGCCGGTTTTTTATAGGCTTTATAAAGATTATAAAAGCATAACTATATCTTCTCGAGCGTGGTATTGAAGTTTCTTTGACAAAATGGCAGATTTTTTCATAATTTATTTTTTATGTCTCAGCATCACATACACTCTTTGATGCTCTACCAGTGGCGTGCACAGAGATTTTAGACAGGGTAGGCAAAAAATTTTCGATGCTATTACTTACCAAAATACTAATACGTATTGGTTTGTGTGTTTAATTTAAAAATGGGGTTCGAAATTTTCCGTTTTCTGTTTTCTCAAATCTTATATTTATTTGCCTACTATCGCCAAAACAAATCAAAACAAAACAAACAATGACGACTCAGTATAAAAAATAAATAAAATTTATCATTCAAATACATAGGTACATAAGCACGAAGAAAATAATAATAATAAAAGGTAATAATAATGGTCTTTATAATGTCACTTTTTAAAATTGTTACGAGTACGTAAGACTTCGGTAACTTTCGGCCAAAGTGAGACATTGCCTACCCTGTGCGATTGTGTGCGTTAATTGTATCATTGTGTGCCATGTATTTATAAGAACGCACACATAGTGCAATCAATCAATCAATGCCCTTTATAGAAAAATCTGATGACGCTACGCGCTGACCGCCAACCCTAACCGGGGCTCCAAAGCATGTGCAGCCAGCGCGTCCTGCGTTTGGGTACCCACCTACTACGCCACCTTCTGTTCTCTACCACAGTGTCACCAAAAGCAATAACGCTGATAAAATAAGCTTCTAAACTTTTGTTTAGTAATCAAGTACATTATTATGAGTAAGTACCTTCCAATTTATGAACTCTAATTTAACAATGGTCCAACTATAACAATAATATAAAAAAAATATAAAAGCAATAAACATTCTTTTCTAAACTTTTATATGTAAGTTAATTAAGAGATTTAAATGCTATTTTAGAAATACCAGAGACTTAAAAACTGCACTGGCAAGATTACTAACATTTTTTCACTTAGATATGGGCCGATTAAATTACATTTCTGAAAACATAATAGCATAAAGATATTAACATTACATATGAGATGTCTTAATATTTTTCTACTCTAATTCTATATATAAAGTTTTTTTTTAAAGAAATGTAAATACCTACATTAAACATAAAGCCGGATTCATGGGTTTCTGAATTTTTAGAAAATTACTTAAAAGTATGTCGTTAACAACATATCAAAAAACAAGATACTCTAATAATTTTATAACTTGATATTCTTCAGCGACTGGTCTAAGCACTAAAATAACAAAATACGTAGTAGAATAAAAAAATCTTGTTAAAGAATTAAGGGTTTAGTAAACTTTGATAAAGCACGTGAATTTGTAGCGATTTTTGAAGGCCATTCTTATTCTTATATGTAAAAATATAACCATAAACCATGAATGTATTTTCCTTTCCTTGTAACCATTATTTACAACCCTAAATTTACTACTGCCAGATCCATTAAGTATATGAAAAATTCTGTAAAAAGAATTATTGTAGAATTACACTTCCACCCCCATAATTTTATCGTAATTTAATATTGTAATCCCAGAATAAGGGGTGGCCTTTGTGGCATTGTAGTTTGTCTTGTTACGAGTATTATGACTAGACATTTTTTTATTAATTAGTAGTGTTGACTAGCGAGCTACTTTTACCCTTAATCTGCAACGTTTTTAGCGTAGAATGAAAACAAATTTTATGCCATGTATTTATTACAGATTTCAATTTGTAACGAAACGTTTGCGTTTCGTTTTGCCTTGTTCTAAATTCATACAGCCAGTGTCGGTTTACAATCGGCTGATGTTCAAAATTCAAAATTATTCTGCGCACTCGCAATGTTTTGACGTTTTTCATCACTTGACATCTATCGATTGTTCATAGATCGATAAATAAATCTTTTGATTTTTAAAATCTGTATTATAAATATTTGTAGGCACCAGTAATTGGTAAGTTTAGTGCTTATATATTACTTCGTTTACCTTTAGCAAAATTACCAAAATTATATGTGATGTACAAAACCTTGTATTTAATTTCAGGTAACTATCAGTGATATACCTATTATTAAATGGTAAATCATTCATTACATATGAAAATTACCAAATTAAATACGACTTTATATTTAACGAATATCATCCATAAATTTTGTACGTAAAAAAAAATTATTATCGCAAAGTCAGTTTCGAATAAGTATTTCATGACGTTTAGCAAGCTTAATATTTCGCAAACAGATCCCTAAGTCGAAAAATGATTTTAGTAGACTTACAATATTTTAAAAGACCTATCTAACAACACCCCACGCAAGACAAAATAGACAAGAAAAAATACTTTCATCCCCACTTTACTTGTAGGTAAGGTACCCTAAAAATATTATTTTCAAAATTGTATTCTACTTCTTTGTCGGCGTAGATGAAATTTATATTCGTACAAAATTTCATAGTTCTAGTACTAAGGGTCTCCGAGTTAAGCCGCGGACAGACAGACAGACAGACAGATAGACAGACGGACATGACGAAACTATAAGGGTTCCTTGTCGAATACGGAACCCAAAAACCTGCTATTGATGATATCTCGTAGGTACACTCAACAGCACGTCAGTAGAAATACTGTTGGACCTTATGACGTGGTAAAAGAGTTGAAAAAGTTTCTACCGACGTGCGGTTGACCGTACCACGTAAAACGCGTGTGCTCACAACTTCGTTCGAGTGGAGTTTGGACTTTTATATAAAACACAAACAATCGGACCTATTCAAACGGAGCTGGAATAAACTTTGTACTCGTATATGTTCTGTTTGAGTTAACCGATTGCGATGAAACGTCGCTTATATATTGTTGTCTTAATGTTGCCTGGACAATACATTAAACAATACATACCTAAATACCTAAACTACATACCTAAACAATACATTATCGTAAAATCAATTCAATCAGCCGCGTAGAATACCTAGTTTGTGATTGATTGATTATTGAACACTCTCATACTAACATTGAAAAATTCTAAAAATGATCTGAAAGTTATATATGCGAGATTTTGGTTATTTATTTAATTTGACGATTTCAAGTTTTCTATATGGCAACTCTACTTACGGCTCTAACAACCACCTGCTTTTACCAATTTTTCTATTGCAAGTGCTAATTCTGGTATTTCTTTTCAATTTATATCTCTCTCATCCACAATCCCACCAGTGCAGAAGCTAGAACTTAGTTTCGGCCTTTGTATACAGCGTGTAACAAAAAGGGTATACCAACCCTGAATGGTGTAAGTCTGCAAGAAAAAAATAAGACGTGGTTTTAATCGACCCAATCGCCTTCTATTGATGCAAGGTTATCATTGGAAATCTTAAAAAAAAAGAAAGAAATGAGAAAGCTGTTTTGATTTAATAGAATTTTCTGATTAAGATAAAATATTGTCCCTAAATACCTACCTACTAGAGATCTAGAGATTTGGCTAGAATATCACAATCAACCCAGTATACGACGCACAAAATAACTTTGGCCGTCATTGATGCGCAGAAGAAAAAAACCGGTCAAGTGCGAGTCGGACTCGCGCGCCGAGGGTTCCGATATACCTATAGTATTTTTGGAAGCAATAAAGTCCATTTTCAGGACCGCAAAACTAAATTTGTTTGTAAAGGTTTTTTGCAGATTTCTGAAAAACTGTGCAACTTAGAAAGATCGTTTTATTTTTGCTGTAAAGTTTATATAAACTTCTGTCAACTGTAATTAATTCAGATTTTTCCTTACTCAAACTTCGGAGATAAGGGGGGGGGAATGGTATTTTTCTTGACATTTTTCATCATAACTTTAAAACTAAGAAATTTAAAAATATACAAAAATATATTTTAAAATGTACAAGTAAAGCCCTTTCATATGATACCCCACTCGACCTAGTAGCGACAATTTGAAATTTGGCCCCCCCTATTTTGGCCCCCTTTATATTAATAATCATACTTTTTTCAAAAATTTTTCTTGTGCAATTAAGTTGGGCAACTATATTCTAAAACTATTCCAAATTTCAGGTTGATAGCATAAGTGGTTGCTGAGATATAGAGGTGTGACAGACAGACGGACAGACAGACAGACAGACAGAGCGGCACCATAAGGGTTCCTTTTTTTTACCATTTTGGTATCGGAACCCTAAAAATGGCCCATTTTTGACTACTGCGCATCAATGACAGGGCCAAAGTTATTTTGTGCGACGTGTACTTATACTTCTCTGGCTCGGTACGAGTATGTCTAAAGTTATTAGTCAGCAGTTCGTTCGTGCTGTTACAAATTACGATCATCCATCAGTACATCTTAATCTAGCTATATTAATTACCACTTTCTTGGCAACTTCGTCTTCGCCTTCATTAGTACATTGTAATCAATTTCACATTGAATCAAATGTAAATTCAAAATATCCAAAAAAAAAATAACTAAAAAAAGTTTCATACATTTTTTGTAATTTTTATATGAAAAAATTAGTACTTATTTTTTTTTTAATATTAAAGGTTTGTCTCATGTAGTGTAATCAAGGAATTTGGAGTTTGCTGTTGGTGTAATACTCCAGCAAAGTTTCATCGACTGAGGATTTAATGCGGGGGTCTTCATACAACGATCCGCTTCGTTGCCTAGACTATATGGACAGTTGCCCGCATCTTAGCGCGGCTGGAGATCTGAATTTTCATACTTTTTATACCCGATGGCCAGTGATTCATCTTCATTTAATGAAAAAATAAATAAACGTATTTTTTTAAACAAGCTTTTATTACTTGTATCAAGATTTCAAATAAAAGCATCCATCCTCTTTTATTTTTTCTTGTCGTTTTATAATGTAACACGCTTTTATTTCAAAACTTGACACATTTCATGAAAGTCTGATTAAAAATAAATTATTTATTTCTCACTTTTTAATATCTATGATATCATATATTATAAAATCAACCCCACAGATCTTGGCAAGACGAATCAAAAGAGTCTTAACTCGCCTGGGCTGCGTCGTCTTAACAGTTCCCATCCTTACAGGGTGCCCCTTTCTGGCTCCATCATGAGATTATGGATATCATCTAAAATAGTATTTTTCAAGACAAACGAGCCCAAACTCGAAGGGGTTGTTTCGTTTTATTACAGAGGTCCTATGGCAACTTTTTGTCTTAATCATCAGATCCAGATCAGCTCCTTTTTAGAGTTCCGATACCAAAATGGTAAAAAAAAGGAACTCTTATGGTGCCGCTCTGTCTGTCTGTCCGTCTGTCTGTTACACCTCTATATCTCAGCAACCACTTATGCTATCGACCTGAAATTTGGAATAGTTTTAGAATATAGTTGCCCAACTTAATTGCACATGAAAAAATTTTGAAAAAAGTATGATTATTAAATAGGGGGGGGGGGGGGGGGGGCAAATTTCAAATTGTCGCTACTAGGTCGAGTGGGGTATCATGTGAAAGGGCTTTACTTGTACATTTTAAAATATATTTTTGTATTTTTTTAGTTTCTTAGTTTTCAAGTTATGATGAAAAATGTCAAAAAAAATACCATTCCCCCCCCCTTATCTCCGAAGTTTGAGTAAGGAAAAATCTGAATTAATTACAGTTAACAGAGGTTTATGGAAACTTTACAAAAAAAAACGATCTTTCTAAGTTGCACAGTTTTTCAGAAATCTGCAAAAAACGTTTACTAACAAATTTAGTTTTGAGGTCCTGAAAATGGACTTTATTGCTTCCAAAAATACAATAGGTGTATCGGAACCCTCGGCGGGCAAGTCCGACTCGCACTTGACCGGTTTTTTTTAGCCTGAGTTGTCCCTCTGCTGTGCTGCGGCCTCCTCTTCCTCCTACCAGCCAGCTCCATATCATAATATTATTGTATTGTCATTGTATTGTATTTTATCCGACGTTCGGCACAACCGGAAAGCCTGGTCTTTAACGTCTAGATTTATTGTTTCAAGAATCAAGAATTATTTTTAATTTAAAGATAGACACCTTGACAAATATACAGGACAGCTGGTAAAATCAAATAAAAACTATTAAAACTAGCTAATTTTCTAAAAAGAAAAAAATTAACTTCCCCTAGAAAGGTGTTGGTCACATGTCACTGTGTGTTATGTGACACTTTTGAATGGTAAATCGATAAAATTATCTTGAGTAAGGCTTGGATGAGAGTGACGCGGATATGATATGAGAGTTCCGCATTGTACTGAACAGATTGTTTAGGCTTCATATACAGGTGATTGGATACTGGGTGCAAAGCCTTAAAGGGATGATAGCTGAGATCGTTTAGAACAAAACAAAAATAACAAAAAAATTGTATAATTTGCCTATTAAAATTGGGCCCGTTTAAATCGACTTCCATTCAATGAGACAAAGTGTAAAGTTATAACATTCACGCGTAAATTTCACTACTACACTGCCGAATATCATCTAAGTCAAAGGCCTCTAGATCGGGTAAAAGAAATCAGAGATTTGGGGCTGACTTTGAATTCCCAATTTACTTTTAGAGAACACATAGCTGACATATGTAAAAAAGCCAACAAAATGTTGGGCTTCATTGTAAGAACAGTATACCCCTTCTCTAACATTAACGTGGCGCTGACCTTATATAAGGCATACGTTCGGAGTAGATTAGAATTTGGAGCAATGGTATGGGATCCTAGGGAATCAAAATACAATGATATGATTGAAAAGGTTCAGAAGAAATTTGCCCGATTCATCTACAAAAAAACCTATGGTACTTATCCTTTTCTTTATCCCTCTATATTTGTGTACGGAATGGTGAGTCTGGACAGTCTAGAATTGAGACGAAAATTGGCATTAGTCCTGCACTACCATTCTGTATTAACTGGTAAAATCGATAACAGCACAGCATTATCTCGGATGTGCTTGTGTATACCGGGAACGTACTTGCGCGGTGGTGGTGCGGAGCTGCAGAGGCGCACGCGGCCGCTGTTCGCGACGATCAGTGTGCGCACCTGCAGCGGCGCGAATGCTCCCTCGGCACGTGCAATCAGGCTTATCAATGAAATGCTTACACTACAGCCACTAGCTGATATATTTAATGACAACCCAATTGTTGTCAAAAGATTTGCAACTCTGTTCCTTAACATGTTTTTAAGGATGAAAAGTAGTGTTTTATAATATTATTATGTAACTAAAGTATAAGTGTGTTGGACTAGTCTGTAAGCTTATATTTTTAAATAAATGAATTGAATTGAAGGTAATTGAATTAAAATATTTACTGACCTTCCTCCGTTAAGCTTAAATACGCCCTAATTTTAAAAGTTGGTGAGACATCTGCGTAAGTGATATCTAAAAAAAAAGGGCGACAACCAAGCATGTTATTTAAAATATTTGAACAGCTTAAGCTTGATTACTTATTTTTTTAAATGCCTTAAGCAAATCAGTTTTCTTCATTTTAAAAATAATTTTGAACTTCAAACAGCTTCAGAATATTTCTCTGATGACACAAATGCTTAAAAAAGGTCTCATCAGACTGACCAAACATTCCTTAAGTAAAAAAAAATAAAAAATAATGAACAAACCACTTTAATTTAACACTGTTAGCAATTAATAGTAAAGTTTTGGAGTTTTTAATCAAAAACTTTAAAGTAACAATGAAAAAAAAATGCGACTTCGTCTAAGACAAATATGGCTTATTATGTTCTTACTAAATGATCTCAGCTATCACCCCTTTAAGGCCTTAATAGCGCTCAGCGTTACTTGATCAAATTAAAAATGCACTCTAATCGTATGTGCACGCTAAATGTCACGCGCTTACAGTTTTTGGTCGGGTTCACGGCCGCTCGCGCTCGAAAACTCGGTTTTTTGCACTTTTCATTAGTATTATGTGGAATAAAAATAAAACATTCAAGTAAAAATATTGATGTAATAGATACCTTTTTTGTGTGTAAAAACTAACTAGTGAACTTTTGCAGTTTTGGAGAAATTTTGCAAATTATCACAAAAACAGGTGCTGCTGGGGATTTTTTTCCCAAAACGTGTTTAGCAAAAATACAATTCTGTTCAAGTAAAAACCTTTTTCAAATCTTGATATATCACCCTGTATTTTTTTTCAATGGTTTTGATGGCCATTTATTTTAATATTTCAACGTAAAGTTAGGCATTTGACCGCTATTAGCGCCACCCAGCTTCCAATCACCCTGTATATTTTACGGTCCGTCGCGAACGTCCGCAACGCACTGATCCAGACCTTAAAATGTATTTCTTCGGGAAAGTTGCTTGTTTTCATACGGCGAATCACTGGGCTTCAGGTTTAGAACACAATGAAATTCTAGGTGTATAAATCATGGGTCTAAAAAGTGCTCCGAAATTCTGTTTTGAAAGAAAATTTTCATTTCTTTTATTCAATAAACTTTCTGCGTAAGGACATTTCTACAAAGAATAAAATCACAGTAATTAATTTTTCTCTTTTTTTAATTTGTGTTTAAAATAAACCAAGCGCGGAAATTATTTACAAATACAATGAACCTAGATTATTTAAACATTTTAGTAGATACGAAGCTAGGTTTACTTCCGATTATTGGATTATCCGATTATTGCATATTTTATACAAGTATAATAATTACTAAACTTATGATTTTCAGAAATCATAATTCACATTTTATACTCTTAGATCCCACCGCAGAATTCCGCACCTATTTCTTTATTTACACTGCTGGCTTTATATCAAAATCAAGCAGAAAATAAATTAAAAAACACTTATTTGTTTATCAAGCATATGAAGTGTAACAACAAACATCACTGAAACAAACCGATCTAAACAAAAAGAAAAACTAACTACGAGTATTATGTTCTCAGTCTGCCCGTACTTTTGAGTCTTTTCAAGCAAAAAAAAGGAGGACCAACGTGCAAACTAATGGTGAAAATTCGATCAATCTGCGTCAATCCACATTTCAAACAATAAAAAGAATAGTGCAGGATTTTACGGTGGTCTCTTACCCTATGAGTTTTTATTTCATACATCTCAAAAAGAAGAACAGTAATGAAACATTGTATTCAATCCCATAAAAAGGGTTATTAAATAAGATGAAAGTATTGCTACGTCTATGTATCGTTGAGGAACATCACAGATATAATAATTAATAGTAACTAGTACGCGTGATAGAGCAAAGGCTCTTATTAATGTCATAAATAAAAAAGGATTAGGGTTGGTGGTCATATACACGAGGCATGCCATCCAAAATGGAGCGAGGAACCTCAAATCGTGTAGAGCGTGCATCATGTATGGTGATTTAGAACGTGCTGTGAGGGGTGAGAAGGACACCAATTTGATAATCAGAAGAGCCGTGTAGAAGTAGAAAGACTCTTGAATGTTTCCTCCTGGAGACTGTTGGTATGCTTTTGGTGCCTTCTTAACACCATCGCCCTTTTTCTTTTTAGCCATTTTTTATAGGCAGCATGGTTTTGTTATAAAATAGTAAATTTATTTCATGATTTGAAATATTTGTTGTTGTTTATTGAGAAAAATCTGTCTACAAATGTAAATGTCTAAATGATGTCGGCTTTCAATTTGACGGATGCTTACAAAGAGATCGGTGTTGATTCTTTACTAAGGGCACAGATAGACATGCTAGTAAAGCATGCTACTACGTAGCATGTGTGTACACGCTTTGCTTGACATAAGCATGCTCATTTCTAGCATGCTTATGTCATTGTCAAAAATTTACCGTCGTTAAATTTTCTAGCAAGCTACCTGCGGCGCGGGTGGAAGGGGGTGTGTTTTGAGCACGTGTGAACAGGTTTGCTTATGAGCATGCTAGTGTCAATCAGTTGAAAGCTGTCACAGGTGTGTATCGCATCAAAATACAAGTAATAGTGTTCTGTGATGAAAATGTCTCTCTGGGGCGACGAAAAAACTATTTTGTTAAGTTGAATTCGAAGGGCCACTTGATTTTCCGTTTTCACTAACGTCTTATAGATTATATTAGCATGCTACTTAATGGCATGTGTTTCAAGAGTATTTGATTTGAGCATGCTTATTTAGTAGCATGCTAGTAACGAGAATGCTTTTTACAAGCAAGTGTAGACAGATAAAGAGCATGCTCGTTTCTAGCATGCTAGTAAGCATGCTCATTTACTAGCATGTCTATCTGTGCCCTTAGATTATTATAATACTAACCATAGAGTAACACGATTTTCGCGGGCTTGCGCGGTTTGACGCGTTGCTCTAAGAATACTAACCAAAGATTTTGGAAACTACGCCAGGGGGCGAGCGTTTTTCTTACGTCAATGATACTAACGTATAAAAAAGATAAAAAGATAGATTCTATTGAGCGTCTATAAACAGGATAGCGGAAAGAAGTTTAAATGTAAATGAAAATACGTGAAATGTACACAGAAAAAAAAGATATCTTGAACCAAATAATATTATTTAAGTTAAGATCTTTTGGGTTTTCGATATAAGGAAACTCGAAAACGTCTTAGATTGAGAAATAAAAAGTTTTGTGTTATAATTCTCCGACCAAGAACTAAATTTCTTATATCAATTTTCAACTGTTATCTTATTGTAAAAACTAAAAGCTATCACAATAAAAACCAAACTTACTTGATTGAAGCATCTATCACACCAAGAATGAAACTAATTTAAATAAAAATTTTGAAGCTCTTTTTTCAAAAAGCTAAATGTGTCACCCCAAGAGCGAAACTAATTTTGTTGAAAAATTTAAAGCTCTTTAAAAATAAAAACTAAAATAAAAGGCTCTTTAAAAAAGCACTTTTTTATCTCTTGTTTTTTCTTTTTATTCCTCTTCTTCTGTTCTCTGCCAGCATTTTTGATATTAGATCTTTTTATTTTTTAACTATTCTCTTTCTACATTTGTTTACATTTCTATTATTTATTAATGTTATCATTAACTATTACATCATTATATCATATCAACTACTATAATTTACCAAAAGTCCTGGGGGTGGCTGGATTCGAACCCGCGTCCATCGGTATCGTAGTCTTTCGCTCTGACCATTAGACCACAGGCTTGATTAGCAAACTAATCGAAATTTTGATACCGTTCCGTCTTTGACACAGTATCTTGTACCCAGCAACAATTATTTGACTTAATATCGCCTTAACTCTTCATTGCATATCTAACTAGGTCTTGAGCAAAACAACAACCATCTTATACTAAGCAAAATGTTATTTGCCTTAATATAGTCTTAACTCTTCATTGCTTACCTAACTATTTCTTGAGCGAAACAGCAACTATCTTATACCAAGCAACATATTATTTGCCTTAATATTGTCCTAAATCTTCATTTAATATTTTTCATAATTCTTAGGCGAAACGATTTATTTTTTCAATGGATTAATATTTTACTTGCTTTAAGATTTTTTTCATTGTTGATGTAAAAAATAAATGGTTTTAATTCAAAACATCAATTTCAAACCTAGTAATAGAATTCTTATTAGAAGAAATCCTCTCTTGATTTTTAAGAATTCGGCATTTTTAATACGTTAGAGTGATCATTTTACTCTAAGAAATTTAACTTTATAATCAAGCAATATCAGTTGAGACATATTGCGTTCTTGTTTTGATCTACGTTTATTTTAATTTTTTTTGCTAAGTATAGAATATTCGATGTTTTTAAACCAACTCCAAAAAAAGAGTTGCGTGGCTGCTGCAATAACGGTTGGCTATAGTGCTTATTAACATAATATACAAAAATAAAGAATAAATAAGTTTCATGACATGTCAGTAAATCTAAAAACCTTTCTATGAGTACCAGGCCACTCAGAAAGTATTGCGAAAAATAGTTTTTATATATGGGAGACTGGCCGGTCAGAATCTTTTTCGAAAATATGATTACTTGTAAGTAAAAATATGTGTGTTCCATTTTCAAAATTTCCCTCCACATTTTTTGCGAGCCAATTCAAAGTATCGTGTCTTACTGAAAAATGGATCTGCGCCGGGAACATTTTAGAGCTATGATTTTTTACGATTTCAAGTGTCGCCTGAAACCGGATGAATCGTTCGATAGACTTCAAATGGCATTTATGGATGAAGGCCCCTCCAAGGCAACCGTGTATCGTTGGTATAACGAATTTAGGCGCGGTCGACCAACCTTGGGGGATGAAGAAAGAAGCGGTCGCCCTTTGACGGCTATTACGGAAGAAAACGTGCTAGCAGTGAAAAATTTAATCCAAGATAATAGGCGAATTACATATCAGGAGATTCAGCACATATTAAAGATTGGATCGGGAAGCGTTCACGAGATTCTACACGGGCATCTTCGCGTGAGGAGGATAGTATCGCGCTGGGTGCCGCACTACCTCACCGACGCTCAGAAGCAGGCCCGGGTGGAATGGTGCCGTGATATGCTGAACAAATTTGAAGCAGGCTCGTCTCGGCGTGTTTACGACATCGTAACAGGTGATGAGTCCTGGATTTATCAATACGATCCAGAAACCAAGCGCCAGTCGACAGTTTGGGTGTTTCAAAATGAACCAACGCCTACCAAAGTGAAGCGATCTCGAAGCGGGGGGAAGATTTTGATCGCCAGCTTTTTTAATTTGACTGGCCACTTGGCCTCAATTCCCTTACGAGATCAAAGAAGCATCAACGCCGAATGGTATACTACCAAATGTTTACCAGAAGTTTTTTCTGTTGTGAGCAACAAGCGACAAAACACAAGGCTCCGCGGACTACTGCTCCACCACGACAATGCGCCTGCACACACCGCGCTCAAAACGAGGGACTTCCTGGACAGCACACCAGTCAAACTCCTGGGTCACCCTCCTTACAGCCCTGATCTAGCACCGTGTGACTTCTTTTTATTTCCAAAAATAAAAAATCAGCTCAAGGGGATACAATTTTCGTCGCCGGAAGATGCGCTGGCTGCGTTCGAGCAGGCTGTAAACGAGGTGTCTACGGCGGACTGGAAAAAGTGTTTTGAAAACTGGTTCAGACGCATGAATCTTTGTATAGAGGCTGGTGGAGAGTACTTTGAAAAGATTTAATAAAAATATATGTACCTGTAGAACAATTTTTTTTAGTGTCGCAAATATTTCTGAGTGTCCCACGTATGTGGATGTGAATTCATTCCGTGCTTGTAAAGAGTCTAACGTCCGTGTGGTGTGGTGTGGTGCCAGTAAAGAATAGTACGGTCAACCGCTTGTCGGTAGAAACTTTTTCAACTCTATTACTACGCCATAAGGTCCAAAAGTGTTTCTACTGATGTGCGGCCGTGTGTACCAAACCATCTTTACCCGTGGGTAGCGTAAGAGGCGACTAAGGGCTTGTGAACCGTAGGAAGGGCAGCAGCATCTTTCTGTGTCTAATACCATCTTACACACTGCGGTTACCAACAACAGCCGGTCGCCAGCCGCAAAGCTTTCAAGCGTGGTATGACTATGGTAAATCCCCTGCTAAGTACCACACGTTTCTGCTGGAGTTCTGGAGGGAGCTTCCTGTCCTGCAATGCACGTTTCATGGGTTGTTATGATAAATGAAATGAAAAGTGTCGAAATAAAAGATTTAGCTCCCATATTTCGTTAAGCAGCTCCGTGCGGTGCCGGCAAAGAATAGTACCGACCCATCTCTACCCGTGGGTGTCGTAAGGAGGCAACTAAGGGTTAATGAATCAGAGGATGGGCAGCAGCATCCTTCTGTGTATCGTATCATCTTACATTCTGCGGTCACCAAAAACAGCCGTCCATGGTGCCAGCCGTAACGCTAACAAGCGTGGTGACTATGGTACTTCCCCTCCACATTGTTTTAGCAAAAGCTGGAATTTTGGAGGGAGTTCCCTGTCCTGTAGTGGACGTTTTCATGGGATGTCATGATGATTTCGTTAAACTTTTCCCGGAAATTTCAGGTAACCTGGCATAATCACCCAGTTATTCGTTTTTATTTTTTTGTATAAATGTTAAAAATTTATCGTTTTATGCCTCACCGAACATTATATAAACATGAAAACGTGAAAGCGGCAAAACCTTAACGAGATAGAATAAACATGTAGGTACTGAGCGGCTTGTGTGGGATTTTGTATTTGTGAGGTACTTTGTCTCGTCATCTTCGTGTTGCTTTTTGCGCCTCTTTTTCATGGCCACGGTATCAACATAATACTGCCTGCATGTTAGGTCTTATCAAGTTAGGTTCTGCATTTATTAATATCAATAGTTGGTTTGTTTTGGTAACCTTCTTTTGGTTTTAATAAGTATAACGTGTAACGAAAAGGTGTGATAATACTGAAGGGTGTGAATCTGCCCATGAAACTGAACAACTTTTCCCTAGGAACATAGGTCGAAATATGAAAAACCAAATTTGATACAATAGTTTCTATGGGAGGTCTAAAATTTATTTTGGTCTAGGACCTATATTTCTTGGAAAAAGTTGTTCAGTTTCATAGGCAGATTCACTCTGTTTAGTATTATCACACGTTTCCGTTACACGCTGTATAAGACCTTTTACTCAGTGGCAACTCTGAAGACAAATGAGACAACTTTTACTTCTGTAATCTCCACTTCGTAAACTTACTATACTTACTAATCTGTGTCCGTAAATCCAGAATAAAATAGTGAAGTCATAGTCAAGTGATGGTATATTCCGAAATAGCCTTCTTCTAAGTGAGATCTATGTCCTCTGGGCTGAGATCAAAAGCTGATTGATAAAAAAATACACTTATCGTATCGAAATCACAGTCGACTTTTGCCAACGGTCCTGAGCAGCCACATATACGTCGTACAAACAAAATAGCTGTCAAAAAAACCGGTCAAGTGCGAGTCGGACTCGCGCGCCGAGGGTTCCGATATACCTATAGTATTTTTGGAAGCAATAAAGTCCATTTTCAGGACCGCAAAACTAAATTTGTTTGTAAAGGTTTTTTGCAGATTTCTGAAAAACTGTGCAACTTAGAAAGATCGTTTTATTTTTGCTGTAAAGTTTACATAAACTTCTGTCAACTGTAATTAATTCAGATTTTCCCTTACTCAAACTTCGGAGATAAGGGGGGGGGGGGGAATGGTATTTTTTTTGACATTTTTCATCATAACTTGAAAACTAAGAAACTTAAAAAAATACAAAAATATATTTTAAAATGTACAAGTAAAGCCCTTTCATATGATACCCCACTCGACCTAGTAGCGACAATTTGAAATTTGGCCCCCCCTATTTTGGCCCCCTTTACATTAATAATCATACTTTTTTCAAAAAATTTTCATGTGCAATTAAGTTGGGCAACTATATTCTAAAACTATTCCAAATTTCAGCTCGATAGCGTAAGTGGTTGCTGAGATATAGAGGTGTGACAGACAGACGGACAGACAGACAGACAGACAGACAGAGCGGCACCATAAGGGTTCCTTTTTTTTACCATTTTGGTATCGGAACCCTAAAAAGGAAGCGGCAATAAAAACCTAAATAAGCAAATGACTACCTGCACATTTTTTCCCCAAGCATATTACGGTAACGTTAGCTTGTTGACATGTGCCAGCTCGATGGAGAACCATCAGATAAGGAAGGGCTCTGATGAACGTACTCGTAGGACATATTCGTAAGACAAATGACGTCACAAAAGCTATCGAGTTTCTTTACTGACATTACAGCTCTCTTCAAGTCCTTTAATACTACAATCATCAGTGGATGTGTTGTTGTATCTTTGTTTATCACTTTTTGAGTATTGTACATATATACAAGGTTTAACAGAAATAATATATCTACCCTGAGGGATGTGATTCTGTCCATAAAATTGAACAACTTTCCCAAAAGAACAAAGGTCGAAATACAAAAAAAAATTGACCTCCCATACGAAATGCGCTATCAGCTGATTTAGTTTCTATGGGAATTCAAAAACTATTTTTCGTATTCGAGCTAAGATTTTAAGAGATTTACAGGAGCTGTAACGTTAAAGTCTCTTTGAGCAACTGGCTGTTAGACTCGCGAGATTTTAATAAACTTCTGCGTGACTGCGCGTCTATAACTAAGACGGTATTTTTACCTTAGTGGTACAGAACCCTCAGTCCGACTCGCACTTTGACGGTCTTTTTAATGTCCTTATTTTTGCTCAACATAATATTTTTGGAATGTTTTTGCTGATAAGTCCATATTTCAGCGATCGCTCTAGGGAAGTAAATCTGTCGGATGTTGTTGATAAATGGCTTTATAGGCTTTTCTATACAGGGTGGAAAAAGTTAACCATTGACATAACCAAGGATCAGTTATCATAATCAAAAACTTAGCAGTAGTTCCAAAGGGACTTGAGTAAAATAACTTTGTTTGTGAAAATGCGATTTCCCAAAAATTCTCAATATTCTTCGTAAGCTTAAGAGCAATACTCCCATAAAATTTGCAGCTATACAAGCTCGTGAATAAAATGTGCATTCCTTGTAGATACACCCAGTCGTTACACCAGTAGTAACGATAAGGAAAACCCTTACCTTATCTAATAAGCTAAAAAGAAAAAACCTAAAAAGCTTACTATAGATTAGATGACTATATCAATTACAAGGAGGTATGGTGCTCTGATATTCCAGCGAAACACAAGAAACACTTTGTAAAAAGCCGACTCTTAAAGTAGGCCGTGCTGCAGTGGTTTCTTGCCGTTTCTTTTACGTTGCTATAGCATGATCCGAAACGGCGTAGACTCGCTTTGATCATAACATGCCATTAAACGTCCACTACAGGACAGGGAGCTCCATCCGGAATTCAGCTTTTGCTGGAAAAAATGTGAAGGGGAAGTATCATAGTCACCTCGCTTGTTAGCATTACGGCTGGCACTATGGACCGCGGTTGTAGGTGACCGCAGTAAGTAAGATGTAAGATATAAAGGAGGATACTGCTGCTCATCCTCCAGTTAACCCTTAGTCGCCTCTTACGACACCCACGGGTATGTAAGGGTTGGTACTATTCTTTGCCGGCACCACACGGGGCGTGCTCAGTTAACGAAACTGAACAACTTTCCCAAAACAATATTCATGGTAAATGAAAATTTTCGCATTTTTTATTTTGGGTTCGATCCACGACCAGATAAACATAGTGTTTCATAGGACTTGTATTATGTCTGTGCTATCAATCTATTTATGTCTGTAGCATGTCACGTTTGAAAGGTGCGCTTCAGTACCAGGACAAAAACGAGTGAAAAGAGATAGGCACGGTCATCATACATCATCATCATATCAGCCGAAAGACGTCCACTGCTGGACATAGGCCTCCCCTAAAGAACTCCATGACGACCGGTCCTGCGCTGCTCGCATCCAGCGGCTTCCCGCGACCTTGACCAGATCGTCGGTCCACCTTGTGGCCACCTTGTGGTCCACCTTGTGGCCTGCCAACGCTTCGTCTTCCGGTACGTGGTCGCCACTCTAGAACCCTCACGCCCCATCGGCCATCGGTTCTTCTTGCGATGTGCCCTGCCCACTGCCACTTCAGTTTAGCGATTCTCAGGGCTATGTCAGTTACTTTAGTTCTAGGCACGGTATCATTACATTATAAGGAGTTATGACCAGCATTTGGCTGAAAGAGTGATAGGGTCTGATACTCATACATCCAGGGATTGCCTTGTTTGGGATAAGATGAGTTTGAGTAAAATGTTCATTATACTTTTTGACGATTCTTATTTTCATCCCATTGGTACTTAAAGGGCCTTCACAAGTTGTATTAAAACGTTTTTGCGTTCATAAAAATCAACAAGCCACTTCTTTTCGCCAATGTTTCTCAAAAAATATCGGCCTATTTTGCTCCATCCTGTAGATATAACAGGAGGTCCATGAGATTGAAATTTATTATTTCGTAAGTGATTTAAACATGGCGTCATGCAAGCATTTTTATATCGATTCTTTATTTTATCTGTTTTACCTGACTAGTATAGAAAAACCGGCCAAGTGCAAGTCGGACTCGCGCCCCGAGGGTTCCGTACCACCACGTAATCATAATTGTATTAGTTGAAATTTCAGCAAGTTAATGTGCTAGATTTTTTGAGTCTTACACGCGCTTGACCAAATTTTATTATTTGTGGTTTATTTATAGTAGCTTATGAACTATAAACATACCAATTTTCAAGTTTGTAAGTGTTCCCGTTTTTAAAATAGAATCCAACTTGACCCCTCTCTTATATGAATGTTCTTGAAACGGGAGCTCCACAATTGGTTACCATTAGTTGTGAGAAAAAATGTAATATTTAATGATTTCAGACTTTTCCCATTATTTGTACTGTGAGACCTAGCTTCTTGCCAAATTTCATAATTTTAGGTCAACGGGAAGTACCCTGTAGGTTTTGCTTTTTTGCATAAATGTATGGAGATGAGGACAAAATGCCATATCTTTTGATTGCGTCGTTGTAAAAAATTGAAATTTTCAGATCTTGTGTGGTTCATGGACCCTAATATATGGTATCAATTTCAACCTGATACCTCTACCTGTTCGTGAGATAAAGGGTCTTGACAGACAGACGGAAAACAAAGTGATCCTATAAGGGTTCCGTTTTTCCTTTTGAGGTACGGAACCCTAAAAACAATGCTGATTCAAAATTTTGCCTGTCACACGTGTATATCTCAGCAACCACTCAAGCTATCAACTTGGAATTTGGAATAGTTTTAGAATATGATTGGCCAACTTTATTGCAAATGAAAGAATTATAAAAATATTATAATTATTGTAAAGGGTGCCCAAATGAGAATTAAAAATTTTCATTTTTCATTTTAAAAGTCCAGGGACTTGTAAATTCCAATTTTTTGGGGTTCCGTACCTCAAAATAAAAAAACGGAACCCTTATAGGATCACTTTGTTGTCCGTCTGACTGTCTGTCTGTCTGTCTGTCAAGACCCTTGTTCTCAAGAACGGGTTGAGGTATCAGGTTGAAATTGATAATGAATGTTAAGCTCCATGGACCACACAAGATCTGAAAATTTAAATTTTTTACAACTACGCAATCAAAATATATGGCATTATATGTCCTCATCTCCATATATTTATGCAAAAAAGCAAAACCTTCAGGGTACTTCCTGTTGACCTAAAATTATGAAATTTGGCAAGAAGCTAGGTCTCACAGTACAAATAAAGGGAAAAGTCTAAAATAATTAAATATTAAAATTTTTCTCACAACTAATAGTAACCAATTAAGGTGAGCTCCCGTTTCAAGGACTTGTCTATGAAAGAGGGGTCAAGTTGGATGGTAGCGGAGTTTTAAAGTCAAAGAGCAAAAGCTTTTAGTATATCATATGGTAGATAGGTACGGAACCCTTAGGGCGCGAGTCCGACTCGCACTTGGCCGGTTTTTTTTTACAATCTTAGTTTTAAAGTTATGATGAAAAATGTCTAAAATTTTCATTCCCCGCAATTCCTGCGAAGGTTAGAAAAGGAAAAATCTGAAATAATTACGGTTGACAGACGTTTATGTAAACATTACAGGAAAATTAAAACGATCTCTCCAAGTAGCACAGTTTTTTAGAAATCTGCAAAAAACCTTTACAAACAAATTTAGTTTTGCTGTCCGGAAAGTGGACTTATTACTTCAAAAAATCGGACCCTTGGCGCGCGAGTCTGACTCGCACTTGAGCGATTTTTCCACATTGCGCTACTTTGTGAAGCGATGTTGTTTAACTGAAATTATTAAGTGAGACAAGAATCATCATCATCATCATATCAGCCGAAAGAAAAGTCTAGTGCTGGACATAGGCCTCCCCTAAAAATCTCCATGACGACTGGTCCTGCGCTGTTCGCTTCCAGCGGCTTCTTGCGACCTTGACCAGCTCGTCGGTCCACCTTGTGGGGGGCCTGCCAACGCTTCGTCTTCCGGTACCCGGTCGCTACTCTAGAGACAACAATATTCATAGAATATTCTAATATGAATAAATAATACTTAGACTTCGATTATTATGAAATCCTTTTTCTTTCTACTGTTAAAAACATCTTTATCAATGGACATTTTATTCTACAGGCTGTAAGGGACGGTGTACCGAAAACTGAAAAGGCGGCGTGCTCAGTCAACGATACTGAATTTATACAAATTTCCCAAAGCAACATTTTTGGGAAATGAAAAAAAAAATTTGACCTCGCCATACAAACAACTCACTCTGATCGAACAGTTTGTATGGAGAGGTAATAATTATTTCATTTACCAAAAAAAAAAAAATTTTTCTTTGGGAAAGTTGTTCAGTTTCGTTGACTGAGCACACCCTTTCAGTTTTCGGTACACCGTCCCTTAAACTCTGTATAAGCCATTGTTTTCTTGAGGGTTAAAAGCAAGTACAGTCCGTCATATACATAGTCTGTATGAGCTAGTAAAGTGTAAAACGTCTCCCAGTCGACTACACTAGGCGGGTTAAAAAAACGGTTACGTTTTACAAAAATCAAGAAATCTTTAAAAATCCAATGTTTTAGTTAAACTTTATTTGCGAAAGTAAATTTTTTTTAATTGTGAATTGATCAATAATAAATCCTAAGAACGAAAATTCTCCTAAAATCCGTATGTCTCTGGTGTGACTGCAAACATCTGATGATGTTTCCTAATCGAGTGATTAGCAAGAACAACAATTCCCAAGGCGAGCACTCAGAGCAAGTCTCTGTCTCCACTGCGCCTGATCAATAATAATCGGATTAACGTCGTGCGTAGGTTTTCTAAACCATCCGGATTTTCCTCCGGCCCAATTATACCGACTTTTAATGACAGGATTTGTTTTTGATCCTGTGTTGAAACGTGCGCTGCGGGTGAAATATCATCCGAATTTCTAGTTTTCGAAATTATAATTATTCTAGTTTTGAGTTAACCAGTTTGTGGCGAATGCCCTTATATTTCTTTACAGATTACGAAAACACACGACGCAAGGTTAAATGGTTTCTGAAGTGCTTATTTCGAGCTTCGTGTCCAGTTTCAAAAGATTCAAATTCAAACTCTAAATATTTTATTTATTGTTGGATATCAGAATATCTTAATGACGTCAGCTAAACTACATCGCTTCACAAACAAAGTGGCGCCATGGTGGGAAAAAAAGAAACGAAAATAAAAACGAATGGACATGTTTCACTTCTTTCTTACTTATATCCTGACATAACATGTCCATCACAGAAACGTGTCTTTCGACTCGTTGAAGATATCTGGCTTAAATTCTAAGGGTGGGCGTAGGCTGAGTCGCAGGTGGTGCAGCGCAGGGAAAAACGCGTCTTCCCTTTCGCTTTACTATGAAGAAAACTAAAAGATAGAAATACTGTACGTTGCTACACTGCGCCATCTGCGTCCCAGCTTACGCCCACCCTAAAGAGTAAACATAAATATTCTCAGATATTAGATCTTTTATCTGTTGTTTTTAGGGTTCCGTACCTCAAAAGAAAAAAACGGTTATAGGATCACTTTGTTGTCCGTCTGTCTGTCTGTCTGTCTGTCTGTCTGTCAAGACCCTTTATCTCACGAATGGGTAAAGGTATCAGGTTGAAATTGATACCATATGTTAGGATCCATGAACCACACAAGATCTGAAAGTTTCAATTTTTTACAACGACGCAATCAAAAGATATGGCATTTTATGTCCTCATCTCCATACATTTATTCAAAAATGAAAAACCTACAGGGTACTTCCCGTAGACCTAAAATTATGAAATTTGGCAAGAAGCTAGGTCTCACAGTACAAATAATGGGAAAAGTCTGAAATCATTAAATATTACAACTTTTCTCAACTAATGGTAACCAATTGTGGTGAGCTCCCGTTTCAAGAACATTCATATAAGAGAGGGGTCAAGTTGGATGGTTGCTGAGGCGATTTTTGTTTTAGTTCTATTTAAAAACGGGATCACTTACAAACTTGAAAATTGGTATGTTTATAGGGCATAGGCTATAAAATAACAACAAATAATAAAATTTGGTCAAGCGTGTGTCGGACTCAAAAAATCTAGCACATTAACTTACTGAAATTTCAACTAATACAATTATGTTTATGTGGTGGTACGGAACCCTCAGTGCGCGAGTCCGACTCGCACTTGGCCGGTTTTTTTCTAACAATCAAGAAGACTTCTACCTGTTTAGTTAGTTTTTGTCGTCATAGCTTATTTTCTCTATGAGGTGCAGCTTTTACGTTCAGGTAACTAAACATGTAGGTATTACGTGGTATTTCTAATGACGTGTTCTCATTGTCAGGATGGTGGACAGCTTAACTAAACCAGGGGGTTGATTGTGCTAATTTGATCGGTATTACTAAACAAAAACGTATGCCTAAAATATTTGTAGCCTTAGCTTAGAATTTTAAGCAAACTTTTTTATTTTGGATATATCGTTCAAATTACCAAGTTCACACCCTTTTTACTGAAGCGATGGTACGAATTTCGCCAATATACGATATCGGATCGAAGTAGCGGACAGCTACCCTAATGGATTGGTTAAACATGATTAGCCTTGTTGTATTTGCAGACACTCGTTAACGGTTCGATCGCCCGCTATGTTTACTAGCAACTATACCCGCTATTATTATTTCATCTGTAAACGCAATGCGTGAACTTGTTTTCGTCAATAGTGCTCTGAAAGTAGGGCTTGGTTTTTTGTTAAAAATAAAATAAATAAAATAAAATAAAATCAATTTATTTCGAGCATTGCCCATAGCGTGTTAGTATGTTCTTATATCTATATTAGTAATTATTAAAATCTAAAACCCTATAACTAATTTTAGTTTCTTTGGCGAGGTGGACGCGGGTCCAGTGCTGCATGATAGCACTGTCCACGTCCAGTCTCGCCGCAACAGTCTGCAGGAGGCTGTTGGAGCTGCCCCGCACCCGATGGATCAGGGATGCTATGCGTTTTCTTACGATAGCTGAGAAGCTATCAACACCAGCTTCCGCTAGCATCCCCGAGGCACTGCAGTGACGTCGCAGCCCCATCAGCCCCCGAAAGGCATTATTGTACTGCGTGCGCAGAGCCCTGTAAGCTCCTTGGGTGTAATTTGTCCACAGGCTGCACGTGTACAGAGAGTTACAATAGGCTTTAAAAAGTGTAACCTTTACCTGTTGTGTACAACGTGCGAACCTGCGGGCAAGCATATTCGCCCTAACGCACAATGCCCTGCGCTCCCGCTCTATATCTAAATCATCTTTGAGCGATTCGTTGACCCAATGTCCCAGGTACTTAAAGCTCTGCACTTGTTTGAGAGGAGCGCCATTAAGCCTAACAGTTGGAACTTTGTAGGTCTTATTTTTAGCTTTGAAAACAAGCAGCTCACTTTTAGCAGTGTTGTACCGGAGACCGTGGGCCAACGCATACCGCTCACAGATGCTAATAAGCTTAATTAAAGCACTGATCGATGGACACAGCAGCACCATGTCATCGGCGTAACTTATGTTGTTGACAAAGGTGCCGTCAATAGAACAACCGACGCCGGCGCCGCTGAGCTCACCGATCAGTTTGTTCATATACAGGTTGAAAAGTGCTGGCGAGCTTATCCCACCTTGCCTCACTCCACTTTCCAACCTGTACATGCTCGAAAGCTCTCCTGACCACTTAACATAATTCTTTTGATGAGAGTACCAGTACTTCAATACCGAAATATACTCATGAGGCATATCGGTGTCATCATACAGCTTTTTCCACAGGACTTCATATTGAACTAAGTCAAATGCTTTTGACAAATCTAAAAATACAGCATATACAGGTGTTTCCCGCGAAGTATAGTACTGGACAGTCTGCTTGAGGCAAAGAACTGCAGCTTCGGTAGAAAGACCGGGTCTAAAGCCAAATTGTGCATCGTGTAGCTTTACACGAGTTTGCAGCTGTTGGTCAAGCAGTCTGTCCAGCACTTTAGCGACAGTGGTTGCTAAGGATATTGGCCTGTAATTTGATTTGTCACCAGTATTACCTGTTTTATTTTTAGCAATAAGTACGACTAAGGTTTTTAACATGTTGTCTGGTAAGTAGCCGTGGTTCAAGCAAAGAGAGAAAAACATTGCTAAAACTCGAGGTAAATGCACACCCGCAAACAGCAGGTGTTCAACACTTAAATGATCGTGTCCAGGAGATTTCCCTCGACTCATCTTCTTCAGCACAGTTTTTATCTCCTTTGCTGTAATCACCGCCGCCTTTTTACCTAGACAGTTATCATTACTGCCACTAGAAACATCCGCAGAGTTGGCAAAACCTACTGGTGGCTGTACCCGAAAATGCTCTTTGAACATTTCCGCTATCTTCGAAGGTTCATTTAACCCCTCTACACTCACTGGAATACTTGGCTTTGGGTTAAGCCTTTTTGTGTGTTTCCAGAAACTCGAAAACTTTTTATGTGAGTGATGCATACCTAAAATGTCCATTTTAATTTGTTGTGCATTAGTTTGACACCATTTTAATTTGGCTTTGAAAACGTTTCTAGAAACACACATCTTAGTATACACATACCCCTCCCGCGGTTTGTTGTACAGAACCCAGTATTGAAACCATACACGCGCTTCACTATGCGCGGCCTTCACGTGTTTATTCCAGCCACAAACATATTTCTTTTTGTTGCTATGTTTTCTCATATTAAAGCTGTATACGGAGGCCTCCTTTAAAACGTTTACAACACGATCATACAAATTTACTAAAACATGACTGTGATTAGGGTCCCTACACATTGAATAGGCACACTCTGAACACTCAGACGGAAAATCAATTAGTTTTAGCTTGTCATTACAATATTCGGTATACTTTGAGACCTGAACTTCATCCCTTTCTCCCCATAAAATAGCATTAATGTTATAACTGTTGTAAACAGTTTTCGCTCTAAGTATATTGAGGTTACACTGTATTTCTAAGGGAAAGTGGTCTGACCAAAACACATTATAATTAATTGACACACTTTCAATTGTATTCCTAGCCGCCTGGGTTACAATACAATGATCAAGCCAGCTACTAGTTCCATGACTGTCGCTCTCATAGGTGTAAGAGCCTGAATCTAAACCTAGTAATTCCAAGTCCACACAAATCCAGTCCTGGTCAGAGCAGAACTCTTGTAGTTCATTACCAAAACGTCTACCCGGGTGCGCATTAAAGTCCCCAAGGATATAACTATACTCAACATCACAGTTCTCAATAATGGCGTTTATTTCACTCAAGCAGTGTGTAAACTCCACTAAATGCATAGTGTCATCAGTAGGCATGTACACAGAGAACACTAGAAATGAACAACCCGCTATAGATATCTTTACGGCTACGAGCCTATCACTAGCGCACGGCACTACCGTTACGGAACGAAATACATTTTTCCGCCAGAGAATAGCGGTTCCACCGAATGGACGTCCACGGAGGATTCCCGCTGATGTATCGACAGCCGATTTCCCAGTGTAGTCAAAGTCCCTGTCAATGGTGCCCAGCAATGGGATGTCGTGCGGCAGGAGAAAAGTTTCTTGAAGGGCAATTAAGTCTGACGACTGACACAATGATCTAATACAGTCAATAGACCTAGCCATCGACCTACAGTTGAAAGTAGTAAACTTCGTCATGTTATTATTATCCATTATTTATTTATATTATTCTTCTCAAAATTACTACTTACGTTTCTAGGTTTCCTCTTGAAATCAATGAAACGTCTAAACGTCACTCCTCCAGGCCACAAACCGTCATTTAAAAATAACGATAACTTACTTTTCGGCACATAAACAATGTAGGCGTTGTATTGTTTTTGTTCTTTGGAATTCACTTTTCTCAAGTTAACATTGACCTGTGTTTTGCTGTTAATATATTTGGTAATGTCTACCTCCTTTGCGTTTCGGTCCACATTGTTGATAAACAAAGGTATTTTTATATCTGCAGCCTTAAACTTTTCCTCTGGGTTCGTAGAGGCTTTTCCTTGGACCACATCAAAACGGTTGCTATGCCTTTTACGCTGAACAAGTATCCAGTCCTCATTAGAAGACCCTTTCTTCGATTTTCGTTCACAATTTTCACCCACGATCTCAGCTATCGTCTTAGGTTTCGTTGTTAACTTCGGCGTAGAAGAATGCACCTTATTACTTGTACATACAGTCTTCTCCGTAGCCGGAATATCAGCGCTGCCCTTATCGCTCGGGATCGATGCTCTCGGTGATTCACACGAGCGTGAGCGAGATGGAGAACGCTGTGTATCCGAGCAGTTAGCTGACTCACGATTTCGCTGCATTTGTGCGGGTGGTGAAATGTGCGGTAGGCCATACGGGCCGCTGTCAAGACAAAAACTATTTGGACAACCACCGCCTCTTTTAATATTTACGTAACGAGCTGATCGGTCGATAATTGAAGCCTGTTTAAAAGTTATCAATTCAGCTTTGACATCCATCAGTTGATTTTGAGTAGCATACGTGTCCTTGATTATTTGTAGCTCGTTTTTTAGCACTATTATGTCCTTAAGCAGTCTTGATGCGTCAACATGATCGAACGTTAACGGTGGCAATTTTTGTAATTCTTTAGCCACGAACACCGGCAAATCATCTGGATGCGTTTCCTTAAATACAGCTACGACTACTGTTAAAAATTAGCTAATATTTTTGACACTTTTGATACCTCAGACAATTAGAACAAGACTGTTAAAAATTTATGACACATAGATAGATACCCTTATACCTATTCAAACTCTTGAAACATTAAAAGATTAAAAAAAAAATATTTTCACCTCACAAGCTCGGAAAACTTTGCTTTACCGGTCCAAATCTGCAAATAAGGGTCTTTTTTTGCTTCTAGCGTGGAAAAGGATTTTGAAATTTAAATCGGTCAAAGTCTGCGTGGAAAAGTCGTTTTTGGCCGCTAGCGTGGAAAATCGCGCGTTGTTACCATTTTTAGGGTTCCGATACCAAAATGGTAAAAAAAGGAACCCTTATGGTGCCGCTCTGTCTGTCTGTCTGTCTGTCTGTCTGTCCGTCTGTCTGTCACACCTCTATATCTCAGCAACCACTTATGCTATCGACCTGAAATTTGGAATAGTTTTAGAATATAGTTGCCCAACTTAATTGCACATGATTTTTTTTTGAAAAAAGTATGATTATTAATGTAAAGGGGGCCAAAATGGGGGGGGGCCAAATTTCAAATTGACGCTACTAGATCGAGTGGGGTGTCATATGAAAGGGCTTTACTTGTACATTTTAGAATATATTTTTGTATTTTTTTATATTTCTTAGTTTTCAAGTTATGATGAAAAATTTCAAAAAAAATACCATTCCCCCCCCCTTATCTCCGAAGTTTGAGTAAGAAAAAATCTGAATTAATTACAGTTACCAGAGGTTTATGTAAACTTTACAGCAAAAATAAAACGATCTTTCTAAGTTGCACAGTTTTTCAGAAATCTGCAAAAAACATTTACAAACAAATTTAGTTTTGCGGTCCTTAAAATGGACTTTATTGCTTCCAAAAATACTATAGGTATATCGGAACCCTCGGCGCGCGAGTCCGACTCGCACTTGACCGGTATTTTCTAACTGCTGTGAGGTGGAAAATTGCGTATTTCTCTCGGCAGTAAAGTTATTTTGCGTCTTGTGCCTTGAAATTCTCTGTACGCTCAGGATTCTTCTTTCGAACAACTCGCTTCGCTCGTGGCTCAATCCAAGTCGTCTATATAGGCTATATAATTATTATTATGGCGTATACTATAGGACAAGTACAACCGAATTATTATACTATGCTAACAAAATAATTTAAATGATGATGCGAAGATGACCTTCTAACAAAATAAACAAATCTAAACTCAACATGTATGTATGTACGAGTAAATTCATTAAACTTTCTGTGTAACATAATTCTAACTTACTTGAATTGTTTGGTGGTAATTAGATTTTCCATACTTTGTAACTCGTAACCGAACTTCCTTCCAAACTTCTTAAACATGTATGAATAACTTTCATTTCATTTGTGTTACAATGTAGGTGGTAGGGCTTTTGTGCAAAGTTCGTCTAAGGAAGTACCACCCCCTTGCGTTCTTCTGCCGTCTTAGCTCTCAGGGTGGGTAACGCGCTTTGCTGTCTTATTAGTGTCAAATTATTTCTCAATAAGACAGTGGGTGTCATGGGCGGTGGTGATCACTAAGGTGGCCCACCTGCTCGTTTGCCCACTTGTGATAAAAAAAATACGGACGGACAGACAGACAGACATGACGAATCTATAAGGGTTCAGTTTTTTGCCATTTGGCTACGGAACCCAAAAACGATGTATGGTTATAATATGTAATCAACTCAATCATTGTCTTGTCGTTTGTTTTTAGGGTTCTGTACCCAAAGGGTGTCAACGATACCCTATTTCTTAGCCTACGTCATCTGTGTGTCTGTATGTTCAGCCTTTAAGGGGCTGATAAGAGCTAAATACGCCTCACTTGAGCAGGTTTTTAACGAAAAGTGATGAATATATGGCCGTTAAAAAAAATTATGTGATAATTAAGCATTTTTCCAAGAGTACGGCCGACTCCGAAACACGATTAAATATATTTTGTACGCCATAAAAAATCCAAAGTTACCTCTGCTATTTGCTTTTAAACCGTTTTTCTTAAGTATCCATTAATCTATGATGCCAAAACTTTTACACATTATTTAATACATTATGAATAATAATATAGCTATTTGATAATTCATATAATGGGTTACAGATTTTGAACAAATGCAAAAATGAGCGAAAAACGTAAAACAGCGCGAATCCGCTCCGTTCTAGCACGCGCATTCTGCCCTTTGTTAGAAAGGGACGTAATTCAGCTCTTAACAGCCCCTTACAGTGCTCCGTAGTAGCTATATGGATTTTTACCATTCCTGTACTATTAAACGAGCAATATTTGTATACACCGAGGTAACGGAATAAGCGAAACTGTCAATTTCACGGGTTTTGATAAGGCAATTTTTTTTTTTTTTTTTTTTTGCCGCTTCTAAATATTTCGGTGGTGACTGCACACTTGTGTCCCGCTAAATGAACATTTTCTCTCACGACCTCAGCTTGGCTGGAAGAAATCTCTTGTAGAGATAAGCCCGCCTTTGTAAATGTCCTCTTGTATTTAATTCTCTGTATGTTAATTGTGCATTAAAGAATATAATAATATTACTCGATGAAGTGGCGCGCGGTGCTTGAGTGGTGAGGAAGGGCGTGGCGTGTGCGGACGCGCCATGATAGGTTAAAAATCTACTAAAACAACGAGGAAACTTTTGAATAACAATATCTGGAAATTAAATTTTTTTTAAAAAAAATTTACGGGAATAGATTTATTTTAATAAAAATCAGTTGGGGTGCATGAGGGTTTCGCTTATTCCATTAACGCTAGGAGATTTCTGGGGGAAAAATCGATGTAGCTGGGTCTCATGTCTGGGAAAATTTGTTTTGTCCATATTTTTGAGCATTTCTTAAAAATAGCGCGTTTCGGAAACCCTTCAGCGTCATATGTTGGGCTTTGATTAAGAGTAAAGCTCGGTCCCCCAGGTGCTAGTTCAAAATATGAGTTATTATGGCGGATTACCTAACACTAAGTATAAGTAAGTTGTTGTAATAATTGGTGAAACAAAATCCTCAAAGAAAATAAAAAATATTTGGTGAAATAAAATCCTCACGGCTCCGCTGGCTGGGCCACGTTGAGAGAATGGCAGGGGATCGAGCCGCAAAGAGGGCGTATCAAGGCAAACCATCGGGACGCCGCCGGCCTGTTGGCAGGCCAAGATACCGATGGAAGAATGAAGTCGTGAAGGATCTTAAAGAGGAGTGCCCGACTGGATGGAATTGGCACAGAACAGGGAAGCGTGGCTTACTTTAATGTCGGAGGCCAAAAACCACTTTGGTTCACTGAGCCAAAAAGAATGAATGAATGAAGCTAACACATAGTAAAATAAAAAAATAAAGAAAGGGGAATCCCCGTCACCATATAAATTACTACGCTACGCGTCTCCCATAAGGCGATCTGTATTCTATACTAAATTCAAATTACTTGCATTCTTATGCGGGATATAAAATGCTGTTAAAAAACGAGTGTATAATGTTATTTTTAGTTTATCTGATTATTACAAAGATACAGCTAATGCACCGAAACTCGTACTACAGTATAGATCGCACACCCACACAGGTAATTGAACCAAAAATTGTTAACAAAAGCTAATACTTTCGGTGCATAAGCTGTATCTTTGTATTATACAACTAATGCACCGAAATAAAATTGTAGTATAAACTCGTTTTCAACAGCATTTTATGTCCCGCATAAGAATGCGAGTCATTTGAATTTAGTATGGAAAACGGATCGCCATAAGCCGTCTTTTTATAAGACCTCATAAAAAGTTAATTAAATAGCTGTATATCATAATTTAAATGTGTAATTGCCCCATGAATACCACATTTATGTCACCACCCACCACGACACTAACTTCGCATATTAAATATCAACATTAGATGCGGTTCGTATGTATATTACCATTATAAATTGAGTCAACCGAGGGTAGAATATTATTAACACGATATTCTGTAGTTAGAGGAATATTTACACGACCGACTAATTTCATGTCGTTATAGATGCGGTATAATTCTAGTTATTTGTAACATATTCTTATTT
Organism: Athrips mouffetella; assembly: GCA_947532105.1. NCBI lineage: Eukaryota > Metazoa > Arthropoda > Insecta > Lepidoptera > Gelechiidae > Athrips > Athrips mouffetella. The sequence continues at coordinate 29,877,094 of OX383963.1, forward strand.
CTTGTGTTTGTATTTACTTGTATTTCTTTATGTGTGTGTTGCCTACATTTTTGTATTGTTTTTTATGTGAAATTTTATAAATTGATTTTTGGATCGTTACTTATACAAACCTTTTTATAGTTTACAACAAGACAGACTTCATATTGTTTCGTCCAAAGGTATTTTTCTATACAAAGTTACATCTCACACAAATCTCTATTTTAACAGGTCGGGCCCTGAGACAAGTGGCATTCTAGTATCGCAATCGCTATAGAATAGAATAAAACTCTATGGGTTTGACATTAGCTGTCACGTGACATTTCGTTAGCTAATGTCAATCCCATACATGTTCATTCTATTCTACTGGCGTTTGCGATAGTAGAAAGTCACTTGGCTTCAGGCCGAATAGTTAAACAGATCAATCACATAACCCTCTTTTAAGCTTCGCTGCAGCCAGTTAAGAGTTAACTAGACAGGCTTTGCTAAAACTTTTGTTATCTTCTAACAAATCGAGATGAAAAAGTTCACAAAGATATCAAAATGTTGCGACGGGTTTTTCCAAGTTTTAGCGTCGTCTAAGCTGAGAAGTTGATCCTTTTCGATTGGACTAACTTTTGTCACTTTAGTTCAAAGTTTAGTAAGTTAAAAGTATTATTTCTAGGAATAGAGATTTTGAATTAATAATTAAATAAATTTAACAGCAATGTCAAACGGCTATATCAAAGATTTATAATTGAGTTTTTCAGTACTTTTTAGTATTGTACAAATTTTTCGTATGAACATGTATATTATTTTAACTTAACAGCATTATTATTCTTTGTAGAATTATGATTCAAATTATATACATTATACTTGGACATCTTGACAATTTATGTAAATTTGAAATTGATAATGTGTAATGATCAAATCAAATCTAATCTATCAGAAGACTTAAAAAGTTTATTCCCACGTCTAAAAATTACATTGACAATTCATTCACATGAAGGTAGGTAGAACGCTTCCGTGCTTCGGAAGTCACGTTAAGCCGTTTGTCTCGGCTATTGTCAATGATAGTAGTCGCTAAGCCAAGTCAGTGGCCATTCGGCGGCTTGAAAACTCTGACAGCCAGGTAGGCCACTAACCTGGCAAAGTCTAATCTAGGGTTGGGACTGGTTTCCCCTCTGGGTTGCGGAGGTCAGATGGCAGTCGCTCTGTGTAAAAACTAGCGCCCTCATCAAATCCAACCATTGTCTAAAATAGAATAAGGCTAGGGAAATAATATCAGTAGGTATATTACAAGTTTATTTTAGCGAATCAAACAATAACCGTAACATATACACGTTTTACTTAACTTGTTTACTATTATTTATATTCTGTGGTTCTACTTATGTATTAAGAATCAACTGACACCTGTACAAAGAGATGGCCGGGGTCCCATAGTAATTTGAAACTTCTCCTTTCAAACGTTGCAGAATTTAATAAGTGTTCAAATGTAAAATTACGTGTTTCTCCTGGTATGTTCAAAACGGTATCAAATGTTATTTCTAATAGCACTGGGAATTACAGTTTATACAGGCTATCACAAATTTCGATTGGATTTGTATTCATACGGAAGCCAGAAGTAATTTATGTTGATAACTGTCATAATTGCTTGATTTCTCACGAGGATTCCTCGGTCAATAAATAGGTACTCGTACAAAGGGAGTATTGCGCTTTTGGTAGTCACCCTAACGTAAAGACATAGCAAAAGCTTGGAAATAATGCAGATTTGGTATTGAAGGGGAATGAAGAAAACTGGACTGAAATAGTACATTAACATGCACGTGCGCTATTTTCGATATTACTCCCGAGGCTCAGAAATTGCAGCCCGAGCCGCAGGCGAGGGCGTAGTGGAGCCGAGGGTGTAATCACTAAAGCGCACAAGCTTCATACGACTTTTTTCAACACATTTGCGAATAAAAACGAATCAAATTTGCTTACCTTTTTTTCCAAAGGAAATTTCGTAGACGTTCTCCTCACATTTCTACGTCACCCGATACTACGGACTTGTGTTTTTTGTTGAAGTATTTTCGACGTTCTACATTAATTACTGTTTTTTTATTTGTATAAGTCATTTTTTTAATAATTAGATTAAACACATTTCACAACAAGAAATATTTGTTTAAATGGCGCGCTTATTACTTTTTCGAAGACACAGTTTACACATGCGCGTGCAGGAGACAATGGCTACACTACCAAACAGCCTACTTTTTAAATTATTTTAAAATTTAATATTTTGTTACTTTAAAGACAAAGTTAGTTGATTAAAATCAATATTTTCGTTTAATTAACGTTTATTTATCATATTATCAAACAAAGTTTCTTAATGCATTAAACTATTATGAATTTTATAGATATAGAAACTCTTTGCACCTTGCCGCTATAAAAAAAAAACACTAACCTGCCAAACAGCTTACTCAGCAAGGAGGTCTTTGTTGTGAGGCTTACTCCCTTGAATTATTTAAAATTGAATATTTTGTTACTTTAAACACAAATTTGTAGTGAGCTGGTTGATAAATATAAGTATTTCCATGTAATTAACATTTATTTATCATATTATCGAACACAGTTTATTTATTCATGAAAATATTATGAATGTTATAGATATAGAAACTCCTTGCGTCATGCCGATTAAAAAAGAAGACAAAAATTACAACACTAGTTCCATAATACTAATGAAAAAAGCACGCGTGTTTAATAAGCTGGAATATGGACCTTAACACAGTGCAAATTAGCTGTTTTATGAGCAAATGTGTTGAAATAGTAGTTTAAGATACAAGTTCCGTAAGTAGGGTTATTACAAACGAGTTGACGTTTTGTAAGCCCGAGACGAAGTCGAGGGTTTACCATCGGCACGAGTTTTGAAACGTTTTTCAATACATTTGTGAGAAAACAGGTATAAGTAACACACTTGGTAAAGGAGCCAACCATGGGTACTGTCAGCCTCTTGTCGATTTATGTTCTCCTGGTCCTCTCCATTTTATTTTAAATATAGGTATGCAGTCGTCACCCTAGTAAAAAGTCACCACTGTAGAGTATTTTTTACGAAATAATTTTATGATTAGAGTGTAAAAACTCCTTGGTACTTATACTTTTTTTACTTACCGCACTAGTTCGGTAAGCAACTACTTACGAGCAATGTTTACGTCCTTGTAAGTACGTTTTTCGAGCAAATGTATTGAAAAATGTATTTAGCTTTCAGGCTTTTATTATATTGTTTTCATCTCTGTAGAAGTCTGGGAAAACAAAAGAAATAGGACTTTCTTTTAAGAGACACAGGCAACAAAGTTTAGTAATTGTTACCTAAAGGCTCTTTGAATACGAAATGTATCGAAGTTTTTGCTACAGCTGAATGTATTATTTTTCTAGACTTTGGCCTTTTGATGTGTTTCAGATCAAATATTGTGAAACATGAAAGACTGGTTACATAGGGGTTTCCTAAGCGGCCAAGCGGTTTATTTGCTGGTAATATCAACTAAAAACGTAGATTTATTTTGTTCCATTATTTTAGTATTTAGATTTAATATCAACTAAAAACACTTGTGTCAATCAGAGTTTTTGAGCCGCGGAAGGTTTCTGACATGGCTCATCAACGACTACATCCGTAGATAAACCAACGGCTTAACGTGCCTTCCGAAGCACGGAATCATCTAACTTTTCTGACAATCACAGAACTGATCCCACAATGTCCTAATTAAACTGGAAAGGTCGCACAAATAGATTTTTGTTTGACAGTGTCCCCACCGGGAATCGAAGCCAAAACCTCCGGACCACGGAGGTAGTTACAAACATACTTATAGTCCGGTCCCTTATAGTCTTATATCGCCAAATTCACCAAATTACACCACATCCCTTGTAGTCTTATATCGCCAAATTCACCAAATTACACCACATTTTTTCCAGGTACTAGTTAGGTACATAGCTGTCAATTTTAGATAGGAGCCATTTTGAAAATACAAGAATTGGCTCCTATCGAAAATTGAGAGCTATGTACCTAACTAGAAAAAACCTGGAAAAATTTGGTGAAATTGTAATTCGTGTCTACGTGAAACACATAACTGACCGCACTATTAGTTATAAGTAATCTGTTAATAATTTTTTGTTCAATTGATTATTTTCCCGTTTCATTTTATTTTGATTTATGTTTGATTTTATTTTTGTGGATGTTTAACTTGTTTGGAAAATTTTATTGATTTTTAGCTTAATGTATAAATCTGTTTGAACCGTCTCCTTTAGAAAGCAGTTGTCACCTGTAATTGGGAGAGTCGGCTGTAATTTAAATAAATAAATTGGGAGAGTCGGCTGTAATGTTTAATTTATATCAATAAAATATACTTATTTTATTTTATTTATTTAGAAACGCACAGATGATCGTAACTAGCATTAATTACAATTAGAGCGTTTCCGCGCGTTTTAAACCCGATTAAAGACGTGGGTCCCGGTTTCCCATATTATTTCTCAAGAAAGTGGGAAAAAAGAATCTTTTGGTTCTTTAGGAATAATTTATGCTATAATAGCAATTGAATTATTAGGATTTGTAGTTTGAGCTCATCATATATTTATGAGCTCAAACTACAAATCCTAATAATCTCATCAGGTATTAGGTATAGATATTGACACTCATTGGCGATATTCGTTAGCATTTTGCTCGCTATAGTGAGGTGAAAATTTGTGTGTGTGATTTTGTGTCTCGTGCCATAAAACCCTAGCTACGCTCAGGATTCTTCTTTTGGACCACTCGCTTTTCTCGTGGCTCAATCCCAGAATTCTTCGATTACTCGAGTTTCAGTACAAGGAATTTGCGCCAAATAAAAATTTTGCTGGCTTGCGTAACACATAACTATTTTTGTTTCACCTTAATGAGAAAATATTATATAGACATATCTTTATTGGTTATATTCATTACAGGTCATAAAATATAAAACTAAGTATTAAATACTCAAATAGCAAAACAATTTTTGTTCTTAAAATTTAAAAAATCATTGTAGCTGTAGAACGCCTGCTACACAAGCCAATTTTTTAATTTGTTTTTAAATACGGTTAAGCTCTGGGCGCTAGTAATATTTTCTGGTAGTTTATTGTATACATCTGGGGCCATGGCATGAATTGTATTTCTAGCCTTCGTCAGGCAGTGACGGGTACTGTTAAGGCGATCCGCATATCTAAGATTGTGCCTCTGGTTGTCGCCTCGCCTCGTAAACATGTTCAGATGAGTGTGAGCGTACGTGGCTACTTGAAATACCAGCATGCAAGGGAGTGTTAATATTTCAAGAGCCACAAACTGTGGTTTCGCACACTCTTCTGACGTGATACGCGCAATCGCTCTCACAGCCCGCCTTTGCAAGCGTAATACACGCTCCCAGTCGGCAGCGCGACCCCATAACTTTAACTATTGTTCTTTTTTAGTACAGCCAGCGTTAGGCCAAGCTTGACATTCGCAGCGCGACTCTAGCCCGTACGTCTATCGAAATAAGAACGGTACAAAGTCCAATGTGTCAAGCTTGATGTGCTGTTGACTGTACGAGTACAAACCTAATGGTACGAATCCTTGTCGAACTTTTATGGTTTTCTTTTAATTCTGTTAAAATCTTAACTTTTAGTTTAACAACTTATTCAGTAACATTAACGAGAATAGTGAAAACATGTGGTTCGTAGTAGATCCCTCGAGTTTCATTTCACCTCATTTGGTTTGTTTTAGAGAGTTCAATACATTACACTTATGTATGTGATGAGGGTCTAATAGTAAAGTTTTGCACTTTTAACGGTACTGAGACCAAACTTTAGAGTGTTTTTAGTTTTTAGGGTTCTGATATAAATGGTGAAAAACCCTTATATAGCTAGTTTGCCTGTTTGTTTGTTTGCCTGCCTGTTTTTCGCCCCTTTTTATCTCAGCAACTATTATTGCTATCGTTTTTTAAATAGTACTTTCCCTACTTTTTCCCAAATAAAATATTTTTTTACATGATATGGACAAACAGAGTACAGTAAGCAAAGAAATTGGACCACCTTGCTTTACTCGGAATATACGGTTTTAAGCAGGATACGAATAGCACAAGTACATTAAAAATGGGTTAATGTATTTATGTCATGATTTAAGATGAAACATGTCTTAAAGAAAACAATCCGAAGTTTGCAAAACAAAAAACTTAAATAATTATAGCCAATTGAGACTTTTAGAAATAAATATTGCAAGAATAATTTTAAAATGCCTCTTACTGGCACAGTTTTTTGACATACTTTACAAAGTTATATACGGTCCTAGAGATTAACTTTATTACATTCTAATGTAAGTACTAAAGTAGGTGTAAAGCTGTAACTGCTACAGTTTTGCACTTAATATATAAGAAAAGTACAAAAAATTTTCTTGATCAAATGATTTAATAATAAATATCATAATGGAACCCTCAGGCCCTCAGCGCGCGAGTATAACTCACATTTGACTAGTTTCTTAACCATATTTTTCTTTTTTTCAGGTATGTACTTAGTCCCAACCGGTTCCCAGTTCAACAAAGAAGATTGTATGAAAGTATACATTGAGTATATAGTTCAACAACTACGTAAGTATGCATAGGCAGAGTTTTTGGATTGTTTACCCAATCAATCGTTTGGTGAACGATTGAGGGTTTTTAGGGTTCCGATACCAAACTGGTAAAAAAAAGGAACCCTTATGGTGCCGCTCTGTCTGTCTGTCTGTCTGTCTGTCCGTCTGTCTGTCACACCTCTATATCTCAGCAACCACTTATGCTATCGACCTGAAATTTGGAATGGTTTTAGAATATAGTTGCCCAACTTCATTGCACATGAAATTTTTTTGAAAAAGTATGATTACTAATGTAAAGGGGGCCAAAATAGGGGGGGCCAAATTTCAAATTGTCGCTACTAGGTCGAGTGGGGTATCATAAGAAAGGGCTTTACTTGTACATTCTAAAATATATTTTTTTATTTTTTTAAGTTTCTTAGTTTTCAAGTTATGATGAAAAATGACAAAAAAAATACCATTCCCCCCCCCTTATCTCCGAAGTTTGAGTAAGGAAAAATCTGAATTAATTACAGTTGACAGAAATGTATATAAACTTTACAGCGAAAATAAAACAATCTTTCTAAGTAGCACAGTTTTTCAGAAATCTGCAAAAAACCTTTACAAACAAATTTAGTTTTGCGGTCCTGAAAATGGACTTTATTGCTTCCAAAAATACTATAGGTATATCGGAACCCTCGGCGCGCGAGTCCGACTCGCACTTGACCGGTTTTTTTTAACGTTGGCGTGCCCATTTTTGTTGAAGATATTTTCGGTATGATATTGCTTCAGATATACATTCGAATAATTTCAAATTTGGGTAAGTTTTTGTTATTTAATATTCAAACTAACACAAACAAAATAATGAACTTTATTTTTTTTACTGTCCCTATTACGTTTTTCTCTTACGAGTTTTTGCTGGAGTTCTGGAGGGAGCTCTCTGTCTTGCAGTGAACTTTTCATGTGTAATGATGATGATGATAATACTCCTCTGATGTACGGTCAACCGCTTGTCGGTAGAAACTTTTTCAACTCTATTACCAGGCCATAAGGTCCAAAAGTGTTTCTACCGATGTGCGGCCGTGTGGACCTTGATTATGAATGAATGAATTAATACATGTATTCGCTAGCATACACGGTTAAATAAACATAGCAGGTAAGTATGATACAACCTGGATACAACGTTCATGCGTGATGCGCCTCGAATCGGCATGCAAATATTAGAAATACAATTAATATTAAAATTACAATAATTAAAATAAAGAATTCATAAAGTTAAAAATATCATTAATATATCAATATCATAATTAGATTTCACTATACAAGGTCACAAATTCAAATTTAAAATTATTAAAATTCATCAAGTTAAATACAGTCAAATAATAAAGATAAGGTCACATGTAACAGTAAAATTAATAACATCATCATCATATCAGCCGAAAGACGTCCACTGCTGGACATAGGCCTCCCCTAAAGAACTCCATGACGAACGGTCCTGCGCTGCTCGCATCCAGCAGCTTCCCGCGACCTTGACCAGATCGTCGGTCCACCTTGTGGGGGGCCTGCCAACGCTTCGTCTTCCGGTACGTGGTCGCCACTCTAGGACCCTCACGCCCCATCAGCCATCGGTTCTTCTTGCGATGTGCCCTGCCCACTGCCACTTCAGTTTAACGATTCTCAGGGCTATGTCAGTTACTTTAGTTCTTCTGCGGATCTCCTCATTTCTTATTCGATCGCGCAGAGAGACTCCGAGCGTAGCTCTTTCCATAGCCCTTTGGGTGACTTTGAGCTTTCTGATAAGGCCCATCGTGAGCGGCCACGTCTCGGTGCCATATGTCAACTGGCAACACAAAGACTTTCGTCTTTTGACACTGCGGTATTTTGGACGTGAAGATATTGCGGAGCTTCCCGAACGCTGCCCATCCGAGTCGGATTCGACGAGTAACCTCTTTCTCTAAGTTGGATTTACCCAGCTGGTTGTCCCAGGTATACGTACTCATCAACAACTTCGAGCGTAGAGTCTCCAACTTTGAGTGGAGTGGGTACAACAACGGCGTTAGACATAATTTTCGTCTTATCCATGTTCATTTTAAGATCCACTTGTTGTGAAACCCTACTGAGGTTATTGAGCATCGTACCGAGATCTTCCAGGGTCTCAGCCATTACGACAATACCGTCGGCAAATTAATAACAATTTAAATATATTAAATAATTCAAAATTCACAATAAAGGTCCTATGTCCACTTAAAATTAACAAATTTTCGTATGTTATAAAAACAATTTTTGACAAGCGTGTCATGCAACCACTTCTTAAATTTAGCAACTGGCAACTTCTTGACAGTAACTGGCAACTTCTTGATTAGAATGAGAGATACGTATAGCTCTGTATTCTGTATGTATATCGCATCATCGGGCTTTCACACACCCTATTGTGATTTTAATAGAGTTATAATCCATTTTTAGGGTTCCGTACCTCAAAAGAAAAAAACGGAACCCTTATAGGATCACTTTGTTGTCCGTCTGTCTGTCTGTCTGTCAAGACCCTTTATCTCACGAACCGGTAAAGGTATCAGGTTGAAATTAATACCACATATTAGGATCCATGAACCACACAAGATCTGAAAATTTCAATTTTTTACAACAACGCAATCAAAAGATATGGCATTTTATGTCCTCATCTCCATACATTTATGCAAAAAACCAAAACCTACAGGGTACTTCCCGTTGACCTAAAATTATGAAATTTGGCAAGAAGCTAGGTCTCACAGTACAAACAACGGGAAAAGTCTGAAATCATTAAATATTACAACTTTTCTCACAACTAATTGTAACCAATTGTGGTGAGCTCCCGCTTCAAGAACATTCATATAAGAGAGGGGTCAAGTTGAATGGCCGCTGAGGCGATTTTTGTTTTAGTTTTATTTTATAAACGGGAACACTTACAAACTTGAAAATTGATATGTTGATAGTGCATAAGCTATAAAATATTAACAAATAATAAAATTTTGTCAAGCGCGTGTCGGACTCAAAAAATCTAGCACATTCACGTACTGAAATTTCAACTAATACAATTATGATTATGTATGTGGTGGTACGGAACCCTCTGTGCGCGAGTCCGACTCGCACTTGGCCGGTTTTTTCTTTTGTTTGGAACAAAAGAAAAAACCGGCCAAGTGCTTACCAATCTTTTAGCAGCCATGATATTAAAACGGCGTCTTAAATAAACTTTTACACTTACTGACATTAAAACTAGCTCACTGATATTAAACTAAAACTCACTGACATTTAAACTAGAGTATATTTGACGGAAAGAATGATATTGTTTTCTCTGCCAGCTTTAGTCGATCGTTCAATATTATTTTGAATGTCATTCCTTAGTTCTAAAGTTCTAAACAAGCACCGCGATTTTCGCGGCGCTAGGTTTTACTGCAATATTCACGTATGGCACGTATGCAAGCACACATTATTTCTACACTCACACAATCAAGACAAGACTAACGCGCTCTCCTAAATTGCAACATCAGCAAATTACGGATAATCCTACCAAATATCCAGTCACGTCACGTAGAGAATCCAACCGAACAAAGTTTGCATCCTGATTTCCTGCCGCTGAAAGATTGGATCGTGTTACCCAATCTGGCAGTGGTACCGCAAAATTGATTGGAAGATCAGAACAACAGCGACGTTGACTTGTGCAATCTAACTTTTGTTAAAAATTCTTGTTTTTTCGTATATCCCTGTGATGCAAAATAAAACACTATAGTTTAAAAACACTAAACCCCAAAAAAATATAGTTCTTGGGCAATTCACCAATCAATCAATGATTCAAGATGGAAACTGAACTCCAATAAGTAAATAAAGATATTGAATTCGGCTGCTTTATTATTTTACCTATCACTGAAACGTTGATAGTAAAAGAATTATTTTATCATGAACTTCATAGAATGGCAGTCATACTTTGTAATATTTGTTTAGAACTTCCAATAAAACTGTAATATTAAACTCGATTTTCCAGCAAGTCTGCTTTACAAGGAGGTATAAGATTTTATTTCTAAGAAAAACATTTGTTGAAATAAAAGTATGTAAAACTCAAGTACTTTTTGTTCTACTAGCTTTTGTCCGCAACTTCGTAAACGTGGAGTTCAGAAAACTGGTCTCTGTCCTTTGTCATGGTTTCTCTTTGTACCGTATTTCATCAAAATCGGAAGCCATGATAGCGTAACAGACAGAGCTAGTTACCTGCCTGGACAGTGTCAGTGCAGGGCAGGGCCATGGCCTGCCAACCCTTCATAACGGCGTCAAGGTCATCGCGTCTCCATTTTTAGGCCTTTTTCTATATTATTAACTATTAATTATTGTTATATTTCTATTTGTAAACAATATGCTCGCTATTGCTCGCAACTTTGTACGGCTGGTTTTAATAAAAAGTAGCATATGTCATCAGCATTATGGTTGAAACTCTACTTATTATTTTTACAAAAAACTTGAAAAGTGTATTCCGCATTGTTATAAATGACATTCAATAAGTATTCTATAAAGAATCTACATTGAATGAAATAATTAACACACTACAATATAATAAGAAACACTATAATAAGAAACACTACAATCTCTTAACTTATTAATCTGTCTCTACATCAAAGGTTTCTACTAATCCTTGATACATTAACCTGAAAGCCAAGACTACAATCAAGAGCTAGTCAAACCTTACAATTTAAACTTTCAAACAACTCTTACCTCCTTGGCTTAGAAGCTAGAGTAGAAAGTAAGTGTGAAGTTTTACGTGTATTTGTCTGTACCTTTCTGCCAAAGTTGCAAACTTTAGCCTTATCTTTATGTAAAAGGGACACACTCAGGCCTCAGTTTTGCGAGTAATGGGATAGTCTGGAACTTCTGATGGAAAACCAATGTATTAACTTGGTGCTGGTTAAAATTCAACCAGTAGATAATGGTTCATTGGAATTATGGCGCTTTTAAAAAGAGATATAAAAAGAGATATCTCCCCAGCGCAGCGCTAGCAATAAGCTTCACAGCAACCGCCCGTACGCTGTGTGTAGGTAGGTAGGTATGTATGCCTTACTTATTATATCAATAATATGACCTGATACAAGTATTGTTATTTGTTAAAACTTGATCAACCATATACTAGATTAGCTAAATTCAATACATCTTTCGTTGGTTTGTGTGTACGATACTACAACAAAATACCTGACAATATAATGCAATTACCTGAGAGAAAGTTTTAAGAATGTGTAAAACAAACGTTATGTAAAAAGCTTACTATAGATTAGATGACTATGTCAATGACAAAGAGGTATGGTGCTCTGATATTCCAGCGAAACACAAGAAACACATTGTAAAAAGCCGACCGTGCTACAGTGGTTTCTTGCCGTTTCTTTTACGTTGTCATTGCACGATCCGAAACGGCGTAGACTCGCTCTATTTGCATTGTATTCTGCATGACATTCAATAAGTATTAATAATTATCTGAATCTGCTATTCAGGCAGCTAAATTGTTATTTGGAACAAGTGCCTTGTATTGAAACTTTACAAGGCACTCGCGTTCTAGGATTGAGATTCGAGCGAAACGAGTGGTTCAAAAGAAGAATTCTGAGCTTAGCGAGGGTTTCAAAGCGCTAGACGCGAAACAACTTTACTGCCGAGCGAAACACTCAAATTTTACCTCACTGCAGTTAGGAAATAGCGGATCGCTGGCACACCGTTTGCGATCATCACGTTCTAATTTCAAAAATCTATTCTACGCTAGAGGCCGAAAATGACTTTTACACGCAGATTTTCACCGATAAAGCCAAAGAGATTTGAACCTCGCTGCGGTCGGATAAAGCACACTTTCCTAAGCTTGTGAGGTGAATGACAGTTCTCTTATCTTGTTTCATCATAGTAGAAATTGAACGGAATGAAATAGACTCGCAACGACACAAAAGTACATTAAACCGATGAACATGTACGAAAAGGTTGATAAAAGTGTAAGAAGCGAGGAATGTTCTTTAAGAGATCTTAACACATAGTTACGACATACTCGTAACCGAAGTGCGAAAACGTTCGTGTGACAGTATGTAACTCAAGATCGTAGCAGGTGGAAGTATTTGCCTATCCCTGCACGAAAAAAGCGTGATGTATGTATGTAGTAAAGCACTTGACTAAGGAGTGCGGGTAAAATGTATGGTGTGCCATACATTTCAATCGCATACCTGAGTTGTCGCGTACTATAGAAATCTGTACCTACGCATATGAAACTACGTCTGAAAGCTACATGTATGTTAAATTTTCGGGTAGAAATTCCTATCTGCATGTCTGAAATGCTTGAAAGGTAAACGCCTGCTCTGCCATGAGCCACGTAATTACATTCACGGCATATTATCTCAGCAAACGGGTGAACCATGAAATCGCTGACTGTTTTCAGTAATGCTTTTGCTTTCTGATGCAAACATAATTTTAGTGGTCCTATTAGCATTTTGCTTGATATTAATATTGTTGAAAAAATTATCAGTCAAATCAGCTGGATGAATAATGACGGACTATTATTATAATTTTGCGTACCTTGTAATGATTTAAGAAACGAGCTCACTAAGAAACAAGCCTATAAATAGATTTGGGTTAAAAAATTTGTTGTTACTGTTATAAAATAGTACATTAAGATGCACGTGCGCTATTTTGGATATTACGGCCGAGGCTCAGAAATTGCAGCCCGAGCCGCAGGCGAGGGCGTAATGGAGCCGAGGGTGTAATCACTAAAGCGCACAAGCTTCTTACGACGTTTTTCAACACATTTGCGAATAAAAACGAAACAAATTCGCTTACCTGCAATTCATGAGCCTCCATTTTTCGTTCTTACAATACTTTTCAACATGTAGTAAATACACCACAAAGAGCTAGGTTTATACTTATTCGCCAGCTCATTTAAATAAGCCAAAAAGACATTCTCTGAAAACGAAATGGCATTTTTGCTGTTCTTCCATTCAATGAACTTTTCGTAGGCAAGAATGTACCTATTTTTCCTTTGATTATGCTGGAAGGAGACTCACTTGCATTTTGTGCCCCAGTAATTATTTCCTGTGGGGTTAAATTAAGTTCTTCTTCATTGCTTGAAACCGACGAACGACATTGTTAGTTAGTCACAAAAATCAAAGCAAATGAAAATACTTCTGAAAAATGGCGCGCGGAATTCTTGTTGCGCGCGCATTTCTTTTTTCAAATGAGGAGCTGTGACGAAGCTGTGGCAATGCTCCCAAACAGCGTAGTCATTGAAAAAGTAAAAAAACTTTAAATTTATTGCTTACAAAATCAATTAATGTATTTTTATCAACATTAGGTATATATTTACGAAAATGTCATAAATATTTTAGACATAAGAACTCCTTGCTCTTTGTTAATATAAAAAAAAAAAAACAAAAATTATATAACTGGTGCTGTAATATATAATGAGAAAAGCACGCGTTTTTAATAAGCTGGATTATGGACCTAAATACAGTGCAAATAGACCTGTTTTATGAGCAAATGTGTTGAAAAATATTTTACATCTCTCATATTCGGTAAGTAAGTCCTTATTACCACCAAACGGGGCTTGTAGGTGACCAATTAGCGCTCTAGGGTAATATTGTAGCTAGAAAAGCCCTAGGGCGGTAAGTAATTAGTAATTTTAGTAGTAATTTTGAAAGAGTGAAGTGTTTTTTTTTTAAATACTTACCGGCCTAGGGCGTTTCTAGCTACATTATTACCCTAGAGCGCTAATTGGTCACCTACAATTTGGTGGTAATAAGGACCTACTTACCTCACAATTGAGATATAAAGCAGAGTAGTTAGCTCGGGTGTACGCATCAATTGCACCCTCGAACTATAGGCGCCCTCGCTGCGCTCGTGCGCCTAAATATCTCGGGCTGCAATTGATGACTTACAGCCCTTGGCTACTAATCTACTATTAACCAACTTACAGGTTGTCCAGACACACCTTAAAACACTAAGTGAGGAAATTTATAGGTGCGTCTTGACTCCCTATGAAAGAAGAGTGATACTGATAATGGATTTACCTAGTGGAGCTGTTGACCACGTCAAATGTTGTTATCTGTAATAATACTTATTTTAATGAAATTTTAAAAGACAAGCATTCATGCAACTTTGAAGTAGCGGCAAGCCAGATTATGAAGCTTGGTTTTCAGCAGCTTTTGGGCGTCATAGAGCTTTTATAAGCTCGTTGGTGATGAGATGCTGGTGAAAACAAAGTTTCACATTCTGGCCCACCGTCGCAAAGTTGCATGTCTGTCGGTCTTCTACAGATTGTACTTCGGAGATTGTGCTCTGGAGCTCCACGAGCTTATTCCACCATCGAGAGTCCAGACGCACCGCAGGATATCACCCATACTTGGTTAATATTCCGCACATTCGCACAAAGCGATCTTTTATAATGCGCACGGCTATAGAGTGGAATTCTCTGCCTGCGTCTGTGTTCCCGAATTCATATAACCCGAATCTATTCAAGTCGCGAGTGAATAGGCTTCTTCTGGGCAAGCTCGTTCCATCGTCGGCCTCATCTCTGTCTTGAAGACTAGATCGAGGTCAAGAGTTAGCCCATTGACGATAAAAAAAGGTCCTTATGTATGAAATAGTAAACATAATTTTAGCATGTTACTCAGAGCATAAAACTGAACAACTTTCCCCTCCAAATAAAAAAATATGAAAATAATATGATACAAATTTTGTATGAGAGGTCTTCGTCTTACGACACCCACGGGTAGAGATGTGTTTTTACTGTTCTTATTAGGTAGTATTCACTTATTAAGTATGTTATAGAATACATTCCGTAGATGTGTTTCTTTATTGAATGTAATATATAGAAATGTGGCGAATGGCTTTGGGATCAGATTCAGATTCAGATTCAGATAATTTTATTCAATGTAGATTCTTTACAGAATACTTATTGAATGTCATGCAGAATACAATGCAAATAGAGCGAGTCTACGCCGTTTCGGATCGTGCTATGGCAGCGTAAAAGAAACGGCAAGAAACCACTGCAGCACGGCCTACTTTAAGAGTCGGCTTTTTACAATGTGTTTCTTGTGTTTCGCTGGAATATCAGAGCACCATACCTCTTTGTCATTCATATAGTCATCCAATCTATAGTAAGCTTTTTTACATAACGTTTGCTTTACACATTCTTTAAACTTTCTCTCAGGTAATTGCACTATATTGTCAGGTATTTTGTTGTAGTATCGTATACACAGACCAACGAAAGAGGTATTGACTTTAGTTAATCTAGTATATGGTTGATCAATTTTATGCTTATTTCTAGTATTAAAAGTATGCCTGTCACAAATTTTTGGTAATTGATGGATGTTCTTTCTAGCATACATTATATTTTCATAGATATACTGGCATGGCACTGTCATAATGTTGATTTCCTTGAACAGTTCTCTCAGGGAATCACGAGTCTTCAGGCAATAAATTGCTCTTATAGCCCTCTTTTGTAAAACGAATATTGAATGTATATCAGCTGCTCGGCCCCAAAGCAGTATGCCATAAGACATAATGCTATGGAAGTAGCTAAAGTAAACCAGCCTTGCAGTAGCTACATCAGTAAGTTGTCTGATTTTTCTAACAGCATATGCAGCCGAGCTCAATCGACCAGAAAGAGCCGTTATATGAGGGCCCCATTGAAGTTTAGAGTCTAGTGTTAACCCTAAGAAAACTGTACTATTTACAAAATCTAATGGCTCATTATTCAATACTATGTTATGTGAAGTAGACCTTACATTTGGTAGTGCAAATTTAATACATTTAGTTTTTTTGGCGTTTAGGACTAGATTGTTAACAGTAAACCATGCATGAATCTGTCCAAGTGCATCGTTGACTTCGTTATAATTTTGTGATTTCCTACTTACATTGAATATTAATGAAGTATCATCAGCAAATAACACAATCTTTGACAGATTCTTCACCACAGAAGGAAGGTCATTAATATAAATAAGGAATAAAAATGGCCCTAATATGGACCCTTGAGGTACGCCAATTTTGACAACAGATCCCAGTGATTTCGTCCTGTTTACTTGTACCTTTTGAATCCTGTTTTCCAAATATGACCTAAGTAGTTTAAGTGAATTATTCTTAACACCGTAATGTTCAAGTTTTAGCAACAATGTGCTATGATCTACGCAATCAAATGCCTTGGATAGATCACAGAAGATACCAATAGCATCTTCAGATTTTTCCCACGCGCAAAAGATGTATTTTAAAAGTGCAGTCCCGGCATCCGTTGTACTGCGCCCTTTCGTGAAACCAAATTGATGGTCATGTAGTAAGTTATTTCTATTGAAGTGTGAAAGCATTTGATTGAGTATGACCTTCTCATAAATTTTACTAAGTACAGGTAAGACTGATATTGGTCTAAAATTACTGGGATCCTTTTCAGAAAATGGATCCATTTCTTTTACGACGTAAGAAGTATTCTCATAAAGCTGTGATTGAAAGTGCCACTTCGCGAAATGAACCCTGAATACCGACACACGCAAAAGGTGAAAAAAACAAATATATTTTATGTATTTCCGTTCCCATAAAAACAATTGAAGGTGGGTAGGGCTTTTGTGAAAGTCCGTCTGAGGAAGTACCACCCCCTTGCTTTTTTTCTGCCGTGACGCAGCAGTGTTTGCAGTGCTGTGTTTCGGTTTAAAGGGCAAAGGAGCCTGTGAAATTACCGGCACATGAGACATACCATCTTAGTTCTCAAAGTGAGCAACGCGCTTTGCTGGCTTGTCATTGTCAAAACTTGCCATTGATAAGACAGTAGGCGCTATGGGCGGTGGAAACCACTTACCATCAGGTGGCCCACGTGCTCGCTTGCTCACTTGTAGCATAAAAAAAATGGTACAAATTTTTTCGGGTTCCGTACCTAAAGGGTTAAAACGGGACCCTATTAATATGGCTCCGATGTCTGTCTGTCTGTCAGCGGGCTATATCTTATGAACCGTAATAGGTAGACAGTTGAAACTTTCACAGATTAAGTATACATGTACGAGTATTTCTGTTGCCACTACAACAACTAATAATAAAAATGAAAACTAAATTAAGGGGGGGCTTCGATTTCTTGTTTTAGCTCTATTGAAAAAACGGGAAAATTAGTATGTTTATAGTCGGACTCGCGCGCATTTAATACACGTATGCGTGACTGCGCGTCCATAACTAAGACGGTATTTTTACCTTAGTAGTACGGAACCCTCGGTGCGAGAGTCCGACTCGCAATAGGCCAGTTTTTTCAGTTACTCCCTTCGCTTTATAAGTGTGGTGTTTTTTCGTGGTTGAATATGCCTCGTGTTTTTCCTTAAAATCATAATTCTAATAAAATTTTATTTTGTTTTATATATCCTAATTCAAGACATAAGATAATAAATGATTAAAAAAATTTGCTATTTAAACTAAAATGGACTAACCATTTGCATTATCACTTTTTTTTTACCAAAAAATATCAAAATTGCCTTAGAAATTATATTATTACCTTAGATTTATCCTTCAGTTATTTATTACCTTATATCCTTGAAATCCATTTTCTGATGCACATCTCAAATCCAACTCAAAGAGGCTCCACATTTCAATTCCTGCGGACAATTCTTGAAAGCAAGATACTGGGTAGAAGGCCACCAGGAACACCAAGACGGAAATGTTCGATGATACGAGTATATAGGGACTGGACCGGACTACAGTCTTCTTCTTCTTCTTCGTCGGACTACAGTACCCCGAGTTGAAGAAGGTGGCTCAACGCCGCGACGAGTACCGACTGCTGACCTCCAAACTTCATTTGAAGATGGCACCCCACAATAATGATGACATCTCAACTAATTTTTTTTTAAGTTTCAAGTGGCTTAAACATGGTTAAATATGTCGGAGCTTTATACGAAGTCAGTAAAATTTCATGCAGCGAGGAAATTTGTGTCGAAAAATGAGCTTTAAACCTGCAACTTGTCGGCGAAAGGTTAAAAATTCAAGAGAACGACTCGGTACAAGTCTGGTGCAAGAGAACTGAGGTGAATTTTATGTAAGGTGTAACAAAAAAGCTGTTTTAGTCTTAATTTCAGAAAACTTTTTAGTATTTTTCACTAAACGACTCGTGAGTGTTACACATATTTATATACTGCGATGGATAAACTGACGTTCTATATAGATGGCATAATGCCGACAGAGATCAAAGGTGGCCTAGGGCTTTTGTGGAAAGACTTCACAAACTTCATAAAGATTGATTGTTGGATAGAGCCGTGGCTTAAAAAAACTAACCTTTAAAATAAGTCGTTGTGCTCTTGCAATTTCCAACATAAGGCTTTAAGGTGGTGGGCTTTTGTGGAAAGTCCGTCTGGGGAAGTACCACCCCCTTGCTTTTTTCTGCCGTGAAGCAGCAGTGTGTGCACTGTTGTGTTTCGGTTTGAAGGGCAAGGGAGCCAGTGTAATTACCGGCACATGAGACATACCATCTTAGTTTTCAAAGTGAGCAACTCGTTTTAATATCTTATTAGTGTCAAAATATGCCATTAATAAGACAAAGGGTGCTATGGGCGGTGGTAACCACGTACCATCAGGTGGCCCACCTGCTCGTTTGCTCACTTGTAACATAAAAAAAATCTATCCTGTACGCGGATCTTCTTCAGGTAGGTCAGCAATTTAACGGACCGCCGTAAACTTGTACTTGTGTACTTAATGGCTTACCAAAAGAGTTACATTCTAATCTTATAAAGGATAAAAAGCGTGTAAAGCTGCACTAAAAAATTTTTATGTATCGTAGCACTAAGTATTTAATGAACTAATCTAATTAGCAGTGAGCCTGAGATCTCATTCGCTTCTCGTATAAACCTTAAATAGGTTTTAGATAAGCGTTTATTATTGTAAGATGTTTGAATTTATTGTATCTTGATCAATAAATTAAAAAAAAAAAACGTGAATTTATCCGTCGAAGTACGTAATTATTTTTTATCTCGACAATTATAAAACTCGGCGAACCTGAAAACTATTTTCAAATTTAAAAAATATCAAACTTAGAGCATCAGCTCATGTATCATATTTATTATTCTTTTGACCTAGTATCCAGTCAGGTAAAAAGAAATAACTTTTGTTCCACGATTTTCAAACTTCGCAAAAATTGTTTCGTCATATAAAATTAGTAGCTGAACGGTCCAATTAATTTGTTTTTGCGAAGTTACAAAAGTTGTGAAACAAAAGTTGTAGCTATAACAGGGCAAGTTGATATCAGGTTGAAAAAAAGTCCTTAAAGGTATACATAAATGTACTTAAACATTACCCTTTCTCTTTATTTTATGTCACAATTGGGCAAACGAGCAACATCTACCTGATGGTAATTTGGTAATTAATGGTAACTTGTGCTATAATTTGACACATAAGACAGCGAAGCGCGTTCTCCACCCTGTGAACAAATATTTCTCTTGTGCATATAAATGCAGGTATAGACTACATTCTGCCACCTGTCATCTTGACATATTTCCTAGCTTTTCTACTTCCTATTTACCTTTTTGCTCGTGTGTTGCCGACAATGAATAGTACTAACCCACCTCTACCCAAAGGTGTCGTAAGAGGCAACTAAGGGATTACGAACTGGAGGATGGGCAGAGCGTCGTCCTGCGTCGTCCATCTTACATACATACTGCGGTCACCAACAACTGCGGTCCATGGTGACAGACGCAACGCTAACAAGCGACCCCTTACAGCAAGGACTATGGTACTTCCTCTCCAAATTGTACCAGATGTTTTTGTTCGAAGTCTGGAGGAAGCTCCCTGTACAACAGTGGATGTTTCGTGGGATGTTATTTTTATGCAGAAAAAAATATATAAAACAAACCTTGGTCCTAAATAATTTATGTACCGTTTTTGTAACACTATGTAGAGATTTGCTAACAATTCAGTAAGTCTAGGGGGGTGATCGTGGTAATTTCAACGATATTACCAAAACAAAAACGTTTGCCTAAAACACTTAGTTAAGACTTAACATGACTTTTGAGGCAAACGTTTTTGTTTTGGAAATGTCGTTGAAATTACCACGATCACCCCCCTGGTAACAAACGTGAATATGCAATTTTATTTTGTAAACTAGAAAGTCAGTTTTTTTTTGTTTCTCCTGACTACTCGTGACTACGGCAAAAATCTATTCTTCATGAGTTCCTAGTACTTTTATGTTTTTTTTTTTAAATACATCATATTATTACTGCATCCTAAGACAGTCGCTGTAACTGTAAGTAAAAGAAAATACCCTCTTAAAATCTCCTAGTCAACTTAACCGACTCCGTAGTAACGAAATAAGGCTTAGGCAAAGATAATGGAATTTCTTACATGCTAGTAAGCCGTGCTTTCTGAAGCACGAAAAATTTAAGTTAGTTGTACAGCTTGCGGTCATCCATACATCTTTGACTAGGGTCAACGTTGCTTAACTATGTTGATCTGAAAGAGAGATTGATCATCACTATGCTACGAGAACTTAAAATCATGTATTTTGTGGTCTGGCGAAAAATCCGAAAGGATTTAGTTAGATTTAAAGCCTGGTTAACCGAATTAATAAAAAAGCAGTCAGGTCACGTACATAATCCGACCTAATAATGTTTGCATCCTGATTCCTGTTAGTGAAAGACTGGATCGTGTTGCCTCGTCTAGTAAGGGGCTTTACCGCCAAATACTGGAAGCTTTTGAAAATAAGCTCTAGAATCTAGATTATAATTGTGTGTAAAGACTGATAAAGCCTTGCTAACAAAGATTTGAAAAGTAGTTATTGATCCTTTTATAACAATCGGGTGTTAATTAAACAGACTTCTTTTTAATACCATTAGACTTCTTTATATTAGCATTATTGCATTCCAAATAACTAACTCAGCCACAAACAACGTGCAACTAAATAAAACTTTCTTAGCCACTAATTTTTTTCTGGCACTCGCCGGCCGCTGCCGCAGCACGCAGCACGCTCGCTTCGCTCGCTCGGCTCGTGCGTTGTCGTCGCAAGACAACCTAACCCAACCTAAAACTTGTTGATGCATAACCGTTATTTTTGATGCACAGTTAGTAATTTTTATGCACAATCATAAATTTTGATTTGACCCTTTCACCTTTAAAGACCTGAATAACTAATTAGATTGTAATATAATTAGTTATTCAGGTCTTTAAAGGTGAAAGGGTTTTTGCGCGAAGTCCGTGTGGGGCAGTACCACCCTCTTAGCTGGCTATTTCTGCAGTAAAGCACAAGTGTTTGTACTGCTGTGATTTGGTTAGAAGAGTGAACGAGGCAGTGATATTACCAGCAAAAAAGATGCCATAAAAACATAGCTTGAAAAAAAAACCAAGTCTCGCATGCAAATCAGTTCGTCTGCCATAAAAAGTTGTGAGATCCATGTAATACCAAGTCGGTTGATTTACTTAGTCCATAGTTAAGGGTCCTTCTATCTTAAGTTATTACATAATTAGCTAACCTAACAACATCTTATAATGACCATATCAATATTAAAAATCTAATGTTTTAAATCAATAGATCGACTGGGCAATCGCACTAAACAATCTCATTTAATATAACTTATTACTAATTGTATTACTTGTGAGTTACATTGTGTTTTCATGCGATGGTTATATAGTAAAATAATAATTTTCTTGACAAAGATTTCCATCGGTGGGCAATCATCGAGATTGCCCACCGATGCGTCATTAAAACGTAATTTCGAATCGAACTTAATTTACTATATTAGAGTGACGAAATGCCCTAGGTAACTTAGCTTTTGTCATTTGCAGGCGTCGAACTCGGTGTAGGTCTGCATCTCTACTTCTTTTTGCAGAATTTTCCTCAAAGTTGGGCACCATCTTGCGCTCTCGACGTGGTCGCAGCAGAAAAGGCCGACGTAGCTTCCATGTTCAAAATTAGACCGCCTTATACCAATGAGAAACTTCCTCTCACACATTTCCTATTTGACGAAGTAGATTCTAACCAAAGAGGTTTTACTCGTATTACTCGTTGATTCGCGGCTCTAGACGAGCTTTTCCAAACAATATTTTAAGTAGTAATGCAGACTTTATCTTTATTTATTCACGAATTGAACATAAATATATGCTTATTTATAAAAAAGATCCCTAATTTATTATTAATCCTTTTAAGGCTCTTAAAATAGAATATCCTCTATTATATTCTTCGTGTAATTCTCGGGCATTCGTCCCGTTACAATCGAAACCTGTCTGTCCTATGCCTATAAAACGTGAATTTATCCATTTAAGTAAACAATTATTGCTATGATCATTCAATAAATAAAAACCGGGCAAGTGTGAGTCCGACTCGCTCACTAAGGGTTCCGTTAATATCCACCATATGATATACTGCTTTTGCCCTTTGATTCTAAAAACTCCGCGTCCACTTAAAGAAGATCCCTCTTTAATATGAATGGTGTTGAAACGGGAGCTTACCTTAATTAGCTATTATTGGTTAGGAAAGAAGTTGTTATATTTAATGATTTTACACATTTATTTTTACTTGTTCTGTGAGACCTAGATTCTTGCCATACATGATTCTAGGTCAACAGAAAGTACCATATTATAGGTTTTGTTTTGCTTAATAAATATATGGAGATGGGGATTTAAAAAGCCACATATTTTGACTGTGTTGTTGTAGATGCATGTCATTTTCCCATCTTCAAAGGTCTATAGACTCTAAAATTTGTTATTTATTTCAATTTGATACCTTCCCCCGTACGTGAGAAAAGGGGTCTTGACAGACAGACAGACTGACGGACAATAAAGTTATGATCGTTCGGTAGTTCCGTTATTTTTTTTCTTTTGAGGTACGGAACCCTAAAATAGGAAGACTTTCTTTCACATACCCCAAATTATAAAGTGTGTTCCACCCCACTTGACCGTATAATTTTAACTTCTAAATTGATAATTCCAAACTATCTAACAGGCAGTCATTTATATTTTAAATGTGACCTTTATTTATAACTGAACACTATGTTCCTGAAAGCGGAAAAACTCGCTCAGTTGAATATCAATTGAATGTTACCAATAACGACGCGATCCAGTTCAGATTTGAGCCCTTATAATATTTTTACTGGATCCCTGGTCCTTACGAATCCCTATAGCGAAAGATTGGGTGACCTCCACCATTTTTTTACCTGTTGGCTAATAGATTTATTTTAGAAGTTAGGTTAAATTTATCAACTATAAATGTCATAACAAAACTAATTTTCTTTGTTTGGACGTGGTATGAAAGATCCTCACAATACAATACAAGTGTCTTCATGACTGATAGTCATTTTATAATCATAAGTTGTTTTTAGGGTTCCGTACCCAAAGGTTGAGACCATATTGATATGCCTCCGATGTCTGTCTGTGTGAATGTCAGCGGGCTGTACTCGTATCAGCAGACTGCAGATTTTGTCACAAGACAATCCGCCAGTGTGGCCGGTCCTTCTATTTTTTTTTTCAATATTATTACAGTTTAAAAATATCATTGACATGAGAAAAACGCTGTGCTTTTATGCGCGTAGTTTCCAAATTCTTTGGCTTGGAAGATAAACAGCTTGAACATTTGTTAAGTTTAAAGAGTTACTCGTATTTAGTCGAGAAAGTAGTTCAGATTGATTGTTATTTAGTTTAAAACGTATAGCAATTTTTAAAACACTAAGTTCGAATTTTATTTTGATAAAAACTATGATTTTTGCAATACCGGCCACACTGGAGGACCGTCTGCTGTGCCTCTAATAATTTGTCACCTCTTTTACAACCAATAATTAAAATAAAACATTTGTTAATTAAGGGGGCTTTTTATTTTTTTTTAAAACGTGTTTTTTAGGCGATTTTTGCTCGACCTTTGTTTTGGCTTTATCGTAAAAACGGGTATACTTACAACCGTTAAAACTCGTACGTTTAATAGTGCATAAGCTATAAAATAACAACAAGTAATAAAAACTGGTCAAGTGGGTGTTTGACTACCTACGCTAGATATTGATGTCCTCTATAAAACTGTAATACATCACTTTGTTCTATTGTCAGCGTATGCGATATAAGGATTTTTTTTTCACATTTTCTTTTTTTCTTGTGTTTCATTAATCATTATCGAAGTTTTCATATGCATCCCTAACTTTTTGAAAATGTTTTATCATCTGTGTTCATAAAAGGATTCTAATGGTGGAAGAACGTTTCGAACCAAATCGGTTCAGTACTTTCGGAGCCTATTCAATACAAACAAACAATCAAATCTTTCCCCCTTATTATATTCATGAAGATGTTTAAAACAATTGCAAATACCTTTATATTCAGCCTCTTTCTGCTCGTATTTGCACTTTGATATTGTAAACAGCGATCGATCTTATCCCGCAAACAAAACTTTGTGTACACACAATAGACAATTTCCATAAGGGGGTTACCAACCCCCTTTATTTGCCCCCTAACGAATATATTATACCCCACCTGTGTTTTCCTGCATATCTTATCAAACATGCTCTTTTAAAGTTAAAACAACATTATAAATGCTTTTTGTTTAGATCTATTACGTGATCTATAACTATATTAGGCTCTGTTATGTGATCCTAAATAATAAGTATAGTCATGGACAAGCCGTTACAAGATGACTGCTTACATAGAAAAAAACTACAGGACAGACCTAGTGTATTTTAGTCGATTCCCTAGTATCTGCAGGAAATATATAATCCCCAAACGTAAAATATAAGTAATACTAGTTAAAACGTAAGGTACGATATTGTAAATTGCCTGGTTTTACAAATATAAAATTATCTTAAAAGTTCTAGTAATATTTCGTTCTTACAGGGACCACTACTCAATCTATGGGATATAAGGAGGGCACTAGTTTTTATAGCCATGGGTTGCCGATGGTGTCCATGGCAAACTATGGCCCATGATCGTGATCTTTGGAAATAAAAAGGGGAGGCATTTGCTTTGCAGTGGGGCATTTAGGGTTATTAAAAAACCGGTCAAGTGCGAGTCGGACTCACGCACCGAGGGTTCCAATATACCATAGCGTTGTTGGAAGCAATGAAGTCCATTTTTAGGACCGCGAAACTAGATTTGTTTGTAAAGATTTTTTGCTGATTTCTCAAAAATTTCTATCGACTGTAATTAATTCAGATTTTTCCTTACACAAACTTTGGAGATAAGGGTGAATTGTATTTTTTTTTAATTTTTCATCATAACTTGAAAACTAAGAGTCGTAAAAATACTATATATTTTTTAAATGTACAACTAAAGCCCTTTCATATGATACCCCACTCGACCTAATAACAACAATTTGAAATTTAGCCCCTTTACATTAATAATCATATTTTTTTTTTATTCTTTCATGTGCAATTAAGTTGGGCAACAATATTCTAAGAATATTCCAAACTTCAAGTCAATAGAATGAGTGGTTGGTGAGATATACAGGTGTGATAGACAGACAGACAGACAAATTCGCACCATAAGGGTTCAATTTTTTACCATTTTGGTATTCGAACCCTAAAAAATCTGATTTTTTACATAGATTGACTGCCATCTAACCTCCATAACCTAGAGGGCAAACCAGACCAAACTCTAGATTAGAAAGAAGCTGGGTTCAGTTTTGGAGATTTCCACAAAGCCGTAGACCAAAAGTTGTTGCATCTAGCGTTGCAAGTAAGCCCAAAACGAAATATATAAAACTGTAATCATCATTTCATGCTATTTCAGTTCTGTCTCGTAATGAATGTAAAGCCGTATTAAAGCCTGCCCGTTGCGAAACGTCCATTTCAGTAACATAAATTAACATCGATAAATCGGTGGGATTTTTCTCGTCTCTGTTACATCCCTCCACAGAGTGCTATTTTGTGAATCGTTGCATTATGTTTAATTGATGTTTTTGAGCGTTTTCATACAACCTAGCTTTTCAGATAGTCACAAACTTTACAGAAAATAATGAAACGTTTTCATTTATTTATAATATAAAGTTATGAAGTTCAACTTTTTACGCTAAGTCTTCCTGATAAAAGTGTTATAGAACTTTGAAACTATAAAAATACCAATTACTGATTCACACTATAACGGGTGTAAGGGACAGCCCTCCGAATACTGAAAGGGCAAGATCAGTCAAAGTTTCAGGAAACGAAAAAAGAATCGGCCTCTCCATACGAACTGTCCAATCAAGTTTGCAATTTTGTATGGAGAGGCCGATTCTTTTTTCTTTTATTTCCTGAAAAATTAATTCGCTGAAATATGTTCAGTTACGTTGACTGATCATGCCCTTTCAGTATTCGGAGGGCTGTCCCATACACCCAGTATTACTTATTAATAAGACAGGTACAGTCTGTCAAGAAAGTCACGAAAGAGAACTAAAATTATTTTTAATGGTAACACAAAATTTCTTCATACAAAAGTGAGTAAATGTTGCCATATAAAATCTGTTTTGGCATAGAAAGTAGCGCCCCTATTATTTTCATGACTTTTTTGACAGACTGTACACATAATGCTTAAAACCAAAGAGATTTGAACCTCGCTACGCTCGGTCATAGAGGGATTTGAAGGCTTGTCAAGTGTTGCACTTTTGAAACGTCAAGTTGGAACCAGGTTTGTTTTGGTTCTTTTTACACTTCTGCTAATTTAAAAAGTTATCTGATTGTTCTCTTGACAACTAGTATGACGTTGTCTTTACTTTCAGTCGTCTATGAAACTATTTGTTTTGATGTTGTCGTGAGCGAACCGGCTCTGTAGTTTTTATAATTTTACTGTTATTAAAATACTTATATCTAATCAAATAAGTGTTGTACACAAAAGCCTAAATGCTGAACAATACATAAATCGTACCGGCATGCGGATCTCATTCTTCTAGGAAACAGGACATCGAAGAATTCTTATGCTTTCATTTGTAAGTAATATTTAAAAGCTTATTTTTGCAAAAAAATGTGTAATACTCATTAAAATGACAACAAATTATATTAAAGATTAGGTAAATCAATTTAAAAATGGAAATATACTGCAAATTACAAGAAAAATTCAAGAATATCTACATAACGCGAATGATTTTGATTATCCACCATTAGAGATGTAAATAGTGGTTATCGATAATGTCTAAAAAGTTATCGAATTTAAGCAGATGCTCACTTCATAATTCTAGTACGGTCTCTGTAAATGGTTATATCGCTTCATGTTAATCTACCGAGTAATATAAAAACTGGCCAAGTGCGTGTCGGACTTGGTAGATTTAGGGTTCCGTTGTGTTGTCTAATTCATCAATATATTGCTATTTGTTAGTAAAATATATTTCATAATAAACATTATCACCAAAGACAATGCGACTCTTCCCTAGACCTCTAGCCAAAAAATTTGAAAAGTATTGTACATAAGTGAAACCTATGTCAAATAATAGACCTAATCATCACTAAAGTCTTTTGCTATGGCACCAAAAAAAATCGGTCTCCGTGAAAAAAAGTATTGACCTTTGCAAATTTCAGGAAATGTGTGATTTTATTATTATTAAATTAATTGATTTAAAAGACATTATTTCAAATTCTGTGTCAAATAAACGAATGACAAAACTTGTATAATACAGGATGTTCAATAATGTTTATTTTAAAAACATCTTACTCGGAGTAATGATTGGCATCACCAATAGGTACATAGGGTCTTCATGCCCTGACACCATGCTAATCTGTTGTGGGCTATTTTATCACTAAACAACTCGTGAGTGTTATAAGCGTGATTTTAGCTTCTAAAGCAATTGAAATAAGATCGGTACACCGTCCAATGTGTCAAGCTTGACGTACTTTTGACTGTACCATATCATCGGTAGTCAATATTTATTTATTTTCAGGTCCCTTCAAGTTTTAAAGATAAAGTAGAACTGCATAGCAGCGGCATTGGAACTAGGCAATAAAACTACTAAATAAACAACACTTGCAGAGAGACTTGAGTGAAAACGGTGACGAAAATAAGAGTTATTATTAGGTAGTAGGTAACTTTATTGGTATATTCATAACTTTTTAAATATACTTCGTAACGTTCTGTAATTTTATTTTAGGTAGTAGGTAACTTTATTAGTAGATTCATAACTTTTTAAATATACTTCGTAACGTTCTGTAATTTTATTCATTTACTCTTCATTTGAATTAAATGAGAGAATAAATAAAGCAGCTTAATTCATTTCTGATGAATTCCTTTTTTTTATAATATTAACTATAAATACAGAAATGCGAAAAAGACACTCTACGCACCCCTTGGAATAGACTCCTTCACCATACGCGACCCGCGCCCGCGCGATTGCCGGGTTCTTTATCGAGCCTAGTTGTACTGCGTGGACGTGCGTAAGTCTCTGTCATTTTCAAATTCTGACGATTTGTGGTTTCGCGCTTGATGTATGAATTGTTCGGGGTGCGCTTTTATAAACATAAGTGCAACGACAAATGTTGGTTCTATTCATTTGATTTCTCTTCAAAGATCATTATTGTAAATAGCATACAAAACATTAGAATTCAAGACGATTTTTTTAAGTCACAAAATTTTGAATTCATCATGAGCGTCTAACATCTGCTCAAAGCCTCGTCAATATTTAATGTGTGAATGTGAATACTTTCGTTTTAAAAAAGTCGAAATACTACATTATCGCACTCGTCATATCGAGTGCCTGCACATCTCTAGCTGGTCAAAAAGCGTTACAGCGACGTTTGAAAGTAGATAATCATAAACATGTTTATCTCTTTTTTTCTAATATGACTCTTAACATGAGTAAAAAGTCAAGCTATAGCCAACACTTTTCGGATCCCTCTATGACCGAGCGTAGCGAGGTTCAAATCTCTTTGCTTAAAACATAGGAATATCAAACGAATGGAAAATACAAAATAATATGAAACCAAGTGAAATTAAGCGTTGCATTTGATGTGTGTGAATTTGTGAGTTAGTACTATGGAATGACCTTATGCCCCAATGTGACCTGACTGTGTTCCAAATTTCACATGCGTCATCCATATTCAGCCTTGATGTCATTTCCATGAAACCATAACAACTGTTTAGGCACGGAGTTAGGCACGGTAGGTCGACTCGTGTAGGTAGGTTTAATATCAGGTGTGGCGGAATTCCAAGAAATACCAACCTATAATTTCACACCCCCGCCCACTCATTCTGATAGCTGACGTTACATAAATCATAGGTGTCTATTTCGGTAGGAGGTAAGATATTTCTTACATCAGGGCTTGACGGGAAATACCTATAAAATAGTCTGAAGATATTGTGATACTTTCTAAAAACAAAGTAGAACATAAAGTCTCTTAAATAAATGACATAAAAAAGTTACTGAAAAAGAATTAAAAAAAACAATTAATCGGAAATCTGAAATGCAACGTGGAATGCAAGAAAAATCCATCCATCTAGCGGCATAATTTTGTGCCATACTGTGAGTAGACAGTTCTTGAAACTGCTGTAGTCGATTTAAATATTTAAAGGCCTTTTCAATACATTTGCCCGAAAAAGTACTTACAAGGACGTAAACATTGTTCGTAAGTAGTTACTTACCGAACTAGTGCGGTAAGTAAAAAAAGTAAACTACCAAGGAGTTTTACGCTCTGATCATAAAATTATTTTATTTCTGCCCTGCCCTTGTGTGATAAATGGCGGCTAAGTGCCGTTTTGCAATAAAAGGCGACTTAGAGACTTACCCTTTCCGGATGTGATAAAAAGTGACTAAGTGTCTGTCCTTGTGCGATAAAAGGCGACTAAGTGTCTTAATCTACCCTTGTGTCATAAAAGGCGACCAAATATTCTAACCTTCCACTAAATTTCTTCATCTGCCCTAGTGTCTTAAAAGGCGACTAAGTGTCTTAATCTGCCATTGTCGCATAAAAGGCGACTTACTGACTTAACCTTCCCTTGTGTAATAAAAGGTGACTAAGTGTCTCTATCCTTGTGTCATAAAAAGCGACTAAGTGTCCCAATCTTCCACTAAGTGTCTTCATCTGCCCTAGTGTCTTAAAAGGCGACTAAGTGTCTTAATCTGCCATTGTGTTATAAAAGGCGACTAAGTGACTTAACCTTCCCTTGTGTCTTAAAAAAGACTAAGTGTCTTAATCTACCCTTGTTTCATAAAGGGCGACTAAGTATCCCAATCTTCCACTGTGTCTTCATCTGCCCTAGTGTCTTAAAAGGAAACCAAGTGTCTTAATCTGCCATTGTGTCATATAAGGCGACTAAGTGACTTAACCTTCCCTTGTGTCACAAAAGGCGACTAAGTGTCTTAATCTACCCTAGTGTCATTAAAGGCGACTAAATGTCCAATTCTTCCACTAAGTGTCTTCATCTGCCCTAGTGTCTTAAAAGGCGACTAAGTGTCTTTGTTTTAATCTGCCATTGTGTCATAAAAGGCGACTAAGTGACTTAACCTTCCCTTGTGTCATTAAAGGCGACTAAGTGTTTAAATTTGCCCTTGTGTGATAAAAGGTGACTAAGTGACTTAACCTTACATTAGGTGCTAAAAGGCGACTAAGCGTCTTAATCTAAGCATATGTGATAAAAGGCGACTAAGTGATATAACCTTCTGACATAAAATTTTAAACAAGCCTGTCTGCTAAATTTAATTTGGTCTTGATTTTATCAGTTTCTTAGCAATAAAAAATTATTTGATACTCTTAACTGTTACTTATACCTGTTTTCTCACAAATGTATTGAAAAACGTTGTAAGATACACGGCCGTTCTAAGTTCTAAGTTAAGTATGTGGTTTCCGAACTTAGACCATTGTGCGTGGGCCTATGTGGCCATCAAGTTAGCCACCCTAACTGTTGCCAGAACTCAGTCAGTTTATCCAGTCTGTTGGGTATTTGATCAAGGGTTATGTCTGTTCCAAGTGTGTTTTACCTGATGCTATTAATTACTTTGCATTCTAGAATGACGTGTTCAATTGTTTCGTCCGTTTCCATGCAGGCCCTACATAGAGGGCTGTCTGTTATACCTATAGTGTGGTAGTGTTTGTTGAGAGCAATGTGCCCTGTTATTGTACCTACTACATTGCGGAGCTTAGTTCTGTTCATCTGTAGTAGTCGTCTTGTTAAGCGTGTGTTAGTTGATGTTATAATTTTTTTGGATTGTTTGCATGTTGCAATGTCATTCCATTGTTTGTCTGCTTCATTTCGTGTTTTTTCTCGTATCCATGTTCGAAACTGGTTGAAAGGTAGCGGCAGCATTGGTTCTGGTCCTTCATAGATCTCGTAAGATCCATGGCCGTAAGGGTTATGACAAACTCGACTCGACTTCGTCTCGGGTTGACAAAATGTCAAGTCGTATGAATAATAAAATAACCCTACTTACGGCAATTGTATCTTAAACTACTATTATTTACTTCCTTATTTTAATAAAATTTACAGGAAAACAGTATCGTCTAGCCCAGGCGTGCCAATTCCCAAGGTCTTCTGATCCCCAATTTCACTCTCCTGCTAAGTCACTATTTATTTCGTTATTACCTTGAAATGGGTCGACAGAGGCTGCGCAAGGGAATATTATTGCTCAGAAGTCATAAATGGGACCTACTTTTATAAATAATGAACGTTTTGTTTACTTCCAAGAATAACTTATTTCTATATTATAACAGTTTGACGGGCCCTTACCACGAGCTATTTGTTTTATCGGGTGCACTTGAAACCGGTTGCAGTTGAGCAGGGGGGAGTTGAAACCGGGGGGAGTTGCAACTGACCCGATAATATTAAACTACTTAGGTCAAAATTCAGATCATAAGTTATAAGTTCGTCCCTTCCGCGGAGAAGATAGCTGGCTGCTGGGGGTCTGAAGCCAAGTGCCTTGTGCAGGACATCGGGCGTCGGATGCGAAACAAGGGCTGTGACTCTCGCTCCGGGGCATTCCTGGTGCAAAGGCTGTCCGTGGCTATTCAACGTGGTAACGCGGCAAGTGTCATGGGCACCTTTGTATCGGGTTGACCGGGAGTGTCGAGGGGCGGGTTATTTATTTGACGCGTTTGTAGTAATAAGGTTTATTATGTATTATTTGACAGAGTAAACAGGTTCTAAATAAACTAGGGTATCTTGATCATAGCTCTCCTTCTCATGGTCAGAAATCAAACGGGGTCAACCTTGAGAACAAAGGTTTCTGGAGTTTTGGACATCGCAGAATAAATAAATCGATGTTGTTACTTCGAAATCCGAGTAATTGCCCTTAAAATCAAAGGAAATGATGAAAGATGATTTTCCAAAAAGAAAGTTTGAATCTCTATATTTTGATGGCTTTGGTGTTATTAACATAGTTTCACAGGTTGAGGAGTAATAGTCGAAAAACTGAAAATAAACCTTATTTTTAACATAAATTTGTTAGATTTTTTCTAGAAATGTGCGAAAATTCAGGACCTTATCTCTGGAAGTTTACATCGTTAGGCACTGTACCTAATTTTCCGACGTAGCCTCGTCTTCGGTTTGCCTCTAGATATCTTAAGAGAGTATCATTGTTAAGAGTGGACCTACTTTATTTATTTTGTGTTAAGGTGCTCCATCAAATTCTTTTGGCTAAAATTAATTCCCACGTGCCGTCATAAAAATGTTGAAAATATAAAAATTTGTCTGGCAACGGCCCGAGCGATGGCGACGAATTTATCGCGGTCATAAAGCGTTATTTTGCGGTGATCGTAGTCATATTTTATTTTCTTTATTTACTGTATGTGCGTTTACAGAGCATAACATGAAAATGTTGAGGTAAATAATTTTTCTTAGTTATTTTAAATTGAATAAAGTATTTATTATAATTATTCTTTGCGTATATGGTAAGTAGTAGTCTTTTGACAACTTATAATATCACTCTTTGTTTTTCATTCCGAATTAGCATCGAGCCACATAGAGCATAAGTTAATTTAAAGCATGCTTTCATAAATTTAAGTAATATATTTTAAGGACTAATTATGGGCGATAAATAGTAAAAAAAAATTACAACTCTGCAAAACTCGCAAAAAAATACCCGAATTTTTCAAAGTCTTTAAACAAAAGGTTGGTTTTGCATTATACCCCCGCAATAATGTCTTAAAAAGTTTAACTTGATGTATTAAACCCTTTGAATACCAAGTCAGTTTGGCAGTTTGCATAAATTGCGACAAAGGATTCTTTTCTAGGATCGTTATGATTCTTAAAAGCCATGATGTCAAAAGGAATTCATTCTCAAAGGATTATTTTTCTCCCAGCTCCATTCTATTGCCGGAGCGAAATAATTGCAGCACAGGTACTGAAATGCATTTTCTCGTGTACACGATTCAGTTAAAGTGTTAGCAAGAAACAGTGGGTCCACTTCGTTTTTTTTTAATGTTATGTAGGAGTACCTAAAAACAACATTCAAGAAACACTAAACACTAGTAAAAACTTCACAAGTATTGCGACCTTATTCGCCTCAAAAAAATTCTACAGCCTATGTTAATCAGGGGTTGATTATAACTTTCCTCCTCATCATAACACCCATGAAACGTCCACTACAGGACAAAATTCTAGCTTTTGCTGGAAAAATGTGGAGGGGAAGTACCATAGTCACCTCGCTTGTCAGAGTTACGGCTGGCAAAATGGACCGCGGTTGTAGGTGACCGCAGTAAGTAAGATTCCTCCAGTTTATAACCTTTAGTCGCCTCTTACGACACCCACGGGTATGTATGGTATGGTACTATTCTTTGCCGGTACCACACGGGACAACTTTCCACTTACTAAATAAAAATAGGAACGTATATAATTTGGGTGTTCAGAGAGGGTTAGCTAGCACGAAGCCAATACAGCGCAAGCACTTTTGCTTTTACACCAGGCTTTCCTGGTCTAACCAAGGGTCTAACCTTAGATTATTGCAATACTAACGTATAAGGCCTAACTCTATTACCCGTCTCTCTGAATGTAATTTTTCTTATCATGACGGCCATAGTTATAGTTATCGTGCAGTTTCTGCATTTTCTTGTCAAGAAAAATAATTTTCAACACAGTGCTGAAATGCATTTTCTCGTTATACATAATTTGGTTACATCATTAGCAAGTGACTGTGTGTTCTAGTTTGCAAGCTGTGGTCATGTTCCGTGAATAGATATTCTAAAAATAGAAGGAAGAGGGCATTTTGTAGAACCCTAAAATTACCTGCTTTAGTTATTCTATGACCACTTTGCACGTAATAAGCTACTCCTTGTATTTTTTCTGTTTTATGCTAAATTACTGTACCAACATCTGAAGCCAAAGCTTTTTACCTCAATAATATGACTGACTTTCAGGTATGGTACTACTCCTTAGAAATATACAGGTTATACTATAAAATCCTAATGAGATACTGAACATAATTTAAGCATGTTACTCAGACCATGAAACTGAACAACTTTCCCCTAAAAATACGAAATTTTTGACCTCCTATATAAACTGCATCAGCTGATGGCGCATTTTGTAGAAGAGGTTAAATTTAGTTTTTGTATTTCGACTTATGTTCCTTTGGGAAAATTGTTCAGTTTGATAGTCTAAGTCATGTGCTAAAATTATATTTACTATTTCAATAGGACCATATACAGACACATAACATCACACCTCTTTCCCTTCGAGGTAGGCAGAAACAGCCCTCCACCTGGCTACGATCCTGACATACTTACTTCCTTCGCTTCCTTTCATACAAGTTCGTCGGTCGGTTATATTTATACAGGGTGATTGGAAATTCGACGTATTCCTGAAAGGGGGTTGTTCTGCAACTCATGTGGAGCAAATTTGCCCATGGAACCGGTGGTCGAAAATCAATGGCTGCGGAGTCATCCGAAGATCAGGTATCATGATGAAAACTTCCACCTTACTACATTAAAAGGCAAAATGTAATTAAAGTACACCACCCTGTAAAATAAATTCATACTTTTCAGATAGAGGATAAAAAAATTATTAATTGGAATCTTATTTATGCCTTATAACTCTGATAAATTCCGAAGTAAATAAGTTCTAAACAACAAGTAAAGGAATAAGAACAGAAAGGAACAAGTAAGGGAATATTTCCAAAAGTCATACATACACTTGACGTACAAACTACAAAAATAAGTTCCTCGTTTCATAAGCTTTCGAAAAAGCTATAAATTTTGTAATTTATTTGTAGCGCTCAGAAAAAAAATTACCGAAAGTGCGTTGCGACACTATTTTCTGGTCGGATAAATTTTTCTATTTGCGTGTTAAAGTGATGTTAATGAAGGGAATAAGTAAAGACAAAGTGCTTTAGTACGTTTTACGGCAAAAAAAATATTTTTTCATGCAAGGATAACATTTTTGAAAGGTACTTTCTTCAGTATCGGGGTATTTTGATAAAAACTCCCGCTTTACTACATTAAAAGGCTGAATGTGAGAAAATTATACCACCCTGTGCAATAAAATTATACTTTTCTGATAGAGGATGAATAAGTCATTAATTACAACATAATTTATGCCTTATATCTCAGATAAATACCAAAGACAATAAGTTCTAAACAAAAAATTGTGCTAAAGAAAAACAAAAGACTTTTTCGTCGAAGGGAATATTTCCAAAAGTCATACACACACTTGACGTAGAAACTACAAAAATAAGTTTCTCGTTTGATAAGCTTTCCAAAAAGCTATAAATCTTGTAATTGTATAGTGGCGCTTAGAAAAAAATTTGCCAATGGTGCGCTGCGGCGCAAATTTTTAGTAGGATTCATCTTTCTGATTGATTGCAAGTGTGGTGCTTATGTAGAAAGTAAACAAAAAAATGGAAAATTTAAATAAACTTTATTCTAGTGCCTACAAAAAAAACTAATTATCAAAATTATCATACAATTTTACAAATCTTGCTCGAAGTGAGAGCCTTGGTGGCGTATGCATGCACGCAGCCGTTTCCGAACTTCCGTTCTCGTTTTCCACATCGTTAAAATTTGCGCGTCGTTCTTGTCATTCGGCTGCGCCTCATGTCACAAACTAGCACTGCCTACTCAGATGTGTCCAGTACCCCGATAATGAAGAAAGTACGTTTCAAAATTGTTATCCTTGGATAAAAAAATAATATTTTTATCGCTTAAAGTGTTATAAGGCATTTTGTCTTTATTTATTTTCTTTATTAACATTACTTTCACATGCAATCAGAAAAATGAATCCGACCAGAAAATAGTGCCGCAGCGCACTTTCGGCTCATTTATTTCCAAGCGCCACAATTTAATTACAATATTTATAGCTTTTTAGAAAGCTTATGAAACGAGAAACTTATTTTTGTAGTTTGTATGTTAAGTGTATGTATGACCTTTGGAAATATTCCCTTGGACATAAAAATATTTAGAATTTTTTTAACACTACTTTTTGTTTAGGACTTATTTTCTCCGGTATTTATCAGAATTATAAGGCATAAATTATGTTTCAATTAATAAATAATTTATCTTCTATCAGAAAAGTATACATTTATTATACAGAGTGGTATACTTTTTTCACATTTTGCCTTTTAATGTAGTAAGGCGGGAATTTTCTTCAAGATACCTGATCTTCGGATGACTCCGCAGCCACTCATTTTCGACCACCGGTTCCATGGGCATATTTGCTCCATATGAGTTGCAGAACAACCCCCTTTCAGGAATACGTCGAATTTCCAATCACCCTGTATAATTATCTCGTTACTATTTACTGCTGAATCTTATTTCTGTTTCTTTAATAATACGTAGCATTCGACATGTTATAATTGTAAGTATGGTAAAAAAAAATTACATAGTAGGTCTAATATGGAAAAGAATTGAAGGTAACATTTTCAAAATTTTCCCAAGCAGCGCCATCTGTGAGAATTTCCCTTTACTTTGAAGTGTAACTGCTCCGTAAATTTTCCACCCACGCTCTGCATTCAACGGAAGCGTCGGTTACTGAGAGCTTCGTAGCGCCACCGATAGAGTTCTCTGCTTTTCACGATCTTTCATGTCTTTTTCAGACCAAAATTTTAAAAACCAAGTTTTTTGTCTTACTTGTGCGTATTTAGTTTGGCCGAATAAACCGTCAGTTGCAAAAATAGTATTTAAAGTTAAAGCTCCTGTGAATCTTAAAAAACTTTCTTTGCTAAAAGGGTGTGCTTTCAACAGATTTGAGATACTTTAACTTTTGAAGAGCTTTTAATAACCGGCTGTTATAAAATCAGAACCAGACATATAAAACTTCGTATTTTATTTGTTTCAGTTTTTTACGCTTTATTTAGTTTAATAAATATAAAAAAAAATACAAAACAATAAATATGTTTCATAGCAGCATTACCTTGTCAAATTAATCAAATAGCCCAACCCATTGTTATATTTTATCGCAAAAATGTAACCATTATGATGGTAATGTAATATTTAACAAGTGAAACGTGTCAGGTTTTAATTATCTGAAACATCACAAACAGCTTACGTAGATGATTGACTTGTGGGAAATCTGAAACAATGGAGACGTCGTATAATAGTGTGTCGTGTCAAATGACTGGGGAAGCCGTAATAACATCTGGTAGATAAAATATTCATAATAAGAATACCTATCGTAAGTTAGAAATCGAATCGCGTAGAGAGTTTTAAAGTCACCAACATTTTGACTTTTGTGTCGTTATACATTTCATCATCATCATCCTTAGAGCAACGCGTCAAACCGCGCAAGCCCTGCGCGCGAAAATCGTGTTACTCTATGTCATCATCATAACATCCATTGAAACGTCCACTACAGGACAGGGAGCTCCCTCCAGAATTCTAGCTTTTGCTTGAAAAATTAACATTAGCTATACATTTATTTTATGAGAATTTAGTACATTTTTAAGGTTCTATAGTCAAAAAGGAACCTTAGCTCCGCGGACAGACAGGCAGAAAGACGGACATGATGAAACTATAAAGGGTGTAATTTAATACGGATATACATTTCATTCCTGCAACCTTAAAATTTTTTTTTTGGGTACCTTTCCTGTAAGTAAATTGGGGTGTTTTCTGTCTAGTCTTATCGTGTGGATTCGTTTGCGAAATATGTAGCTTGAAAGCGCAATATTTTGTTGGAGTCTAGCGTCCACCTCCCGCCCCCCGCCAGCTAATGGGTTGTTTTTGGCAATGCGAAAAATATCATAAATTTTGATGAAATTAAAAGGAAAAAAATAAGTAGGATTCACAGGTTTATGCCGATAAACAGCAATAACAATCAGGCGCTAGGAACTAAAAAAATGTACGTTATGTTAAATATTTAATCAAAACCTGCTTTACGATAAAAATTATTTGTATTTTGTTATTTTTTGGAAAAAGCTGGGAGAATACTTTCCGCTTGGCCGAACAGGGTATGTCTTGTATTTCAAACTGGCTACAAAAGAATTTATTAACGTTGAACACCAAAAAAACTAAATATATTTGTTTCCATAAAGCGGCTTCCTCACGTCCACCGGAATCACCTGGTATAAAAATCCACAAGTGTTTCTCAAATTCTACACCTCCTACTCATCCATGTAACTGTGAATACATTCTAAAAACAACCGAATTAAGATATCTAGGAGTAATGCTGGATGAAAAACTCAATTTTAAATCCCAAATTGCCGCTCTGTCGGCTCGAATCCGAAAAATTATTGGAGTGATGAAAAAATTACGTAATGTAGTTAGTTTTCACATCATAAAAACTGTTTATTTAGCGATATGTCAATCTCTTTTAAATTATTGTATAGGTATTTGGGGAGGCGCCGCAAAGACTCACTTGATTGCCTTAGAAAGAGCTCAACGTGGAGTTCTGAAAAATGTTAAAAAAACCATTTAGGTTCCCCACTAACACTTTGTATCAAGAGGCTCAGGTTTTGCGGGTTCGGCAGCTGTACATCGCTAAAGCATCCCTTAGCCTTCACAGCCAAGTTCTCAAATTGGATGAGTACCCCGTCTTATTGCAGAAACGCGTCTTTAAAATACCAATTCCAGCAGCTAAAACTACTTTCGCTAGAAGGTTTCCTACTTACGCTTATTCTGCAATTTATAACCAAATTATCAAATTTTGCGACATAAAAAAATCGACAGTATTGGAAGCTAAAACCATAATTCAAAATTGGCTTAGCACTTTAGATTATCAACAAACAGAATTAATTATACCTTTTAGACAATAATATTTCGGTAGTATAGTAGTATATGCACTAGGTAATAAATAAATTCTTAAATTAATTTGAATAGCAGCTACAACGCACTTTGTTAGATTTAATTACTATTATTTTCCTTTTAAGTTATCACTTTAAGCTATATAGACAACTCGGTAACCAAATGTACATAGGTTTCCCAAGATACAGGCTTCGCCTAGTTTGGGGACCACTGGTAATGATTGTATCAACCTAGACGTAAGTTTCGCTTTAAGAATATAAATGTATTAATTTTTAGAGTTAGTATCCTATGTCTAAGTTGTAATTCTGTTTTTAATAAAGTATTATTATTATTATTATTATATATACTGCGCGTGGACCGACACGCACTTGGCGGGCTTTATAAGTACGATTTATGTCAAAAAATATATTCCTTTCACGTTACTGAACCCCTATTGAAAACGTGTTCTTAATTAATCATTACTTTGTATAAGAGAAGACAAGATAATTTTACCTTGATTTAAGTCTAGACAGTTTCTGAGCAAAACCTGTCTGTATAGAAGTCTTTTGTCTTTGTTCATTTACTTTAAAAGGGATTTTAATGTAATCTTATTATTTGCCTATTTAATTGAAAACATTATCAAGGTCCTTCTGCTTAGATTATTTTGAGAAAAACCTAAAGAACATGATGTAAGGAAGGATCATAACTCTCTCTCTAAGCTTCTTCTTAATTTTATAGTGTCGACAGCAAATCTAATCAAATAAAATTGGCCCAATGTTCAGCATCATTATCATCACATCTAGTGGGTTGCAAGGTCGATAAACGACCTCACAAACCCTGGTGTCAGAGTTGTTCAGCTATGAGCACAACTTTTTGAGTAGCTTGCTTTACTCATATTACGTGCAGGTGTTAGGAAAAATCAATTTTTATCACACCTGCTCTGAAAATACACTCTAATTATTCCAATTAGAGAGAGGGAACGCGTTTATCCCGTCCTTCAAATCCTTCGATCCAAAAGGATGGAAGTTTGTATTGAAATCCTTCCAGCCCAAGGGTGGGAAAAAGGTATGAAAATCCATTACTGTCCCGATATTGTTTTTTTTTATTCTTCAGCAGTCATAGAGCAAAGAGATTTTAAATGTCCAAAAATCAGATTTTAAATAAATTGTTACTGACCACATCCATTTTTATTTTTTTATCGGTCACCAATATCCTTGTTGCGTGCAGAACATTAAAAACAAAATGATTTTGT
The DNA here is from genome assembly GCA_947532105.1 of Athrips mouffetella. Classification (NCBI taxonomy): domain Eukaryota; kingdom Metazoa; phylum Arthropoda; class Insecta; order Lepidoptera; family Gelechiidae; genus Athrips; species Athrips mouffetella. The sequence goes on from OX383963.1 coordinate 29,917,853, forward strand.
ATAAAACGCGCGGATTCACGGAAGAAGTGGCTGCATGATAGCCTACTCCAGACACAAACGAATAAAAATAAAAAAGCCCGCGCATTTCCGCCAAAATTTCGATTGATTAAGCATTTGTCTTTGTAATGGTGATGATGCTATCCCTAACACACCGCCAGAACTATTCGAGGCGGCCTTTTGCCGGAAAAATATAAATACAGATACAATAATACTTATGACAATTTCATACGTTGGCAAAAGGTAAAGAAAACGTCTTTATTTTCTGAAAATTTAATACTTTCATATTTTAGTGAGAAATCAAAACAATATAAGCCAAGCACGATATGGACGCTATGTCAAGAACCACAATTTTAAAAAGAAATAACATCAACAAAAAGAAGTATCCGAAATTGACCGCATTCCACATTTATATCTATTATTTTCCTCGTTATTAGAATGTCCCGTGTGGTGCCGGCAAAGAATAGTACCAACCCATACATACCCGTGGGTGTCGTAAGAGGCAACTAAGGGTTAGCTGGAGGAGGGGCAGCAGCATCCTCCTTTATATGTTACATCTTACTTACTGCGGTCACCTACAACCGCGGTCCATTTTGCCAGCCATAACTCTCACAAGCGAGGTGACTATGGCACTTCCCCTCCACATTTTTCCAGCAAAAGCTAGAATTTTGTCCTGTAGTGGACGTTTCATGGGTGTTACGATGGGGAGGAAAGTTATAATCAACCCCTGATTAACATAGGCTGTATATTTCCCTGAAAAGACATGGTGCCAGCCGTAACGCTAACAAGCGAGGTGACTATGGTACTTCCCCTCCATATTTTTCCAGCAAAAACTAGAGTTCTGGAGGGAGCTCCCTGTCCTGTAGTGGACGTTTCATGGGATGTTATGATGATGATGATGATTTTCCTCGTAGGTGTAAAAAGAACTATACATCATTCGGGTCAAAGTACAGTTCCATACCTCGAATGGTGTGCGCCCCTTGCAAGCTCGTGGCGCAAATGCCATGATATCGATTTGGAACTGTCACTTTCTTCCCTCTTGAGTAATCTATTTCTTATGTGCTATCACTTTTGGTAGTTCAGTTATAAATAAATATATTTGTATATACAGCGTGTAACGGAAAGGTGTGATAATACTAAAGGGTGTGAATCTGCCCATGAAACTGAACAACAAGGAACTTAGGTCGTAGAGAAAAAAAAATTGACCTCCCATAGAAACTGCATCAGCTGTAGCAGCGGTTTTTCGTATTTCGACCTATGTTCCTTGGGAAAAGTGGTTCAGTTTCATGGGCAGATTCACACCCTTCAGGATTATCACACCTTTCTGTTACACGTGGTATATTTTTAAACGGCTCTAACTAGGTCTCATATCTGGGAAAATTCGTTTCCCCCGTGTTTCAAGCATTTTTTTAAATACCGCGTTTTAGACAGAAACCGACAGCGCCATCTGTTGGCGGGTAGCATAGCTTGCTCACCCGATGATATTTTTATGTTGAGGCGACTGTTACAGAGCGAAGCTCGGTCGCCCAGGTACCAATAATAATAACACAGGTATTAATTGCCCAGCGTTATTGTATAATAAATGTTATTATTTATTTTTCAATAACAAGCCTTAAATTTTAACGCACGAAATCACTAAAGCTTTGCATTTTAATTTGAACTTTTCGCCAAGTTTTTGTGTAACATGTACGGAATTATAAATTCCAGACATGTTTTGGATTTTAGATTTGCACACGTTTGTAATTACGTTAGCCTTGCAATGGAATTTGCATTTAATTTTGAAGTAGAATGTTTTCATTCGGAGTTTAAGATATAAAATTTAAAAATTAATCAGGAAATAGTGAACAAAGTCTATGTAGACCACGACGGTAAACAACTTTTACCAAAAACTTCAAAATACGAAAAGACATGAGACTTCCCATAGATTTTGTATCAAAAGTCTAAATTTTGTTCGACCAGAGTAAGCAATTTGTATGGAGAGGTCAATATTTTTTTCATTTTCCAAAAATGTTTATTTGGAAAAGTTGTTCAGTTTCGTTGACTGAGCACGCCCGTTCAGTTTTCGGTACACCGTCTCTTATACCCTGTATAAAATATATCGTATCAGGTTTAATGTCACACTACCTATACTAGCTAATCATATTAAAAAAGATCCAATCCCTAACCTTTATATTGAAGGTCACGGCACTCATCGTTTTATGGCATTATAATCCAGGTCAGTCCAAGTCAGGGGGACAAACCTCTTGTTCAACATAAGCTAGGATTTGAATTACGCAACAGAGACAGCATACAATTCTTATTATTTCGCTGCCTATAGTGTTTTATACTGCACACCTATTCATAATTTCACTTATCACGGTCTCAAATTTATTTACATACTAGCTGTTACCCGCGACTTCGTCCGCGTAGATTTTATAAAAAAACAGAACTCGAACTTAATTGAAACATATTTTACGGAGTGCTTATCCTTCTTGATCCCTACGTAAAAGATGCATTTTACTTATCCAAGTTGAATAAATGCATCTTACTACAAACTTAATTATCTTTTGATTTTATTTAACTGGTAGGTAGTGCGGAATTTTCATTGTCAACCGTTACAGGCGAACTTAAAAAAGAAGGCAATAAAGGGAGTGAATGGGTAGCGAGGAGGTATTCATAAAAGTAAAAAAGGTCCCTATTCCTCCCTATCTATCCTTTTGTATCCCCCCCCTACATTCCCACTCCCCCTCCCTCACCCTCTCCCACTCTCTCTTCCTCTCCCTCGCCCCTCCCTCTTCCCCCCCTCACCCTTCCTTCCCCCTCCATTTCCCCCCTTCCCCTCTCCCCATCGCCCTCCCTTTCCCCCCTCGCCCTCCTCCCATTCCCCTCCCTTTACCCCTTCCCCTCACTCATCCTCCCCTTCCCCCTCTCCCTCCCTCTACCCCCCCCTCCCTCTACCCCCTCCCACGCCCTCTACCCCTCCCTCCCCCTTTCTCTCCCCTCATTTTCCCCTCCCTTACACTCTCTCCCTATCCCTCCCCCTCTCCCTCTCCCTATCCCTGACCCTACCCCTATCCCTGCTTCTACCCCTAACGCCATCTTAACCGCTATCCCTATCCTTATATAAACATACAACTGACACTCATATTGATTTTTAGACATTTCAAACCTATCGAATCCCAACCCCATCCTAGGGGTGGTGGTATTTCACGTCCACCACGTTGGATTTCAAAATCATTGTAGTTTTTGTAATCAGCGGCTCGATAAACCTTACAAACGACACCCATATTGATTTTTAGACATTTCAACCCTATATCGCACCTCAACCTTATCCCCAGGGGATAATGGTAGTTTACGTCTACCACGTTGGATTTCAAAATTCTAGTAGTTTTCGTAATCAGCGATACTTAGTTGAATAAAAAAAGTCCCATCAAAATCGGTTAAGTAGTTTCGGTGTGCTGTAGCAGATACAACCCCGCTAGAGTATTATTGTATGTGTAGATTCCCACGGGAATGAGATATTTTCCCGGGGTAAAAAGTAGCCTATGTCCGTCTCCAAGTTACCATCTATCACCATACCAAATTTCATCAAAATCCGTTCAGCCGTTTAGGCGTGAAAGAGCAACAAACAAACAGACAGACAGACAGACAGACAGACAGAGTTACTTTCGCATTTATAATATTATAGTATGGATTTGGTGAACAAATCAAGCAACAGCCATTGGAAGATTAAATACAGATTCCAATGTAAGAATGACTATATAATGCTGGAATTTTGCCATACGAATAAATATAACGTAAATATTAATAAATGAAAGGATCGATGAAAGTACAGGAAGCAAGGGAAGTATGTCAAGATCGTAGCAGGTGGAGGACTGTGCTCTCTGCCTACCCCGACGGGAAAGAGGCGTGATGTTATGTATATATGTATAATAAATAAGATACTCTAACCAACATTGAAGGAATTACCAACCAACCCTTACTAGTGATCACTTGTTGTAGTAATGTTAAAACTTAGAATTTTTATTAAATTATGTGAGAATATTTTTTAAAAGAGATGGAGCGGGAATCGAAGATGACTACTTAGTTTATTTTGTAAATGTTTAGTTCGTACAAACATACATTATTTGTGTCACTGTCACTTATAAGTCTCCTGGTTTTCGTATGAAACCTAACATGTCAAACTGAATGTTTACCCAACAATAGTCGGTACCAGGACTGGATCTTTGAAATACATTTAATAGGTCACTAGTTATATCTATCATACATGTTACAGGCAAATCTTATAAGGCTGGTAGTTTCTAAACGGTCAGTAAATTGTAAAACAGCGTCGGACGAATTACGCGCCGTTTTAAAAAATGCCGAGGTATTATGTAAAATGAAGATTTAAAAGTTTCTCGGCATTATGTAAAATGCCATGGCATTACGTAAAACAGCGAAATATACAGTTAGCGTTAGGGCAGTTGCAAGTCTGACTTTGATCTCAAAATATCAAATTATCAAGAAGAGAAAAATCCATGAGATCAGGTAGGCTAATTCAAAATTCAAATATGTTTATTGTATCAATCCTTCTTTCAAACATATTTTAAAAAGCGCGAGGGTTTTTATTGTCCCTTCTTTTTTCCCACCATGGCGCCACTTTGTTTATGAAGCGATATAGTTTAACTGACGTCATTAGGACATATTTTTATTATCCAACGATTAATAAACTATATTTGATTTTCATCAAATAACGACCCTTAAGGTGCTAGGACATACGGATTACCTATATCGTTTCTTTTGAAACAGAAAATGGTCTACTTGCTACACTACTAGCTGTAACCCATCTGGTTCCCGGTCAGGACCGCGACGCTTAACTTTCCCGATCGGAAAGAGTAAAGCAGTCCTTATAGCGTGCACAGGATAAGTTTGGTTGTGACGTTTTGTTTCTGCGCACGGGGTTCACTATTATGTAATCTGTGGCATGGGTGACAGGCGGAGAGCTAGTGAAAGATTCGCTCGCCTCCTCCCACCTGCCGCGCTCACCCCCGCTATTCATTTTTTGAGTTCTGCGCAAAACGGTCATAGCCAGAGTTATTTTGTACGAAGAGTACTAATAGCTACACCCCGGACATAATTTGAAATTGGAAACGCGTATGCTGCATGTTTAGTACAGATGACCCGCAGGAGCACCGGGCTTGCTCGCGGGGGTGCGGGGTGGATTACTAAGGGGGCGGAGAGTGTCCGTTCTGTATGGTAGTACTTATAATTTAATCTGTGACCAAGCTTTGAACGCTTCAAAAGGTCACTGCTAAAGGAGATATTTCCTACCCTAGCTTAGTTTGAAATTAAAGCCTGGAGCGTCCCTCTCGAGCGAAATAGCCTCTTCTTTATTTTCAAAAGCGCTTTGGCCCTTGAAGTGGTTAAAATGAGAAATAAAGAGGTGAAGTAAGCATCTAATTTTTTTTTATTTCTCAGGTCCTTTTTAAAAAGAACTAGTTAATAGAGTCTTAACACTATTTATGTCGTAAAGCTGCAGTGTTTTGGTTCTAAACGACAGGCCCGTTGGTGTGGTTGGTAGTAAGCCTGCCTTTCACGCCGTGGGCTGCGGGTTCGATCCCCGCCCAGGGCAAATATTTATGTGACGTACACAAGGCTTTGTGCTGTATCTGGGTTTTATTTATCTATTTATGTATGTATATCAGTCTCTGACACCCATAGTACAGATTTTGCTTAGTTTGGAGTCAGCTGACCTTGTGTGCAATGTCCCCTAATACATTAGGGAGTCAGTGCAATTACCGGCAGGTACATGAGACATACCATCTTAGCTCTGAGGGTGGGCAACGCGCTTTACTGTCTTTAGATTGAAATACGAAAGATAAATTAACATCTCATACAAAATGCGCTATCATCTGATGCAGTTTCTATGCGAAGTTTTTTTAATTTTCATTTTGAACTACGAGACGAAAATAAATTCAGTTCATGGGCAGACATTTTTGAGGATGTTTAACCTTTTTTGTTATACGTTGTACAGTCTAGAGCAGATCAAGTTTGACACTTGCAGTGCGCTTACCATCTCTATGCTGACTAAGATAAGCATAGGACAAAATCCAATGTAGTAAGTTTAACGTGCTTTTATCTACAATACAATCGACATATGCAGTTATTGCAATTGCAATAACATGTACAGATTCAGATATTTTTATTCAATACTAGCGGCCCGCCCGGCTTCGCACGGGTACAAAAATACGTTCAAAGATACCTTATTTTGGAAATCTACTTTTTTGTTATAAATAGTTGGTTACTGTGGGTTATCCTTAAAAGATGTTGATTTCCCTTATCAACATCTTGCCTAATTTACTGTAGAAGATAAATTAAACTACCTATAAACTGTCCCGTGTGGTGCCGGCAAAGAAAAGCATCAACCCATACATACCCGTGGGTGTCGCAAAAGGCGACTAAGGGTTATAAACTGGAGGATGGGCAGCAGCATCCTCCTTTGTATCTTACATCTTACTTACTGCGGTCACCTACAACCGCGGTCCATGGTGCCAGCCGTAACGCATGGTGCAAGCGAGGTGACTATGGTACTTCCCCTCTACATTTTTCCAGCAAAAGCTAGAATTCTGGAGCTCCCTGTCCTGTAGTGGACGTTTTATGGGATGTTATGATGATCCTTAAAAGATAGACAAACACTATCACGTACTTTTCTTTAGAACTTTTAGTTAGCAACAATTCTTTCATACATAACTTTCATATAAATGAAACCATTTACGCAGCGCACGCCCAGAAAGCTCTTAAGAGGCACGTTTTTTTCCCGACTCGATCGACAAACATCATCACAGTTCAGTTAATATGCACTCAATATTTATGAATTATAGTCTTAAACCTTTCTATTGAATTAATCTATCTATTATAAAAACAGTTTGACGGGTTCTTACCACGATATGGATTTTTGATGAGTTTCCGATATTTTGGCGCTGTTGCAAGCACCATGATCACGGATGAACTGGAGTCTGTGGGTAGTTAAACTTATTGACAGACATATCTGTCTACCTTCCTTCTAGTTCTTTTATTTTGGTGACTGCCGGAACTGTTGAAACTCGATAAAAACTCACTTCGACAATACACACTCACTACGTCACTGCGAATTGCCGTACGTTTATCGCGCACATTGTTCCTACATAGGTCCACTACTGAATTCCACATGTTAGATAGTTTGTACCCATCTTCCCGATTGAACTGTTTTTATAATAGTGTTAGTGACCGTGAAACTCTCAAACAATATGTAATAATCTATCTATTAGTGAAAACCGGATCGAAATCAATATGTTCCTGAGTTTAGCGATCACAGACAGACATGATGGATGGATGACGACAGAAAAACGTTTCGGGGGACTTTCTTTTATAACATGTAGTGATTCTTTAAAGAGTACTTATTGAATGTCATGCAGAATACAATGCAAATAGAGCGAGTCTACGCCGTTTCGGATCGTGCTATGGAAGCGTAAAAGAAACGGCAAGAAACCACTACAGTACGGCCTATTTTTACAATGTGTTTGCACACGCTTCAGTATTATCTTTTAATAACTGGAAACCGCTGAGAATACCTAAAGCGTTCAACAAAAACGGAATTCCAGGGTCATTAAGTTGGAGGAAAAGAGGGAAAATAGGGCAAGGGGAAGAAAGGTGAAGGTCGATGAGACTGTTGCGCATTTTGTTCCAGTCTCACTCCGAAGAGACTGTTTGGAATGCTACAAGTAGGTTAACATTAGTTTTCAAAGGTTAAAGAACATGTTTTACCATGATTTTGTCAACCTCACTAAAAGCAGTTAGTTTGGTGCACAGAAAAATATTTTAGGACGTAACTTTATTAACTTACCTTTAATCTTCTTCTTATCGAGTCAATCGATTTCTTAAGTTTTTACTTTGGCAGTGGCATAAAATCAATCAAATATTTCATTGGTTTAGCTTTTTCTTTTTTATTTAGAAGTTCAGTGATTGTGCTAATGAAAACAAGCAACTTTTACAAAAAAGAAATTTATTCAAGAAAATTTTATCTAATTAAAAAGTCGATCACAAGACCACTATAATTATGGAGAGTAGAAAAAAAAATTCTTCGTTAGCAGAATCAAATTCGGGAGCAAAACCATTAAAAAATTACATGGATTGTCACATAGTCAAATGCAATAGAAGAAGTGAAAGATATCCTACTAGATTTCTTCATTGCTCGCGTTTATTTTTTCGAAAAAAAGAAGGAAAAACAAACACCAAAATAGTATCGAGGAACCAATTTGTGACTTGCTACTAAAGATGAATAAATAAACAGTTTGTTATGTAAAATGATCATCAGAATTTTCGTCACGTTTTCAGTGATACTCCCCAAGTTTGACTTTAGCACAATTTCTGCTAAGTCGGTCGATATTTTGAAATCGTGTTGTGATATATTTCTCTACTTCGTAGCGAAAACAATTGGATAAGACTAAATTGCTAAACAATACCTATGTATGAACACTAATTAGGCTAAATAATTAGGTAATATCACCAAAGAAGTAAAAAACAAACCGGTCAAGTGCGAGTCCTACTCGCACACTGAGGGTTCCGTACCTCTAAGGTAAAAATACCGTCTTAGTTATGGACACGCAGTCACGTGAAAAGTATTTAAAACGCGCGAGTCCGACACTTACATGACCAGCTTTCATTATTTATTTTTATTTGATAGCTTATGTACTATAAATATAACAATTTTCACGTTTGTAAGTGTTCCCATTTTTACGATAGAGCTAAAACAAAAATTTTGCAAAAATCACCTGAAGAACCATGTAATTAGTAATTTTTATTTATGTTTAGTATTTGTTGTTATAGCGGCAACAGAAATACATAATCTGTGAAAATTTCAACCGTCTATCTAATACGGTTCATGAGATATGTCTAGGATACAGCCCGCTGACAGACAGACATCGGAGGCATATTAATAAGGTCCCGTTTTTCACCCTTTGGGTACGGAATCCCAAAAATTACATAGAGCGAAAGACAAAACATTTCTTAGCCTTCGGCTTACTTCTTGCTTGTATTGTGTGTTCTTAGAAATCTTTTTCATTGTAAAATATTTCTCTAAAGAATAACTTACGGTCTAATAATTTAGTTTTAATACTTTGTTGTTTAATACTTTTGTTTCTCATGGGTACTTTTACAAGACGTGAGACCCTCAGGAGTTTTACTATGAGGTTGAGCTAATGACTTGCGTGCTGTTTGCATACTGCAGTAAAATAAAGTAAATTAAATTGTAAAAGTACTGCAGTTAGATAGAAATAGAGTAAGAGTTAACTTACCTTAAACTAATCAAGCAAACAAAGAAATATAACACACAATATTTTAATAAAAACAGATTGACCACAGTTTTGTTGTATAATTTCACTATTATATAACCAACATAATAAAGTTTAAATTTGATTGTTCGATCCGAGATTAAATATAAGTATATAATATTGTTTAAAATATTAAAAATCAACGTTAGGTGTTAAAAATAAGACAAATAAATTTTGCAAGGAATCCGCGATGCGTGCATCAGGTAAAACGCTCCGTCTATAGCTACTAGATACTATCGCTTGGAAAAGTCTAGTGATAACTTTAAGTGGCCACCTAACCTATTACTATAGCGACTAGTTAAATATGGTCATAGTTGTACCTTCCGCAATGTATCGCGGTTAAATGTTCTAAAAGTTTAAAAATTACTGCCAAAGATTCGAATCTAAATAAATCATGGCGCGTCTGTAGGCCTTTTTAGAATTTTGAAAAACAACTTAAAACTAATAATATAAATGGTTTAAATATCTGGAGTTTGGTTGTAGTTAGTTATGCGCAGTTCGTGGCGTCCTCCCGTGCTGCTAGGAATCCCGCAGTTGAAGAGGTGCAGCAGCTGAGTGCACGGTGCAAGCAGCAGATGTCAAATTGTCTCACTGGAGACAGGGCTTGGCAGTGTTGCAGGTGCTTGCCGGAACCTACTGCCCGAAATCGGGCAGCTTTAGCTGCACGAATAAAAATGCGGCATAAGAGAGTGGCAACCTCTCAGCAACAAAAATTACGTAAAGACAAAAATACTTACAAAATTGTAGAGTTCATATCGAGTAAAAATCCAAATCGTTGAGGTATTATAATTGCACAAGTCAAAGAAATAACTACAGCAGCAAAACTGCTGTATTAAAATATAGTTTAAATAGTATTTAGATTAGATTTTAAAAATATTTTGCTAGATTTGACAAAAACACTCTTGTGTCCAAACAAATAATAATCACCGAGCAAGGAAAATCAAAATTTTGAATCCACTGTCTAAGAATACAAACAGCCAGTCAATACACCGAGAAAGAAGCAAAAAGTATCGAACACGAAAAAGGAATATGAGCGATAACGCTACAGCCATCCAACTTCCCCAAAAAAAAAAAAAAAAAAATTAGAAGCTCATTAATTAGAAATATTTTTTAACAGTGGGCTCCTAGTCTATAATTATTTTTACAGTAGGCTCCTAGACTATAATTATTTTACAGTGGGCTCCTAAACTAACAATCCAAAATACTAAGACTAAAAAAATCTAACCAACCAAAAGCAAAAAGACTAATTAAAAGAGGGTCCGACAGGTAACAGCAATCCTATCGAACAAAAGCAGAAGCAAGAAAAAATAACCAAAGAAAATTATAGAACAAATTAAAATAAGAGACTAAGAGGAAAAATTAAATTAAAAACTACCTTATGCTTCTGACCACACATCGGAGTCCGGCAACCGTTAGATAACGTAGCATTGCGTACAGAGCCCTTTACGAACGAGGCTTGTTCGAAAAACCAGCGATCCGAAGCTGACAGTAAACGATGTGCCTATCAGGACATAAGAAGTGACTACAAACTAGCTAACCTAATCTTACAACCTAGTTAGCCTAACACTATAACCTAGCTAGCCTAACTAATCCAAAAAAACACCCACAATAAAATAAATTAACCTAACAATAAAACAACAAGTAGTTGAAACGCAAAGATAAAAGTTGAAAGTACTTTGCAATCAACTTGAAAACTTCAAAAAAAGAAAACGAGATGGGCGAGAGCCGACAAAAGACGAACGATCTCGGAAACCACCGAATATTTCAAAGAACTTTTTCGCGGGCAAACGTGAAAAAATGGCAACTGCTCACCATATGATTTATGTCAGCATCAACATTATGACAAGACATCATGACAACATCAAAATGCTATGGTGTTTGACGCTATACGTCAAAACACTAGTTGCATCATACACGCAAAAAAAAGGTTTGCGAATGAGAAAGGAGACTTCAATCTAGGGTCTAGAGCGAAACAAAAACTGTGTGAATGGCGAAAACGCGGACGAAAAGACGCGCCGTCCACACACACCAAAAAAAAAAGCCTATAGTTAAATAAAAGTAAAGAGTGATACTTTTTAAAAAAAGGTGTGGTTCAGTACATTTTTATATGAATTAAAATGGTAAATATATGAAGAGGTATTCCAGAGGGAAATTTATTTCAGGACATCGTTAGTATGACTGGAGTTAAAATCAGCACAAAATGAACACACAAATGTAAACCTAAAAAATAAAAGAAATGAGCATTATATAGCACAAACGGACCATTCAAGTACGGTACCCTAAAAAATAGAAATTGAGTTTCGAAATAGTGAGGGAAGGAGGGGTTGAATATGAACATACCACGACGTGTATGACTATCAGTCAGGTACAACAAGGTGAACCACGAAGTACGGTACCCTAAAAAATTTGAAGCTGAGTTTAGAAGTGGAGAGTGAAAGAGGGAAAATTAGACCTGACTGCTGGATACACGACCAACAGTCTGATTCGAAATAACTATTGAGGTAGGTGGAGTAGGCGCACCCCGACTCTCTAGCTACAGAGGCTAAAAAATCTGGATATGAGCGACCACTCTAAATTAGCATGAATAACTAAACAAACGCTATTTCAAAATATCCTTAATATGGTAAGTACCAACACGACCTGAATCATCTTGTAATTCATAAACTTGTTGAGAAATACAACGTAAAACACGAGCTTTTACAAAACGCGGTGCTAACTTGTTAGAAATAAAATCACCTGCATGGGAGCGAGAAAAATTACGTCTCCAGACAATATCATTGACCTGTAAGGAAACTGTTTGACGATTCCTATTATAAGCATGAGCATTTCGCAAAAAAGCCAAAGACAGATTATCAGCAACTCGAGCATATATGTTAGCCAATGAAGAAAGAGCTTCACCCCTAGAACTCCGACTATCGGTGACGTTTTGACCTCTAGTCTGAATTAAATCAGGGTGATAAAAATGTTTAATTTCACGTCCGAACATCAAAAAGTTCGGTGTGTAAGAAGTGGCTAAATTAACGCAAGAGTTGAGATAACACTCGACCTTAGGTAGGTTTCTAGCCCACGTACGTTGATCTTGTTCAACTAAAATGCTAAGACAAGTAATAACCGATTGATTGTAGCGTTCAACAGTGTTAGCATGTGGGGAATAAAACGGTGTAAAATAAGGTTGTACGCGATATGAGCGTAAAAAGTTTGCAAAATTAGAACTACGGAATACAGTAGCATTATCACAAATAATAGTTTTAGGAGTACCATGTGGAAGGAATATTTTTCCTTCAAGGATTTGAGAAATTATATTAGAAGTGACCTTTTTCAGACTAGATAACCAAACATATTTAGTGAAAACATCAACAACAACTAAAATGTACTTAAAACCGTAGTAAGCCTCAGGTAGAGGACCGACAAGATCTATAGAGATTGATTCAAGAGGTGCTGAAATATTGCGAGAAAAAAGCATTTCTCCACGAGGTTGGGTATTTGAAATTTTATAAGCTTTGCAAGTATTACATTCGCGAAGAGTCTCAGATACATCCTTAAACATGTTAGGCCAGTAGTACGTTTCCCTAAGCTTGGAATAAGTTTTAGAAACACCAGGGTGGATTGAAGGAAAATTATTATGTGCTTCCCAAATAGCATCTCTAGTTTTTTCAGAGGGTAATACGATACGCCAAGGATCAGAAGAAAGAGGATTGTCGATAGGCATACGACGCAAAAGAACACCATTTTGAATAGAATATGCTGGAAACATTTGTGGTGACTGTAAAACACCAGAATAAATATTTCTGAACCAACGGTCATTTGTATGATTTACACCATGGTTATAAGTTATTGGGCAAGCATACATTCTGGACAGTGTATCGGGTACAATATTTTCTGAGCCTTTACGATGAACGATATCAAAAGTATATTGAGATATAATAGTAGCCCAACGAGCAAGACGACCAGAAGGGTTATTTAAAGTTAGTAACCACTTTAAAGCAATATGATCTGTTATAACTGTAAACTTCATACCATCAAGATATCCACGAAAATGAATAATCGAATCAAGAACGGCTAAAAGTTCCCGCTCAGTAGTGCTATAGTTACGTTCGGCTTTAGAAAGAAGACGAGAGTAATAAGCTACTGGACGTTCATCACCATCTATATTTTGTGTTAATACGGAACCTATACCGACTGAAGATGCGTCGCATTGTAGAAGAAAGGGTTTAGAAAAATCTGGACAGGCTATAAGAGGAGTATCCATTAAGGCATTCTTAAGTTCCAAAAAGGCTGCTTGAGCTGAATCAGGCCAAGAAATTGGATCTTTACCCTTTTTTTTACCAATCAAAGAAGTAAGCGGAGCAATAATAGAAGAAAAGTTTTTAACAAAGCGTCTATAATATGAACACATTCCGATAAAACCACGGAGACCTTTCGCTGTTTCAGGAGTGGGATAGTTTTTAATAGCTTCAAGTTTAGCTGGGTCGGTTTGAAGACCATTTTCGTTAACAATATAACCCAAATACTTTAACTCGGGCTTACAAAATTCACATTTCTTCAAATTGATGGAAAGTCCTGCTTCCTTAAGACGATGGAGAACCTTGCGTAGTAAATCAAGGTGCTCATCAAAATCGCGTGAGACCAAAATCAAATCGTCGATATAACCAAAAACGCAGTTATTTCCTGAAGGAGTGAATTCGTAATTAACTAACATATCAGTGAGGCGTTGCATCTCTGAGGCAGCATTAGTTAAACCGAACGGCATGCGAACAAATTCAAAAAGACCACGCTGTGGTACAATAAAAGCAGTTTTCTGACAACTATCTTCATCAGCTAAAGGAATTTGCCAAAAAGCACTACGAAAATCAAGAGACGTCATATATTTAGCGCCTTTTAAGTTATCTAAAATATCTTGAATTCTAGGAAGAGGGTACGAATCTCTAATAGTAACGCTATTTAATTTACGACAATCTACGCAGAAGCGTACGGAACCATCTTTTTTGGTTACCATAACAACAGGACTAGCCCATGGTGAGCGAGATGGACGAATGACACCAGCTTCTAACATTTTATCTATCTCCTCGTTAAGGAGCTTTAGTTTAGCAGGCGACAAAGGATAATATCTTTGGCGAATAGGAAGTCCGTCAGTATTGATTTTATGACTCAGCCAAGAAGTTTTACCAAGACCGATTTTCTCAGAAGAAATATCACTATACTCTTCAATGACCTTCTGTAAACGAGTTTCCTGGTCAGCTGAAAGAGTGAAGCGAGGTTGAATATGGTTGGCTGAACACATCAAAGGTGAGTGTGGAGTGTCTGTTGGTACGAAAAGGTTACCTTTAAAAGAAGAATCAAAAGCTTTACAAAAAGAATCCGTAAGACCGAAATTATTCCAAAATTCCATACCTAAAATTATCTGAGAAGACATAGAACTAACAACACAAAAATGGTGGTTAAGAGTACGTCCATTAAAAGTGACAGGCAAAATGCAATGACCTAAGACAGACATTGGAGTGTTATTAGCAGAATAAATAGAAGGACGAGAAGAAGAATCATAAGGAAAATTATGTTTAGTCACAATAGTAGCTGAGATAAGAGAAGTCTGGGCACCTGAATCGAGTAAAGCCATGAAAGAATGATTTTGAATGAAAATTTCAAGAAAAAACCTATTATCTGATGATTTAGAGTGTATCACCGGAGATACCGATTGAGGCGAAACAGGGTATCCCCGGTGTCTTACGGGTTTTTTGGCATATTATTTGAAGTCTGTGACGAACATCGTGGACACGTCTTAGTTAAAAAACCAGGTGTTCTGCACTTAAAACAAATCTTACCTGAGATATTGGGACAAACTCTATAATTATGACCAGGCTGGTTACATTTAAGACAGTTAAATTGCGAAGTTGAAGAAAAAGAAGTGGATGCGGATGAAGCCTCACACATTTGAGGTTGTTTCGATAATTCAAACAATTCGAAGTTCTTAGCTATTTGAAGTAAATCTGTTATACTTTCAATTCGATTAGTTGACAAGCACGGCCTATAGTGAGGATTCATATTGAATTTAATAATTGGTAGAAGGGACTTGTCGGAAATTGGGGTACTTAATTTAGAATTAAGATCCTTGATGTTAATTAAAAATTGTGAGAAAGTTTCATTTTGACTTTGCTTGAGACTTCTCAGTTTTTGTTCTGTAATGAACTCATATTCAGAACGATCAAAAGTACTAAAAAAAAGAGATTTCAAATCGTTATAAGAAAGAGTAGGACTCCTAATTGAGCGAAAGTATTTCAAAGCATTACCATTTAAAAGCTCATGAAATCTGCGGACCAAGTATTCATTAGGAATATCTGATGCTTCTTGATTTTCCTCAACTGAAAGGAAAAAATCACGAACACATGAATCGCCAGAGAAGGAAATCTTCCAGGATGTGAGGGATTTATCCTTTGATAACAATTTTTTAATTCTCTCTGTAGTTGCAGAAAGAGAAGGTTGAGGAGAATCTAGGAAAGGATTCGACGTCATATCAAACCTGTTCCTAGGATGATTTAAAATTGGACTAGGATTGAGTGGGGTCGTAGTAATTGGAATAGAAGTGTCGATAAGTAATGGCGTTTGATCCATTAACAGTGGAGGTTCCTGATTTGAAGCAGCACTAGTATCTCCAAACGGATTACCTCGATCAACAACTGGTGGTACCTGTTCTTCCATAATGAAGGGATTGGTTCAGCAGGCTAAGTATGCGCGACGAAAAAAACTGAAAGTTACCTGAAAGAAGGTCTAACTCTCACAAAAAAACTCGCATAAACTAACTTACCTTTAATTCCCTATACAAGCATTCAGACATTCAAACAAAGTAACTACTACAAACTACTGAAATGAAATACAGGGTAAAATTATATTTCTGGAGAAAATAAAAGACTTTTCCAGTTAAATGTATAGTTAATTTAACAATAAATGAAATTACAAGTTAAATTGCATTTGAAAAAAATTGTCTATACCAGTCGCGTTTATAAAAAAGCACATCCGCGCGGTCGTGAAAAAAAGTTTCATCTGGTTAGAGAACCTGAAAAAAAGCAGAATAGATCAATAATTTGAGCTCGGGCGCCATAAAATGCAGTAAAATAAAGTAAATTAAATTGTAAAAGTACTGCAGTTAGATAGAAATAGAGTAAGAGTTAACTTACCTTAAACTAATCAAGCAAACAAAGAAATATAACACACAATATTTTAATAAAAACAGATTGACCACAGTTTTGTTGTATAATTTCACTATTATATAACCAACATAATAAAGTTTAAATTTGATTGTTCGATCCGAGATTAAATATAAGTATATAGTATTGTTTAAAATATTAAAAATCAACGTTAGGTGTTAAAAATAAGACAAATAAATTTTGCAAGGAATCCGCGATGCGTGCATCTGGTAAAACGCTCCGTCTATAGCTACTAGATACTATCGCTTGGAAAAGTCTAGTGATAACTTTAAGTGGCCACCTAACCTATTACTATAGCGACTAGTTAAATATGGTCATAGTTGTACCTTCCGCAATGTATCGCGGTTAAATGTTCTAAAAGTTTAAAAATTACTGCCAAAGATTCGAATCTAAATAAATCATGGCGCGTCTGTAGGCCTTTTTAGAATTTTGAAAAACAACTTAAAACTAATAATATAAATGGTTTAAATATCTGGAGTTTGGTTGTAGTTAGTTATGCGCAGTTCGTGGCGTCCTCCCGTGCTGCTAGGAATCCCGCAGTTGAAGAGGTGCAGCAGCTGAGTGCACGGTGCAAGCAGCAGATGTCAAATTGTCTCACTGGAGACAGGGCTTGGCAGTGTTGCAGGTGCTTGCCGGAACCTACTGCCCGAAATCGGGCAGCTTTAGCTGCACGAATAAAAATGCGGCATAAGAGAGTGGCAACCTCTCAGCAACAAAAATTACGTAAAGACAAAAATACTTACAAAATTGTAGAGTTCATATCGAGTAAAAATCCAAATCGTTGAGGTATTATAATTGCACAAGTCAAAGAAATAACTACAGCAGCAAAACTGCTGTATTAAAATATAGTTTAAATAGTATTTAGATTAGATTTTAAAAATATTTTGCTAGATTTGACAAAAACACTCTTGTGTCCAAACAAATAATAATCACCGAGCAAGGAAAATCAAAATTTTGAATCCACTGTCTAAGAATACAAACAGCCAGTCAATACACCGAGAAAGAAGCAAAAAGTATCGAACACGAAAAAGGAATATGAGCGATAACGCTACAATACTCACTAGTATTAGCTGCTACGTATTTTTAACCGACCAAAAATTCTTCTGCCTTACTGGTACGTAGCAAAATTAGCAAATTCTACGGGCCCCGCGCATTTGGGGGCCCCACGTATTTGGGGGCCCCGCGCCCTAATGCTTTTTTTAACGTCAATGGGCTTACTCTTGACCTCGATCTAGTCTAGAAGACAGTGATGAGGTCGACGATGGAACGAGCTTGCCCAGAAGAAGCCTATTCACTCGCGACTTGAATAGATTCGGGTTATATGAACTCGGTAACACAGACGCAGGCAGAGAATTCCACTCTTTAGCCGAGCGCATTATAAAAGATGTTTCTGACCGTAAAAAAAAAGTAACTGCAAAAGTAACACGGGAATTCCCTAAAATAAATAGTTCTTTACAATCTTGTTTTCCTTGCACATTGATTTTTTTCTCATGATCACCACCTGCATTGGTGAACGATCTTTCTCAACATTAAAACGTGTCAAAAATTAGTTGAG
Organism: Athrips mouffetella; assembly: GCA_947532105.1. Lineage (NCBI taxonomy): Eukaryota > Metazoa > Arthropoda > Insecta > Lepidoptera > Gelechiidae > Athrips > Athrips mouffetella. Next base: position 29,935,930 of record OX383963.1, read on the forward strand.
AATCACGATGAGCCAAGTACGTCTTACTCACCACACATTAATTAACAATTACTTAGAGAAGTCTATGTGAACGATATTACTTATTTTTCTTTGTTTGTTTTTGGATTCGATGATTTTGTTTTATTTATCCAAAAAAAAACGTTTGCAACTGTTTTGTTTTATTTTATACCATAAATTTTTGGTTTTGTAACTTGATAATCTAAAGTAATGCAAGGACATTTTAATAGAATTTGCTGCAGGCCCGGCGCTCGTCTAATCCGGCACTGCCTACTGGCACTTGATTTTTGCGATACTCAGAGCTGGGTATATCGATTACTTTACCCTTATAACTACGATTTATAGTAACAATTTAAATAGTTTAGGAAAGGATCAGTAGGCTTACCAGGCTAACCCTATAAAGTTTATCCCTATCAAAGAGGGATCTATAATAAATAGCTGTCTACCCTCATAAGAGTCGTGAGATGCAGCGTAACAAATGCGGCGGCGAGAGAGCAAGCTCCGCCTGGTTGCGTATTGCCAAACTGTATACTGACCCAGACACCCATACTCTGTACTGAACTACGTCGTGCTCAATGAAATCACAAACAAATTGGAACAAAGTACATACGAGATCAGAGCAATTGGAGAAGGTACATTTTGCTCCCTTGTATGTAAAGCAATCTGTAACTATTTCGAATTTCCCGTAATTTTTTTGCTATGCTGTTTCGGTTGTTATACTTGTCCGTGAAATTGAACAATTTTTCCTAAAAAAAAAATTAAGTGGTTACAGAACCGAATTGGCCAATTATGTCATTAAACCAACTGAAAGGCGGAATGACGAAGCGGGGGGCAGCAGGGGGCGCAGCATACAGTTTGCTCTTCAACTACAAAAGCAAACTGCGTTCGAACTTAGAGCAACCCTGGTCTGGGTCAGTAAACAGTTTAGCAATACGCCGCCCGGTTACGTAACCGCGGTCGATAGCGCCCTCGCGTCCAAATTAAATCGCTGTGAAGCTGCGAATGCAAAATGGCAAAATATTTGCTGTAATGTGAATTTTAAAGCGCTCGTGTTCGTGTGCTGATTGCTCTTTTTTTCGACGACGATTTCATGAACTAAGCCGTAATTAGAAACTGGATAGATGTCGCTTGTAAATATTAAATATTTTTTTCCGTTTTTAGTTTTCAAATGCAAATTCTTTATTTCAGACTACAGTCCATATTGTTATAGACTGTAAAGGCACTGCGTGATATCCTACGTCATCGAGTACACGAAATTTGCAACTTTGTAGCGATATTAGTGGCCTATTAGGTCCACAAAACGTTGGTCTGCCAATCCGCAACCTGGCAGGTTTTGTACAGTCGGAGCGAAAAGTGGGTTCGTGATAGAGTACACGAATGAAACCTATTCGTCGTTGTTGCAATTCGTCGTTGCAAATTTCGTGTTTTCGATGACGTAGGATAACATGCAGTGCCCTTAAAGTCTATTAGTAACCTACTTAGAACTATGGTAGGTATACAGGGTGTAAAGGGACGGTGTACCGAAAACTGAAAGGGCGTGCTCAGTCAACGAAATTGAACCACTTTCCCAAATAAACATTTTTGGGAAACAAAATAAAAATTTACCTATCAGTTCTACTGTTAGATCAGAGGGAGCAGTTTGTATGGAGAGGTCAAAATTTTATTTCATATGCCAAAAATGTTTCCTTGGGAAAGTTGTTCAGTTTCGTTGACTGATCACGCCCTTTCAGTTTTCGGTACACCGTCCCTTACACCCTGTATAAGTCGTTTTACCATAGGTAGCTAATATTATGGGTACAGATTTTGAGAAAAATACAAGAATGAGCGAAAAACCTAAAATAACGCAAATCCGTTCTGTTCTAACACGCGCATTTTGTCCTTTGTTAGAAAGGGAGGTAATTTTTACTCTTATCAGCCCCTTAAATAAGACTTCCGTGGTCTAGTGGTTACAGCTCTCTGCTCTCGATCTGGAGGTTCTGGATTCGATTCCCGGTGGGGACAATGTCAATAAAAAATCTTTCTGTGCAAGTTTGGTTAGGGCTTAACAGGATGAATTACCTGATTGTCCGAAAAGTTTGATGATTCCGTGCTTCGGAAGGCACGTTAAGCCGTTGGTCGCTATCTACGGATGTATTCGTTAATGAGCCATGTCAGAAACCTTTGGCGGCTCATTAAATCTGACACCAGGGTTTGGAAGTCAGTCATTAACCTTCCAACCCACAAGATATGATCGATGTAAATTGATTCGACAATACACATGTAGGTAGAGAATTACTTTTCTAGACTGTGAGCATTCTGAAAGTCATTGCGAAGATATTTGGAATAAATATCACAATAACTCAATAACCCATAAGAAGACCTATAAGAGTAAACCCATTGACAATTAAAAAAAACTGTATTATAGTAGAAATAGGAAGCAACGTTGTTTATCACGTTTCCTTTGGATTGAGGTTATTTTGTTCTTACAAAGACAGGAGCAATCTTCAAATGCACTTAAAGTCTGTTCCACTTGTTGAAATACTATACTTCATTTGCTCAAATGTTCTCACCAATCTTTGGTTCTATTCCAAATATATTTCTTTTAAGAAAACTAAACTTTGAATTAGTTTCACTGTCAGATAAAGTATATCTCACAGTATATAAACCTTATCCTCGACGTCATCTTATCCATTATAAGTATTATAACAAAGTTCTCGTTAAAATAGTAAGTATTCAAAATTTAACAGTTACCTACTGCGATTAGTGATCACTTTCTTTTACATATTTTTTTTTTATTAATTTTATTTTAGATCATCATTCATAAAAACTTAAAGTAATTTTCAATAGACTCATCAATCATCTTTAAGCTTCGGCAAATTAAAGAACACTTTATCAGAAACAAAGTCTCTGGGGTTGATTTAAATTTGTTACCGTCGGATTACTGAAAGATTGATTAAGAACTTTTGTAGTTTTGGATGATGAGACTAGACAGCGTTACAGAACTTGTTGGTCGTCAACAAAGAATTCGGACTCCCTTATATTTCTATGGTTGTCAACTCCTCATTGAATTCCACAAGTGCCTTTCCACTACTTTCAAAAATCAAATACAAAATCGGTTATTTCTCAATTAATTTAAAACAAAAAAAAACATTTGAGAAAAAGGGATGGGCACAGCTAGTGGCTGGTTTTAAGCCCACCCAGTGACAAGAAGAGAGGGACTTACATACATAATACAATAATGGTAAACAATCTTTTATTGATTGATCTTTTAGTAAGTCGAATTATTTTAAAATTGTAAGTTGCCTGCTTTTTTGGAATAAAGATTTTATTATTATTATAAATATGACCATCCCATACATACACGTGGGTGTCGTACAAGGCGACTAAGGGTTATAAACTGGAGGATGGGCAGCAGCATCCTCCTGTGTATCATACCATCTTACTTACTGCGGTCACCTAAAACCGCGGTCCATGGTGCCAGCCGTAACGCTGACAAGCGAGGTGTCTATGGTACTTCCCCTCCACATTTTTCCAGCAAAAGCTAGAATCCTGGAGGAAGCTCCCTGTCCTGTAGTGGACGTTTCATGGGATGTTATGATGATTAGATATAGTCTTTATAAATGCAAATAAAAACTAAAGAAAAGAAGGAAAATACGGACAAACATATGTTTACAAAAATTCATTAATATTGGAAACATATTATTTATAATGTAAATTCATGTTATATAACATTGTCAGCAACATTGAATTTATTATTATTAAAAAGTAATTGTATATAATTAAACCTCGCCTCGTCTTAAACCTTCCATCCCAAACAATAATAATGCTCCAGTTTCGAGCTCAGCTCTAAGCCAGAAAAATGGAGAAATCCTGTTTGTTGGATGTTTTCCAGCTCACAGATTAACTACTTACCTGGCATAGCCCTAGTGGTAAGGCATCCACATGAAACGCCTATTCACCTAATCTGTTACTATGATGCACTATCTCACAGCAGAAGTCGGGAAACAGGAGGACAAATATTACACCCTGAGGATGCCCGAGCTGTCGCAGTGGCCGTTGGGAACTAGGAGCCCGGCCCCTTTACCCTCAAAACATTAAACATTAAGGCATCAACTTAACGGGCATCATCATCGCTTAGCCTTATTCCGTTTTAGACCAATGTTTTTTTATGGAATCGTCTACCTATCCTAGGGGATTTCACGAGGACACTGGTTTTTACACAGAGCGACTGCCATCTGACCCCTGCAACCTAGGGGAAAACCAGACCCTTGCCAGTTTAGTGGCCAAACTGGATGTCAGAGTTTTCAATCCACCAAATGGCCTCTGAATTGGCTGAACGACTACTATCATTGACAGAAGCCGGGACCAGCGGCGTAGCGCGCCTTCCGAAGCTCGGAAATGCTCTAGCTGTTTTGCCACTAGCGGTCACCCATCCGGGTTCTAACCACGGCCAACGTTACAACGCTACCTCTCGGCGACAAGCGCCCCTATCGATCGAGCGATCAACCCGTAAATATATATCGAAAAGCCACAATTTCTTTTTATTTCGTATTTCGACGTAAATATTTCCTAAGAATAATAGTTTATGATCCAAGTAACACATATGTTTGATGTGATAAAAATATCCCCGTATTTTAGCATTAAAAAAATCCCGGGAAGTCGTAAATCATAATCAATCATCTGCGATGAATTTTTTTTTTATTAATTCTTGTTTTATGTTGCTTTCATATTTCTGTTATAATATTATGTGGTTACACAAACCAAGTCAGAAAAGTATGTAATTTACAGTTGTTACGAGTATTCACTAGCAGAAAATAAATCAGTGAAATACTTTTGCAAAATTTTTGTACATAAGACAACTTCTTCGGAGGAACATGGGTCACAAAGTTAGTGAAGAAAAACAGGCCAAGTGCGAGTTTTTCTACTGATTTGTGGTGAAAATTTGTTTAGTAGTTTTTTAATATGTAAGAACAATACATGAAACAGGCAAACCAGGGTTAACCCTTCCCTGTATCGAGCGAATGATGTAACAGCTGGAACTATCGACCCTGCTTACTTCCAGACCTTGGATATAACCTTCGCTCACCAGGGCCGGAGACAGCTGGGGTTTCGAAGACATATAAATTATAATACCCCAAACGTCGGGGACAATTTCTATGAATACACTGATATTAATTATTCGGCTATTTTGCGATGATTGAAGTAATTCTGAACTATAGATGGGCAACAAATTGCTTATAACAAAATCGTCAAATCGACTGTACATTATCAGCTCAATTCTACAGTAATTTAATATTACTTTATTGTTTTTAGAAATAAAATTATTTACAATTAAAGTACGAAAATGTATTCATTAGTCCAACAAACCGCCATGTTACTTACATACGTGTATAAGAACCATTTTATTCTTTTACAATACTCATCATAGGCCTTAGCCGTCTATGTCAGACGATTTAAGCAATATTCTGTCGATTGATTGATATTCTAACGTGTTCTTAATTTTAAACGAGCACATTTACAAAAGTAAAATAGTTTTAATAAGTGTAAAGTAATTAAAAAACCTTTTCCTCTTAAATTTATTTTCTTATAAATAATTCTGAAATAGGGGAATTATTGTTAAGGTAAACTCATTCGTTGACCGGATCCCACTCTCTGAAAAGTATTAGGAAATAAAAGTAGGAGTAGCAGGAATAACTGAACAGATTTTAGTGATTTAATGCTTATTTAGACAAATTAGAACACCTTTACCCAAGTTTTATTAACTTTTTCCAGGTAAGTTCACAACATACAACTGGGATGGAAACAGAATCAGTGTGTAAATACAGCACCATTTTGTGGTACAGTCAAAAGCACATCAAGCTTGAGACATTGGACTTCGTACCGTTCTTATTTTAATAGACATACGGGCTAGAGTCGCACTGCGAGTGTCAAGCTTGACTTGTCGTTGACTGTACCTTTTTCTTTTCTGTGAGTATACCGGGTGATAAGGTAAACACTGTGATTCTTGAAACTGTGTATTCAGACGATGACATTAAACAGCTTTCCTTAATGAACATACATACATAATATCACGCCTTGTTCCCGTCGGGGTAGGCAGAGACCACAGTTCTCCACCTGCTACGATCTTGACATACTTCCCTTGCTTCCTGTACTTTCATCAATCCTTTCATACATGCTCGTCGGTTTAGGGTACTTTTAACCTGGCCTTTATTCAGAACGTCCTGAATTTGGTCCTGGTACGTTCGCCGAGGCCTTCCCCTTCCAACGTTTCCATTGTTAATGAACATAGGACGAAATACGGAAAAAAAATAATTACCCATACAAAATGCTTTGGATTCGTTCAATTCTGCTCCAGTGAGTGTGTGAGTGAAAAGGTAACAAAATACCTACAGTTAGTTCATATGCTTGTCGGCCAACTCATTGAAAATAAATGCTTTCATCGCATAATAAATATTGTGAAAAGCCTATATCACGCGAAACTGGCATAATTGATATATGCAATCCATTTTGTGATAATGACTATAATACTATAGTTTTGCTGAAGCTTGCTAAATAGGCTTCTATTTGTCTGTCTGGGTCACCAGTCTAGGTTATAAAGCCAGCCCTAGACTAATTTCCAGTCGAATAGAAACGATTTATCTTCGGAGGAATAATAGAGGCAGTAACACTGACTCTAAACAGCAATTATATTACCTAAGTAAGATTACTCTTTGGATTGACCAAATAATCAGTGCCCTAAATAGATTCTTCCAGGAAAATCCTACCATCAAATCAAAATAAACATTTTATTAATTTTTCACCACAAAACATGCAAATATAGAAGAACTAAGAAAAAGTCGTGACTTTTGTGGGAGACTGGTACCTAACCTAACCTAACCTAACCTAAACTACGCCGAATTCTGTATTTTAAGTCTACAGGTCTCTGTCCTACATAATTTCAGAGTTCACACCAGGACATTGTTGTGGATCTCAATTCTACAAAGCTGAGTTACAAAGATATTTTAAACAGAAACATTACAAAATAAAGAAAAAGGCAATGATATAAACAAAGTAAAATCAGGTTGGCCAAAGATCGAATTCTTAGGCGCTCGAGTATTTTGGTTACCACAGCACCTTTAATTGTGGGACACAATAATTATAACTGAAGCGACTATGCAGAAACATAAATAAATATTTATAAAGTCCTAATAAAATAGTGAACATAATTTTAGTATGTTACTGAGACCATATAATTGAACAGACCAAGGAACAAAGGTCGAAATACGAAAATAAAATATTGTGTTCCCATGAAAACTGCATCAGCTGATAGCGCGTTTTATATGGAAGGTCAAATTTCGTTTTTCGTATTTCGACCTATGTTCCTTTGGGAACGTTATTCAGTTTCATGGTCTGAGTAATATACTAAAATATGTTAACTATTTCATTAGCACCTTATATATTGTGTGGCACAGTGTGGTACCAACCAAGATCAATACTAAACCATCTTTTCTCGCTGGTATCGCTAAAGTCAATCTCTTTTCTTACGGCCAAGATTTCACAACAAAAATTTACTATTATTGTTAGCTTTGAGTCTTGGGAACGCTGATTGGGAAAGAATGCTGCTCCCCATCCCCCCGAGAACTCACCCTTTAATTAAAGTCACGTAAGGCGTTAATAGTCTTCTATAATAGTCTTAGCAAAGGATTTATTGCGACTACCATTCTTAAATAAAGTGTTAAAGGGCTTACTTTAACAATAGGTTAGTTAGATCTAATCTATCTAGAAAATACACATCTGATGCTTTTAAGCGGAATCGGAATCAATTTAGGGTACTCATAAGAGCCCTTACAGTACACACCCACCTCCATCCCATGGTCTTATCGACCTCTCGGTCATCCAGACCGTGTCAGACCAAATCACGGAAGTAGCACGGGTACTTGCGTTGCTCTTTCCCCATCGTGCCGTTTTCTCCGCTCCCTACAAATTCGCTTTGTGTCCCTTGTGTCGCCAGTCCCCTTTCTGGGGCAAGACGCTAAAAGCTACGGCTTCGTCGTCGGCGTTGTATATACGTCTATGTTTCAAATTCTTCCATTCTCCTACGCCGGTGCCAATTTGTGCAAAACTCTTTGAAACGTGCAAAGTTCGCCTCCGAAGATACCAGTTGCGCGAAGTGAACAGGGCCGTATTCCTCTCCAATAACAACGCCTTCCAACATCGCTCTCCTCTCTTGATCATACAGCCTGCAGTCCCAAAGGATATGGTCGCGGTATTCATCCGCCTCACCGCATTTACACCTGGCTGTGTCGCATAGGCCTAGGTCTTTTAGCCTGCCACGGAAACAGCCATGCCCGGTCAACATCTGCGAGACAACATAGTCAGGCTCGACCCACCTAAAAGCAAGTCTGTCACCGACGACCGGGAAGAAGCGGTAAAGATCTCTCCCTTTCTCTTCTTGATCCCACCGCTCCTGCCAGGCGCCGACAACATCACCCCATACCCTTTTTTGAGCAGTCTACCCTCAGCTGTGCTGTGTAGGTTGTGCAAGCACCTAAACAGAATGGGCTATAGTGCAGATTCTGTGCAGAGGACGATGAAACGCCTATACACCTAATCAGCCACAGACAACAACAGAAGTCGGACAACAGAAGGACATCTTGAAGATCCCCAAACTATCAATCCTAGGCAGATCGTCAGCTTCTTTGAGGCTGTCGGTGGAAAAGATGTAGTATTAATGGGTTGGCTTCAATATGTCTTTGCAGGTGGCAGTGACCGTTGGGAACAAGGAACCCGAAACCTTTACACTTTAGATCTAAACTTCTTCTCAAACACTGGTGTTGAAATATTTGTCTAACTAAATAGGCTAGGTACTAATTATACAACGTGTTACGGAAAGGTGTGATAATACTGAAGGGCGTTGATCTGCCCATGAAACTGAACAACTTTTCCCAAGGAACATAGGTCGAAATACGAAAAAGCAAATTTGACCTCCCTTACAAAATGCGCTATCAGCTGGTGCAGTTTCTATGGGAGGTCAAAAAATTATTTTGTTCTATCACCTAAATTTTTTGGGAAAAGTTGTTCAGTGTCGTGGGCAGATTCACACCCTTTAATATTATCACACCTTTCCGTTACACGCTGTAGAGGTTATAACAAAAAGGGTCTACCAACCCTGAAGGATGTGATTCTGCCCATGAAACTGAACAACTTTCCCTAAGGAAATAGGTTGAAATACGAAAACAATTTTTTTACCTCCCATACAAAATGTGTTCAGCTGTTTCAGATTCTACGGGTAAACAAAATTTTGTTTTGTATTTCGACCAATGATCGTTAGGAAAAGTTGTTCAGTTTTATGGACAGAATCACATCCTTCAGGGTTGATATACCCTTTCTGTTACACCCTGTATAGGTAGGTATAAATAACTCGCTAAAAAACAATTTTCGATCGAATGAAATGGAGCATAAAAACATTTAGATTTAAGACCAATCCTAGATCGATGGACCGATCGCACCGGAGGGGACGAAACCTTATTATAATATCCAAATACTTATTATCATCCACCCAGAGATTCTCGATTCAGTATTGCAGCCGCACTCAAAATTTAAAACAGTGAAAATGGAGAGCTTCAAATTGGTTTCGCTCGGGGTTGAAGAAGATCGTTGTCTCCTTTATTTGAAAACTTTCACAAAAAGAAACGAAAAAAATTCCACCACCGCCGCCACGATAAAACTGAAACGAGCTAAATTTTGCGATAGTTTTTTGTGGTGGACATTATTAGGAGTCGTTTCCATAGGTCGAAAGAAAAAGCATGCGGAATGTGAGCGATTCTGGAAATAAGCGATAAAACCCGAATTATAGGAACCACTTAGGTACATTGTTTTATAGGGAAAGCATACGGGGTGCATAAATACATTTCTTAAACGCTTGCCATTTCGCTCGGCTCCGCACGGCGAGAATTGCGGCTAAAAATATATGCATATACGTAGAAGTCAAAAATGTCCTATTTTCATATGTCTTGACTTCTCTGCATCAACTCACATAGCCAGAGTTATTTTATGCGACGTATAAGAACTTCGCAGCCAAAATGTCTCGTTTGCGCTCTTAAAGAAATGCGTCTGTGTGAATGTGTTCTGTTTAACCCTCGCTAGGCAAACTAAAGTTCGAGCTGTAGCTCGCTTGCGGGGAATCTTCACATGTTGCAGCTGTTTATCAACCGGTTGATTTCACTAGATAATCCAGTCAATCTTCGATATGAGTTTGCTTTCAATGCACATTTATAGAAATTAATTTTAAATAGTAATATAGGCTATTTGAAGCTATGGATAATTAAATGTGGCAATTTTGTAAAAACTCTTTTTTTAAGTACCAGTATGAGCTGACCTGTGCTACATGGTAAATATTATACAGGTTGAGTTTACAGCACACTGGCTTTAAGAATATCAACGTTATGTCGAGGACTACTGTGGTTTTAAATTTTAGAATGTTTTATTACTGGTAATTTAATAAATTATCCTCTAAAGTGCATTTAATGCAACCCTCTTCATACAAACTTTCGTAGATTGCCTGGACTAAGAATACAGGGAGTCCCCGCATGCAGGTTGTTGAGAAATCGAACATTGAAAATATACTCTTAGGGTTTGACGTGGCAGATAAAAAGTAACCGAAGCGGTTTTTACGTGCTCTCGAAGCTTGGAGTGACATTTACTGCTTCCTCTTAAACGTGTTTCAGTTTCGTAAGCAAAGGAAAAGGGGCCAAACTTGTTGCGCGTTTTGTTGTGATTTAAAACACCTTTTATTTGAACGTCTGTAAATTGTAACGATGAAAGAAATTGTTTGATGGTTTGGTCACGAATGGAAATGTAGGAATAGGAAAGCCTCGGTGACCGTTTCAAGATCAAATTTATGCCACTTTGTTAGCGTGGTTAAATAAATACTAATGCTGAATTACAGGTTTCTAAATACATAAATTTACTAAAACGTAAAAAATTCAAATGCAACGTCTCAAGCGGATGTCCGGACTCACTCACAAACTACTAAACCATTTAAGACGATTATAACCCTCAAATTGCAAAAATGAAGACAAACTTCTCCCAAACGGATGATCCAATCGTTACAAAAAAATATACATGAATTAATCAATATAATTAACAATAATTTTTAAGTACATTATTTATATTATAACTTTTAGTTTTGCCAGAAAAAAATCTTCTCTCTCCTCTTATTTTACGCAAAAAATATCCTATTGCTTCGAAGGCTCCTAAACGTCTAAAACGATTTTGATGCTTCTTCCACCCAAAAATTCTAAATTTTACAGTTTCTAAAATTTAAGTAAATAAATTGAAAAAATTATTATTAAAAAGGGTGAGTCTCGACGTTGCTCGTAACAGCCACGTTGAAGAGCACTCTTATATGAACGCTATTAACATGTTAATAAAGTCGATATTTGCATAGACGATCGCGTAGCTTCTAATTTGAGGGCTGTAATCACCTTAAATGAAGTTTTTATTCATGTATTTTGTTTACTATGGTACTACATATAACTAAGTCTACATATAACTTTGTTTCATTGCAATCGGCTTACTAAAACAGAAAATATGCGAACACGTAGCCGCACCCTACACGTCCCAGAAAGAAAGTCGTAGGGAATAGCTAGTTATATGAGCAAAAGTTGTGGGAAAACTAGGCTTTAATTTTTAGGGTTTCGTAGTCAAAAAGAAACCCTTATAGTTTCGTCATGTCCGTCTACGGCTTAGCTCAGAGACCCTTAGTACTAGAAAGCTGTAATTTAGTATGGATACGTATGCGCTGTAATATCGTACATTGCAAAGCGCAATTATTTGTTGTATTCTAGTTATTTTTATTTGTAATGGGAAAAATTCACAATAGTAGTACATATGATGTTATTAAAAGGAAAACTATCACCACTAAGCAGCCTTCAAAGGTTAATGAGCTAACCTAAAAACTGGAAATAATAAAATTTGCAATAGCAACCACGCGCTAGGACCTAGCTGAGCATGGCTGAGATTCAGAGACATTTCATTGATACGCTCTAAGCACACGCTAGAACCTTATGAAATACTTAATCAAACCCTGCTTATTCAAAACCAAGGAACCCTATACTGCGCGTGGCAAAGAAGAGGTACAAAATTGTTTATGGAATTTAAAGCACGACAAAAGGAAAAATTCCGTGCCTTTCCCTGTTAAAAGCTTAACATTTTATTATTTTGTTTAATTAATTTTAATATTCAAATTTAGAAGACGTCTTTTTAACAGTCCAAATTGCTGCTAAACTATACAATTGTTACTTATACGAGCTTGAAAGATGAGAATCTGCTGACTCAGCTTATGAAAGAACTTTTATGCGAATTTAAGATGCGATGCTAGCTGATGCGGTTTTGATGGGAAGATCATTGTTTTTCATTTCGACCTCCTTGGGAAATTTTATGCCTTCGTCTGTATTTCCGAGTTTATATTACCTGAATCTGAGTGATTAGTTCCCTACTGGGCTAGCCCGTTATATCGTCGACCTCATATATTATGTCCTTAAGGCTAGATCCAGGTAAAGAATAAGCCCAAAGACTACAAAAAAATTGTTCAGTTTTGTGGGCAGATTCACATCCTTTAAAGTATCGTGATTGTTACCCTTTGTAGACGTCTCTGACCGGACCTTACCTAGTAAAAGGTTGTACAGTCAACGACAGGTCAAGCTTGTCACTCGAAGTGCAACTCTAGCCCGTACGTATATTAAAATAAGAAAGGTCTAAAGTCCAGTGTGTCAAGCTTGATGTGCTCTTGACTGTACGTATAGTACTTATCTAGTCCCTGAGTATAAGTTGATGACAATAATGTCATGACGTAAATTTAAATCGATACGTCTGGGGTGTGACCAACTCGATGCCCTTCCACACCCTGCGGCCTTGTCCCGCAAATAACAATCCCAGTCCGGTCATTATAGACGGAGAGCGCGTGGTCGTCAACCCTACCTCATCGATTACCAAGATGCGACTAATCTAGAGTGATGCACATTAAAAAGTTATATCCGAATCAACAGGGTTGCCTGGGCGCAACCTGGCAGGTTTTGTACAGTGGGCAAAAAACTTGTCATTTTTTTGGCAAAAATTACCTCATCGAATACCAAATAGGTACATAGTACATTCGATAGTACTCATCAAAGAGTGCCTAAATCAACAGGGTTGCCTCACTCAATCCTGGCACATTCGGGAGTCGGCCTGATTTTAAGGTGGTAAAAAATGACAAAAATTACCTCATCGATTACCAAGTAGGTACTTATTACAACTGATAGAGCTCTTCAAGAAGGAGCAAAATCAACAGGGTTGCCTCGACCAATCCTGGCACATTCGTGAGTCGGCCTGATTTTAGGTTGGCAAAAAAATACAAAACTTACTTACGATAACGAGTAATGAATTGAAACTTATGCCATTTGAAGGTTCTAGACAGCTTAATAATATTTCTTTATTTCAGCTTAATAGTATGCCGACACTTGAAACTCGCGTTTCATATTATTATACAGAATGAAAAGTTAAGATGGGGTTTACAGGGCAGCTACTATAAGCATTATAGCTACAAGAAAACTTAGTAAAGAGACTAACCCTAACTTTTAAAGATATTTTGACCTACATTCACAGATTTTGGAAAAACTGTACAGTCAACAAGAAAAACGGCAATTTCCACGTATATTTTTTTTTCAATTTGATCTTCTTATTCATAAAGAACATAATTTTCTATGGGGTCAACCGAGGTTAATGTATTAGAATTGTCAGAAAGCACAGAATTATTTTCCCAAACATGTAATAGAAACAACAGAAATTTTCATGTACCTTTTTTTCGAAACATTCTATCCTTTTGATACTAAGAAACAGAAGTCTGTAAAAGGTCCACTAGGGTAAAGGTATTAGAACTCTCAGAAATCGCAAAATATCTTTTTTACTGACTTTTAGGGCCATTAGCAATTTCTTAGTGGGCGAAACACATTTGGGTAAATGCCCAGTCGTCCTACTGCAGTGTCCCACTGGTAGGTGGACGGGGAATTTGCGATTCCCCCTCGTCCTACTGCATTAGCGTTCGAAACAAACTAGTTTTCATGTATCGATATTTTTTTCCTAACAAGTACATGTAAAATATATTTTCGATACAAAGTCTCTTCAAAAGAAACGGGCTATCGGGCAAATATTAGATCTCGTTGAGATCTTCATTTCTGGTCTTTATTTCGGTTGACAGCTGTCAAACTAAAAATAGCTATATTTTAAGACGGCATGGATTTTTTTTGGTTATTTTGAAGACAAATATCTTTTTATTTACTCAGTATCTTGCCGTGATTTTCAGTTATGTGTTTCATGACTATTCAAGTGATAATATCGCTAAGACAAAAATGCGATAAGTAAAAATCGGCTCGACAAAATAAAGATCTAAAGTTACCTCTTCAATTTTCATGATTTCCTCTTTTTGTGGAATCTGAGGTGTTTTAAGTAGTGAAATTAAGAAAACAGAAAGGCATTCGTATTTGCTATCAAATGATTAACCCAAAATTTTATTTTATTACTTAGTTTTTACAAAAAGTAGATATATTATATTAGGCGCTTACGTCATTTAGTTTTAGTAACACGCACATTATATCTGTCGCAATCTTATGCGTTGCGTATTGCGCACATTATCCCTTTCTTTCAAGTGAAAAGACTGCGCCCACTGTCAAATAACTATCTTTTCACATATCCTCTAAAAACTATTAACCCTAAACTTCTCGATTGTTAGGACAAAGAAAAAGATAAAGTTTATTTCAAGACTAGATAAAACAATAAAATACATTTCAGGACTTATGAAAATAACTGAGGTTAAATTTCGTTGAGATCTTCATTTCGGTTGAAAGTTGTCAAATCTAAAACCACTATAACTCAAAAACGGCTCACCCTTAGCTATTTTATGATCGAACGAATTATAGATCTCGTCGAGGTATTTATTTCGGTTAACCGCTGTCAAATTTAAAATTGCTATAACATAAAACTACTCGTATGTTAGAACAAATGATATATCTAGTCGAGATCTTTATTTCGTTTGACAGCTGTCAAACTTTAAATCACTATTATTTGGGAACTACTGACCCTAGACTACTTGTATGTTCGGACAAATGATACATCTCGTCGAAATCTTGATTTCGGTTGACAGCTGTCAAACTTAAAATCGCTATAACTTGGAAACTACTGACCCTAGACTACTTGTATGTTGGGACAAATGATAGATCTAGTCAAAATATTTATTTCGGTTGACAGCTGTCAAACTTAAAATCACTATAACTTGGAAATTACTGACCCTAGAATACTTGTATGTTCGGACAAATAATTGATTCATTTCGGTTGACAGCTGTCAAATTTAAAACCACCACAGCCTAAAAATTACTGATCCTAGACTACTTTTATGTTTGAAGATCTTCATTTTGTTTGACAGCTGTCAAACTTAAAATAACTATAACTTAAAAACTACTCACCATAGACAACTCGTATGCTAGGACAATTTATAAAAGATCTCGTCCAAACGAGGAGTCTAGGGTCAGTAGCTTCCAAGTAAAAGTGATTTTAAGTTCGACAGACCAAAATAAAGATCTCGACGAGATCTATCACTTGTCCAAACATACAAGTAGTGTAGGGTCAGTAATTTTGAGTCGTGGTGGTTTTAGATTTTACAGCTGTCAAGCGAAATGAATATCCTTTGTCTTAACAAACGAGTAGACTAGGGTTAGTAGTTTTTTTAGTTATAGCGATTTTTAGTTTGACAGCTGTCAACCGAAATAAAGACATCGGCGAGATCTATCTTACATCCGAACGTAAAGTAGTCTAGGGTGAGTAGTTTTTGAGTTATGGTGGTTTTAGATTTGATAGCTGTCAACCTAAATGAAGATCTCAACGAGATCTATTAGTTGCCCAAATGCCCGTTCATTTTAAAGAGACTGTATGGAATTTTTTTATTGTACTTAATAGAAAAAATATCGTATCATGAAATTTAGTTTGTTTCGAATACTAGTGCAGTAGGTCGAGGGGGAATTGCGAATTCCCCGTCCACCTACCAGAGCAACACTCCAGTAGGACGACGCGGCAAGCCCCACAATTACCTGTACGAATGTAGATGTAGTGGATGTCTGTGTGTGCCTGAGTGTGTGTTTGTGTGTGCATGAGATGTGTGTGTGTAGTGTAGGATGTATGTGTGTATGTTGATATAGTGCTCTTTAAGAAATGGCAGCATCAACACGGTTGCTTCACCAAATCCTGGCACTTTTGGCCTGATTTTATTTTATTACTGAATAATAATTTATTTTGCATTTACTAAGAATTTTAATAACTTGACCCTGGTTGACCTTTAAAGACTTCTTTTTCATAGTAACAAGAGAATAGAATATTTCGTAAAAAAAGGTACAATATTTCGTAAAAAAAGGTACATGAAAATTTCTGTTTCTCCTATACTCGGCTCGGTCAGCTCGGTAAACCCCATAAAAAATTATGTTCTTTATCGATAAGAAGATCAAATGGAATGATAAAAGTTTATGCGGAAATTGCCATTTTTCTTGTTGCCTGTACATTTTTTCAAAAATCTGTGAATGTAGATCAAAATATCTCTAAAAGTTAGGGTAAGTCTCTGTACTAAGTTTTCTTGTAGCTATAATGCTAATAGTAGCTGCCCTGTATACCCCATCTTAACTTTTCGTCCTGTATAATAATATTAAAAATGAGTTTAAGTGTTGGCATACTATAGCAAATATTATTAAGATGTCTAGAACCTTCAAATGGCATAGGTTTGAAATCATTACTCATTATCGTAAGTAAGTTTTGTATTTTTTGCCAACCTAAAATAAGGCCGACTCACGAATGTGCCAGGATTTGGCGAGGCAACCCTGTTGATTTTGCCCCTTCTTGAAGAGCTCTATCAGTTGTAATAAGTACCTACTTGGTAATCGATGAGGTAATTTTTGTCATTTTTGACCACCTTAAAATCAGGCCGACTTCCGAATGTGCCAGGATTGAGTGAGGCAACCCTGTTGATTTAGGCACTCCTTGATGAGTACTATCGAATGTACTATGTATCTATTTGGTATTCGATGAGGTAATTTTTGCCAAAAAAATGACAAGTTTTTTGCCCACTGTACAAAACCTGCCAGGTTGCGCCCAGGCAACCCTATTGATTCGGATTAGAGGTCCGCGCCACGCCGGCGTGCCGCCGCCGAGCGACCCCGGTGCGCCGCCGCCGCCGCCGGGTCACAGAAAAATTGGCGCCGAGTTCAAATTTTGCGCGCGAACTATGTGTCACGCACGCGTTGTTGTCTACTAATATTGATGCGACTTTGCCGCGTTGTGCGACTCGTGCGATCAGTGGCCCCCTCGCACCCCAGCCCCACCCCGCTTGACCTTAAAATTAACGCTGAACAATGGAATATTTTAGAAGATTTAATAAAATTTCTCAGAACCTTTCTAGAAGCCGTGGAAATGTTGTCGTCGCAAAAGGTGTCGTCACTTAATTTGGCACTTATTTTCAGATCTGAAATAAAATACGTCCTATTGGCGATGCCAGATGACGAATCATTAATAATTCAACGTTTAAGAAACCAGATGCAACTAAGTCTGAACAAAAGGTTTCCTGTGACTGAAAATATTGTCGCAGCCTCTTTGCTCGACCCGCGTTTCGCTAGTCTGGAAGAAATCGACACATACGTGGAAAATCATCAAATGACGAAAACATCTTTCTTGACTGAAGTTGTTAATAAATTTGTAAAGGAGTCCGATAAACCAGCAGAATCTGTTCCTGTTTTAAATAAAAACCAGGATGTTTTACTCCAAAAGCTAGCCAAAAAACACTCCAATAGATTTCTTGATGAGGATGACGACGTCGCTCAAGAGTGTTGGAGATATTTGGCTACGGCTAACCCTTCAGATTTAGGAGATGTAGAGGACAACATTCTTAAGTTCTGGGAACAAAAAAAAGTTGTTTTTCCTTGGCTTGCCGGATTAGCGCGATCGCTTCTATCTATCCCAGCTACAAGCACGCCAAGTGAAAGGGTTTTTTCTGTAGCTGGGTTAGTCTTGACTGCGAAGAGATCGCGTCTAAATCCTGCAAAAGTTAACAAAATTATTAGTTTAGCTACTTAATTCTCCTAAAAATATTTTTTTTATTAAACTTAAAGAGAGATTTTTCTACTTCCCGCCCACCCCTTAATATCTTTAAAAATAACTAGCCCACGCCGGCGACGCCACGCCGCGCCGGGTGCCGCACCCGGCGCGCCGCCGCTGGGCTTTTGGACTGCGGCGCGGACCTCTAATTCGGATACAACTTTTTAACGTGCATCACCATAGATTAGTCGCATCTTGGTAATCGATGAGGTAGGGTTGACGACCACGCGCTCTCCGTCTATTAGATCTTCAAGGGTCTTATGAGGCATTTGCTATTTAGAACAGGACTAAAATTACGCCCATATGGTGCCGGCAAAGAATAGAACAAACCCATTTCTAGCCATGGGTGTGGTCCCGTGTGGTGCCGGCAAAGAATAATACCAAGTCATCTTTACCCATGGGTGTCGTAAGAGGCAACTAAGGGTTTATGAACCGGAGGATGGGCAGCAGCATTTTCTGTGTATCTTTCCATCTTATCGCTTACAGCAGAATAACAGTAGTTGCAGTGAAAATTCGCTGTAACATTTATGCTGAGCCAAAGCCTTTTCCAGTAACCATGCACAAATATAGTGAAACTTTTAATGTCACCTATGTTTAGGTGTCATATTTTTGCCACCTAGTATTTTGTATTACATTTGCTATATTTTTATTTTACGTATGTCTCTTTGTATGTGTTCTGTATTTTTGTGTTATATCATCATTGTATTTGTGTATGTTTACTGTGAATAAATGTTATGTCTATGTCTATGTCTATGTCTATGTCTATGTCTATGTCTATGTCTATGTCTATGTCTATGTCTATGTCTATGTCTATGTCTATGTCTATGTCTATGTCTATGTCTATGTCTATGTCTATGTCTATGTCTATGTCTATGTCTATGTCTATGTCTATGTCTATGTCTATGTCTATGTCTATGTCTATGTCTATGTCTATGTCTATGTCTATGTCTATGTCTATGTCTATGTCTATGTCTATGTCTATGTCTATGTCTATGTCTATGTCTATGTCTATGTCTATGTCTATGTCTACATACTGCGGTCACCAACAACAGCGGTTGCCAGCCGCAACGCTTACAAGCGTAGTGACTATGGTAAATCCCCCTCCAAATTGCCATGCGTTTTTGCAGGAGTTCTGGAGCGAGCTTCCTGTACCTATCATCTTACCTTTCAAAGTAAGCAACTTGCTTTGCTGTCTTAATAGTGTCAAGATGTACCGCTAATTTGACTGGGTGCTATGAGCGGTGGTGACCGCTTACCATCAGGTGGCTCACCTGCTCACTACACATAAAAAAAAACCGGCCAAGTGCGAGTCGGACTCGCGCACTGAGGGTTCCGTACCACCACATAAACATAATTGTATTAGTTGAAATTTCAGTAAGTTAATGTGCTTTTTTGAGTCCGACACGCGCTTGACCAAATTTTATTATTTGTTGTTATTTTATAGCCTATGCCCTATAAACATACCAATTTTCAAGTTTGTAAGTGTTCCCGTTTTTAAATAGAACTAAAACAAAAATCGCCTCAGCAACCATCCAACTTGACCCCTCTCTTATATGAATGATCTAAAAACGGGAGCTCACCACAATTGGTTACCATTAGTTGTGAGAAAAGTTGTAATATTTAATGATTTCAGACTTTTCCCATTATTTGTACTGTGAGACCTAGCTTCTTGCCAAATTTCATAATTTTAGGTCAACGGGAAGTACCCTGTAGGTTTTTCATTTTTGAATAAATGTAAATCAAAATCAAAATCAAAAGTCTTTATTCGTCAACATAGGTAAATAAGTTGTTATAAAATATATTGTCTCACTATGTTGCACCTTCCGGCATACGAATTTACATATAATTTATTTACAAATACAACACATTCAATATTTAAAATTTTCAATTTACATAATATTTCAAGTCAAACTATTTAAAATTACAATTTGTCATTAAAAAATTCGGTAATAGAATAAAATGTCTTTTCAATTAAATAATTAGTCAGCTCACATTTAAATTTAATAATATTATCACATTGTCTTATATCTAAGGGCAGTTTATTATATACCTTTGGGCCCATGGCAAAAACACTTGCGCTGTATAAAGCTGTCTTGCCAGCCTTTACTTGTAAATTATCCCTACGGCGTGCACTGGTTACTTTACTGAACATATTTTTGTTTCGTCTTATAAATAAAGATATTTCTAAAATATATAAAGATGTTAATGTCAGAATTCTTAATTTTTTGAAATAAGGTCTACAACTTTCAAATTTCTGCAATCCACATATCGCTCTTATACATCGTTTTTGTGCTTTAAACACTTTTACTACATAAGATGCATTTCCCCAAAAAATGATTCCATATCTTATCCTTGATGCGACGAGACCATGGTATGCAGTTAACAATGTTTTTGTACTAGCTTTCTTTCGAAGGACATATAGTGCGTAAGAACACTGTGAAACTTTAGTACAGATTGAATCAAGTTGTACATTCCATTTAAGCTTAAAATCAATAAAAACTCCTAAAAACTTGGTAACTAAAGCGTCACCTACCTCATTATTTCCGATAACTACTTTAGATGCATCTGAATTACTTGCCGTTTGTTTAAAACTTACTATTTTTGTTTTACTGTAATTTAAAGTTAATTTATTATAATTCATCCATTCAGTTATCGATTCTAGACTAGCATTAATTTCTGTACGATTTTGGTAAATTACTGTGCAGTCATCTGCAAAAAGTGTCATGGGATATGGTGTACATTCAACAATATCATTTATATATACCAAGAACAGTAGCGGGCCTATGACACTTCCTTGTGGAATACCTCGCATTACAATTCTTTTGCTCGACTCATACAGTTCTTCTGTTTTTGATTTGACGCATATTCTACTTATTTTTGTGATTTGAGTCCTATTGCTAAGGTAACTTTTTATTAAACCAAGAGCATTTCCTCGCACGCCATATATTTGTAATTTATTCAACAGGATACTATGATCTACACAGTCGAATGCCTGACTTATATCCATAAACATTGCATATATTGGTTTTCTAATATCAACTTTAGAATATATTTTATCTAGAAATTCATAAATTGCTAGTTCAATAGACTTTTCTTTCCGAAAGCCCTTTTGTTCATCTTGTATGGAGATGAGGACATAAAATGCCATATCTTTTGATTGCGTCGTTGTAAAAAATTGAAATTTTCAGATCTTGTGTGGTTCATGGATCGTAATATATGGTATTAATTTCAACCTGATACCTTTACCCGTTCGTGAGATAAAGGGTCTTGACAGACAGACAGACAGACAGACAGACAGACGGACAACAAGGGTTCCGTTTTTTTCTTTTGAGGTACGGAACCCTAAAGACTGTCAATTGTAGTTAAACGAGGTTCAAAAAGTCTCTAGTAAGAACTTTCCCTAGAAGCACATATTACTCATTGCAAAAATATTTTGGTTTCTCTATTTGCTCCACGAAAAGAAGGCTTTTTATGGGACGACTAACTTTAAAAAAATAAGCAACAAACTATGAGAAATTCATTCTATCCGTCAAAGCCTTCAAAATTGTTTTCATTGCATGCTCTAAAAGTAGTCAAAATTAAACTCTTTTGGCTTTTACCCGCCCTGCGGCGACGTCCTCGTCCCTGCAAATAACAATCTCGATTCAGTCGTGATGTTTCGTCATAAATCGTGTTTATCCAGGGTTGGCCAACGTGAATTTGCGGTGGCTGTTTCTTTCAAATCTGTAAACTATCAACTCAGGGAATTTTCACCAATGAAGTCAGGGCCTATAATATAATTCAATTTTTTATTTATTCCAACTCTTACATTAAAATTTCAAGTGGCAAATTTCACATACTTACGTAAAATTCTGGTAACTTTAAGATATTCAGTCTTTTTAGGGTTCCGTACCTCAAAAAAACGGAACCCTTATGTGATCACTTTGTTGTCCGTCTGTCTGTCAAGACCCTTTTTCTCACGAATGAGAAAAGGTATCAGGTTGAAATTGATAAAGAATATTAAGGGCCATAAACCACACAAGATCTGAAAATTTAATTTTTTTTCAACGACGCAATCAAGCGATATGGCTTTTTATGTCCTCATCTCCATACATTTATGCAAAAAAGCAAAACCTACAACCTAAACCAAAAACCTACTTCCCGTTGACCTAAAATTATGAAATTTGGCAAGATGCTGGGTCTCACAGTACAAATAGAGGGAAAAGTCTAAAATCATTAAATATTTCAACTTTTCTCACAACTAATAGTAACCAATTAAGGTGAGCTCCCGTTTCAAGAACTTTTCTATAAAAGAGTTGTCAAGTTGGATGGTCGCGGAGTTTTTAAAATCAAAGAGTAAAAGCTTTTAGTATATCATATGGTAGATGGGTACGGAACCCTTAGTGCGCGAGTGCGACTCGCACTTGGTCGGTTTTTTTAAATGATTTATTCAGTACATTTTCATACATAAATTTGATAGCTAAGACGCACTACAGAAACCCATCAAGGTAAAACCCATCAACATATAATGTTGCGCGAATGAGTCGCTCTACTCACACAGACTTAAAAAGTATGAATATAAAATAAAACTAACCTAAAATTAGGAACAGTCAACGACAGGTCAAGCCTGAAACTCGCAGTGCAATTTTAGCCCTTACGTCTATTGGAATAAGGTCGGTACAAATTACTATGTATCAAGCTTGATGTGCCTTTGACTGTAGACGAAGCAGCATCATTCGTCACCCGAATAATATTTTTGAATTAATGTTTTACATTTTTTGTCCCTAACTTGTAACTCTGCCAGCAGTTTCTGTGTTTTGCTAAGTTGGACTACTGAGACAAAAACTTTGTCGTGCCATATCGTACGAATTAATGAAAAATGGAATAAGCGAAACCCTCATACACCCCAACTGATTTTTATTAAAATAAATCCATTCCAGTAAGAAAAATCTTAAGAAAAGAGTTTTTTTCTAGATATTGTTAATTTAAAGTTTCATCGTTGTATCATGGCGCGTCCACCTCGCGTCCGCTCACGCCACGCCCACTTCCCTCCCCTCCTTACCCCTCATGAACCGCGCGCTGCCAGCGCGCGAATCCACAGGAATATTTTAAAGTGGCAAAAATTAAAATAATAAAAAAAATTATCCCTATCAAAAATCCGTAAAATTGATTCTACTCTCGATTCTGAACAAACTATTTTCTCAGTTTCGCTTATTCCGTTAACACATTGAATGAGATCAAAGGAGACGTTACATCTCTAGCTGTCTCTTCGTAATTTTATCCAGCACTTCTCTTCGTTTGTTACCCTATAGTAAGTACACTTGAAATACTTTGAGAAAAAATCTAAAAGGTTCGCAAAAGCCATAATTCTGAACAACCAATGGAACCGTTTTATCACCTTTATCAAAGAAACAGTATCAGATCCATACTACCAAGTTATTGTAGTACTTAAGAAAATTATGCTTTGGTGTAAATGGCTTCCGATACGGTTTTACGTGCCTTCCGAAGCACAGAAATTTTCTAATCATTTTAATGATTACTTTATTGGTTCTGGCTACTTAATCTCAGGTAGCTTTGAAGCCAACATTTGCTATCAATTGCACCTAACCGAAATAATATATGGAATTATAACACATTATGATGAGGAATGGACCAATCTTGGTAACAATATCAATATTATTGGACCGACTCGTAAATTAATCGCAGACGAATCACCTACAGATTTCGGCTCTCATGATAATCGACCAATTATTATTGACACTGCCCACGGTTTGAGGAAAAACGTAGTTGGGTATCATAGTTAAGTGGCTAGGGTAACATAATAGAGACTTATCGGCAAAAAGTAGAAAAATGTTGTGACCAGCCTAACTAAAAGTAGCATTCTTCGTAAATATTGTCTCAAGGGATTAATTTTCTTATCGATTAAGCAACCTTGACTATTTCAAGGTGCAAAGGTTATCGTTTTCAGGTTGGGTGGAGGAAGTAAAGGTAATAAATAAAGATGCCTCTTAATGACAAACGGAAGATAAAATTATAGGTAACCTTTTACAAAAAAAAAATAAAGAATCAACGCGCTTTATCTGGTTTTAGAAAGAATACAACGTCATGACCGGATGTTAGTCCATCGACAATAGCCAGGCTCTTCAAGAAGTTGAAGAAGCTATAGGCATTAGTAACCACTCACTTGTAACACAGTAAATAAGTTTGCAGTGAACTTTCTTCATTTCCATTTAACACCTAAAAAAAAGAGTGTAAACAGACAGACGGAAAACAAACATTTCTTGTTTTTTCTGAGGTGTGGAACCTTAAAAAGAGTGCAGACAAGAGAAGTTCAACAATGATTTGCCTTGTGACTGAAGCTCTAACAGTAAGAGGTTTAGGGGGCTTGAGGGACTTTCCATGCCACAAAATAAGGAGAACAAGTACCAGAGGAACATAAATCTGCAAGAGGTGATCAGAAACTGGAGAGACTTGGAGTCTTGCCCTTCCTAAAGTAAACAAAACAGTCCCAGGCGAGCTAAAAAAGGTTTTAATTTCCATTTTATAACTGCCCAGCGTACGTACGAACATTTATTAATATGCCTACAGGAACCCTACAAAATATTGCGAATTTGTGTCCGTAAGTAAATTGATTATGTATATATCATACACGTACGCAAACATATTTGTTTACAGCTAGTTTGCAAATAGAAATAGCAAATGGAATGTAATAGACATTGCAAAAGAACGATATGTAAATCGTAGGTATTCAGGTTTCATATACTATTTCCCGCACGTCGACATGTTTATAGGTCTCTGGCAACGTGACACACAAAATCGAAAATAGATATAAGCAGAAAAACGTGAAAAATTTGAAAGTAGGTAAAAATAAAACGTTCCTGGAATCCAAGGCTGGAATGATGAATGTGTCAGATTCATTTGGTTCCACTCGTTAAATGTAAATGATGAGGACATAACATAAGTAATTGGCGACCATTTTGTTATTTACATAAAATTATAAGAAAAATTAAAGTTTTTATTTTTAGAATATTCATATAACTTTCGTTCGTTTTCATTTTGAAAACGAACGAACGTTGAGTCTTCTAATCAAAACAATTAGTATACTTATATCACGCCTCTTCGCCATTGAGGTCAGCAAAGATCACAACCCTCCACCTGCTACTATATTGACATACTTCCCTTGCTTTCTCTACTTTCATACTCGCTCGTACTTTTAATCTGGCCTTTATTTAGAACGTCCTGAATTTGGTCTTGGTATGACTTCAATGCCCTTCCAACGTTTCGAATCTTTCTTACCTGGTAGATCTCTTTCGTCAATCTTCGTTCATTCATCATCTCTACTTGACCAAACCATCTTATTTTTTTTTCCTTTCTCAATTTTAGACACTTGCCGTCTTACTACAAAAAAGTTAGACATGTGTTGAACACTTGATTTTAAAAATCGTATCAAATAAATTTGTCTATGTCATTGATGCGCAGAAGTAAAAAAAGACTTATTTTCTTATGACTTGACTTCTGCGCATCAACTGACATAGTCAGTTATTTTGTGCGCATTTTTTTAATCAACTGTTCAACAGATGTCTAACTTTTTTGTAGTAAAACGGTACATACAAAACCAGTATATGCTGAACCAGCGCTACGTTATAAACGCCAGAAACCAAAGACCTGCTCAAGGCCAAAGTGTTTTCATCGACGTGCGGCCGTATGTACGTCTTGTACGTAACTTTATTGACGTCACACGCTTTCCAAGAAGAAGACTTCCCAATAAAAATTTGTCACGTGACCACCTTAGTATGGGAACTTAAAAAAGTATTTTCTTCGGGAAACGTTTCTTGTTTTATCAGGAGTATCATTTGGCTTCGAGATTCAAATAAATTAAAAGTCAAGTTAACCTTCTTTATGACATGGATTGATGAGATTATTCAATCAATGATCCTGAACAAATTTTCCATGAAACATGTCTGAGAAATTTCGATCTCATAAGCCTCGAAGAACCAACTTAGGAATGAGAATAGGTCACTTATCTGTCTTTCGCTTCAATGCCCACGAAAAAGCCATTGTAAGAGCAGGATCGAGCAATTTGTACAAAAGTCTTTAGTATAATGCTTTCTAGTTTTATTTGCGCCTTTGAAATGGGTTTGGATTATGTGAACGGCCATTTTATGCGAGCGAAAGAAGATATGGGGCGCAAGCTTCGGTTACCGAAATGGAATTGCGGTGTTTAGGTAGGGTCATTGTATAATAAATTGTATCGTTAGGGAAAAGTCACAATTTTTGTTACTTTGCGTGCTAGAGGGTTAAGACTTCAAAGGATGTTACTCTGTGCGCTTTTCAGATGTCAAAAGTCGCGGTTGGTTCACAAATATATAAAAGATATTACAATTTTTTTATTTGAGAGCGTCTGGTTAGTTGTTGTTTTTAGATTTTATCTTAAGGGCTTTCCTGCAGCCAACTAGCGCCCCATCAGTTAAAAATATATTACTCGCTAAATACAAAACTTATCGGATACCAGATTGAAGTAAAGGTACCCTAGTTTTTTAGAACCTATCAATCCTAAAAAATATAGTTCACTGTAGTTAGAGATACAAAAACTGCTAAAAGTGGCCGTTTTTCGCTCTTTTTGTATCTGTATCTACAGTGAACTATATTTTTCAGGATTGATAGGTTCTAAATAAATTAGGGTACATTTACTTCAAATTTGTAAGACAGATTTTCGATAAGTTTTGTATTTAGCGAGTAATATTTTTTTAACTGATTGGGGCGCTAGTAACCTCTTAAACAGTGGTCGTTCAGTCTTGTCTGATGCCAATTTTAAAGAAGCTTGAAAACTCATGATAATAATCAAAATTTCTTTATTAATTATGTGATTCTTTAACTTTATCGCCATATCCGGTATCACTGGATTCTTTTTCTCAATCACTGAGCTCCGGACTGTCGTCATCTCCAGGTAGCAGCCGGCGGCTGTAAGAAACTTCGTCTCAGGTGCACTGAATAGATCAACCTTACTCACGAGAGCAAGGCTGTCTGTGAGTGCTAAGGTTTCGTAGAATGGTGTCTGCTCAAGCATCCTCGTCCGAGGAATATTAGTTGCAAATAACGGGTGACGGCGCGGCCGCAGGGAGTATCTTTGAGGTGGAGGGACAGAAAATGTTATTTGCGCCAGGAGTAAGGGGTTGCTGGTCTTGCCATTGAGTAGGTAGTAAAAGTATTTGATAAGCGCTAGTTTTCGCCGAACTTCCAGTGCTCTATAGGAGACCATACCCTGGACAAAAAGTGTCGGGTACATTTATGGATAAAATCCGTAGAGTTTTTTGTACAGGAATCGCAAAAATGATGAATAAAACCCTTTCTAGCATATCAGTGTACAGATTGTTATGAGGGTTCCAACTTAAGAACAGTACCAAGCTATCTCTACCCTGGGTGGCGTATGAGGCAACTAAGAGATATTGAACCTGAGGATGGGCAGCAGCGTCCTTCTGTATCTAACTAAAGAAAATAAGTTGGATCAGCAAAGGTATCAAAATATCGAGTAAAATGAAAAGAGTATTAAATAACGCAAGTTCAACTAATAACGATATTAGCATTATAAAATATAAAGAAAATTATATAAGGATTTATAGAAAAGTTTTAATTGAAGCTAGGAAAAAGGATACGCAAAGGGAGATTAAAGAAGCTAAAAACTCAGTTAAGGGAATTTGGACAGCTGTAGGCAAATGCAAAAAAACTAACAAAAATGACAATAGAATATATGACAAAATTATTTTAAAGCTAAATGATAAATGTATATTGAATCAGAGAGAAGTAGTAGAAATTTTTTCGGAACAATTTAGAAATGAAAGTAATGAAAACACAAATCAAAATAGTGCGTCACTGGCAAAAAATATGTTAACAGAGAGTACAACAAAAGTAAAAAATGTAATAAATATGAGACCAGTTACAGTATGTGAACTAGAAAAAGTCGTAAATAATATGAAAAATAAAGCATCATATGGTTGTGACGAAGTGCCTATACGAATTATAAAGGAAAACATTGACATCCTAAAACAACCACTTTGTCATCTTTTCAATCTATGCTTCGAAACGTGTACTTTTCCTGATCAATTTAAAATTGCTCGTATTCTACCACTACATAAAAAGAAGGACAAATATGATCCAAAAAACTACAGACCGATTTCATTATTGCCGGTACTCTCAAAATTGTTAGAAAAACTCATAAAAGTTAGACTCGTGACACACTTAAATGTTAACAATGTATTAGATGACAGACAGTTTGGTTATAGAAAAGGGTTGGGAACAGCGGATGCGATAACGACTTTAGTCTCTGATGTATTATTAAGTTTAAATGAGAAAAAAAGAGTGGCAGGTGTTTTTCTCGACTTAACCGCTGCTTTTGATTTAGTGGATCACACTATTTTGATTTCTAAATTAGATTAATATGGCGTTAGAGACTGCAATTTGCAACTTTTTAAGTCGTATTTGTGTAACCGGAGACAATTTACTGAATTAAAAAGCATTTCTCTTGAAGGTAGCGTAGAAAAAAGCACATCTAAACTGGTCTCGGTCAAAAAAGGGGTGCCACAAGGCTCAGTTTTGGGACCTATATTTTTTCTTATTTTTCTCAATGACTTATCCAATTATATTCAAAATCAAATTCCAGACGTGAAACTAATATTATTTGCAGACGATACAACAGCTATAATTTCAGGAAATGACATATGTAATTTAAATGACAAAGTTAATACTGCCCTGACTCTTTTTTATAATTGGTTTGAGACAAATAATTTAAAAATTAATATCAAAAAGACTAACGTTATATTGTTTAGAACAACCGCACGTAATAAAGATACACTTCACTTAAACTTAAATGGAGAAAAGATAGAAGTTGCCAGATCGGTAAAGTCACTTGGTACACATATAGACGAAAATTTGAACTGGAAGGATGAGTTGATGGCAATTGAAAATAATATTAGTTCCGCGTGTTATGCTCTACGCAAATTGAGAGAAGTACTGACAATTGACCAAATAAAAAGTGTCTACTATGCTCTTGTTGAGTCAAGGTTTAGATATAGTGTCAAATTGTGGGGCATGAGTTACGACTATAATATGAAAAGAGCCTTTATTTTGCAAAAACGAGCGATACGAGCCATCGTTAGAATCCCCCCATGGGAATCATGTCGGGAACATTTTACCAAACTGGGAATATTAACAATACCTAGTCTATACATTTTAATACTACTTACAGATTTTGTAAAAAGCCGACACAAATTTGAGAGTTCCGCTGAAAAAGACGCTAGGGAAGTTACAAGACGAAAGGATTTCAGGTCGCTTATTACACCAAAACTGAATGTAGTTAAACACGGGGTATTGAACCGAATGACATTTTTTTTTAATAAATTGCCTGTAAAGTTGAAGGTCGAAAGCAGAGTGGACGTTTTTAAGAGAGAACTCAAACTGATTTTATTAAAGAAATGTTATTATAGTGTAAGTGAATTTTTGGACATAAATAATACTTTTGACATGTAATTTTATAATATTAAGATAATTTCAATTTTTCGAGTTTTGGACGTAAATAATAACTTTTGACATAATTTTGTAATATTAAGATTTTCATTTTTGTTTTAGCTATAAGTTAATGTCAAACACAATTGTTTTGTTATTGACTAATAAATAAATAATAAATATCATACCATCTACATACTGCGGTCACTAACAACCGCGGTCTATGGTACCAGACGCAACACTAACAAGTGCGATGACTATGGTTCTTCCCGCCTAAATTATGAAAAGTCATAAAATGAGCAGAATTATCCTTCTTAGGTCGTATCTCTCTTATCTCTGTAAGTATCGTGGCGTCACACTCCAGTTGACAAATCATAGTAATAAAAGAGAGCTTGATTTAAATCGTATCCACGGTAAATTAGTCCCATTTATTTCTTCGTACAGAAGGGAGAGGTAGTAGCTTCGTTCGGGTTCGTTGTGGTTAGTTCGTGACCAAAATCATATATCAGAAGGACTTGTTTTAGGTCAACATAGCTGGATAGATGGCGCTACAAACCGCAAATTATTTTTTGTCCCTTATAACACAAAAGGGTCGTTTAGCATCGCCATTTATCAGAATTATCAAGCTGTGTATTGATTCTGGCAAAGCTTCATAACCATATTATAACTATAAACACAGATTGGTACTAACACATCTCAATCCGTGGGTGTCGTAATCACTACCCGTGGGTGTCGTAATTTCTACCCGTGGGTGTCGTAATTTCTACCCTTGAGTGTCGTAATCTCTACTCGTGTGTGTCGTAATCTCTACCCGTGTGTGTCGTAATCTCTGCCCGTGGTTGTCGTTATCTCTACCCGTGGATGTCGTAATCTCTACCCGTGGGTGTCATAATCTCTACCCGTGTGTGTCGTAATCACTACCCGTGTGTGTCCTAATCTCTACCTATGTGTGTCATATTCTCTACCCGTGGGTGTAGTAATCTCTACCTCTCAGCCTGTGTATGTCGTAATCTATGCCCGAGGGTGTCGTAATCTGTACCCGTGTGAGTGTCGTAATATGTACCCGTGTGTGTGTCGTAATCTGTACCCGTGTGTGTGTGTTGTAATCTCTACCAGTAAGTGTAGTAATATCTACCCGTGGGTGTCGTAATCTCTACCCATGTGTGTCATAATCTCTAGTCGTGTGTGTCGTTATTTTTACCCGTGGCTGTCGTAATCTCTTTCCGAATGTGTCGTGACGTCTACCCGTGGGTGTAGTAATCTTTGCCAGTGTGTTTCGTAATCTCTACCCGTGGGTCTCGTAATCTCTACCCTTGGGTGTCGTAATCTCTACCCGAGGGTGTCGTAATCTCTACCCGAGGGTGTCATAATCTCTAACCGTGGGTGTCATAATCTCTGCCCGTGTGTGTCGTAATCTCTACCCGAGGGTGTCGTAATCTCTACCCGTGGGTGTGATAATCTCTACCCGAGTTTGTCGTTATCTCTACCCGTGGGAATCGTAATCTCTACCCATGGGGTGTCATAATCTCTACCCGTGTGTGTCGTAATCTCTACCCGTGGGTGTTATAATCTCTACCCGTGTGTATCGTTGTCTTTACCCGTGGCTATCGTTATCTCTTCCCGTGGGTGTCGTTATCTCTACTCGTGGCTGTCGTAATCTCTGCACGTGTGTATCGTAATCTCTACCCGTGGCTGTCGTAATCTCTGCCCGTATGTGTCATAATCTCTTTCCGTATGTGTTAAATATTTTTTGAATAAATTATTATTACTGTCACTTGATAACAATAATCGTGTAACCTAAACCGACAAGCACATGTGAAAGGATTGATGAAAGTACAGGAAGCAAGAGAAGTATGTCAAGATCGTAGCAGGCGCAGAACTACTATCTCTGCCTTCCCTGACGGGAAAGAGCGTGATGTTACATATGTATGTATTTATCAACATCTCCGGTTTGATGTCCCAAAAATCCCCATGTCTCTCTCAACTTCTCTTTCTACTTCTGTCCTAGCGTAAAACTGCAAGTGATGGGAAGAATTCAGGCGAGTAGAGTCAGGGACTATACTCGTAACAAATCAATCTGCTAGATGTTATACGTAAAATAATCACTGAAGCTCCCGATTGCTTAGCAGTTTTCCATTATAAAAATTTCCGATTTTCCATTATGTAGGGAAAAGCCATGTGCTCACTGGATACTTTTGTCATCTGTGCCAGTTGGATCTATCTTTTTCATGGTAAAGAGAGACGAACACATAGGTAGATTAGGCAAGTTAACTCGAAAAATGAACTAATAACAAACTAATTGCAATACCATTTCTGTGAGTGGTTTCCTATTGGAAATTTTCTGTAGAAATCGATGGTGACGGGGTTACGTTGTTCCGTTTAGAAGTTCCTATGGGGAGCTTCCGTCTCCATCAGCAGACCAGCGCGATGATACCATAAGATTGTATTGTCACCAAACTTACATATGTATGCCAAATTTCAGCCCGATCGAATAAGGATAACTGGTCTAAAATTTAGTTTCAAGATTTGTCCCACACAAACTAACATACTAACTAACAAGGCAAGTTAAATAAAAGCTACTTAATCCTACTTACCACACTTATTATGTAATAATCTATCATCGAACATTAACAGAAAACATCAATATTAACATTCATAACATCCCATGAAAAAAAAACGTCCACTACAGGACAGGGAGCTCCCTCCAGAATTCTAGCTTATGCTGGAAAAATGTGGAGGGGAAGTACCATAGTCACCTCGCTTGTCAGCGTTACGGCTGGCACCATGGACCGCGGTTGTAGGTGACCGCAGTAAGTAAGATGTAAGATACAAAGGAGGATGCTGCTGCCCATCCTCTTGTTAACCCTTAGTCGCCTCTTACGACATCCTCGGGTATGTATGGGTTGGTACTATTCTTTGCCGGCACCACACAGGACAACAAATTAACATTAACATAATAATATGAATAACTGTCTCCAAGAATAGTCAACCATTTTGGAAAATTCGTCATACTGGCTAAACGCGCCGTCATAGAGTGGTAGACTTTTCACCATCGTTTTCTAGAGAAAACCTCCATTAGGAAACCACTCACAGAAATTGTATTGCAATTAGTTTGAGGTTCCACATCAATTTTACTAGTCTATAGACCCTTCGATATTCAAACAATATTCAAACAAGAGTCGACGTATACGTGTACACTTCGCCACAAACAATTTTTTAACCTTCCGGGGTCTGTCACATTTATCATTCATTTCTTTTGTGACGTAACGGCATACATTAAATTTATCAGCGGGAGCTTTAAAAGCTTTTGATTTCATCACCTCGTACGTGCGTTGTCGCTTATTTGATTGTGCTAATGCAATAAGAAACCGTGTGGCGTGGGCTATGAATAGCCCCATCTCATTTACATGCCGCAAAATGTTGCTGCAACTTTTTATATGATTTTCTCCGTTTTTTTTAGCATTTTAGAATCAGCACGATTCAGAAACCCTACAATGCCATCTGTGGGTTGGCTTTGGTTAAGATTGTACAGAACAAAGCTCGGTCGACCGGGTTTGTCAAGATACAAATTGCCGTAGCGTAAATGTCTTCGCGTACAAATCTTGTGCAGTTCTGACCTAGTATGAGTGTTTCTTTGTAAAAGATGGTCAGATTTGAAGCCTCCGATTCTGATGGAATAATTTTCAAGTTCGAGTTAAATCCTAACGTAAAAGATGGTACAAAACTACAAAAAGAAATAAAAATTATCTATCTACACTTTATTTGTATCTTACAAGTACTCGTATGCGAAGGATAGTAAGTCGAGATGGTGGGAAAGAATTTCTTCGTTGCTAGTTTACACACGGTTTAGATAAAGCTAGAAAATGGAAGAGACATAGCAAACGTTAACACAAACAACCTAATCGTAATAAGAACCTCAATTGTAAGGCAAATTAGCACACTTAAAAGTGGAGAGCAATCATTAGTACAAAAGTTGTATGATCTGACAGCCAGTTACAGTAAGTACCTTTAATTAAAGTTAACGCTACTTTAACTTTTTATTTCTTAGGGAAAGCTGCTTGTTATCATGAGTAGAATCACTGGGCTTTGGGAGCAAATGCAATCAAATTTTTTTTTATGTCACAAGTGACTAAACGAGCAGATGGGCCACGCCGTATTATTCACCGAGGCTCGCAAAATTTAAGATGCTAGATAGGAACTAGAAGGTACTTCTTGAATCCAATTAAGGGTTAAAACCATTTCTTACACTTTCTTTGTCCAAAAAACAAGATAGGACTAAATTTAAAAAAGATTTATTTTTAAAGACGCTTGTGCAACGTACAGTACGGCTGGGGACGGACCAGAATAAAAGAAACTGGTCGAAACAGCAAATTTTAATACGACGTTTCAAAAAAAAAAACAGACACGACATTGAAACTGAAAAGTGAGAAGAAGAGAACGATAAGGAAGGAGGAGGAGGAGGTTATCTGGAAGAGATCGCTCCCAACGATAAGACCGCCAGTTTCGTTTTATACTGTTAATGTGAACCATGTGTGACAATAATGTGTTTATCTATCTATCTATCTATAAGGTACTTGATATTCAGTCTAATTACTTCAAACATCACCTTAAATTTGATTACATTGCGAAAATTATAGTTGTCAACCTGAAAAAAATCTAAAGATTTTTTTAAGACTTGTTAAAGAAATCTCCTTTGTTATAAAGAATTTGGTAGCCGTGAATTTTACTAGTTATATTTTTTTTAAATAACGTAAGTATGTGAATGAACAGTGAAGACCAATGACCGCCTAATAAATATAAAACAAATATAAAAACATCTTATCATTACGAACAACCTTTGACTTTTACCCTTTTTACCTTAACCATCCTATCTATGTGGGATAGGAGAGGTATATTTTTGTATCGAAGAGTGTGTTTGCCAATTCGTTCTTCACGAATGATTTGATTTCTTAAGGACAGAGATACAGGAAAATGTGAACGAAAATGTAGAACTACAAAGTAGAAAATCGCAAAATTTCACAACCACAGGCAGGATTCGAACCTGCGTCTTCTGCGTAATAAAATCATTTTCAATTATACGTAGTGTTACCAATTTTCAACTCGAAATCTGTCTGCAATGATGGACTAGCTGAGCTAGTACAGCAAAAATGCTTGCTAGGTGGCAGCACAAACGCAACGTTGGAATGCGTATAGAGGTCGCTAAATTTCACAACATCGGGCAGGACCACAGTAGCCTAGTTGGTAAAGCGTCTGCGGTACTTACGCAGAAGACGCAGGTTTGAATCCTGCCTGTGGTTGTGAAATTTTGCGATTTTCTACTTTGTAGATTTATCCGAACACAGGAAGTGTTAAAATAAAATCATTTTCGAAAATGTAGAAACTTCTTGTCGAATAAAATTGCGTACGTTCGTTTGCGACGTACCGTAGCATAGATTTGGATCCAATTTTTTCGCGATAGCATAGCGATAGTAAATAGAAATTATAAAAAACTATCTAATGTTCATGATCAAAGTATTAGGGGTAAGATCGATGACCGACCTCATGAACCCTGTAGTCAGAGTAGTTTAGTCCCTAAAGTTATTTGACATAAAACCGATATTTGCTTTCTTTTACGTTTTAGAAATTTGAATTGAAGATGAAGAAACTAAAGTTATAGATAAAAAAACAATAATACATAACAAAATAAAAATAGGCTTAACAATACGCACTGCACATTACTTTATATAAAATATCGCAAGATATAATCATGAAAAGAAATTTTACAACGTTAAGCGGTACGCGGTCGTCAGTAGAACAACAGCAAACCGTTCGATGAAGAGGAATTCAAATAAAATATATATTTTTTAGACTTTATGTCCTTCAGGTAACAAAACCATCGTAGAGTTTTCAGAACAATAGTTTGAAACCGCTACAGTACCATCCCCGTGCCAATTTCTGCCGTAAAGTAGTGTTTGCCACCAGCCTAGATATACCGTCATACTCGTTGTTAACAGCGTCAAATTATGCCATTTATAAGACAGTTTTACGAGCGGTGGTGCCCACTCACCATAAGTAGGCCTACCTTGCCCACTTGTGATTTTGTTTAATTATAATTTCCTTCACGTATAATAGCAAAAGCCAGGTGCACCTATGAGGACAATTTGTAATGGAAAACCGCTAAGCAATTGGAAGCTTCAGTGATGATCTCACATATTGCATCTAAATCTACTCGCCTGATTTGTTCCTATCACTTGCAGTTTTAGACTGAGACAGAAGGAGAAAGAGAATAAGTGAGAGGTAAAATAATTTTTCACATATAACCAGAGATCAAAGGACCAGTCGCCTGATTTGTTCCCATCACTTGCAGTTTTAGACTGAGACAGAAGGAGAAAGAGAATAAGTGAGAGGTAAAATAATTTTTCACATATAACCAGAGATCAAAGGACCAGAGTCCCTCTAGGGAAGGAGTTTTAAAAAGATGAAAGAGATAGAGAGAGAAAATAAATTACTTGGCAATCTGGTTCCATCATCAACCTCATTTCTGTTTTAAGGGTTAGGGAAGTAAAGCCCATAGACCATAAAAATATTACGAAAAAACAAGAATTTACCTCGACTTATTCTAAGTTGCCAGATACAACCGGCAACTTAGAATATCTGGCAACCGGGACGTAACAGACGGCGTCGATGCAGATCACGGCGCAGATGGCGCGATGAACTCGACGCTTTCTGTAAAGACTGGCAACATGAGGCTCAGAGTAGAGACCAGTGGAAGGAATGGAGGGAGGCCTTTGCCCAGCAGTGGGACAGAAATGGCTAATATGATAAGATAAGATATTCCTAGTAAAGTGAATGGTTGTCCGGCTGGACTCAGCTTTTTTTTGTCACAACTGGGCAAACGAGCAGGTGGGCTACCTGGTGGAAAGTGGTCACCACCGCCCATGACACCCAATGTCTTATTTGTAAAATAATTTGACACTAATTTGACATGGTAATTTCACTGGCTCTCTTACCCTTCAAACCGAAACACAGCAGTGCAAGCACTGCTGCTTTACGGCAGAAAAAAGTAAGGGGGTGGTACTTCCTCAAACGGACTTTGCACAAAAGTCACCACCTACAATACGGCTTGGATCGAGCCTGCATGATAAGTGCTACTATCACGTATCGTATCTAGTAGATTATCTATCTGTGTCGTGGCTGAGCGCCAAGCAATTAAGCGCGAAACCCACGGGACCTGACTTCGCTAGCCCAAATTGCTCCCATTACTTGCACTTTTTCGACACCACTGCCGCTTGCCAGAAACCGAGTGTTCTTCTACGAGATAATATGTTTAGTGTTACCAGAAACCTGAACAGAAACTTGCTGGAGGAAAATGGAAGATATTTCGCTAGAAAAACGTTTCGCGAACCTTTAGTGGTGAGTTAACTTAACTAGCTTTATTAATTAGGTACAGCATTTTTTATGTTAAAATCTTTAAAAAAATATATAAAAAAGGCTTGGAAGCAGACAAGGATCAGCAAGATATGTCTCATTAATGACAAAAAATATTGGAAATACACTTGGCATTATTATAAAATTATATTAATTTATATGTGATGTTTCTCTTTGTGGAAGCAGATGAGTTATTTAAATTGAAAAACAAAATCTCTTCACCTTTGACAAAACACAATTTTTTGGAAAAAAACAACTCGTACAGAAAACAAAACACAATCCTTAATCCACATAAAAACAGCTACCTACCCAATTACTCATTCTACTTATAATTCGTTCTACTTTTCAAACTCATACTTTTAAAGAGTAAACTGAAACGTTTCAACATTGACAGTCACGGTTTTTTCCAATTTCCTACTCTGAATAGGAACCGATCGCCTTTTGAATATATTTGAATAATTTCCAACATTGCGCTCGCGGCTCTAGGACAATAGTTAATGTTAAACGGTTGATTTTAAATGTTGCGTGTGTTTTCAATTTGACAGGCGTATTCATCTCTGACACGGTTCATTTGCTTTGTTTGTAAGCTTGCTTAGATTATGCATAAAACTAAATTTTAAAATAGTTGCCTCCCAACCGTGAAATACGGATTAAATGGCTGGGCCACACGCAGCGACTTTAAATCTAAGGTACAAAAATTAAAACTCCAGTGACTTGCTGTCGATGAAAGTTACTTCTTTGACGTCTTACTCTATCATAAGCGTTAGCGCGCTTTTGCTAGGTCTGTGATCATACCCTACATCGTAAGCAAAAGCATGTTGACATATTTTTTACAAAATGTATAGTGGGCGCTCGCGCAAGAATTACCCCAATCAGCAAGTTTCACAGAAAGGAAAAAATATAAAATGACATGAATGCATGTGTGTCACAAAATCAATGCATTTATCCGGCAACAGGTGGACAATACTGCTGCTTGAGGATGTTCTGTCTACAGTACAAAGATTAGACAGTAGGACGTCTATACAAATGACAGAAATGAGTCAAGTAAACGTAGCGGCACTTAAGTTTAGCGCTGAGCGAAACAAAAAATGCAATACAATTATAACTGAGAGAGAGACAAGACAATATAAGACAGCGCTAAAGTTTCATGCCGCAACTTGTGCCCACGCGCGTTGAATTTTAGCAAACCTTCGCAGATGACACTTGCAAAAGATCCTCAGTTACATTCAGTAGTTAGGGGGGAAATACTGAATCTGTACTGGCTCTCGAGTTTGTGGTAATCTCCTTTAAATCTATGGTGAGCTTGCTACAAAAGACTTTCACAGGTTGTGGTGACCATCAAAAGCTCGGAAAGCCAACCTTTTTACTCCCAAAAACCACTAACAGACACTTCTAACATGTTTTGCATCAAAGCTTGAACTCTTTACGATTTTTAGATTGTTTGCTTCTACATTATTTGTTCTTCAAAGGAATATCTTACCATCATAAAAACATTTAAAGACATTAACTTAAACCCTAACGTTCATTGTTTCTTTATCAACAATTTTTTAAAACTTATAACTCCTTTTTTTACCAGGAGGTTGAAAACATGAATAAACTTGCTACTAACTTTCAGTAAACTATGTTCTGGTAATTGCATGTAATTAAGACCACTGCTCACTGAAGGTTCTGGTTCATTGTGCTATTGTGACATAAACATAAAGAAAGCTACGAGTTGGATTTTTCCACGTAGAAACATAACAAGAACTGCCTTTAAAATATGCGGGATTTGTGTAAGTAAACATGTTTGTGAAGATTTCTTACATAATTTTACGAACATTGATAACCATATAATAAGAGGTGCAAACTTTCAAAAAATTCGTGCATTATATTAAAAACATTGATAACCTTATCATAAATAGTGTAAGCTGTCAAAAAAATTCATACATAATTTATTGATACCCTTATATACTATAATATCGAGTGCAACCTTTCTAAAATTTAAAGAGCACGATCAGTCAACAAAACTGACCAACTTCCAGTAAGTGAAACCAGTAAAACTTTTAGGGAATTAAAAAAATCGGCCTGTCCTTAACAGTTTAAAACTGTCCAATTAAGTTTACTATTACGAGTACTTATGGAGCTTAAAGTTTATATCAACGAGCTGAACAGATGCTGGTTCAGGGCTGAGAATAACTAAGACAAGAATATCAGCTTTGCAAACGTGTTAATTGAATTACCACGGTAAAGGAAACATACGGATTTAAAAAGTTGAAATTCCATTCACTAAAACTTGTTACCTGCGTTGAACGATCGATTATGCCCTTTTAACTCTCGGACATCTGTCCTTTACACCCTGTGGACTTCATAATCATCATAACATCCCATTAAATGTCCACTACAGGACAGGGTGGTGCCGGCAAAGAATAGTACCAACCTATACATACCCGTGGGTGTCTTAAGAGGCGACTGAGGGTTAACTGGAGGATGGGCAGCAGCATCCTCCTGTGTATCATACCATCTTACTTACTGCGATCACCTACAATCGCGGTCCATGGTGCCAGTCGTAACGCTAACAAGCGAGGTGACTATGGTACTTCCCCTCCACAAATTTTTCAGCAAAAGCTAGAATTCTGGAGGGAGCTCCCTGTCCTGTAGTGGACGTTTTATAGGATGTTATGATGACAGGACAGGGAGCACCTCGCTTGTCAGCGTTACGGCTGGCACTATGGACCGCGGTTGTAGGTGACCGCAGTAAGTAAGGTAAGGTATGATACACAGGAGGATGCTGCTGCCCATCCTCCAGTTTATAACCCTTAATCGCCTCTTACGACACCCACGGGTATGTATAGGTTGGTACTATTCTTCGCCGGCACCACACGGGATCGGACGGATTTAAAACTGTCTTACGGATTCAATATGTTAAAATTTTATTCAATGAAACTTGTTTGGTTGGTTTCCCTACATCATTTCGAATCGCTATCCATCGAATATTATTTCATCGATGACGTTTTCTCGATTGGTAGCGACGTATCGTTAATTTATCTATCTATCTATCTATCTATCTATCGTTTGACCGATTTATCGTTTTATGGAAAAATTGTTATTTCCGTTGATTGATCGATTATTCCCTTTAATTTCTCGGACATCTGTCCTTTACACCTTGTAGACTTATGTGCGTAGTGTAATACTAAATAGTAATACTAAATAGTAAGTAAGTAGTAAGTGTTATACTAAATACGCGAATCTACTCGGGTAGTCCACAACATTGGCAACTCAAATTTAAAAAATCTTATCTTCACATAAAATGAATGTCTGATACGGTCAATATGTATTGAGAATAAAACTTTTTTAATTTTAACAGAATAAAATTTGTTCAATAGCATGGGTAGAACTACCCCCCGAGAGGTTTTGCGTGTTTGGAATTACACGTTGTATATTCTGTGGTAGAACGGGTGACTTTTACTGAGGTTTTCTCCATATTATTTGTCGACATTTTAGCTTCGTATGTGCAAACATTGCGTTGCTGTTTGTTTTTCGTCCCTAGCCTTACTGTAGAGAAGCCAATACAAGAATATGAGGCATTTTCAAAGTAAGGGATTTTCTCAGCAAACAATAATGGCCTCGTACAAAATGGGCAGTTAGGATATTTTTTATTTCATTTTAAAATTGTATTCTCGTATATGGAACTTCACACTAATACTATAAAGATGAAAGTTTGTATGTTTTGCTGAACAGAATTTTCTGAAATTTGCCAGTGATGTAGATTATAATCCAAAAAAACATAAAATTTACTTTTACTGGGGAAAATTTGAGGATTTCTTTCGGAAAATGTGTTGTGAAAGACGAAGTTGCGGGTAACTGGTAGTATTTTATATCAGTGAGAAGTAGAAAATGAATCGTGAGAAGTATATAGGGATATATCAGCGAGAAGTAGAAAATTGATTGGCGTATATTTACGATACTTTTACGCAACAATGTAAGATATTTTTTACGCTACCTTGAAAGGTTGCGTGTGTTCTGAGAATGAGGGGGTGGTATCAAACTACGGTTGACTGAATCAAATTTCGGGTGATTTATATTGAATACTTGAAAATTATGTAAAGAGTTTCAAGCAACATGTATTTTGTAAGTTACAGTTGGCTTGCTTTTGATCTCAAGCTAACCCTATGGACAAAATTGAGCAAAATTGAGAGTGAGAAATTGATTGATAGTATGAGCTCACCCATATGAAGCCTATTTACTTGTGACTTGAATAGATTCGGGTTATATGAAATAGGGATTACAGACATCTTTCGTTGTTCTGTGTGTACGATACTACAACAAAATACCTGACAATATAGTGCAATTACCTAAAAGAAAGTTTAAAGACTGTGTAAAGCAAACATTATCTAAAAAAGCTTACTAAATTTAGATTAGATGACAAGGACGTATGGTGCTCTGGTATTCCAGCGAAACACAATGTAAAAAGCCGACTCTTAAGATTGGCCGTGCTGCAGTGGTTTCTTGCCGTTTCTTTTAAGCTGCCATAGCACGATCCAAAACGGCGAAGTCTCGATCTATTTGCATTGTATTCTGCATGACATTCAATAAGTATTCTGTAAAGAATCTACGTTGAATAAAATTATCTGAATCTGAATCATACGCAGTTAGGGCAGGGCAGGGCTCCTTGGCAATGCTCTATATGAAAGAATTATGCAAAGCGCTTTATGTAAACGTGTGTGGTCGTAAAAAAATTAAAGAAGTTAGTTTTTAGTTACACGCTGTAAAGTGTTCCTATCGTGAAGTGATTTAAATTCATAAAGTGTTCCATTCAAGGCTAAACTTGTTTGTCAAAGGTAAAAAAACAAGTTTTACCTAATAGTTTACCTAATAATAATATAACTTTATTTCAGATTTTACATCCATAGGCTTTAAATATATAAAAACTTAAAAAGTTATATAACTAAAAAACTATACTAGTCTAGGCAGAATTATCCAGCCAGCGATTGTATACGGTAGTGGTTGGAAGTTAACTGGCAAACTCCATGGTTATACTGTTTCTACAACTGTCAACTCTGAACATGAAATGCGTCGCCTCTGGATAGCATTAAGTGGCTGATAAAAGCTAAATTGCCTACCTTTCTTATAAATGACAGAATGCACGTGTTAGAACGGAGCGGATTCGTGCTGTTTTACGTTTTTCGCTAATTTTTGCATTTTTCTCAAAATCTGTACCCATAATATTAATTATAAAACAGCTATATTATTATGCATCATATATTGAATAATGTGTAAAAGTTTTGGCATCATAGATTAATGGGTACTTAAGAAAAACGGTTTAAAAGCAAAAAGCAGAGGTAGCTTTGGATTTTTTTTATGGCATACAAATATATTTAATAGTTTTTCAGAGTCGGCCATATTCTTGGAAAGATGCTTAATTATCACAATTGATTTTTCACGGCCATATATTCATCACTTTTTATTAAAAACCTACTTAAGTGAAGCATATTTAGCTTTTATCAGCCCCTTAAACATATCCGCGCGCGCCTTCATGAACATTTTGGATGCGCTACAGAAGCGTTTTAAGCCCATAAGGTGTCTGAATATGTTTTTATATCAGTAAAATTACGAGAGATTGTATGGCGAAACGGAAATAATTGATAATAGCCGTGATTCTTTTTCAGATCGATAGATTATATTTCTGTGTAAAGCTTTTTAATGGAATCCACCTAAATTTACTTCATTTATTTATTTATTTTGCCGTCCAAACATTAAAAAAATATGAAATTTCGGAAAAAAATGTTAATAGATTATTTTTTTTTTTTACGGCTTGCTATATATTCAGAATTTCATATTATACATGAATCCACCTAAAAATATAAGCTTTTTTGTATTGTTTAACTTTTATAGCACGAAATTTAAATACAGCTTATCTTCGCAACCAAAAATAGTAATAGATCCGTTTTGCTTTCTAATAATTTAAATAGTGCTATATAATCACATTTTTGGCAAATCCAACATAAATGTTTACAAAATCATTGTAAATCAGCGATTACAAAATACTTTTTTTTTATTTAGTATGGCTATTTTGTGAATATATATAAGAATCACTTACATTTACAAAGGTTGAGTTTAGCTCAGTTTATTGCTATTATTTTACCTCGACTTTTATTGGCCCTTATATGTAAAAATAAGTGGAGATTATATATTTTAAAATAAATTGATATTTTTAAATATATTTATGGTGGATTTTGATGCCTATATGTAAAGTATACGTTTATCTATGATATAAAGTATATAATTGTCTATTACAATTTTTTCCTTAGCTGTTATTCGAAAAAAATATTCCGCTTTAAATTTTAGGTGGATTCGTAAATATTGCGTCTTAACATCATATTTAAATACGATATACACAAAAAAGTAGCTTTTCGCATTTAATGTTTTGCAAAACCGTATTTTTACTGGAGTAAGAATGATGAAATTATTAATCTCGATAGAACTTCCTGTCTTGTACTTACTGGCGATCTCAACATAAACATTATTGATACTGCTCATCACACGGCCGATACTACTGAATACCTATGCATG
Organism: Athrips mouffetella; assembly: GCA_947532105.1. Classification (NCBI taxonomy): domain Eukaryota; kingdom Metazoa; phylum Arthropoda; class Insecta; order Lepidoptera; family Gelechiidae; genus Athrips; species Athrips mouffetella. The sequence continues at coordinate 29,979,484 of OX383963.1, forward strand.
ATGTCAGAACTTGGACTTTTGTCAGCAGTCAATAAGCCTACCCGCATAGATACGCTCCTTGATCATGTCTTTATAAAAGGACAAATAAATGCAGAAACTGTGGTGATTTCTTCTTCAGTGACAGACCATAGAACTGTCATTACAGGAATCACGACTGAACTACCAAAGATACCCAAATCGAAATTATACAGAATGCGGTACAATTATAATGATATTGTTTCTGAGTTGTATAACATTGACTGGTCAAACTTGAAAACGATTTGCAATACTGATGAGCAAACTAATATCTTTGTAAGAATAATTTTGAAAATAATGGAATCAAACTCAAAGATAATCGTTAAGAAACGACGAAATATGATAATTCTTAAACCATGGATGAGTCAGGGACTAATAAAATGTTCACAAGTTAGAGATTACTTGCACGAAAAAGCTAAAAATTTCCCACAAAATGACGTTAATAGAAAAATCTACTCTAGGTATCGAAACTTTTATATTACTTTGCTAAGGAAAAACAAAAATGAATACGACCGTGACTTACTTAAATTAAATCAAAAAGATAGTAAAAAGCTTTGGAAAACAATAAATAATATTACTAACAGGAAATACAATTCAAATAACGTATCAAGAAACAAAATTATTAATTTAAAGAAAACACCTGAAGAATCTGTAAACGCACTAAATGATCATTTTGCAACAATAGGGAAGTCTCTAGCATTCTCCATCCTGGATAAGCTTCATGTTTCAGAGTCTTTTCTAGCGGGAAAAATCAGCAACAATGACTCACCTGTGGGCTCTTTTTACTTAAACCCTACAAACATTTATGAAGTAGAGTCTCTAATAAACACTTTGAAGTCGGACAGCGCTCCTGGAATAGATGGAATTTGTAATCGCCTAATCAAAAACGGTAAAACCTGCTTAATCTATCCATTGACTGACATTATTAACCAAAGTCTAGAGACAGGAGTCGTCCCGGAAGCGTTCAAAATAGCTGCAGTTACTCCTATACATAAAGGAGGGGACATCTTGGATTTAAATAACTACCGGCCAATTTCTTTACTACCTGCTTTATCTAAAATAATGGAAAAAGTTATGAACAAAAGGTTGATTGATTATTTAGAAGGAAAAGGGATATTGTCAGCTAGCCAATTTGGGTTTAGAAGGGGCAAATCTACGGAGGGTGCCGTCAAAACCTTAACTGAAAGAGTTTCCTCACTATTGGATAACGGAAAATCATGTATCGGAGTGTTCCTTGACCTCGCCAAGGCCTTCGATACAGTATCAATTCCAATACTTTTAAAGAAGCTACAGCAAATAGGTATACGCGGTGTTGCCCTCAGTTGGTTTGAAACCTACCTAAAAGGCAGAACCCAACAGGTTAAGGTAAACGATTGGACTAGTTCTGCAAGGGAAGTGACTTTTGGAGTGCCACAGGGTAGTGTCCTCGGGCCGACTCTATTTTTGGTCTACCTAAACGGTCTAACCATGCTGAATTTAGAAGACGCAGATATCGTGTGCTATGCGGACGATACGGCGATCATATTCCATGGCAATTCTTGGAAAGAATGTTTTTTGAGCGCAGAGAAAGGCATGACTATTGTGAGCAAATGGTTGACTGAAAATTTAATGTCTCTCAACACAAATAAAACTAAATATGTCTGTTTTCACAAAACTGCCGCTACTGCTCCTGATCCCTTGCTTAACATGATGATACATACTTGTCAAACTAACATAATTAATCGAAACTCTTGTAACTGCAATGTCATCACAAGATCAAACACAATTAAGTACTTGGGGGTGGTAATTGATGACCGACTTACCTTCAGGAATCACATCGAGGCTACGGCAGCTAGGGCTAGAAAATTAATCCATGTTTTTAAACAGCTGAGACATGTAGCCAGCATCGAATTGTTAACATCAATTTACACAGCGCTTTGTGAGCCTATACTTACATACTGTATGGAGGTATGGGGAGCGGCAGCCAAAACTTATATGATATCATTGGAAAGAGCACAAAGGGCGATCTTGAAGGTAATGCTTAACTTGCCATATAGATATCCCACTTGTCAACTCTATGAGCAAGCGCAGGTGTTAAGCGTAAGACAACTTTATATATTAAGGGCTGTCGTTAGTACGCATAAAGCGGTACTGAACTCGGAAAACTATAATACCTTGTTAAAACGTCGAATTTTCAAAATACCTCAGGAAACAGTAAAATCAAATTTCGCCTCCCGATTTCCCCCTTTTATGTTACCCTTTTTATACAATAAAATGTTAAAATTACATGATATGAGACACTTGACGGTACACGAATTTAAAAATAAAGTAAAACGAGTTTTAATAAACTTGACTTACGATGAAACTGAGAAACTGCTAACCCCTTTAAAATAGAGACGAGACGCTTTCGAAACTAAATAATACATTTACACACCCATACACACACACGCACTCACAAACCCATCCACAAATCCATACAAAACCCTTGCACTAATTTCTAATGTCTACTGTTAGCTTAATTATTGTCGCTTTAGTTTCTGTAATTTTTTTCTGCACTTATCTTTCTTGTAGTATAATGTATTTAAAGTTAAGTTATAATATAACTATGTAATTTTAATTATGTTACCCTGTTTAGTCCCGATGTTCCTCAATTGGTCGTGATAACCACGACACAGGCCTAGCCTAGTGTGGTTATCAGAGAAAAATTTTTTTTATTTGTTAACCGGACTTTTTAAATAAATTATTTTGTATTTTTTGTATTTTGTATTTGTATTTTGTATTTGTATCCAGAGACCGCTTCGTGAATTCGGTCCAGAAATGGAAGGTTTCGAATGGCTAACAATACGTCTGTAAAATCAGAAGCTTAACCTCCTCCTGCTTGCAGCTTCTACCTAAGAAACTAGGTAGACCTAAGAACCCAGTTGGAAAATCTCGCGAAAAAGTCTTTTAAACGGAAAATATTGTTTCTTTCAGAGACAAGCAATATGATAGATACGTTAATTAAAGCGGACATACAAAACTTACTTTTTTAACTTGTTATACGCTTTTAACAAAATTTTGTAGAGAAAATTTCCATCTATTGCTCACAGTGCTTTCACGTCTAAATAAGGTTCATAAACAGCTAAATCTATAATCTGAATTCAATAGTACGCCTCCGAAACGATAACTGCTTATTACCAATATTGCCCTGTTATGGGTATACCATCAAGACCTAGCCCAGCTATTTTCGTGACGTTTTATAGTGGCACGCCTCGACCCTCTAACTCGATGGGATTATCGAAAGCTGTGGGTTCAGTTCCCTCAAGCATACAAAATAAAATACAAATTACTGTATCATAGTATTCCCAGTTTGATAAGCGAGACCGGTCGTCATGGAGATCTTTAGGGGAGGCCTATGTCCAGCAGTGGACGTCTTTCGGCTGATATGATGATGATGATAAGAACAATGTAGGTTAAAAGAAAAAGAAAAGAAAAAAGAAAGAAAGTAGAAGGTGGAAAAGAAAGAAAAGAAAATGCTTACAAAAACAATTCGCTTCTTTATAATATCCTGAATAATCCCAATTCCCCTCCATATCTCCGCGAGCGTTTTGAATTTTCGCGTCCTCAAGAGGAGCCCTGTCGTCGCAGCGTCAGATTCAACCTCTCTATCCCCTCCCACCACTCCGATTTCTACTCCTACTCTTTCACTGTTCATGCGGCCAGGCTGTGGAACTCCCTCCCTCACACTATACGTGACAGTACTACTATCGCTGTCTTCAAGAAGCGAGTTAAGGAGCATTATCTCTCTTTGTCTAAGTGATCCATATAGTGTATTTATGTATTTAATATATATAATATATATTTATATATGTATATTTATATATGTATATTTATATATGTATATTTATATATGTATACTTGTCTGCCTCTTCCAGTCAAATCACGCTTCTGTAGGTCTGCTGGAAGAAATTTCATTTAGAAATAAGCAGCGCCTGTTGTGTCCTTTTTCTTAATTTTAATTTTCTTAATGTATTTTCATGAGTACAATAAACTGTAAATAAATAAATACAATTTTCTACATAAAGCTGAAAAGGTTTTCGGTGATTCTGAATGCAGGGCAAGATAATGATTTAGATAGATGACCAAAACAAGATCTTTTTATAGTAATTTTTACACAGATATTGAGGAAAAGGAAGAAAAATATATCGCCTTGCCTCTCAAACGCAAATGTATTATCGGAACGGCGATTTTATACAAATAGGAAGTGTGAATGTGGTAATATATCAGATGGGTTGCTTATTGAATTGTCGGGTTAGAAAATAAGGAAATATTGTTATTGACTAAATATTTACCTTTTATCCGGTCGCCAGCAGCTCAGGCTTCAATTCCTGAGCCTCGAGTATAATGAGCAAAATAGAGCACTTGCATCTTAATGTACTATTACATAATATTTCTCTTCATTTCCATTACACGCAGTGCTCTTATTGCATATCAAATCAAAAATCTGAATTTCCTTTCTGTACAATTTGTTTTCTTATTATGTGTGCAATAAAGAATCAATCGAGTTCCTGAATAATTTAATACCTAACATTGATAAAAAAGAACCCGTATGTGCTTTATTCATGGACCTGACCAAAGCATTTGATCATGTAGACCATTGTATATTACTCAATAAATTGTATGCCTATGGCATTCGGGGCAACGCGTTAGATTTAATTCAGTCTTATTTAAGCAATAGAACGCAATATACACACATCTCAAGAATTTGTATGACCTCGAAAATTGAGACTACATATGTATCTACCGAAAGATCTACTACATTTGGAGTCCCGCAAGGCAGCGTGCTAGGCCCGTTATTATTCCTCCTGTACATTAACGACTTACCTCAAAACGTACCTCATCCCATGATTCTTTTTGCAGACGACAGCACAGCTATAATAAAATTTAACAAGTCTACAAACTACGAAAATGACATAAACAACACATTAAGCAAAGTAATTGAATACCTTAACTCTAATAATCTGTCAGTAAATTTAGATAAAACCAAAGCTATGCATTTCCATATACGTAAACCAAACAACGATAATATCAAAATAAACTATTTGGATACAGAAGTGAAAAAAGTAGAGAACACAAAATTTTTAGGGCTGACTATTGATCATAATCTGACTTGGAAAACCCACACGGAAGAGTTATGCCAAAAATTAAGTAAATCCGCATATGCCCTTTATGAGCTGACCAAAATCGTAAACCAAAATGCTATCTTGAATGCGTTTCATAGTTTAGTAATGTCACAACTCCGTTACGGCATCATATTTTGGGGTAACTGTACTGAAAAGGAAACTGTTTTTAAAGCTCAAAAGCGATGCATCAGGAGTATGTGTGGTTTAAAAAGAACTGACAGTTGCCAACCATACTTCAAATCTTTAGAAATACTAACACTACCCTCGTTGTACATATTTGAATTGTCCTTGTTTGTTAAAAATAATGAAGCTCTGTTTATAAAAACGTTCCAATTTGAAAAACATGATAGAACCCTAAGATACAGAGATAGGCTGTGTGTGCGTGCAGCAAACACGACCTTTATGCACAGCAGTATCCTTTGCATGGCACCAAAGGTTTACAACCACTTGCCCAATTACATAAGGAACTTGGAACTTCCTCATTTTAAAAACCAATTACATGGATTTCTTGTAAATAAATCATATTATAAAATTATGGACTTTTTGAATGAAAATTTTAAAAATTAGTTTATAAAGTACCTAGTAAGTGTTAAATTATTGTATAGTTTTGGTTTGTATTTTAGGTTTATAGTACGCATTAAGAGATCTGTAAGGTATAGACCCGTAAGTTTTTATTTTGTTTAGTTGGTTTCCTTAGTTTATTTAGAGTTTATTATTTTTAAGATCGTCAAAAAATTTGTACACCTCTTATGGTAGATTGCAGAGAACAATGTCCTTTTTGTAACACCTTGTAAACACCTGCTTTCACAAATAAATATTATTCTATTCTATTCTATTCTATTCAATATCTATCTTTCTATAAAATAAGATTGAAAACCAAATAATAATAACATAATTAATATATTTGTGATTGATCGACACGCTAAGAAGAAGAAGAAAACCAAACAAAAAGATTAGGTAAAGCAGCATTTACAAATAATCTAATAGCATTATAATAGCCGAATTTTGGTACTAAATTGACCCAACAGTCAACTAGAATTTCACAGACAAATTCAAAATACAGCAACAGCCAGGTCTCTGTAATGGAGTGATTTTTAATTCGCCACCTTCAGTAGACAAGGACAAATGGCTCTTTGAAAACATTGAAGTGTTTGCAGCTAAATTCAGCTCTTAGGCTACATTTTGAATACTTCAGCTTGTAACAAAAAGGGTAGGATAACCTCAAAGGATGTTTATCTGTCCATGAATCGAATTAACTGTTCCCATGAAATATAGGTAGAAATTCGCTAAAATTGACTGTTCATATCATCATTACCCAGGTTAACAGCCTCCGTGGTTTAGTGGTTAGAGCGCTTGTCTCTCGATTCGGAGGTTCTGAGTTCGATTGCGGTGGGGACACTATCAAACAAAAGTTCCATTGGGCAACCTCTCCAGGTTGGTTAGGATATTGCTGGACGAATCACCTGATTGTCCGATTTTAACATTTTTTATGGATGGTCAAAAGTTTTTTTCTTATTTCGGCGTATGTTCCTGATAAGTGTTCCAGTTTCTTGGGCAGATGCACAACCTGCAGGAATGTTACGAGTATAGTATTGTAGTTCGCTGGTTATACCCTTATATTAAACTATACTTTTTAAATTAGGGGAGTTGAATAAATCGTTGCTAAAACTTTTTCTTTTTTACCTAACTTAGCCGCTGTAATCGTCTGGGGCTTTATATCCCATACAAATTTCACAAAATAAAATCCCTCTTCCGACCCATGTTTTTGGAAAAGTCGTCTTTGAATAATATTCTTGATTTTGAATACAGATCAATAGATAACCCGGTAGTACGAAGGGTGTTGAATAAGTAGTGGGAATGTACATTATTCTGGCTGTAAAGTCTTTTGATGTGCATGAGTATTGATAATTTATTTCACTAAAAAGATGGTATCGAAAACATAGGCCAACCGAACTACTGCAACTAACGGTAGAAACATATACATAATGAGATAAAGTTCAACAGCCAGTGAGTGAGCTTCTCCACAAAATTTTAAGCCGACTCTTAAAGTAGGCCGTGCTGCAGTGGTTTCTTGCCGTTTATTTTACGCTGCCATAGCACGATCCGAAACGGCGTAGACTCGCTCTATTTGCATTGTATTCTGCATGACATTCCATAAGTATTCTGTAAAGAATCTACATTGAATAAAGTTATCTGAATCTGAATCAAAGCAACTAGAAAATTGAGAAAATCTAAAGTTTCGATAGATGCAATTCAACAAGCCGATTTTGAACAAGTTAACCACTCTTCCTATTTATTAGATTTTCACAGTAACTTCTATCTCTTCGGCTACAACGAAGTAGGAACAGATACGGAAGCATAATCGAAGTTATGACTCCAATATGTAGAGCTTTGGTAGGACCAATATGAAAGCTTTATTTTTCAAAGCGTCGAAACTTCAGAAAACTACGGGATTCAGGGTCCAAAGGTATGTTGAAGCTACGTAGAAAAGTTTATTATTAAATTATCAACAGTCATTTATTTTCTGGGTCAGTCCCACTACTTATTGAACGTCCTAGTATGCCCTACACATTTGGTCGGTGGTTTAAGAGTTACGTCACTTGAGCGGTCGATACGCTCTGTTCTCGGGTACCCCGGGCAAGTTTATGACCTTAACGCAAAAACAGACTGAGGGAGAAAAGAGGCTATTAAAACACTTTTTACTTTTAAGCCTTTTTGCCCTCGTAACAATAACGCTCTATGGAAAGGAAAAGCTGAAGGCATAAAACACGCATATAAGAACGTCGAAACTCAGAAAGAAATCTTAATATTTGCATACTTTGGTCGGTTTTTTAGAGATTGCACTCCGGAGAGTGTGAGCCCCAATGGGCATATTCCGCCATTCATCGCAAAGCGCTTTGCATCATGTTTTTAATGAGCTCAGCTAAGGATTGAAAGGCTCTGCCTGCGTCAGTGTTTGCGAGTTCATATAAACCAATTATGTTCAAGTCGCGAGTGAATAGACTTCTTCTAGGCAACTCCTTCTTTCAACGATAATCTCTGAGATCGAGGTTAGAAGCAAGCCCATAGATGAGAGAAGCTATTTTTGAAAACAAGTTTTATAATAAATCTAGCCTGTATTATGCCTATGTGGGAGGCCTTCTTCTCCCACTGATAAAAAAAAATCGGGCAAGTACGAATCGGACTCGCGTGTTAAGGGTTCCGTACCTGTCTACCTGTCTTCTATGAATGTTCGTGAAATGGGAGCTCACCTTAATCCTACTAATATTAGGTCTTTACCTATGAAATTGCCGTTTTGTATGGCGAATTTTAGGTAAACTCAATTTTGAGTACTAACATTTTTGCATTTTTCTTAGGAATTACAAATCCAATTTTTTTAATTTTTTTAAGCATTATTAGGGAGACATTAAGCTAACAGAAGCTTAAATTTAATTTTCGAAAAATATTATGTGTAAAAAAATATAACTAATCTAATGATGAAATCGGACGACATGTAAGACGAACAATTTTCGAACCTTTAATTTTATATATCAAACTAAAATTAAAAACTTAATTTTATGTGTAAATTGATAACCTTGAAGTCAACTTACAAATATAAGACAAATGAAAAAAATTGCATTAGAATTATAGGAATTATGATCTCATTAATCTGTAAGAAAATTTCGGCAATTTCATAGGTAAAGACCTATTATTATAAACACGAAAGTTTGTAAGTATGGATGGATGGATGGACGGATGGATTGATGGATGGATGGATGTTTGTTACTCTTTTGTAATTTAATGTTTTGAGAATTTTTTTGTGAGCGGATAACTGTCTGCTGACTGACTCTGAGCGGCGTATCGGTCGGCGTAGTGAGCTGACTGAGCCGCCAACCGCGAGCATCGTTCGCAGCGACTCAGATTTGATCCGCAAGCGAAACGCCGCAAACTGCGTACAGTACGCGCTAAATGGACACTTCGTTTATAATATATAGGGAGGCGAACTAGAGGCAAACAGTTAGCCGCTCAATGTGAACCTAATGGAGACGTGGCCTAAGGGTTCCGCTTTTTTTATTTGAGGTACAAAACCCTAAAAACCAGTGCGCTCATTTTTCCAGTAGAAATAGATTGAGAGTACGAAAGCAAAATAAGCGCTTCAGCTCTTTATTTATTTAATCACCAAGAAATACGTAAAAATTGTTACGCGAGTTTTGTACCATTTACCCTTGAAATTACATTTTACTATCAAATGAAACAAACACAAGTGGGAACGTCGTTCCAGGGACGATATCCTTTATGGAAGGTTCTAGAGACCTTTATTTCCAGTTCATAAAACTTTCCCGCGAGAAGAGAACGGATAAATTACTTTGTTTTATTTACGTTTGTCTCTTTGTCTTTGCTTTTGCGAAGGGTTTGATCTTTACACACAAACACGCTCTTCATTTTATAGTCTTTATTGCACACAACAGACCTGAGAGAAATGTAAGTAAAGTAGTTTATAATGGCGAGGCACTTTATTTCACTTCTTCTTCACTTCACATCACTTCTTCTTCTTTTTTCTTCTTCTACTTCTCATTGAGTGCTTTAACTAAACTTTAAGATTATTTCTTACTGTCGACGACGGAGGTTGCCTGCTAGCCTGATGCTGGCAGGCTTCTGTAAATATGTATATTTAAACTTAGACGTAAGCAAATTCCAAATTACGACATTGATTAGTTTTGGCAGTCTCTCAGTCTCTACTTGTTTTACTTGTAAATACTGTGTGTTTTACCGTTTTTAATTATATTTTATTAACCTAAGGAGCCGTCTTCTAATTTCGCAGACAACCAGCGCATAAATCGGTAATACTTACCATAGATTAGACAAAGAATATATAAAATTACGCTAAATCATGATTAGATAAGTGCTTCCTAATGCAAATATTTGAGTAAGACCACAAAATTAAACAAATTTCATAGGTCTGAAAACAAGTTAAAAATATATATTTTTTGGATTTCCCATATAAACCTCGCGTCAAATTCCAATTTTTAAAGCTTTTATTTAGTTTCTCCTGTAGCGTTTATGTCTGTCGGTCTGTAACCAAATCTTGCAAGTTAAATTGAGACTCACTTCTCGGTTTCCGGATGAGATAAAATTTTGCTTGCGTATCAATACTATTATAACATGGAGCTGATTTGATGATGGAGCCAGAAAGTGGCCATAGAAACTTGAGGAAATACCGCATTTCAGAAATCCTTTAGTGCCATCTGTTGGTTAGCAGCATGGCTTGCTCAACTAGTAACATTTTAATGGTTAAACAACTCTTAGAGGTTTCTTTATAAAATGAGATGCACAAATGACTTTTGTATCATACTGTAGTTTTTGTACTTCATACTCCAGAGGCGCTGTTTTCTGATAACTTAAGTACGAAAAATATATTAGGTTTGGGGTCGTCTGATTGTAGGGTCTGTAGATAGTTGTTATTTTAGTATTTGAAATAATATTTGTTTTGCTTTTATTGGATGTATAAAAATAACTGAAACGTTATTATTAGGTTTTCTATATAACACACAGCAAGAGAGAAATTAAAAGGGGGTCTTAAATGCTTTTATTTGAAAACCTGAGACTGTGATAACGTTTCTTTTCTTTTTCTACATCCAATAAAAGCTTGTTATAAAAAAAAATTCATACGTTTTTTTTTACTTTGGAAAAAATGTTTATTTTTATAGTCCAAGTAACATACTCAAGTGTTAAGCATACGAGAAGGCTCTTCAATGTGGAAATTTTTTGTATGAAACCTTTGGCGAAGGTTCTTTGCCAGGGACATCTCAGATGACGGATGCCTTTACGATATTTTAACTCTTATCGTAAATTAAATCTTTTCACTCCTCTAGATTAAAGATTTCCCCTCGATTGCCCCTAAAAAATGAGTTTAGAATTTTAGACCGATTGATTAAAATTGAAATATTTTTTTCCAGGTAAGTCCATTTACCTTCAACCTTCATTCAACGCACTTTATTGAAGCTAAGGTAAGAAGTAAGTAGTCTTCAAACAGACTACATCGAAATCAGCAAGCAATCGTATATTGTGCTAGACTTTAAAGGTATATAAAACACAACACAAGTCCACGCAGGTATTTCCGGACGGGAACAACGAGGCAGCCTTTAAGAAACGAGCCTACAATAGTAGATTGTATCACAAGGCTGTAAAATAATATTTTTAAGGCGAGGGCGCTATTTTGAATCCAGAGCTATTTTGAAGTGAAGGATTCTTGAGTAGAATCCCGAGCATGGCGAGGGATTCTAAAGTAGAATCCTGAACGTATTCAATAGGTCGCCCAAGGTAAAAATATTTTTGCTGCCGCGTAATACATTCTACTTTTCATCTCCCTCTAAGAGAAAAGAATAAGAGGCTCATTAAGTCACACTCGTCATTAATTTTAAACAAAAAATACCATTACAATATTATTTCTTGATGAAACAATACTAAAAATCATATTAAGTATTATTTGTAACCACTGAAAATGTTATTGACATTTTTGTATCGACTAGGAACAGAACCTCTTTGGTTGGTAGTCTTGTTTACATTTCAAGTATATTTCTTTTTTTATATTCATAATAATTTTAATAGTGCAACCAGCCAGTATCATTTTTCATACAATATTTTGGTTCGAGTTCTATGGTTGACCTAAAATATCCCTATGGTGGACCTAAATTCAAATTCTAATTTTAAATCCCATTTTTACCCGCTACGAAAGTCTCTTGCAGAAAACAGCTATTTTGTTCGCCTTTATTGACGAACCGTTCAGCGATTTTCGAATAGATGGGATGAAAATATCTTAAAAGCCGGCAGCGCACCTGTGACCCCCTTGGTGTTGCGGGTGTCTATGGGCGTCGGTGATCTCTTACCATCAGTTGACTCGTCTGCTCGTCTGCTTCCCATTTCTGTAAAAAAAAAACAGAAAAAATTACGTAGAACTCGGAGAAACGAAAGTTTATTTCCTCTCACAAAAAAATCCTAAGAAGAAATAAAAACAATAGAATAAAAATTTAGAGAAGTAAACATTTTTGTAAATTTTATGAATTTCAACTGGTTTTCAATTTGTACAATATTATGAAAGTTCAGTATGAATTTATTCAATATTGTTGGATCCAACATTTTGCAAATTCAACATTGTGGCCGTGAAGGGACTAGCCTTGGCTATCGAGAGACTTTAAAGTACCTTAGTGTTATTCAGGTTATACCGATTTCGAAGCATTACCTGAACGGATCAAGCTGAACAACATTTCTTAATAACATTTGTCGAAATATGAAAAAATAAAACCTGCCATACTAATGAGTTGAAGTTAAGCAATTTCTACTTCCTTACCCTTCAAACCAAAGCACAGCAGTGCAAACAATGCTACTTTACGGCAGAAAAAGGTAAGGTACTTCCCCAGACGGATTTTGCACAAAAGCCATATATACCTACTTCTTATGTTTATAACAAAAAAACTCAGGTGGAACGAACTGAACCACGAACTTTGAGTGCGGTCACTTTCAGTAGAGTTCTTCGTGATCTAATACAAGAGTCCTTTGCATTGCGGATGAATGAACGAAGATTGACCAAAGAAATCTACCAGGCGAGAGTGAATGGAAACGTTGAAAGGGGAAAGCCTCAGCGAATAGCCCATGACCAAATTAGAATGTTCTACATAAAAGCCAGGTCAAAACGAACGTATGTATGTATGAAAGGATTGATGAAAGTGGAGGGAGCGAAGGAAGTATGTCAAGATCGAAGCAGGTGGAGGGCTGTAACAATCAACAGACAACAGTTGTCTTTGCCTACCCTGATGGAAGAGACGCGAGATGTAATGTATGTATGTATTCCTCTCTCCGCTATGGAAACTGTATCAGACTGTCGGGACTTGAGGTAGGAGAAGAGAAACACCCGCGCCGGTTAAGGGTTAAAGTATCTTTACTCCACGGTTCTCAACACTACGACTAATCTTAACAAACGTCAGTTTACTATATTTAAATACTAGGTTATGCCGTTCTCCTTACGTGCTAAAAGGATAAGAGATGGCCTATCTATTCTATATTACATTACTAACTTATCTATTAGATGTTAATTTTACGGGTACGTGCGATATGAATCTCAGCAAACCACACCGCTTCTCCACTCTTTCCCCCCTGGTGTCTGATTACTTCATTCATGTTATCGTCTATCACCCCCTAGATGCGTCGTAAACATTGATATGAAACTATATTCTTTATGTTCACTTAGTGTTTATCAAGTTGTATTCGTGCCTATTTGGTCGACGCCATTTTGGCGCTGTAGGTACAGTTTTCTATTATATATAATCTGTGGCTGTACGCCATAGTTTTATCGGAAGTGCTAGTGGCTGACTATCATGGTAGTGGCTCCTTCTTTTCGATAAGGATAGTAAGCATATACTTACCACAGAATGTACATTGTACAGTTTCAGTCACAATCACAGTAGTTAAGGTGATCCGTTTTCCATACAAAAATTCAAATGACTTGCATTCTTACGCGGGACATAAAATTATGTTGAAAAACGAACGAATACTGCTATTTTTAGTTAAATTTTTCGCTAATTAATACAAAAATACAGTTAATGTACTGAAAGTACTATTTTTGTTAACAATTTTTGGTTCAATATTACGATTGTGGGCGTGCGGTCAAAACTGTACGGTTGTGCTTCGTGTGCACTGTACGGTTGTGCTTTGTGTGCGAGAGTAATTGACTTTAGTTGACATATGGAGATATTTTTCTTATCGAAATTGTTGTTAGGCGTTGAAGTTGCACGATGAAATTTACGCGAATCAACTTTTTGCATATATATAGTTGGTACTTATTGCATTAAAATATAAAACCTTATATTTGCAGCAGTGGCTCCATCTAGTTGCGTTCGGGGCTAAGCTGGCCGTCACAGATCACCTTAAGATCAGGTGAAAGGCCGATTTTATTTTTCATTTTCTGTAAAATTTATTAATGGATACTTCGTTGATTCAATTCAATTCAATTTAGATAGATATTGTCAGATAGGTACAATCCATATGTACCTATCGTGTTGATGATCATGTCCTTTCAGTTTTCGGCAAGTTGTCCCTTCTCGTATTGTCCCGTAGTAATTTGCCAAGGTTCGTCGCCTTTTACGCAGTGAGTGTGTAGCAAGGTATTATGAGCACGTCAAGGCGTGAAATACGATCCCTATTCACCAGTCGCTATGCTTGCCATTTGTTGGCTTGCTCCACTGAGCACACACCCTTAGAGACAAATCAGGGCTTCAAATAGTGATAGGTATTAAAAAAACTATGATAAGAGAACGTTGTGGCGTAAAAGATGACGTAGTGACTAAAATAGAGAAAGGAAAGTGGTTTGGTCATGTAGAGATGATAAATTGACGAAGATTGACGAAATAGATCTACCGGACGAGAGAGAATGGAAACGTTGTAAGGGGAAGGTCTTGGCAAATGTACCAGGACCACATTCAGGACGTTCTAAATAAAGGTCAGGTTAAAAGTACTCTAAACCACAGTAAATAAATGCTAAACCGACAAGCATGAATGAAAGAAATAATTAAAGTACAGGAAGCGAGAGAATTATGTTAAGATAGTGGAGCAGGTGGAGGTATGTGGTTTCTACCTACCCCAACGGGAAAGAGGCGTGATATTATGTAACGCTGGTAGAATAGAATGAAAATTTACGGGATGGACACTGTCCACCCTCGTTAATGAAATGATACGTGATAGCTTAAAATTAACTCAATTTTATTTATTTTCATAATGTTCTACCAGCATTTACTATAATATTTAAGGTTCTGTCCCACTGTCTTATTTCGCGCGTTCCTTCCCTAATTTGTACCGCTTTTGTGAAATCCACAGAGCTCTGAAGTTCATGCGTGTTGCCCTGCGTCTAGAGACGAATTTAATCTATCTTTCAATGCAAAACAGGTGTAAACATTTACTCAAACTAACATGCTTTCCGCACCCACACTACTAGCGTCGTGTGAGTGCGATAAACATGTACAATTCAGTCACAGCGTCCCTCCCGCCCCAGTCTCTCGATTGTGCATTTAAAATTAAAATGCGCATTCATAATAAAAATGTGCATTTTAGATTAAAATTATGAAAATTATACGAAATTTTACCCTTACCGATAGTATTTTACTCCGCTAACCATCCGCTAACACTGTAACTATTGTTTTTACAATTTTTTACATGACACCAAGACATATTTAATCGTTTATCATGCTGAATACGCCCAAAAACTCTTTGCACTGCTTGGAAGATGTCTTACAACGGGTCTCTTTACCAGACTGACAAGCGCTTACGTAGGTTGGTCAGTATACTGAGCCAAACTGGAACCAAGACTTTTCACTCTCTTCGCTTCTATAGGGGGTGCGCGCGTAGGCGGAGCCCTATCGTTGTTCTGTGGTGAAATCGCACTATTATGCTTTCCTCTCTATACTGAAAGTCTCTATCAGTAATTGATCGGTAGTGTGATCGAATCTGCCTAGGTAAGATCTCGGCCTTGTCTGAGCCTTTAGACGTCAGGCTGATGGATGGGTAGAGAAACTTAGCCTAATGGAACCTTTTATTCCCTAGTTTGTGTTACGTCTGCCGTATTTTTGTGGAAGCAAATGTTACGGTAATGTTTAGATTATGTCGTTTCCCCTATAATATTAAGGATTAAACTACAAAATTTTTTTATAATAATACAGGGTTATTTTTGGACCCCTGGCCAAATTTTTGTATGGTGCTCAGAACATAATCTGAACAACTTTCCCAAAGGAACATGGGACGTTAAACGAGAAGAAATTGTGGTCGTCCCATACAAATCCCAATATTGCCGGCACAAGATTTG
The DNA here is from genome assembly GCA_947532105.1 of Athrips mouffetella. Classification (NCBI taxonomy): domain Eukaryota; kingdom Metazoa; phylum Arthropoda; class Insecta; order Lepidoptera; family Gelechiidae; genus Athrips; species Athrips mouffetella. The sequence continues at coordinate 29,995,468 of OX383963.1, forward strand.
TTGAACAGACCAAGAATTTTTCTCTGTTGTTGGAGACCGCAGTATTTAAGATAGTACTATCTTTACACAGAAACATGCTGCGGCCCATCCTCTGGTTCGTAAGCCCTTAGTCGCCTCTTACGACACCCACGGGTAGAGATAGGTTGGTACTATTCCTTGCCATAACCATACCACAGTAAATATATATGCTAAAGCAGTATGGAAACTCCTAACAAACGTCTAAAACTGGCGCACTCACGCATGCGCACACCGCTACAGGAAAATAAGCAGTTTTCGCGCTGAAGTAAGTCCTGGGTGCCAAAATCATAATACAAACAAATAGGTGAGTACATATAGGGTCCCTATAAGTATGACCCTGTCCTTGTGCGATAAAAGGCGACTAAGTATCTTAATCTGCCCATGTGTCATAAAAGGCGACTAGAGTGTCTTTATCTGCCCTAGTGTCACAAAAGGCGACTAAGTGTCTTTATCTGACCTTGTGTAATAAAAGGCGACTAAGTGACTTAAACTTTCCTTGTGTCGTTGTGTTGATAGAAGCATCCAATATTTGAGTTCATCCATCATACTATTCTTATTACAAATCTTCTGGGTTACAACCCTGACGCTCCGACGCAGAATAGTTCTTTTTTCAAAAAAAGGCCCGAGATACCATACTGCTTTAGCTTATATATTTACTGTGGCTATACGGACTGGCGGCACAACACGGACGGAGGCCTTTAGCGTCTCAATAGCTCTGATACCGGGTTTGTTCCTTATACACATTTTTTTATCGTCAATAAGCTTACCCTTGACCTCGATGTAGTCTTGAGGACAGAGATGAGGTCGACGATGGAACGAGCTTGCCCAGAAAAAGCCTCTTCACTTGCGACTTGAATAGATTCTGGTTATATGAACTCGGAAACACAGGGGCAGGCAGAGAATTTCACTCTTTATCCGTGCGCATTATAAAAGATGTTTCAAAGCACTCAGTGCGAATGTGTGGAATATCAACCAATTGTGGGTGATATCTTGCGGTGCGTCTGGACTCCCGATGGCGAAGATGGTAATGATGAAGACTATATTTCACAACTTGGCTAAAGAAATCTTGGAGATTTTTTATGCCCTCTTTTTCTCACTGAGTAGCAAACAATGAATGTAGGTACATTAGGAGTAAGTTCCGTTACTTACGCTGATAAATTACCCTTGCAACCTTTTCACTCAGATCTATACGTCGAGTTTGGGAGGATTATGGTAATTTTATATTTCTTTTGGAGAGGCGCTTATCACCACAAATGCGACACAAGGAAAATATTTCCACACCCGCCTAAAAACAGGAGAGTAATAAGTTTAAAAATTATTAATGGTTCTTTTGTAATATTTCTTTTATTGCGGAAAGTATTTGATGAGCGATTATGTAAAGTCCCTTTACTTTGTCGGTGGCGTTGAAATTTTTACAAGAATATCCACAATATATTTATTATTTAATTCTGAATTAGATTTTAAATTATTCTATCTCTTGCTTTGTATTCTATATCTCTAGAGAAATTTCGGGAAATGCAAAATCATTTTCAGAAAGTCGGTTTAGAGTTTAGACCTTCTGAAAAGCCAGCAGGAGACAATATTTTTAAATTATATTTTTTATCGTCCAAATCTGCGTTGCTCTCTCTCGAAGGATCTTTTAGTTAGGGTGCTGGCTGCCATTTGGGTATATGATTTGCTCATCTAAATATATAAAAGAGCATGTCCTGACTGACTGACTGATTCATCAACGCCGGGCCGTAACCGCTATAGATTCAGATCTGAAATTTTGTACACAGGTTCTATGTGCGACAAAACCACCCACTAAGAAAGGATTTTGGAAAATTCATCTCCCAAGGGGGTGAAATAAGGGATGAAAGTTTGTATGAAAGTCCTTTGTTTCTTGAGCTAGATTCACACAAATTTGAATTTAGGCTTCTGATAAAAAATAAAGATATACGTGTTTAAGCATTTCTTAAAAATCATCCTTCAAGGGGGTGAAAAAGGGGAAGTTTTTTTTCCGTATGTTGGTCTATAAGTCTTTCAGTTTTAAAGGTAGAATTATAGAAATTTGTATTTAAGCTTTTGGTAAAAAAAAAGTACGTGTTTTAGAATTTTCCAAAATTCATCCCCTTTGAACCAACAATTTTGAAAGCCAACGTGGTGGACGTGAAATACCATCATCCCCCTGGGGATGGAGTTGGGGTGCGATAGGTTTGAAATGTCTAAAAATCAATATGTGTATCGTTTGTATGGTTTATCGGGTCGCTGATTTTGAAAACTAGAACAATTTTGAAATCCAACGTGGTGGACGTGAAATACCATCATCCCCCTGAGGATGGAGTTGGGGTGCGATAGGTTTGAAATGTCTAAAAATCAATATGGGTGTCGTTTGTATGGTTTATCGGGTCGCTGATTACGAAAATTACAATAATTTTGAAATCCAACGTGGTGGACGTGAAATACCATAATCCCCTAGGGATGGGGTTGGGGTGCGATAGGTTTGAAATGTCTAAAATCAATCTGAGAGAGTGCGAGAGGGAGAGTTATAGGGAGAGCGAAGGGGGAGGGAGGTAGAGGGGGGGGTAAGGGATGGGGGAGAGAGGGAGGGGGGAGAGGGAGGGGCGAGGTAGAGGAAGAGAGAGAGGGAGGGGGAGAGAGAGGTAGGGGTAGAGGCAGAAGAAGCGATAGAGGTAAAGGTAGAGGAAGAGGTAGAGTAGAGGTAGATGGAGGGGGAGAAGGAGGGGAAGAGAAAATGGGGAGAGGGAGGGAAATGGGGAGATGGAGGGGAAAGGAGCGGGAGAAGGAGGGGGAGAAGGGGGAGGAGAAGAGGTAGGAGGGGGATACAGAGTGAAGGGGAGAGGGAGAGGGAGATAGAGGGAGAGAGAGGAACGAGGAGAGGGTTTTAGTTTTTCTCAATTACTTCTGCGAGTTGGCTCTGTTTTAAAATATAACGTAAAGGAGTCTCTCATATCTCTCACTACATTTGTTAGGTTAAGTGGCAACTTTAAGGCATAATACTGCTGCTAAGTTCCTCTGTTCTGAGGAATTTATGAGTAACGTCTGTATATTATATAAAATTTAGCTGGATCTTGAATTGTATTCATTGATTTGCGCAGGGTTAGTCCCGTTTTTCCTTAGTTTAAAATTACCCTGAAATGACGGGAAAATATCTCATTACTTCGGAAAACCGGTAACAACATAAATACGAAATCCACGCGAGCGAAGCCGCGGGCAACAGCTAGTATTTCATATTGATAGGGATGATAGATCAGCTCAATATGAATCGATTTGGTTCTAATAAGTTTTTCTGTGCGACGCGTCGCTGCGTTTTTGAGTTAAAGCAAAAAAAAATAAGATACATAAATAATGTTTTCTTTTTGTCTGCCTTTGTGGCTGCTGTTTAAAATACTTCTGAAGATGTAGAAAATCCAAGAGGCAGACATGCAGGGCTCTGCATTATCACGGGACGAAGTAGTGGTTTTTTGCATTTTGAAGCACTGTAACTTTACAACGCAAAGCTATAATGGTAGCAGACCATTTTTCTGGGTTCCTATACATTGTGTTTAATAGGACAGTCATAGTCTGCCAGGTGTACGGTTCATTGTCAAATTTCAAAATAGTTAAAACTTAATTCCTCAAAAACGCAGGGGTGTGGATGTCTGCCAATATTTTTTGTATCTTTTAGAGGATGCTTCTTATCATCAGTCAAAGAGGCAGACATGAGCGAATCATATAGAAATTCTGTCCGTCAGCACCCTTACTATTTATGTAGGTATGGATATTAATCAACGGGAAGTCAGAGCCGACAAATATAAAAACCGCGATCATGACGAATATTTTTTACACTTCTCCGAGTAATCTGTGGGAGGTTTTTATGGAAGTTATAATAAAATTTTAGACTTTAATGACTGCTTCTGTTTTTATAAAAGGCTATTTTGATCTGTGTATTCATTTAGTAAATAACATCGCTATAGTGTTCTATTTCCATCCTGTGTTTAAACAAAATGAGTGTGCTAGGTAAAATAAGAACAACAGAACACAACAAAGCACTTTTTAGGGTTCCGAACCAAAATGGCAAAATCTGAACCCTTATGGACTTCGTCTGTGTATCTGTCTGCCTGTCGGTCTGTCTGTCTGTCACACCTATTTATCTCAGCAACTACTTACGCTATCGCCTTAAATTTTGGAAGAGTTTATATGCTAGCACAACTATATTGCAAACGAATAATAAAAAGATTTTAATTTTTGTGCTATTCTTTTTGGAAATGGGGCCCAAATATGTGGGCAAAATATCAAACGTTCGTGGCTAGGTCGAGGTGGGGTATCATATAAAAGGGCTTTATTTGAATATTCCAAAATAGATTATTGTATTTTTTTCCAACTCTTAGTTTTCGAGTTATGATGAAGAGTACCATCCCCTCCGCCCTCCTAAGCTTACAAAGCGAAAAATCTGGATTAAATATAGTAGATACTCGTAGAAGTTTATGTAAACATTATAGGCTAAGATCCCACTACAAGATTATGCACCTATCTGTTATTTGAACGAAATGTGGTTTATATGGAAGGTTATAAATGGGGTCATACAACGACCTAGGGTTGCCTATGAATTTCTTGCCGCAAGTACCTTAAAAACACATATCAACATTTTGGTTGTATGGGAACAACCCTTTCATTAATTTTGGCAGAGCAATGGATATTGCCGTAGGATACCTTGAATAGAGATCTCGGTTATGCAAAGTTTCATCAAAATCGGTATAGCTGTTAACGAGATAATTGAATTTTTTTAATTAGCTACCCTCAAAATGAGAGCCAGCAAGAAACTACTCAAAATGCTGAAATAAATTTGCCGAGAACTCCTTAATTTTAAATTTGGTGCGGTTCGGACCTGTCGTTTAGCTGCTAGACTCTTTTTAGGGTTACTGTCATACAAAAGAAATAAAATATAACCATGAGTATGTTATTTGTATTATTGATTCCGATCTTGATGAGTTCATTATACCTAATCCATCAAGCATACTTACTTATATGTTATTCTCAGCCCGAGTAATACTTGCCAAATACTTGGTCCATTGACTCTCAAAACATGTCTTTAACGTACGATTAAACCTCGATATCCATCGCTGGTTCTACTACCGATTTTTTTTTTACTCTTTTCAGCAACATAATAATAGGTCTTTACCTATGAAATTGCCGTTTTGTATGGCAAATTTTAGGTAAACTCAATTTTCAGTACTAACATTTTTGCATTTTTCTTAGAAATTATAAATCCAATCTTTTTTATTTCTTTTAAGCATCATTAGGAATACATTAAGCTAACAGAAGCTTAAATTTAATTTTCGAAAAATATTATCTGTAAAAAAATATAACAAATCCAATGATGAAATCGGACGACATTTAAGACGAACAATTTTCGAACCTGTAATTTTATATATCAAACTAAAAATAAAAACTTTATTTTATTCGTAAATTGATAACCTTGAAGTCAACTTTCAAATATAACACAAATTAAAAAAATTGCATAAGAATTATAGGAATTATGATCTCATTAATCTGTAAGAAAATTTCGGCAATTTCATAGGTACCTATATATACGCCACTTAGACTATACTTTTAGTCCAGTCGCTTAACGTCTTATATCCCCAAATTCACCAAATTGCACCAAATTGTAAGGCGTGTCGACATGAAACAGCTAATCGGCCGCACTATTTGGTATGCAAAGACATGTACGGAGTTATACACTATTTTTAGGGTACCGTACCTCGTCCCGTGTGGTGCCAGCAAAGAATGGTACCATCCCATACATACCTGTGGGTGTCGTAAGAGGCGACTAAGGGTTATAAAGTGGAGGTTGGGCAGCAGCATGCTCCTGTGTATCATACCATCTTATTGACTGCGGTCAACTACAACCGCGGTCCATGGTGCCAGTCGTAACGGTGACAAGCAAGGTGACTATGGTACTTCTCCTCTAGAATTCTAAAGGGAGCTCCCTATCCTGCAGTGGACATTTCATGGGATGTTACGATGATAATGTTTCTCTCGGTCACAAGTTGAGCCTTGCCGCCCCAGCGTCAGGACTAACTTGTGTATCGCCTCCCACCACTCCGATTTCTATTCCTACTCCTTCACTGTCCATGCGGCTAGGCTGTGGAACTCCCTCCCACACACTGTTCGCGATAGTCCCTCTATCGCTATCTTTAAAAAACGAGTCAAAGAGCACTATCTTTCCCTGTCTTAATTATCCATATATTTATTTATTAGTTAGGTATTATTTATGTATAATATCATAATATAATATGTATTTTATATATACAAATATATATCATATATTTATTATTATTAATTTTTTTATTTGTGTAGAAGGTTTATATATTTTAATTAGATACGTATGTGTAATTTATTATTGTTACTTCTCTATCTATCTGCCTTCTCCAATACTATTCACGCTCGCCTAGGTCTGCTGGAAGACATTTCTTTAGTGAAATAAGTAGTACCTGTTGTGTCGTCTTTTTATATGTATTTTCCATTGTGTTTTCTTGTGTGCAATAAACTATAAATAATAATGATAGTATAAAAGATATAGAATAATGACAAAAATAAAAACTGGTCAAGTGGAAGTTGGACTCTTGCGCCTTTAATACACTTCTGTGCGATTGCGTTCCTGACTAATACGGGATTTTTAACTTAGTAGTACGGAACACTCGGTACGCGAGTCCAACTCGCCCTTGGCCAGTTTTTATGTAACATGTATATCGAAGTTAATAATGTGAATGCAGCAATGTATGATGTTGTTGTCAAATCTTCGTTAGCAAGACTATTTGCGAAGGAAATGTTACTATCATGAAAATATGCCCGTCATTTGGATCTGACTCACAAATGTATCAATGAGAACCTATTCTTTTGTGACATGAGAATATGTTGATCTTTGTAAATTTATTTGGGTTTTTACCCTAAAATTGGGGCTTTTTATACACCTAGGAGCCTTATAGTATACCTGGTGTATTGATTGAACTGAAATTATATACAATTTACTGTAGAACGAGATTTTGATATTAATTTAATTGTCGCTATGATTTTGCAGAAAAAACAATCATTTTCATGCTTACGTACAATTAATATTAGTTTTATATTTTATTTTATTACTATTAAAATATGCTTTAATTATATCAAAACGTTAAGAAATCCTGTATGGTATTGCAATAAAAAATTTACATTTAAATAGTTATTTTATATTTTGAGAGATGAGTGACTGCTAATCACCTAACTATAAACAAAAAATAAATAAAACCCAAATTTTGTCTGGGAGGTCAAGAGACAAGTCTAATAAACACGATTAGTTGAACATTCATAAATTTTTTTAAATTTATTATTTGACTGGAGTATTGTGGAGACCTGAATGCCCACCCTTCTGACGTGAGGACGTGCATGGAAGACATAGAAGGGACCACTTTTGTTGTCAGGGGTCAAGATTCTCTTTGCGTCCTACAGCTGTTAAAAGTTATTAGGAAAGTAATTTCAGATGTGGCGTTAGACGTAGATTAAAAGCACTTGACTCGATAGATCGCAGAGCCAAGAAGCTCGTTGATGATGAGATGCTGGTGGAAACAAGTTTCACAATCTTTCCCACCGTCGCAAGGTTGAATGTCTGTCGGTCTTTTACAGATTGTACTTCGGAGATTGTGCTCAAGAGCTCCATGAGCTTATTCCTACGTTTCTCTGAACCCCACGCGGACGGAGTCGCGGGCATCAGCTAGTTTTATAATAATAATTGCTATTTCAATTCCTATTTCATTAAAAAGATGTATGTTCTTTAAGTAAATTCTCCTTTTTAAAGCAAAAACTTTATGCTAATTTAATAACAAAACCGATGTAATTTTTTTAAGACTTCTATTTTTATTTTGATAGCTAAAAATAACGTTATGACAGGCAAGTTTTGTAGACGTCATTAAAGCCACTGATATAACCTTGTTTCGCCGATAAAAATGTATAGGTACGTAAGCATTTAATAAAAAAATTAAAAAACATAAAGACTATGAACCCATCTGTTCACGTGGATGTCGTAAAAGGCGACTAATTATTTTGGAGCTTCATGTCCAGCAGTGAAGTTTTACCAATTATTATCACCTTATTCCGAAATTTTTTATATAACTGTTATTTTGTAAATGGTAGTGACAAAAAGTTATTTCTAAACCCTGTTCTTTTTAACATTTATACGTAAGTATTTATCTACTAAGGATACCCGTCAATTTTCCAGAATAACGCAATCTTGTTTGCTTTGATTACTAACTTCAATATTGGCAAAAATATATTGTCCAATTAATTTATGAGTTCGATAAATTTAACATGCTTCATTCATTTGATGTGCATTGCTGCGTAAATACATAACGAATTGCGCTGTCAGTGGTTTCAGCCCGCAGTGGTAACGACACAAATGTCAGTATTGATTTACAGTTTAATCGTCTTTATTTTGTATTCTAGGCAACACTATGTTGATTCGCTTTGTTAGAGCTCATTTAGTGCTAGTTAACATTCCTCCGTGTCATCTTCTGTCTTAAAAAAACATTTGTACAGTCAAGAGCATGTATAGCTTGACACTTGTAGTTCGACTCTAGTCCCTACGGTATTGAAATAAGAAAGGTATAAAGTCCAAAGTGTCAAGCTTGATGTGCTCTTGACTTTACTTTGTGACGTCAGGTTTAGGGTTTCGTTAGTTTCAGCTCTTTGTTTTATTTTTCACATTGATTTATTTTTATTTAAAAAAAATCCAATCCTTTCTTATGACTTTCTTTAATAATTGACTTCCAGTCTAGAGTGGATTTAGTATTATTTTAAATTTATTTCATGGAATGTTGTGATAATGACGAAATAAAACGTTGCCTATTCATGAGAAATAGATTGTACGTATTTTATTTCTATAAAAAGTGTATATCTTACTTACTTCGCTGGCACAGCGACCCGAAGTGGATCTTGGCCTCCGACATTAAAGTACGACATTCGTCTCTATTCTGTGCCAAATCTGACCAGACGGGCACTTCCAGCTCTTTCAGGTCTTTAGCGACTTCATCCTTCCAGCGGTATCTTGGACGCCCCACCGGACGACGCCCAGAAGGTTGGCCAATACAAGCTTTCTTTGCGGCTCGATCCTCTCCCATCCTCTCCACATGTCCTAGCCAGCGAACTCGGGAAGATTTTATTTCTTCGATGATGTTCGGCTCGGACACTAGTTCTTCTATCTCCCGATTGTACCTCCGCCTCCATTCCCCATCTTCTCCTCTTGTTGGTCCCAGAATCTTCCGCAATATCTTACGTTCTGCCACTAAGAGTAAAAGTATTAAAAAAAAGTATAAAAGTATATATTATCTGTATCAAAATATTTTTTTAAACATTTATTTGTATTAGGATTGAAAAAATCTATGCAATAATTGGAAAAATTTATTGATAATTACCTAATGTTGTGTTTAAAATGGGATGTTATGACAATGGTTTTAAATTTTTGTTTTTTTGATACGTATACTATTGATTCATAATTCAGATAAACTCACGTTTTATATAGGGTGACTTTTAATTAGTTCTTGATAGCAAAATATACGCATGTTCTCATGATACTGAACAACTTTTACCAAGGAACATAGGTCGAAATACGAAAAACCAAAATTGACCTCCCATACAAAATAAGCTATCAGCTGATGCAGTTTGATATACTCTATGATTGACGGGGCCGACACAAGCTGACGAAGAAGATTCGCGAAACGGATCGAAACCTGTCTGTCGGAGGGGCCTATGCCGACAATATGAAACGTTAGGTATTTCAAGCTGTTATTTTATTAGCGTTATTAATAAAATTATTGATTCAAGTGTCAATAACATTCCCAATCATGATTCCATTTTAATAACGCTAATAAAATAACAGCTTGAAATAAATATTTACTTGTTTTTTTAAGATACGAAACCAGCCTTGTAAAATTTTACTCAGCAATGCCGTATTGTAGATAGTAAATCTTTAAAACATTAGGCTGTGACGCGTTTGACGTACCTCATTATCAAGTCGATAACGTAGCTTTAATCAATTTGATTCATTCAGACGAGACTGTTTTTTTTATTATTTACATGATAACAAGTCTGACGTCACAGGTACCATTACCTCTTCTCTGGTGGCAGGTGTGATAGAAGGTGACTGAGCAGTTCGAGTTTTGAGTTCTTTGTATATTAATACCTTCATCAATGGTAGCTCCAAAAAGTTATTTATAAACCTTGTATTTAACTATTTTGTATTTTTTGTAGTTTTATTTTGGGTCGTACTTTTAACTCTTACTTAATGGAAAATGGTTCGGCTTTGTTAGTACGTTATTTAGCTTTTAATCTGCTTACAGTTTCTATAGGGCTTCATTTGTTTATGCTACTTGCTAGCTCCTCTTCAAGTAGGGCGCATTCTAAAACCGTCAAAGTTTACCCTAATAGCCGGATAGCTTTATATGACGTTCATGAGGTCGAGACAAACTGTTGTCAAAGGGTAATTATCACCCGTTTTGGAACCCGGCCCTAATATGGCATAACATCTTTAGGCTTAGTAAATGCGTTTATATGATTTAGGTTGGTGGTTTTGTATTGTAAAACTAAGTCACAACACAATATTTGTTTTTAACTGTAGTGTATATTTTTCTTTAACGTTTTCAATTAAATCCCATGAGACGTTCAGTCTGGACTTTGGGCTACACCCAAAAATTGTTACAAAAAAAAACCATAGTCACTCGAGTGGACATTCTTTGATTCAAATTTTGATCGGTGTTTAGTGGTACGTATTTGCAGAAGAAGTTTACTTTTTAATACTCTCTGAAGAAGAGACAGTATGATCTTTGGTCTTAGCCTTTCCAACAGTGATTCGCAAAGTCGCTGCTTCTCATCGTCTGGTTCACAATGGGGTGCCTACTACACCATCATCGTCATCATAACATACCATGAAACGTCCTCTACAGGACAGGGAGCTCCTTCCAAAATTCCAGCTTTTGCTGAAACAATGTGGAGGGGAAGTACCATAGTCACCACGCTTGTTAGCGTTACGGCTGGCACCATGAACAGCTGTTGTTGGTGACCGCAGAATTTTAGATGATACTACACACAGAAGGATACTGCTTCCCATCTTCTGGTTTATTAACCCTTAGTCGCCTCTTACGACACCCACGGGTAGAGATGGGTTGTTACTATTCTTTGCCGGTACCACACAGGATACTGGATCATGTTGCATTTATTTTAAAGCTAGCTAGAAATTAAAGACTTAGAATTAACCGTTTGTTATCAAAGCAATTCCACCGTAAATATAAGGTCCTAATGAAATAGTGAACATAATTTTAGTATGTTACTCAGACCATGAAACTGAACAACTTTCCTAAAGAACGATAGGTCGAAATACGAAAAACCAAATTTGACCCCCCATATAAAATGCGCTATCAGCTGATGCAATTTCTATGGGAGGTCAAAAATTGATTTTCATATTTCGACATATGTGCCTTGGGGAAAGTTGTTCAGTTTCATGGTCTGAGTAACATACTAAAATTATGTTCACTATTTCATTAGGACCTTATATGTGTGTGAATAATAACCGTGTAATGTATGCTAGAGACGCCAGAGTGTGTGATCCAGGTCGTTGCTTTCTTCATCAGAGCGGAGCGGCGGCATGCGAGACGCGGCGGCGCGCGGCGGCGGTCTGTGTATGGGCTTGAGTTAGAGTGCAAGGTTTATTCCCAGATGTGGGCTGGTATAATACCAGTCAAGGCACATAATAGTAAGGGTGATGAAGGACCAATTTCTATATGATTTGCTCATGTCTGCCTCTTTGACTGATGATAAGGAGCATCTTCTAGAAGATACAAAAAATATTGGCGGACATCCACACCCCTGCGTTTTTGAGGAATTAAGTTTTAACTATTTTGAAATTTGACAATGAAACGTACACCTGGCAGACTATGACTATCTGATTAAATACAATGTATAAAACCCCAGAAAAATGGTCTGCCACCATAATAGCCCTGTGCGTCGTAAAGTTACAGCGCTTCAAAATGCAAAAATTCACTACTTCGTCCCGTGATAATGCAGAGCTCTACATGTCTGCCTCTTCGATTTTCTATATCTTCAGAAGTATTTTAAACAGGAGCCACAAAGGCAGACAAAAAAAACATTATTTAGTATCTTATTTTTATTTTTTTTGCTTAACCTCAAAAACGCAGCGACGCACAGAAAAACTTGTTAGGACCAAATCGATTCGTATTGAGCTGATCTATCATCCCTATTAATATGAATCATGAGCAAATAAAATTGCAGCCAGCACCCTAACTATAATGATATATGTAAAAGCACGATCATACCTTCCTGAATTCAGAAGTAATTCGGCATAAATTGCTGGTTGTAATAAGGATATTGGAATTAACAAAACCAAGCCTCCCAGCTATGTATGCCGAATTAGTTTTTTGTATTTAGGAAGGTGTGATTGTGCCTTAAGGGTCAGATTTACGAAAATTGAATCAGTCAACGTAACTGAAGAACTTTCGGTGAGCAAAACTTTCAGGAAATAAAAAAAAATCGGCCTTTTCATACGAAATTGTAAAATTGATTGGACAGTTTGTATGGCCTTTACACATTTTATTTGGCAAGAATATGATAGAATTAGGGATTGGTCCCAGTTCCAAGTTTTATCTTAGGTATCCCTGAGGTCTCTAGATCAAAGAACTGAACTCTTTTAGTTTAGGTTAGGTTTGTTTATAATAGGTTAAACTATTTTTTTTAAGGTTATGTTTCTTTATGTAAGGTTAGATTCGGTTTATAATTTTCTATCGGGGGTCAAAAAATATTCTCATATTTTAGCCTAAGTTCCTTAGGGAAAGTTGTTCAGTTTCATGGGCAGAATCACATCCTTCAGGGTTGATATACCCTTTCTGTTACACCTTGTACACTTATTTTTTATCACCCCACATATTTTTAGAGGTGGTTCTGCCCATGAAACTGAACAACTTTTTTAAAAGAACATAGTTCGAAATACGAAAAAACATTTTTCGGCTACCCATACAAATTGCATCAGCTGACAGCACATTTTGTATCGAAGGTCGAGGTCCAAATTTTTTTTATCGTATCGTATCTCTATCGTTGTTCAATTTCATGGACAGAATTACCCTTTAATTAGGTATATCCGGGATAAAAAAATAACGCTGTGGATGGATAATCATGTCTTCTCCTGTGACTTAGGGATTTGACTGTGTCCCTAATTTTGTCATATTCCCGAAACACTCTTATAGGCTTTTTTCTATCCTAGTTTAATAAGCTATGAATAATTTTATTCGTTTATTTCACCGTTTACCAATCTTTTTTTGCAGTACTGTCACTAAAACTAGAGTATATTTGACGGCAAGAAAAACTTTGTTTTACAAACTTGTTTTTTCTGACAGTTTTAGCCGATTGCTTTTGAAATAGCTGCAAAATGTGTTGGCAAGCGTTGGAATCGAAAAAACCGGTCAAGTGCGAGTCGGACTCGCGCACCAAGGGTTCCGATATAACTATAGTATTTTTGGAAGCAATAAAGTCTATTTTTAGGACCGCAAAACAAAATTTGTTTTTACGTAATTTGCAGATTTCTAAAAAATTGTGCAATTTCGAAAGATTGTTTTATTTTTGTTGTAATGTTTACATAAACTCCTGTCAACTGTATACTGTACTGTCTGTCAACTATATACTGTACTGTGATACCCCACTCGACCTAGTAGCGACAATTTGAAATTTGGCCCCCCCTATTTATACCCCCTTTACATTAATAATCATATTTTTTTCAAAATTCTTTTATGTGCAATTAAGTTGGGCAAACTATATTTTAAAACTATTCCAAATTTCAGGTCGATAGCATGAGTGGTTTTTGAGATATAGAGGTGTGACAGACAGACAGACAGACAGAGCGGCACCATAAGGATTCCTTTTTTTACTATTTTGGTATCGGAACCCTAAAAATGGATTCATAAGTAATTTTTGTTGCGCGCTAAAATGGCAATAAGTTTAAAATCACTGCTTTGTGACATCATAATTGCTTGTCATAGTTTACAAACTTATTATCTTGAAATGGCCATGCAAATTTAAAAATTTCAAATACAGTATTCAAGTAAATGGATAGTTTTTCAGAAAAGTTTCATTAATTTTCCTGAAAGAGAGATGAAATCATCATTATTTTATTTACAACAAAAGATAAGACATATACGGAAATTATTTATCGTCCATCAAACAAATGAACAACAGATCGAATTGCGTGTAATTTTGCATGAAATATACGTTTTACTTTGAATGCCAAGACACATTTGATTATTTCGGCATCATTTTGTACCTTTATTTTTATATCAACCCGGATATTTTCGGAAATGTTTCTTTTCGTGAAACTGAACAACTTTTCCCAAGGAATATAGGTCGAAATACGAAAAAAAATCGACTTCCCACACAAAATCTGCTGTGAGGTAATGCAGTTTGTATGGGCCTTTCTTGGGAAAAGTTGTCCAGTTTCATGAACAGAACCATTTCCTAAAATGACTGACAGCATATTTTTTATGGGTGGTCGAATTTTTTTTTCGTGTTTTGATCTATGTTCCTTTGAAAAAAATGATATCCAGGGTAATAAAAAATAGGTGTGTATAATAATCTCTCTCAGTACCAACATTATTAACATTCATACAATCACGCCTGTTTCTAAGAGACGTGGTCAAATCATCTTTACACTTGCTACGATTCGGCCTGACATCTTCTTTTGAACCATCTACTCTCATTCTCTTTGTTTCCCTCGTATTTTTCAGCGATATATATCGCCTTGGTTGAAGAAGTGAACCCGCTTTCCGCTTCGCTTATGAGTACAGTCTAGGGCCATTGTACGAAACCCCAGTTGGCTCCAAACCGCCAGCGAGCGCGCAGCCTTGCGTGTTGCGGCCCGATTGCTTCACAACGAGCAAAACGCGTGCCTCAGTAATGTCATCGCGTATTTCCTGAAACACAGCACCATCATGAAATAAAAATATAAAAAAGAAATCCTTAATAGTTGAAGTTTTTAGTGAAGTTTTTCAAAGTAAGAATTTATCTTGCATTTGGAGTGTGTTGTTAAAATTTTAAAATGCAGCCTTGATAAGCTTAGGTAATCTTTTTTTTGTGCGTGAATATGTGTTTTTGCCGGTTAGTGACGCGTTGTTTATGTTATGTGAGATGTGACGTGTTGTCTTTGATGAAGGAAACATGAAGTGCACTGCTGGGAAACCGGATAATCCAACAAATAATCGTATGTCACTAAATGTCCATTGTTCTATGCATTTGAATGTGCGTTCTTCAATCCGGTTTTTGTTTACAATTTTAAGTTGCGCTGACCTTGGTGTGACGCGTAACACATTAAAGGAAATCATATATTTTTACGCCAGTCTAATTGTGTTATCATACATACCAAAAATGCATATTACAATAATTCCAGGATTTTTTTAGGTTGATTTTAGACATAGACATAGACAATATCTATTTTAGAATCGGGTAATCTGGCAGATTATAATTTATACCTAGGTTTTTTAAAATAAAAAATTCATTTATAGGCTACAAATAGGTAGGTAAAATACCTACAATATTTGATTCCTCAAAATTATAAATTATGTAGTACTACCTACCTTATTCTGTAAAATTCCGTAAGAGTGGGCAAAATTGTTGCGTTGAGCGGCATTTTGCACATATAAATACCTATCTACCTTATCCTTATTTTGATACACTAACAAAATAAAAAGCTAACGGCAAATGATTTTTTTATAGTGTTCTAATACCTATAGGTTTTTTGTCCAGTATTTCTAGATAAATTGTCAAATGTTTGTTTGTTTTTGGTCATGCGTTGAGTTTATTTATTAAGCAGGTTTCTTGAGAAGGAAATAAATCCGTATTCCTTTAAAACCCGTAAAATTATTTGTTTAGGTACAGTCAAGAGCACTTCACACTTAACTTTACATCATTCTTATATTTCCGTTTTGAAACGCACCCAAGGTAGGGTATACAAAATCACACAATTAAATGAAAAATACAGATACAGTCAACGACAGGTGAAACCTAACACTCGCAGTGCGACTTAAGTTCTAGAAATAAGAACGATACAAAGTCCAATGTGTCAAGTTTGATGTGTACTTATCTGTACCAATGGCTAAAAATGAATGCCTGTCTTCGGTCATAGTAATCCAGGCTATTGGTAAGAAATTTAAAAATATTCAAATAAAAACTTACGTAAGTTCACTTAATGCGTTTTGAATTTAATTTGGTGAACAAACACCAGAGTCCAAATAAAACCGGCCAAGTGCGAGTCGGACTCGCGCACCGTGGGTTCAGTACTCTTAATATAAAAATACCGTAAAACGCATGAGTCCGACAAGCACTTTGACCAGTTTATATTATTTGATGTTATTTTATAGCTGAGGCACTATAAACATACCAATTTTGACGTCTGTTAGTTTTCCCGTATTCACAATAGAGCTAAAACAAAAATCTACCAAAAAAATCGACCAAAAAATCATTTAAAAAACGCGTTTTTAGTAAGGTTTTAGTATTTGTTCTTATAGCGGCAATAGAAATACATGATCTGTGAAAATTTCATGTGTCTTCATGAGATAAAACTCGCTGACAGACAGACAGACATCGGAGGCATATTAGTAGGTTCCCGTTTTTCACCCTTTGGTTACGAAACCCTAAAAAGGTACCTAATTGCTAAGAAGCTATGGTAAGAAGGAAAGTAATAGTGAACGTAAGAAAGGTAATTGCAATTAAAATCGATTGCGTTCACAAAGAACATATAGGTATTATTTGAAGTATGTATACTCGTACCATTGCATTGAGTTGTTGTACTATCAGATCAGACGATCTGGTAATTCCACGTTAAGCCGAACCGATAGCCACTTAGGGAAACAACAATTACATAGGAGGCTATCTTGAAACAGATCTATAAATTTTTGTAACATGTTGTTACTCGTACGTGGGTGGAAAATAAACAAAATATGCACTTACGGATGTAGGCTTCACGTTGATGAAATCATCGAAATTTGTGTTTATTTTCAAATACAGACAAAAATATCCACATAAAAAATTGTTAATCAACAACTTCCTTCAGCGGGGTATCTAAATTTTAAATATCACCAAGTGACGCATAAGATCCAAAAAAATCTAAACGCCCTAGTAAATCTTTAAATCTTAAAAGGAATAAAATTAACAATGAAACTGTACTTAGTATATTAGTCTCAACCCGTGGGTGTCGTAAGAAGCGACTGAGGGATTATGAACTGGAGGAGGATCCTACTTACCGTACTAATTGGTTAGCAATATGGTACGACAAACAGAAGGACGCTACTGCCCATCCCCCAGTTTATTATCTCTTAGTCGCCTCTTACGACACCCACAGGTGGAATGGGTTGATAATATTCGTTGGCGGCATCACACGAGCGACACTTTATTATCTTGTATCTTCCAATGAAATTCTAGAATTAATATACCGATTTTAAAATATTTCATTTCCTTATCTTTGCAAGGCCTGGCAAGAGTGGCCTTTGATAGGTTGGAAGAGAGAGAGAGGCCTTCGCTCAGCAGTGGGACAATATAGGCTAGATAAGATAGCCCCGTGTGGTGCCTGCAAAGAATAGTTGCAATACCTGTTGTTAAATTGTGAATCTCGTGCAATACTCGTAATAGCTCTTTTATAATTTATGGCGTCCCGATGTCTTATGTGGTGCCAACCCATACGTACCCGTGGGTGTAGTATGAGGCGACTAAGAGTTATAAACTGGAGGAAAGGCAGCAGCATTCTCCTGTGTATCATACAATATTACTTACTGCGGTCACCTATAACCGCAGTCCATGGTGCCAGCCGTAACGCTGACAAGCGAGGTGACTATAGTACTTCCCCTCTACAGTTTTCCAGCAAAAGCTAGAATTCTGGAGGGAGCTCCCTATCCTGTAGTGGACATTTCATGGGATGTTATGATGATCTTTATCAGCTCGCGATACAGGGAATCCTAGTGTGAGGACTAGAAAAACTGAAAAATCACCTTGAGCATAAAGAACTTCATCTTCATTATTTTTATTTAGCTTGGAAGTAATCTCGTTACATTTAGCCTTAAGTTAATGATGAAATGAAACGCAGAAGGACGCGGCAGCTGCCCACTGCCCATCCTCTATTGTAGGCATTTCATCTTCTACATCATTACAGGAAGAAACAGCAACGGCTGACAAAACTGGCAACAAACACTGATACAGCATGCTTTTTATACGTAGTACGGACACGAGGAATCTATAATTCCTCGACTAGTTAGGACAGTAGTAAGAACACGACGAACAACCCGTACATGACCGCAAGGCGGTTGCGGTCTGACCCACGCAAGTATTTTCTTCGACAGCGTTTGAGTTTTAATCTTATATTACCCATCTGTTTACAGAAATATAAAACAGTAATTTGTAGCAGCTTATTGAGTGATTGATCGTCCAGATAATTGATGTATTGCAGAGCACCGGCGGGAGTAAAATTTAAAACGTGAATAATTATAGGAACATAAATAGGTAGTTACCCTTGAGGCGAAATGCGCATTTGCGAGATTTTGGTTTGATACGAAATATTTTAAAATCAGAGAATCAGTTCTTGAATTTCATCGGGTGATAAAATATTTATCGCACAATAAATTGAGAATAACGGATATTTCTTTAAAATTAAAGAATGATATTTTTAGGTTTCCGTACCCAAGTGGTGAAAACCGGGACCCTATTATGCCTCCGATATCTGTCTGTCAGAGAGCTGCATGTATCTCATGAACCTGGCCGGTTTTTTAAACATAACATAGTAATTTTTTATTACTTTACATACTTATTTATAATTAATACCTCTTAAGAGTTAACCAGAGCTTGTTAATTTTCTACCATTTTAAATACATTACTTTTAAAAGTTCATCATTAAATAGTCTGATGTTTAATAAACCGTTAATTTTAGTGGAGTTCATCGATTACGGAATACGAATTCAGTTTTATTTGTGCGTTTTACAACATAATTTGTATGTGTATTATATAAATGATGTTTTATTCATTTACATCATAAAACTGCTTAATATTAACTAGTAAATACATAATCGCTAACCGTGTGGTAGCGACAAAGAATAGTACCATACCCATCTCAACCCGTCGGTGTCGAAGTAGGCGACTAAGGGCTTATAAACTGGAAGAAGGGCAGCAGCATCTTTCTATGTATTGTACCATCTTACATACTGCGGTCACCAACAACAGTGGTCGCCAGTCGCAACGCTTTCAAGCGCGGTGACTATGGTAAATCCCCTCCAGGGTATATCCCGCGTTTTTGCTGGAGTTCTGTAGGGAGCTCCCTGTCCTGCAGTGGACGTTTCTTGGGATGTAATAAACGTTTTCTATGAAATTTACAATGCAACGGTTTACGTGTGTGAAAATTTTGTCTAGCTAACATAAGTCTCATGTCTGGGAAAATTTGGTTTTTCCATATTTTCGAGTATGGTTTCGGAAAATAATTAAAGTGCGATTCTGTAAAACCTACAGAGCCATCTATTGCTTAACTTTCATATTAAATATTCCAAGCATTTCTCGGTTACTTACGTACAGTTTTAATAACTACCTATTCAAAATTGACTCAATAAATACTGCCTAAATAAATAAATAAATATTGACTAAATAAATATTGACTGACTTAATAAATAAATAAATATTGGCTAAATAAATATTGGCTAAATAAATATTGACTGACTTAATAAATAAATTAATATTGACCAAATAAATTGACTCAATGAATACTTCACTCACTCATAACATCCCATGAGACGTCCACTGCAGGACAGGGAGCTCCCTCCAGAACTCCAGCAAAAATGCGTGATACTTTGGTGGTAATTTACCATAGTTACCACGGTTGTAAGTGTTGCGGCTGGCGACCGCTGTTGTTGGTAACCGCAGTGTATAAGACAGTACGATACACAGAAAGATGCTGCTGCCCATCCTCCAGTTCATAAGCCCTAACTCGCCTCTTACGAAAGCCACGGGTAGAGATAGATTGATACTATTCTTACCACACGGGCCAATAATTAAGTCAACCGATTTAGATGGGTATTAAATATTTTTCATCATTACGACTTTCCAGATGAAGTTTTAAAAAACACCGTATTCTAAGTAACCACTATTTTTAATTACTCTCTGCTACTAAAACTTGGCTCAAAGAAAACAATCTCAGTATTGTTCGAGTAAAAGTTAAAAGTAAGTCCGAGAAGTTTTGCTAAGAATGTCGCCTTAAAGCACCTGCTGGGAACTTTGCAGTTGCATCGAATTTGCTAGTTCGTTCGTTATTATGTTAAAGTTTATCGAGCGCGCGCGGAATGTCGACGGCTAACTTGTGCTCGCAATTGTAAAGTTTTATCGACAACAAAGCGTAGATTCTGCCACATGTAAAGTTGCATTAGAAATTAATATTAATTTTCTTGTTAATAATGCAGCTTCCCAACTTAACCTGCCAAATACGTCACATGGTACATAAGTTTTCGTTCAAACCCTTTTCCTTTTAGAAAATATTGGCGTATCTTTGCCCCGATAGTGCTAGCTCAGCTGAGGATTTCGAGGTAAATTGAGCGCTCTCTCTATTATGGAAGCAGTTTCTCACACGATATTCCTTGTTATGCGAACTCATCCTGAAATTATTTGTATTTTCGCCATGCTGTCTCAAAAGTAATATAAAAACTAAATTATGGCTCGCGGACAAAAACACATGGGGCAACTTTTCGACATTAGTGATTTCCAATAGAAAATCACTCAGAGTTATCTATCACAAATAAATAAGCAGTTTATCATCATCATTATCATCGTCATAACATCCCATGAAATGTCCACTACAGGACAGGGAGCTCCCTCCAGAATTCTAGCTTTTGCTGAAAAAATGTGGAAGGGAAGTACCATAGTCACCTCGCTTGTTAACGTTACGGCTAGCACCATGGACCGCGGTTTTAGGTGTCCGCAGTAAGTGAGTTGTAAGATACAAAGGAGGATGCTGCTGCCCATCCTACAGTTTATAATCCTTAGTCGTCTCTTACGACACCCACGGGTATGTATGGGTTGGTGCTATTCTTTGCTGGCACCACACGGGACAGTTTATAAGTAGTTTAATTTATGTTCTACAGTAAATTAGGCAAGATGTTGAAAAGGGAAATCGTCATCCGCTCACGACTCCACCTGCATGATGTTGAGATTTTTTATATAGTCTTGTTTATGGCGGTACGTGGCCACAAACTCAGGTCTGGACACGGGATTTATAATTTAAACGACGCAGATGATAATGAAAACGAATATCACTTATATTTCACTTTAAGAGCCTTGTTACATTTTTCTTACACTTGTACACTATATTATGTGCGAACGAAAACTTTAAAAAAACTCTTGGGATAGACCAGTTGCTTCTTTTACGTCTGAGTCTCGAATGCATAATCGCCATTCGTTCTCTCCCAACAGTCATTTTCCCCAAAGAAATTTGACCTCATATAGAAGTAATATATAAGAAATAATTCGTCACAAGTAGGGATGTGGGCATGCTTTCATCTATCGATAGTCGATAAGTTACACAAGGACAAATCGATGTCGAAACTTTGACCAAAAAGTTGAAGTACTAAACTTTAATAAAAGGCAAATCTGTTAAAAGCAGTGATTAAATT
The DNA here is from genome assembly GCA_947532105.1 of Athrips mouffetella. Lineage (NCBI taxonomy): Eukaryota > Metazoa > Arthropoda > Insecta > Lepidoptera > Gelechiidae > Athrips > Athrips mouffetella. The sequence goes on from OX383963.1 coordinate 30,017,181, forward strand.
CATTAAAAAAAAATACTTTTTGCATTTTTTACTACAGGTGATTTCTTACGTAGGTGTTTTAATATTAAAGATACCAAATTTCTTACTTACTTACTTACTAAAACTAATGGACGGTAGCGGTGGAGGCAAGAGGGGTAGGAGGTGTAAAGGTTCTTTTTAGGGTTCCGTACCTCAAAAGATAAAAACGGAACCCTTATAGGATCACTTTGTTGTCCGTCTGTCTGTCTGTCTGTCTGTCTGTCTGTCAAGACCCTTTATCTCACGAACGGGTAAATGTATCAGGTTGAAACTAATACCATATGTTAGGATCCATGAACCACACAAGATCTGAAAATTTAAATTTTTTACAACGACGCAATCAAAAGATATGGCATTTTATGTCCACATCTCCATACATTTATTCAAAAATGCAAAACCTACAGGGTACTTCCCGTTGACCTAAAATTATGAAATTTGGCAAGAAGCTAGGCCTCACAGTACAAATAATGGGAAAAGTCTGAAATCATTAAATATTACAACTTTTCTCACAACTAATGGTAACCAATTGTGGTGAGCTCCCGTTTCAAGAACATTCATATAAGAGAGGGGTCAAGTTGGATGGTCGCTGAGGCGATTTTTCTTATAGTTCTATTTAAAAACGGGAACACTTACAAACTTGAAAATTGGTATGTTTACAAATAATAAAATATGGTCAAGCGCGTGTCGAACTCAAAAAATCTAGCACATTAACTTACTGAAATTTCAGCTAATACAATTATGTTTATGTGGTGGTACGGAACCCTCAGTGCGCGAGTCCGACTCGCACTTGGCCGGTTTTTTTTTATTTTCATGAATATCTCTAGCTTACATACAAATTATGTAGGATTTTAAAACAAACTTTTATCCCTCAATTCAATCCATTTGGGATGGTTTTGCAAAAATGCTGAAATACGGGTTTGTGTTTTTCTTCTAAGTAGCTCAAATAAATTTTCAAGCGAAATTTCGTGTATCTTATCTTGCCTTATAACGTGGAGCTGAGTTCCTTATTGAACCTTAGAGCACAAGGAGCCAGTAGTCTTCTGGTTTCGGATAAGCTTGACCCAGAATCTTCATACGCTTGTGAGCCAAAGCGTTGCATGAGCACAAGAATTGCTTGTCAGTATTGTTTGTAGCGAAAAACTTTCAAACCTTTTTTGTAGAGAATTTTATGTAGATTAATTTAGTATTTTTATTAATTTTCTTACAATTTGTTGATTCAGGATGATTCATGCTGATTGAGACATTTCAATTTGGCGAAGACACACAAAGTTATATTTGTTTGACAGTGTCTCCATCGGGAATCGAACCCAGAATGAAAACAAAACGCGTTGAATGTTGTAAAATATAATAAATGAAACAGCAGCACTGCACTTACTTTCTCGCGATATGCAATTAGAACTGTCAACCGCAAACTTAAATTTGTAATACCATACCTACACATAGTATGGAATTACAAACGTTTATTAAGGTTTTTCTGAAAAATGTTCTAACTCGAATTGTAAAATATTAAAACAAACCAACCGTAAACGATTTCGAACAAATCACATGTTCAAATTTTGGTAGTACTGGAACACCTTTTATATGAATTTTCACAGATTTTCAAATTTCAAAACTCTGTTTCTTATGAATAGTTGTTCAGTTTTGTCGACTGTAAAGCTCTTTAAGTTTTTGGTACATCCTGTGTACTAAATTTTCACAAAATCCAATCAAATTGAATATCCATTCAGGTAGATAACCAAAACAAAATTAAAATTATAGAAAATAATACAAACTTAATGTAGTCAATTAGGGTCAATGTAGGTACCACTAGTTGACCATTTAAGCGGTTTTATGACGAAATTCATAAAAAAACTAAATTATTAGTTCTACTTTCAGAGTCACTTCTAAAAGTTCGACTATGAATTAGTTAGGCTTGTGATATAATAAGTGTTAAGGACTTTACAAAATATGCTGTTAAAGTTTTTTTTTTTTTCAAATGTTACATTGCATGACCACTTCGAATAAACATGCTAAAGTACTAGCTAGACAAACCCATAACTTTATTGTAAGACGCCAACATAGTTAAATTCTATATAAAATCGCGGTATTTTTAAATTTTCTTACTTTCAGTTCAAATTTAAGTTTTGGTCAGCTATTGGTGCTTGGTCATCTAGTGGTGCACTGACCCTATGAGTAAATCACAAGTTTACGTTTTGGTAGTACAGGAACACCCCTTATATGGAATCACACAGACAAACTGATGATGGCGCAAGATACCTTGCATAGAGATGCTTAGTCAAGCAAAGTTTCATAAAAATAATTTGAACCGTTTTTAAAAAAAAATCAATTCTTCATTTTTGTTGAATGACAGCTACCCTCAAAGTGAGAGCCAGCAAAAAACCATTCGGAAATAAAAGTCTTAAATTAAAAATATGGTGTTAAACTGTTAATAGGACCATTCGTTTAGCCGCTAGGCCAAAGCGTGACGGACAGACCGACCAACCGACAGACGGACATTTTTAGGGGACTTGCTTAAGTGATATAGAACACATTTTTGAGAAAGTTTGTGCAACTTTTTTCTCGAATACAATACCTTTCTCGCTCAGCTCGAAAGTAAAAATACTACTATCGATAAAAAATACATCACTCATAAACTCCAACATGATCCCACAAAAAACGATAAATTACAGTAAAATACGTAACAATTTCCATATTATCTGATTGTAGAAATGATAAGATGACATTTTTTTATGCAATATTTGTGATAATAATCCACAAACATGAAAAATACTGAATAAAACTTACAGATGAAAAGACAAAATTTCTTTGCAATTTTCGTTTTGTTGTTTTGAAGATGTACAGCCATCAACTACACACGTTATTATTAAAAAGAACAATCACTAATATGGAGAGCAACTTAAGAATAAATTAACGATATTTTAAAGTTATTCACTACATGTTTTTTATAATTTACACAATGTTTACACCATATAATTTAGGAAATATTTTCAACCGTTAAAATCCCAACAAGTTACAAGATTCCTATAAACTTTGTAAATGCAATGAACGCGTCGTTCATCTAATTTGGTAGGATGTGATCACTGACGACTTGACATGGCATGAGACATGCTAGCAGTTGTCATCCCATACTGAAAAAAAATAGCAAGGTTTCTTCTCCGAGCGAAGCAAGGAGGTTTTTGTTCTGAGATTTTCCCTAACACTGACATGTTGCTAACTTCATATTGGTTGGCGTGCGATTTGATTGGTCGGTCATCTGCCAACCAATAGGAAGGAAGGAAATACAACTCTGCGATAAATAAAGATACTTTTAATTCGGTCTTACACTGACATGTTGCCAACTTCATATTGGTTGGCGTGCGATTTGATTGGTCTGTCGTCCGCCAACCAATAGGAAGGAAGGAAATACAATTCTGCGATCAATAAAGACACTTTAACTTCGGTCTGAAATAAAGAAAGATAATTATAATGGCTAAAACGCTTCATAAAAAATAATATTAATTAATATACGTTTAGTGGTCTACAACAACTCGGCCATCCTTCTATTAACGAGTCCCATCGTTAATGCAGACTCATAAAATTAAGTTATCTGTAAAGTTACATCTTCTTACGTGCAAAATTTACTAACATTTCTTTTTGTTCCCTTGCTGCCAAAACAAAATTTACATAAAAATACAAGGTTAATTATGTAATACCATTACAATAATAAATAGTATTATTTATTTATACAATTATTTACATATATATTTATTATTTCAATTTTTTTTTTACGCTATAGTCGCCTAATTACAAGTATATAACTTATCTCAATTACATTTGATTTCAACTTATATTATACCTAATTATATTTTGTAACATGAAATGTTTATGCGTTGATTCTGACATTAGGAACATATCTTAGTATTATTCCCCTCCATGAAATTAGCGATATGTTTAGTTAATTATTAATCAACTGAATATTTACATAACTAGACTAATGACAATTATTTAGATAACACAAGCTAGTTTCGGATCTTAATAGGATGCGATTCTTATATACTGTACATACTGTTTTATACGCCCGGTCCATGACGCTGACCGTTACTGGCGTATTTTATCATTTGTCCGGTCCATGACGCTGACCGTTATTGACAGTCGACTAGTCCATGACGTTGACTAGTGCGACTTTTCTTTATCTAAACCTATATAAGTTAGTCCATGACGTTGACTAGCTTAGATACTAATTGCGACTTTTCTTTATCTAAACCTATATAAGTTAGTCCATGACGTTGACTAGCTTAGATACTAATAAATATGATCATTAACTATCAATTACAATTCAAATTGTAAAGTAGGAACCAAGTAGTGAGAGTGACAAGAACATTCGAATTTTACGAGGATTCATTTAAAGTTGATTCTTCTTCATTAGAAGATTCATTATCGGAGGAAATAGACTGCGTTACTGAGAGCCAGGGAAATATTTTATCGACTGCAACTATAGCCTCGTATCGTTTACCCTTCCGAGTGATTGGCGTGTCCTCTACCACATACCGGTCGTTCGGAAGCACCCTTTTAATTCGGTATGGACCCCTACATTTGGGTTCTAGTTTTTTTGACTGACCTTCAATTCCAGCTGGCGCGCGAATGACTTTGACTAAATCACCCTCCTTGAATTGGACGTTCTTCTTTCGATGTTTATCGTAAACTTCCTTGTCTCTTACCTGCCGTTCTTTAATAAGTTCACTGGCCTCTGATCTTATTTCTGACAAAGGAGGCTGGTTAGTAGTGCAAGTGTCAGAAATAATGTCATTGAATATACCTTGCGACGGGTTTGTGACCGTTCTCCCGAACAACAGTTCAGTGGGTGTCTTTCTAGTTGTGGAATGTATTGTAGTATTAATCCCTAGTTGAATCTCAGGCAGATGTTCGTCCCATATACCATTGGGTTTATTGTGATTCATAGCTCCAAGAGCGGCCAGTATCGTGCGGTTGTACCTCTCTACCTGACCGTTTGCCCTGGGCGTTGCAACTGCATTTAGTATGTGTTTTATGCCCGTTGTCTTGATGAAACTCTTAAATGCACCACTGGTAAAGCTACTACCCTGGTCAGTGATGAGACGGTTTGGCGTTCCGAAATAGCTGAAGTGATCGCGTAAAACTCTGATGCTAGTGGCAGATTTAGTATTTCGCACAGCTGTTAGGTTAACGTACTTTGTGAATGCATCAACGATTACTAAAATGTATGTATTGCCCCGTTTGGTTTTGATGAATGGACCCAAGTGGTCTGCATGTATGGTGTGAAAAGGTATCTCGATCTTCGGAATTGGATGCAATTCTCCCGCTTTTGCTCCACTGGGTAATTTATGATGAGCGCATTCTACGCAGGCAGCTACATACTTTTTAATAAAACGTTTCATTTTTGGGAACCAATAATTTGCCCTTACACGTGCCAACGTCTTATCATACCCGAAATGCCCGATGTCATCATGATTTGCCTTTAATAGATGCCATCTTGCACCCCTAGGAACTAACCAGCGTATAGAAGAATCATCAAGAATACGGTAAACGCGGCCGTTGAGTAATTTATGATTTTTGAATATTTCAGCAAATTCTTTAATCTTAGGATCTTTCAGGATTTCAGATATACGCTTTATTTCATCATCAGACTGTTGGTACGTCGTTAACCAATCGTCTGTACCTACAACGAGTATATCTAGCAGGTGACTACAGTCCTGCTCGTCTGCGACGGGACTCCTGCTTAGAGCGTCAACATGAGCCATCTTCTCTCCTGATCGATACTCTATATCGCAGTCATATTCAAGGAACTGCAACCACCAACGGGCAATTCGAGGCACCAAATCTCGTTTGGTTAACGTCGTACGAAGGGCATTGCAGTCTGTAACTATTTTAAACCTTACTCCTAGCAAGTAAACCCTGAACTTACTCAATGAAGATATAACGGCGAGAGTTTCTAGCTCATAGGAATGCAATTTTTGTTCGTCTGGTGTGGTTTGTCTGCTGTAATAAGCCACCGGCCGTAAGTTGCCCGTATGATCCTTCTGCATTAGAATACCAGCAACTCCTAGTTTGCTCGCGTCTGTGTGAAGCTGCGTTTCAGAAGCTGGGTCGTAGATAGCTAATACTGGTCTTTCTACAAGTACTTGTTTTAGTTGATTGAAGGCTTCAGTCTCTTCACTGCCCCAGCGCCACGGAGTGTCTTTCTTCAGGAGAGCCGTCAAGGGCCGTGCTACGACTGCGAATCCCTTGATGCATCTCCTAAAGAAGCTAGCGAGTCCTACGAATCGTCTCACCTCATGAGCATTAGTTGGGGGGGGAAATTCGGAGATAGCTTTAGTTTTTGTCGCCCCGGGCCTTACTCCCTCAGCGCTAACTTCGTACCCCAAATAATCTATTTTATCAAAGAAGAAGTTACATTTACTTAATTTTAGAGTTAAACCGCTTTGTGAAAGGACTTTTAGCACTCCTTCGAGGCGGAATAGGCCTTCCTCATATGACTTAGCCGGTATGAGTATGTCGTCCATGTATACAAGAGTATAAGCATTAATTGGCGAGTTTTGAATTATTTTATTCATTGTGCGCTGAAATACAGATGGAGCGTTTACAAGTCCAAAAGGCATCCTATTGTACTCGAATTGTCCATCCGGAGTCACAAATGCTGTTTTCTCGCGAGACTGCTCCGCGATGGGTATCTGGTAGTAACCTGACGCCAAATCAAGTGTTATGAACAGTTTACTACCAGAGAGTCTATCAAGTTGGTCTTCAATTCTTGGCAGAGGATAATGTTCACGTTTTATTTTACGGTTAAGTGCGCGGTAGTCCACACACAATCTCTTTTCTCCCGTCTTTTTGTTAACTAAAACGATCGGGCTTGCGTAAGGGGAGCTAGACTCTCTGATAATATTACTGTCCAGCATTTCCCGAACCATGTCTTTCACTTGCTGACGCTCACTGTATGATAATCGATATGGTCGATATACTACCGGTTCAGAATCCGTTAATTCTATGACCATTTCAGTCTCAGTTGTGAAACCTAAATCCTTCAGTCCAGATGCAAAGCTGCTTTTGTATTTATTAAGTAGTTCAAACAGTTTATCTTTTTCAATTTGAGATAACTTTTCCCCATAATTAACAATAGAGTCAAAATCTTCCTCGCTGATTTCTACGTAGTTAACCTGTAGTTTGTCTATTGAGTGGCTTCTAGTAATTAATTGTTCTTCTTTAAACACTATTTCACACTGACCTATATTTTGTACCAGGACTGTTCCAGTGCCTCCTTTCAATGTGTATTCACCCGGTAGCAAGTAATGCTCACGATTCAAAACATGTCTTACACTACCATGCACGTAAATTGTACCACTATATTGGTTGGGGCATTTCACTGGAACTGGCTTAACCTCGTTCACCCCTAAAAGAGTATCATGTGCACAAACAAGAGGATATTTTATAATTTTATGTTGTTCAGATTTCTGAAATATGACATCAGTACCTGTCTTGACAATTCTGATAGAGGGCCTTTCCGTAAAAGTGTGTCCCAGAAGAATAGGACAAGGGATAACGTGATCATCGACAATCAAGATGTGCACGTTGTGCTCTACGATTCCTTGTACCTCAACAGTTGCATACAGGGATCCGACCGGAACATGAGCGACATCACCTATACCCTTTAACAAGGGGCCACTTACTTCCTCCCATTGTAGCTGTAATCGCTTTGCTTCGCTCACTTGAATCAGAGTGCCTTCGCTACCTAAATCGACAACACAATCTATAAGCTTACCATTAATTTTGATGGGGATGCGATACTTGAGACAGGTATTACAACCACTTTCCACTTTAAGGACATTCTTGTTTTTGTCTTCATTTGATGAACCGTCATGCTTAACCTTCAATTTTGGGCAGTCATTGGTTAAATGTCCTAACAAATTACAGTTTGTACAACGCAATTTTGGTTTTGGGCAGCGAAAAGAAGGGTGCCCCTTTTCATTACAGTTGTAGCAGGTCATGCTAAAATTCGATTTTGGAGAGGGGGCAGGAGCTTTATCATTGTTTTTGTTATTATTTGATTGATTACTGCTCCGTTTCTCCCTGTCTCTGTTTCGAGCGGCCTCACCATTGTACCTATCCTGACTTACTTTCACAGATTTAAAAAAATTAAGCACTTGCTCGGGTTCTGTAAACTCGGCACTCTGTCCTCCAACCCTAACATTGCGATCGTCGATACCTCCTAATAGGCAGTCCACTGCGCGTTTACCACTAATGTCACAACGATTCAGTAAGTTCATTTTTGAATAAAAATATAGTTCTAAAGATTCTCCGTATCGTGCTCTTTTGTTAAGCATTTCAGCTAATAGTTCAGAGTAGTTTTCCCGTGTTGGAAAAGACTCGCGCAGCTTTATTTTCCATTCCGACCAAGAATGAAGAAGTGAAGGCATGCCTTGATACCACGTTTTGGCTATGCCACTGAGTTTAGGCATCGCATAGTGAACTACCTGTTTATCACTCCAACCATATATTAGGGCACACTCGTCTACTTTATGTATCCACGTGTCTATAGTCTGTTCCTTATTTAAAGGATCGAATTCTGGGACAACGTTTAAAACGGGAAACTTGTCACTGTCACCACCAGGCCTAAAACTATTCATCATGTCAAGGAATTTCTCAAAGAATAAACTCTGTGTATCATTTTTACCGTGATTCTGCTGAGGGCTGCGGCTACGGCGGCGGCGAGGCGTAGGTGAGCGGGTCATTGTTATCCTTGATCTAGACCTCGTAGGCGGCGACCCTCTTCGATCTGTCGAGTTCTGACGTCGTGCTTGCTTCAGTGTCTCTGATCTTCTTGAAATAGATCTCGACGGCCTACCTCTCGAGTGCCTCGAGCGAGACCGGCGTCGTCTAGCACGGAATACGGGCGGAGAGCGAGATCGTTTCCGACCTCGGGGGCTACGGCTGCGAGCTCTCTTATCGGGAGAAACCGCCCTGTGTTGACAGGGTGTTGATGGCGGCGTCATACTCCTCGACCTTGACCGTCGACTTCGGGCAATCTTATTTCTCCCCATGGTGTAACCTCGGAAAAACACACACACTGCATTAATTTTAGTTATCGTCATCAAGGATTTTTAACAGTGGGAAAGGTGTCAAAATGTTTACGTTAAACAGGTTCAGAAACATTCAAACTAATGCAAATAAAATATTAAAATCTAAATATTATTTCCCGTTTTATTTATTTAACTCACCTGTTAACTAATATACAAAATGCAACCACAGGATTACATATAATTAAAGAAATTAGAACATCAGTACACCTATGTACTTAAAAAGTTCTACTATTCAGAGGTTACCACGAATAAAAAACAAAAAAAATAACGGGAAGGTACCCCGATTGATTTTATTCCCTAGTACTATATTTTAATTCAACACACCACAACACCGCAAAATATCGACCGAAAAGTGTCCCAGTCATGCATTGCAGTAGGGTATGGTGTGTAAATAAGTTCGAGGAAAATAATACGGGGAGTGCCCCGATCAATTACTTTCACTAGAACTTATGCATAATAGCTCTTTCAAATTGAAACTTAATGGGTATTTATACCCAATTTATTGAGATAAGAAAAAAAAAGAAAGTAAAATTTAACCTCCTCAATGTCCATCATTCACTTTTGTAATGAAAGTTTCAACGTAACGTTGAAACAATAACAGTTATACGGAAAGAACACGTGGTACTTACGCGCTGTTTTTCTGCTTGTGGGCGTTACTGGTTGTATCCCGCTTCTGAGTTATGGCTGTACGTGGCCACAAACTCAGGTCTGGACACGGGATTTATAATTTAAACGACGCAGATGATAACGCATTTTGTGCCGTGTGGTGCCGGCAAAGAATAGTACCAACCCATACATACCCGTGGGTGTCGTAAGAGGCGACTAAGGGTTAACTGGAGGATGGGCAGCAGCATCCTCCTTTGTATCTTACATCTTACTAACTGCGGTCACCTACAACCGCGGTCCTTAGTGCCAGCCGTAACGCTAACAAGCGAGGTGACTATGGTACTTCCCCTCCACATTTTTCCAGCAAAAGCTAGAATTCTGGAAGGAGTTCCCTGTCCTGTAGTGGACGTTTCATGGGATGTTATGATGATGATGATGAGATGATAATGAAAACGAATATCACTTATATTTCACTTTAAGAGCCTTGTTACATTTTTCTTACACTTGTACACTATATTATGTGCGAACGAAAACTTTAAAAAAACTCTTGGGATAGACCAGTTGCTTCTTTTACGTCTGAGTCTCGAATGCATAATCGCCATTCGTTCTCTCCCAACAGTCATTTTCCCTAACACTGACATGTTGCTAACTTCATATTGGTTGGCGTGCGATTTGATTGGTCGGTCATCTGCCAACCAATAGGAAGGAAGGAAATACAACTCTGCGATAAATAAAGATACTTTTAATTCGGTCTTACACTGACATGTTGCCAACTTCATATTGGTTGGCGTGCGATTTGATTGGTCTGTCGTCCGCCAACCAATAGGAAGGAAGGAAATACAATTCTGCGATCAATAAAGACACTTTAACTTCGGTCTGAAATAAAGAAAGATAATTATAATGGCTAAAACGCTTCATAAAAAATAATATTAATTAATATACGTTTAGTGGTCTACAACATGTTTTTGCACCCAAAGTGAGGCATTAAATTTTGTATACAGTGTTACAAAATATCCCTTAAGCGGGAAAGCTGTTAATCAACCAATTAAACAAAAAATTTAGGATTTTTTTATCGGCAGCAAATTTCAACCATCACCAGAAAAAAACTTGCAAACAAGAACTAATAAGACCCTGTATATCGAATCCTCATACAAAAAAGAAATACACGAAAAGCACCTTGTTGACATAGGATACTTTCTCAGTGAGCCAAATGTCAACAAAAATTAAGTTTGGTAAACATACGACTACATTTTTATCTCAAGTCTACTTAAGCACTTATTTTATAAAACTTCTGTCTCAAGAAAAACATGAAGGAAAGAAGATAAAAGTTACTTTTTTGGTAAATTCTCAGCGCTGCCATTTTGTTTTTTTCTGTTTTTCGTTAGGTTAATGATAACGACGCAAGTTTTACTGAGAAGTGCCCTAGAAATTTTTGTTCGAGCAACTAAACATGGTTATTACTAATGGTGGTCCGAACAGTCAAGAACACGTCAAGCTAAACACATTGCACTTAGTGCTGAAAATAGGAAGTAAAAATTTTACGCGCCCAGAAAAAAAAATGAGAAAAAAAATGCTTTCTTCCTTCATGGCTGAAACCAAATTGATTTTTAAACAAAACCACATCGAAGGTTTTTCCTTGTATGTAATGTGATTACAAACATATTACAGAGACATTTACAAAATGATTTTGTCAGATCGCGCCAGAAAGTACTACGCTGTTGGCAGTTTGGCACCATTTGTGTACGGAACTCCAAAAACGCGAGCAAAAGCGTGTACGTGTAAGTGAATGTGTGTGTCAATATGTGTGTGTATAAGGACGCTATCCAAAAGACCGTATACTATAGTTGTAAAACTAACCTTTTCATTTTCTTTGTGTCACGAGATGCGGGAAAATGTTCAGCAGTTTGTCTCAAAAATTTCCATTTTAGCCAATAAGCTGAATTAAAGTTGAACAACCAGATAAATACAGGGTGGATGATCCATTTTTAAAGTGAAAACTTCTTTAGCGGCGCTTGGCACTTTTTAGATGGGTAAAAAATGTTAAACTCACGTCAGATGTCGCGTCCGATCTCGCGTCAGATGTTTAAGTTTTGAAGTGAAAACTTCTTTAGCGGCGCGTCAGATCTGACGAAGATTGTCTATATGCTTGGAGGAGCTAATATAAATTGTCATGTTTGACTACGATAGCACAATAAATGAATATTGTATGTACTTTTATACTGAGAAATAAAACAATTTGTGCGAAATTTTTCCCTAACCATTCCAAAATATTCAAAATTGCACAACGTTGATGTTTAAGTTTTCACTTCTGCCGGCACTTCCGGAGTGCAATCCGTCCTTTTTTTGTTGAGGGGGTCGTGGGGCGAGGTTTGAGGGAAGAGGTAAGGGCTTTTGCGCGTAAAAGAGCTTTTATAAGCTCGTTGGTGATGAGATGCTGGTGAAAACAAAGTTTCACAGTCTGGCCCACCGTCGCAAAGTTGCATGTCTGTCGGTCTTCTACAGATTGTACTTCAGAGATTGTGCTCTGGAGCTCCACGAGCTTATTCCACCATCTCCCTTCTACCATCGGGAGTCCAGACGCACCACAGGATATCACCCATACTTGGTTGATATTCTGCACATTCGCACAAAGCGATCTTTTATAATGCGCTCGGTTAAAGAGTGGAATTCTCTGCCTGCGTCTGTCTTCCCGAGTTCATATAACCCGAATCTATTCAAGTCGCGAGTGAATAGGCTTCTTTTGGGCAAGCTCGTTCCATCGTCGACCTCATGTCTGTCTTCAGGACTAGATCGAGGTCAAGAGTAAGCCCATTTTCAATAAAAAAAAACAACAGTTTAAGACCAACAGAAAACCAAAATGATTTGAGGACAGCTCTAGCTTTTAAACAGAGTTACTGCCCTCTGGCCTCCGCAACCCTGGCAAACCAGACACAATCCTAGATTAGACTTTGCCAGTTTGGTGGCCAATTTTGCTGTCAGTTTTCAAGCCGCCAAATGGCCTCTGACTTGGCTTAACGATTACTATCGTGACCAACCGGGACTAACCGTACCTTCCAAAGCACGGAAACGCTCCAGTTATTGCGCCACTAGCGGTTACCCAACCGGGTTGCTTAACTCTGGTATATCCACGAGCGCTTCTTTGCGCCGCCACTTAATTTATTTTAGGTTTATTTTTATACACACTGTATCATGAACCATCGACCTCAGACAAAATATACAGCTTGTATCAAGTCAACAAAGTAAATTATCTTCATGCTTCATAAATTTCACTACAAAATGCAGTGCTTCGAACACGTAGATTCAAAATCCCTTTAGATAAGAAAACTGTTTTAAAAATTGCGTCCAAGCGTTTGATTTGAGTATTCGCTTAGCATTAATTCGTTGCTAAAATATTAGAACAATGGTTAAAAGAAATATTATAATAATGAATCTAAAGTACTTTAGTCTCACTTCGGATGTAGAGATTTTATAGACGCTTTTTAAAATTAAGTGCACCACCGCAAATTAGTATAGTCAACGACAGCCTTGACCTATCGTTGATACTCGCAGCGTGACTCTAGCCCGTACGTCTATTGAACAACGAAAAGAACGGTACAAAGTCCAAAGTGTCAACCTTGATGTGCTCTTGACTGTACATTCGCACAACTATCCAGATATGTACTATCATTTATAATGTGTCATATGTGACAATCTTATACATGAGGCTGAGTTTCAGTATATTATGTATGTGGTCCTCATCAGAGCATTTCGACCTTGTTGGGATATTTTTTTGTTTTTATGCTCTTTGAATTTTCACTGACGGCAAGAATCCTCTATAAGAGATTTGCTTAGATGGGACTGTCAACAGATGACCTTTGCTTTTACTGTCCTCATTATATGCTCCCCTGGTAGGTGTGTCAGAAAGATCCATCTTTTTCAAGCTCTCTTGTTCGTAAACGGTCACCAACTAATTAGGGCACCTAAAAGGATATATCACCGATAAATAATAAAAATCGTAAGTTGGTTAATTTCCTAGTTAGTTAATCAACTTTCGAAATAAAATTAACTCGTTCGAAATTCGTAGATCCATAGGTCCGTTATGTAAGACAAACATACTCGTAATCTAAACGTAAGTTCTCTTGAAGAAGACGTGAAATCGGTACAATTTATTATTTTTGAAAAGTTTATAAACTTACTAGGAATTTGATCAACTTACGATTCCGTATAATTTTCAGGTGACAGAAGCAAACGGATACGGTGTCTTTATATCTGTAATAATAGTATAAGATGCATTATGGTTTAGTGGGCAATCAGGGCAGTTTTCGGTGGCGCGGACTTAATAAAAATATTAGGGTGTCAGGGACGGTGTACCGAAAACTGAAAGGGCATGCTCAGTCAACGAAACTGAACAACTTTCCCAAAGAAACATATGTTGGGAAATGAAAAAAAAAAATTGACCTCTCCATACAAACTGTTCGACAAGAGCGGGCAATTGACACCCTGTATTGATAAAAATAAAAAATTCTTGAACTTGGTATACCTACATATTGTCAAATTCTTATGGCAAGTGTCAATAATTATTTTTCTTTCACTCTAGAAATTTAGAATTTTGATAGCCTAGAATCATGCTATGATTAAAAAAATAAATCTTTACCCTCAACTAATTTTGATCATTTTGTGACTACAACCACTAAAATAACGTTATTTCACATACCAAGTGGTACCATGTAGGCAAGAGAAGAAAAAAGAAAAAACCCACTAACAGAAATAACATTGTTACCGCGGCGGGAGTCTCATTCAGTTGGAATGAAAGAATATGTTACCTTTCTCGACCTTTATTTGATTGTTAAGTCGTTCCAGTCCCCCTCGAACTGTGACAGTAGCGTTAATTTATGTGAGCTCGTTTTGATGAGAAAAGTTATATTGCTGCTCTATTTTTTTGCAATACGAGTACCTGTGGTTAAATTGTGAATTTCGTGCAATAAATAGCTCTTTTATATTTTACGTTACGTATTTATGGTGTACCGATGTCTTGTGTGGTGCCAACCCATACATACCCGTGGGCGTCTTAAGAGGAGACTAAGGGTTATAAACTGGAGGAAGGGCAGCAGCATCCTCCTTTGTATCTTACATCTTATTTACTGCGGTCACCTATAACCGCGGTCCATGGTGCCAGCCGTAACGCTGACAAGCGAGGTGACTATGGTACTTCCCCTCCACATTTTACCAGCAAAAGCTAGAATTCTGGAGGGAGCTCCCTGTCCTGTAGTGGACGTTTCATATGATATTATGATGATGATTAGTAATACCTCACCTTTGTCCTCATTGAGGACAAAAGTAAGACTGCTTTTTAAAAAAGTCTTGTGTTTTCTCTTTCTTTCTGACTCTTAAGCACCACCGATGACAAAATTGTATCTGCGATGAGAGATTGAAATTGATTTTGTATTAAAAATAATTGAGGCGTGAATTTTTCGTCTTCTTCTTTCTGTGCCATATCCTAACGGATGTCGGCGACCATCTCTCTATATTTCTCTCTGTCCATTGTGAGTCTTCTTAAATCAACCGCGGCATTCAGTCCAGACCACGTCATGAGGTTATCATACCAAGATGTTCTCCTCCTCCCTCTTCCTCTTTTCCCCTCTATTTTCCCTTCTATTATTGTTTGTAGTATGCTATATTTGTGGTTCCTGTAGATATGCCCATAGTATGTGATTTTTCTCTTTTTAAGTGTTGTTACTATTTCTAGATTCTTTTTCATTCTTCTGAGCACCTCCACGTTTGTGATTCTGTCGCGCCATGATATTTTTAACATGCGTCTATATAGCCACATCTCAAAGGCATTCAATTTGTCAATCATTTTCTTATTAAACGTCCAGCCTTCCGCTCCATAGTAAAGGACTGATAGAACATAGCATTGGACCACTCGCCAGCGAAGTTTTAATTTAATGGAATTTTTCGTAATTGTGTAAATTGTCTTTGATATCCGATATATTTCTAATTATGTTGCCATGGGATACCATACATATACATACCATCGAAATTGTGCTTGATGTTTGTATTAAATTACATAAAGCATATACGTAATAATTTCTTAAGGTAATAATTAAGTTACGTTATCATGATAGTCATTCACTTAACACTTCAAGAGGACGTCTATATTTACCTCTTTAAATTTCAATTTCAATACATGTTATTACTCGTATTTTTATCATTTTCAATCAAGAGGACATGCTTTGTAGTCATCATCATCATATCGTGTGGATTGCAAGGTCGATGACCGACCTCACAAACCCTGGTGTCAGAGTTGTTAAGCCGCCAAATGCCTCTGACATAGCTCAATAACGACTACATCCGTAAATAGAAGTTGGGACCAACGGCTTAACGTGCCTTCCGAAGCACGGAATCATCTAACTTTTCGGATAATCAGGTGACTCATCCTGCAATATCCTAACCAAACTGGGGAGGTCGCACAATGCGTTGCAGTTCTTTTTCTACTCTGAAGAGCAACGAAAACGGGTCGGTGATTTTTCCGCCATACATTTTCATACAATGATGGACTCAAAGTAATCAATCGTCAATATCTTATCCAATTTGAATAAATTACGAATCTGATTAGTCAGATCATTAGATATGAACCTTGTCAACAAATCTTTCATAGATCATACCTGTCTACAATATCCAGGAAAGTCAGTTCATCACTTTGAAGGGAAAACACGACATTTCGTCAGATTTCCAATACATTTTCCGTGATAAAATTTTTGAAGTGACGCACGGGATTTCCTTAACATTCAGATGTGTACAATGTTTGAGAAAGTCATCGTCGATATATTATCCAAAATAAATAAAAATACGAATCAGATCTTTAGATAAAAACCTTGTCAACAAACCTTTAAAACATTGTACACATCTAAAATGTTCAGCACCACCCGTGCGTCACTTCAAAAAATAAAAAAATCATGGATATAAATGAGAAATCTGACGAAAAATCGTATTTTCTTCTAAGTGATAAACTGACTTTCCTGGATACTGTAGACAGGTATGATCGTCGTGAGATTTGTTAACTTATCTAAAGATGTGATTAATCAGATTCGTATTTTTATTCTATTATTAGATAATGACGATTACTTTAATTCCATCATTATACGAGTATGAAAATGTATGGCGGAAAAACTACTAATCTGATTTATTTACTCTTCAGTGTATTTTATTCTTTTTCTCAAAAGATCACTAGCATCATAGCTGGTTGATAAAGGCCGTGCACTACCTGTAAAAACAAGCTAATCTTAGCCCTTACCATTCGGCATCCAACCACTATATTCTAGTTGATGGAAACACAGGAAATTGGCGCCCCTGTGCTTCCACTTCAATTTACATAACTTTCGTGGCAAAAAACAGACACTCAACATTTGTAGCAGTTTGTTAAGATATTCCACTCGTAATGTTCTTTGATATATTCACTGACAAACATGTTAGGACGTAAGATATGAGGGGATTCGACGTGATCACGTCGTAAACTCGCCGGGACACTTTGATGGTACGAGTATCTCAGGGTGTCAAATGAGGCAGTTATGTCTTATATTGCAATTTTCGTTGTTTTATAATCCATGATAATGAGAACGGCAATTTCAACTGGTTCAAGCCAAACTAACTTACCTTCAGAGAGTATACCCAAGAGCTCCATGAGTTTTATAACTTCGAAAGTCCAAACACGCTGCAGGATATCATCTGTAGGTATCTGGTTGGTATTTCACACATTCGAATGAAGGCTTCGCAAGATGCTTTATAATCATAGATTTATAATACTTAAAGCTAAAGGGGGGACTTCTTTATATACGTCTGCGTTCCCAAGTTCATATAATTCGAATCTATGTAAGTTGTGAGTTAAAAAACTTCTTCTGGGTTTGCCCATTCCATCGTCGACCTTATTTCTATCCTCAGGGATAGATGTAGGCTAAGAGCAAGACCATTGACAATTAAGCCGCAATCACAGCTTCCTTATTTCATAGACTTATCCGGCATACATTGCTGGGAGGCTTGGTACTGTTAATTCCAATATCTTTACGTCAATCAACAATGCAAAATTTGTTTCTGAATTAAGGATGGTTTAACAGCGGCTTAAGAAAGAAATCATAACAACTTTAATATTAAAATTTTAATTTATAGGTCATCTTACGTATCTTCTCCTACTTCTACAAATATCCTTGGGTTGAGTATCCAAAGTATGAAGTCTTGACTCAAAAGATCATTATTATATCATATCATAACGATTGATGATGCTCTATACATAACCATGACTAAAATATTTTAATTTCATGATTTATTATACCTCAATTTGTTCAGTTTCCGATCATTTTACTTAAGATGGTAACAAAGCAAAGGTGGCCCCATTATAGGAAATGCTTATTTTTGCATCTTATGAAGCTCTTGTATCAAAATACAAAAGTTACAAGGACATTCTTGGACCATTGCGGCTAAAAACTCGGGAGTAAGCGCGGTTCGCTTAACGACTTGGACCCTAATTTAGAAAGAAACTCAAAAGTTTCGAATAAATTTGCATTTCAGTCGGTCGTATCGCAAAGAATTATGAGAAATACGCGAGAGTCGTGGGAAAGACAGCTAAATAGAAGCTCGTATATTTCTTATTAGCTTGCGAGAATTTCTTAGCTAAAAAGAAAACTAACACAGTGATTCTACTTATGTCAACAAGCAACCTTCTTAAAGAAAAAAAAATTACTCGAAGAAACTTCTTCGACTCCCCATAGTAAATTGGTCACGTGATCGACTTATTCTGTGTGGGAAGGCAAAACATTTTTTTCGACCGAAACATTTTTTTGGTGGAAAAAAATGGGATTAGCTAGTTCACACTGTATAAGTTAGACTTTCCCAAGAACATGTTTTGCTAGTTCCTATTCAATCTCCAAATCCATTCAGTCCCACAAACTGTAATGAAATTTAGTAACACAAAGTGAAAATTCGTTCTCTTCCAAACTTTGGCATCGCATATGAGAAATCAGGATATTTAAAGTTCTATGGCAGCTACAATGACAATTCAATAATTTTGGCGTCTTATAACAAAATGCTCAACCATTGATTTTTTTTAAAGTGAAAACTTCTTTAGCGGCGCTTGGCACTTTTTTAGATGGGTATAAATCATTGACGTAAGAAAAACGCTGCGCTTCTACGTAGTCTCCAAAATCTTTGGTAAAAATGTTAAACTCACGTCAGATGTCGCGTCAGATGTTAAAGTTTTGAAGTGAAAACTTCTTTAGCGGCGCGTCAGATCTGACGAAGATTGTCTATATGCAATATAATTACCAAAGAGATTTGAACCTCGCTATGACCGAGCGCAGCGAGGTTAAAATCTCTTTGATAATTACAATGTTTGTCTACGATAGCGCAATAAATGAATATTGTATGTACTTTTATACTGATAAATAAAACAATTCGTGCGAAATTATTCCCTAACCATTCCAAAATATTCAAAAATGCACAACGTTTATGTTTAATTTTTCACTTCTGCCGGCACTCCCGGAGTACAACCCGTCCTTTTTTTTCCATTGTCAGGTACTTCCAAGTTATGTACCAACTTTGTATGAAACTAGGCCGAGTCCTGAAGCTGTAATTTTTAATTGGCTGGACATAAATCGAAACCGTCAATTTACTATAAAGTTGCTATGTATTATAATAGGTGGTGGAACACTTATGTAAAAAATAATTTTAAATGAATTGGCTGGCTTTTAGATTCTCCAGAAAATATATTTTTTTGTTTGTTTATGCATGTGAAGTCAAGCCAAAAATTGTAACTAATATCTGATGGGGTAAACTTTTGATGTGGGTTCCAAGGTACCTACTTCAATTAAAACTAAGCAAAAAATATTTGCGCATATTTTTTTATTAGCAAATTTGTATGCAAGTTACATAAAAGTCCAGGCAAAAATGGCAACCAAATTATTTTAAATTTGATAGACTTTCCAGGACAGTTTTTGAGCAAATTACCTAAAATTAAGCATATTAATCTAAAGTTAAATATTTTCTTATTTAATGTTGAAGCAAAAATACCAACTGAAAAACTTTTGTTTAATTATAGGTTTCTTCGTGTGTTCTTTCCTTTATTTATAAAATTAAGCATAATTATAAAAAGATAAAAAACTTGATTTTTAATTCAATAGATCGCGTCAAGCGAGCGAGAACCGGCGTAATATTATATGTTCTTTGGAACCGGTATGGCGTGCCGTGCGCCCCGAGACTTTTTTCTTCTACGTAATGTCAAGAGTACGTCAAGCCTGACATAATATTAGACTTTTTAGTGTTCTTATTTCAACAGTCCAAGTAGCTAGAGTGGGCTGCAAGTGTCTGGCTGCCTGCTTGTACAAACAACAACACTTCAAACAGTCCATTGAAAGGAGAAAATATCATTGTGGGATACAGTGTTACAAAAACCGGGCAAGTGCGAGTCGGACTAGCGTGCTAAGCTTTTGCTCTTGACCCCCCGATCTGGACTCCTCTATAATAAGAATTTACTTGAAGTGGAAGCTAGCTAGCGTTAATTGGTTGTGAGAAAGGTTGTAAACTTTAATTATTTCAGACTTTATGGTTCCGTACCCATAGGGTGAAAAACGGGATCATACTAATATGCCTCCGATGTCTGTCTGACTGTCTCTCAGTGGGCTGTATCTCATGCTGCATAAGCTATAAAATATAAAAACTGATCAAGTGCGAGTCGGACTCAAAAAAGGACGAGTTGCACTCCGAGAGTGCCGGCAGAAGTGAAAACTTGAATTTTTGAATATGATGTTTTTGTAAGGGTCAATCGCGTCATTGCTCGTGTACTTCTTCATCGAGACCTAAAATTTGTCTCAGTACATGAGTAGTCTAGGGTCAGTAGGTTTCAAGTTATAGCGATTTTTACTTTGACAGCTGTCATCCGAAATGTAGATCTCATCAAGACCTATCATTTAACTCAGCACACGAGTACACTAGAGTCAGTAGTTTCCAAGTTATGGGGTTTTTTTAGTTTGACAGCTGTCATCCGTAATGTAGATCTCATCGAGACCTATCATTTGTCTCAGCACATGAGTATTGTAGAGTCAGTAGTTTCCAAGTTATGGGGTTTTTTAGTTTGACAGCTGTCATCCGAAATGTAGATCTCATCGAGACCTTTCATTTGTCTCAGCACATGAGTAGTCTAGGGCCAGTAGTTTTCAAGTTATAGCGATTTTTACTTTGACAGCTGTCATCCAAAATGTAGATCTCATCAAGACCTATCATTTGACTCAGCACACAAGTACTCTAGATTCAGTAGTTTCCAAGTTATGGGGTTTTTCAGTTTGACAGCTGTCATTCCGAAATGTAGATCTCATCGAGACCTATCATTTGTCTTAGAACATGAGTAGTCTAGGGTCAGTAGTTTTCAATTTATAGCGATTTTTACTTTGACAGCTGTCATCCGAAATGTAGATCTCATCGAGACCTATCATTTGTCTTAGCACACGAATAGTCTAGGGTCTGTAGTTTTCGAGGTATAGCGATTTTTATTTTGACAATTGTCATCCGAAATGAAGATCTCATCGAGACCTATCATTTGTCTCAGCACACGAGTAGTCTAGGGTCAGTAGTTTTCGAGTTATAGCGATTTTTAGTTTGACAGCTGTCATCCGAAATGAAGATCTCATCGAGACCTATCATTTGTCTCAGCACATGAGTATTGTAGAGTCAGTAGTTTCCAAGTAATGGGGTTTTTTAGTTTGACAGCTGTCATCCGAAATGTAGATCTCATCGAGACCTTTCATTTGTCTCAGCACATGAGTAGTCTAGGGTCAGTAGTTTTAAAGTTATAGCGATTTTTACTTTGACAGCTGTCATCCAAAATGTAGATCTCATCGAGACCTATCATTTGTCTTAGCACACGAATAGTCTAGGGTCTGTAGTTTTCGAGGTATAGCGATTTTTATTTTGACAATTGTCATCCGAAATGAAGATCTCATCGAGACCTATCATTTGTCTCAGCACACGAGTAGTCTAGGGTCAGTAGTTTTCGAGTTATAGCGATTTTTAGTTTGACAGCTGTCATCCGAAATGAAGATCTCATCGAGACCTATCATTTGTCTCAGCACACGAGTAGTCTAGGGTCAGTAGTTTTTGAGTTATAGCGATTTTTAGTTTGACAGCTCTCATCCGAAATGTAGATATCATACATTTAGGATTGGCTATTAAATAACGATCAAAACCAGTACATCAAGTCTGTCGTGCACATATCACGTTGTGCACAACAAAAAAAGCCGACACTATGACCACATAATATATAATAGTAAACAAGTTTACAGGAGTCGCACTCCTTTGATCTTGGAAAAAGCTGCCTATTTCACAGACAGGCCTGCTATGACAAAGACAAAAAATATGTTTTGGTCTTTATCACACTTTAGAAGTTTTGTATATATTGAGCCTGCTCTAACTTGGTATGATTATTTGCAAATCAATTTCTATACTTCATCCGAGATCTGACGCGACAAAGGTAAAAAAGATGTTTTGGTCTTTATCACACTTTAGAAGTTTTTTATATATTGAGCCTGCTCTAACTTGGTATACTTATTTTCAAATCCATTTATATACTTCATCCGAGATCTGACGCGACTTCTGATGCGAGTTAATAATTTTTTCCCCATCTGAAAAAGTGCCAAGCGCCGCTGAAGCAGTTTTCACTTCAAAAATCGACCACAGTAAGTTACTGACATTTCAACTAATACAATTTATACCATGTGGTGGTACGGAACCCTCGGTGCGTGAGTCCGACTCGCACTTGGCCGGTTTTTCCCTTTCATTAGATCAAATCCACAATTATTTTGAGTCTCATGTCAAACCTGTAGAATATTCGTACAAACTTCCACCCCATTTTTCAACCCCTCAGGGGATGAATTTCAGAAAATCCTTTCTTAATGTGTAGTCTTGACGTACAAAAAAAATTCTTACAAAATTTCACATCTGTAGCTTTAACGGTTACGGCTCGGCGTTGATGAATCAGTCAGTCAGTCGGTCAGGGCATGCTGTTTTATATATTTAGATTTAGATCAGAACATCAAAAGTATTTTCAGCTTACTACAACCGATGTCAATTTTCATCTTCCATGTTTAACTTTAAATTCCGAAGCGCGTACCGAAAAAAACAGCGAAGCAATGCGACGTTGCCGTACCGTGCAATCACGAGCCGTGTACTATGTTAATGTCAATTATGAACTTTATTTCAACTTCATTAGGGTCGATATAAAGCGCTACATAATTTAATTTTTATATAAAAAGATACGCTATTGCCTGAAATGTTTAATTTTCAAAGTAATCAACGTAAGTACAGTTTTAGAGTATAATCAAACACTTTTCATTCCGTTAACTATTTTGGCCAAAGAGAAATCCGTCAATAATTATACCACTGTAAAGCTTTAACATATTGTGTTCACTTTTATGACTGTTTGATCAAGTACAATAAAATTTTGAAGTACAAAAAGTCACGAGATAGTTATGTATTTTGCCCGAGCAGACAAAAAGAAATAAAACTTTTAGTGGGATTTTTTTAATTTTAGGCTTTACCTAAGAACTTAGGTGCTTAATTAGTTTGTAAAATACTAAAAGTTTATCATTGAACGAGCCCAGAAAACATTTCGTTTAGTTGGCATTTTTGCCACAGTAACTATTTATATAATAGGGTTTTTTTAATCTGCCGCCTTGTCCCATTTGGTGATATGCTTAATTTTAAGTAATTATGTAATTACTTCCAAGACTTCATAAACCACAAAAAGAAAATCTTGGTTCCGATTTTTGTCTAGGCCAAAATCTAATTATCTTGGGGTAAACGTGAATGGACTCCTTTCGTATGTGAAAGAAGGATAAAGATATTCAATGACTTTGAAACCCACACAAAAAAGCATTAAGCGTGGAAGCTGTATTTTTGTAAATTATCTCCGCACTTTTTTTCTAAATTTATTGCGGGCTTTGCTGATATTTATGGGGTTGTATTAATTCGGATTTATTTGGTCGGATTAATCCAGAAGGCTACAGGTCCGCCAAATCTGCTGATCGGAAGGGTCTCGTGGGCCATAAATTTGAATCTAACACTCGCTTTTTGAAGGAAATGTCCAAATCCACTCGGACCCTACTCAAAGTCATATGTACGGATTCTGGTAAATTATTACTATGGTTTAGCTTTTCGCACATGTCGTAAAGGAAAGTGTGAATCTTACTAATAGTATAGAAGAAGTTTATAAGACTACCATACAGAAAGGACAAGAAATCTCTCGGCCGTCCGCCATTGTCGTTAAAACACGAAAAATCAAAAGATATCGAGATTTTTAATCAACTTAAACATGGGCTCTTGCCTGTGTTAAAAGTAGGTAGTTATAGGTACGGCCGGTCGCACGCCGTTACGAGTAATAAGCATTTCATTGTTTGATTGAACAAGAGTATGAGTGAGTACGAGTAAGTCACTAATAGGACAGTGGGTGCTATGGGCGGTGGAGACCACTTACCATCAGGTGGACCACCTGCTCGTTTGCTCACTTGTAACATAAAAAAAAAACCGGCCAAGTGCGAGTCGGACTCACGCACTGAGGGTTCCGTACCACCACATAATCATAATTGTATTAGTTAAAATTTCAGTAGGTTAATGTGCTAGATTTTTTTAGTCCGACACGCGCTTGACCAAATTTTATTATTTTTTGTTATTTTATAGCTTATGCACTATAAACATACCAATTTTCAAGTTTGTAACTGTTCCCGTTTTTAAAATAGAACTAAAACAAAAATCGCCTCCTTGACCATCCAACTTGACCCCTCTCTTATATGAATGTTCTTGAAACGGGAGCTCACCACAATTGGTTACCATTAGTTGTAAGTAAAGTTGTAATATTTAATGATTTCAGACTTTTCCCTTTATTTGTACTGTGAGACCTAGCTTCTTGCCAAATTTCATAATTTTAGGTCAACGGGAAGTAACCTGTACGTTTTGCTTTTTTGCATAAATGTATGGAGATGAGGACATAAAAAGATATATCTCTTGATTGCGTCGTTGTAACAAATTGAAATTTTCAGACCTTGTGTGGTTCATGGACCCTAACATATGGTATTAATTTCAACCTTATACCTCTACCCGTTCGTGAGATAAAGGGTCTTGACAGACAGACAGACGGACAACAAAGTGATCCTATAAGGGTTCCGTTTTTTTCTTTTGAGTTACGGAACCCTAAAAATGGAGGCTCAGGAATTACAGGTAAGCGAATTCGATTCGTTTTTATTCTCAAATGTGTTGAAAAACGTCGTAAGAAGCTTGTGCGCTTTGGTGATTACACCCTCGGCTCCATTACGCCCTCGCCTGTGGCTCGGGCTGCAATTTTTGACCCTCGGCCGTAATATCCAAAATAGCGCACGTGCATCTTAATGTACTATTATAATGCTTTTTGTGAAATCTGACATAATAACGCATATTCCATAAAAATTTTAATAATACAAACACAACACATAGGCTTAGTAACGGAACCCCCATTTGGCATCCTTTGGGTACGGGACCCTAAAAATGCTTTACTTGTTGATTCAAACAGGAAAAAAACAGTTGCCACTAGGCAACGAGATATTCAGGTAAATTGCTGACTTGTTGTGAAATTCAGCTGCTGTCTTACTAATCCACCTACGCTTGTCACGTCTTATGTGTAGAATAATAATTAGACACATATAAGGGTTATTTCGGTTGAAATTTGTTGCCTTTCAGTCAAACATGTAGACATTGTAGATGTATCAGCCAAGTAGAATAATTTATTCATGAGCTGAGCAGATAGATCCCCGAAGGTTATCATCTGCAAATTCTTATTTCCTATGGCCAAAGACAATATAAATATTGTATTT
The DNA here is from genome assembly GCA_947532105.1 of Athrips mouffetella. Taxonomy (NCBI): domain Eukaryota; kingdom Metazoa; phylum Arthropoda; class Insecta; order Lepidoptera; family Gelechiidae; genus Athrips; species Athrips mouffetella. Next base: position 30,042,754 of record OX383963.1, read on the forward strand.
GCTATAACTCATATAACAATAAGGCACAGACTTTGTAAGCTCTTTGCAATAAGGGCACAGATAGACATGCTAGTAAATGAGCATGCTTACTAGCATGCTAGAAACGAGCATGCTCTTTAACTGTCTACACTTGCTTGTAAAAAGCATTCTCTTTACTAGCATGGTACTAAAGCTCAATATTTTTATCCAAATGTTCTTTGACAACCAAGGACAAATTACGGCCGACAATTTTTTTTTATGGAAGTGTTCCTTAGGTCCATCCAAACATATCTAGAATGTTCTTTGCCGATCCCATTTTCGCTCCCCCCTCCCCCACTCGAAAAGGTCCCTAATTTTAGATTTTTCTAGATATATCTAAAACGGTTGAAGTTAGGGGAAAGTTGCCAATCTAAGACTTGTTAACTTGATTGTTATAAAATTACCAATCCATAGACACCTATTTTATTTATATGTGACCTACAGTACCTGAAATATAGCTACAAACAGTTCACCAAAAATTTAAAATTATCTCCTAATCATTTTTTCTACTAACTTTTAACAAAAACTACTGGAGTTGTGGCAAAATTATCTAAAAGCATGTGAACTCTAATTTGGCCAGCCCAGCTTCTTCCAAAAGCTCAGAAGTCTCCTGGGACATTCACTGGCTTCTTGGAGCGACCTCGTGTTGTCGAGGATTTGGAACTGAAATGTCTTACTCGGTAGACAAAACTGGACAACTTTCTCAAAGAAACATGTTGTATGTTGTTGTTTTGACTTTTCGTTGTTGTTTTCTCTTTAGCTGCTTGAAAAAGCGGTAATTCTGTATGGAGGGAGTAGTTGAATTTTTATCACTTTCCAAAATATGTTTCTTAGAGTAAGTTTTTCAGTTTAGTCTTCTGAGCAAGCCCTTTCAGTTTATAGTACGCAATCCCTTACACCCAGCAGTTTTTGGTACACCATCCTTATATATGACAAGCCCGTTGGTGTGGTTGGTAGTGAGCCTGCCTCTCATGCTGTGAGCCGCGGGTTCGATCCTCGCCTAGTGCAAACATTTGTGTGACGTACACAAGTGTTTATTCTGTGTCTGGGTATTATTTATCTATTTATGTATGTATATCAGTCTCTGATACCCATAGTAAAGGCTTTGCCTAGTTTAGGATCAGATGACCTTGTGTTAAATGTCCCCAAAAATCATCCTCATTAATCATTCTTTGTCACTCCACCCATTAGATCATTGCATCAAAAATTTTAAAGAAAATGCACCTACCATTTCAAGTCCAGGTATGGCTAACTTTGCGTGCCTTTCAACAGTAAACGTGTGTGTGCCTGAAAGTTTGCCCTCAATTATGCTTCCAGTAGCGATAGTACTAGCGATATGTAAAGTAGGTAGAGAATGGAAACAGGCAATTCGATCAGCCGCCGTCACCACTATCGGCGAAATTTATGGCTTAGGTTTAGTTTGAATTGCGAAACTTATTTGGCAAAACGAATATACTTTCTCTGAAACTAAGGCTTTTTCCAACTCTTCCCTCTTCGGGGGTAAGAATTTCGTTTTTATTATTGGAGTATCATCTCAGACAGCCTAATAGTCATCAAATAATCATCATAGTATTTCCCCACATTAGAAGCTGTAGTCACCGCGCTTGCTAGCATTAGAAATGGCACAGTGGACCGCGGTGGATGGTACTGGTGACCGCGTTACGACACGCTGCTTCTTATTTCCTTGTAAATATCCCTTAGCCACCTTTTACGACACCAACGAGATGTGATGGGGTAAAACTATATCTAAACGGCACCGGAAAATTGGACAGAGTTGGAATCTATCACTTGGTATAAAAGTGTTTTTAAAGCAAACTAAAACTTGTAAAAATCGGTGCAGTGGGCTTTAATAATAATATTCTTACCAAATCTGAAAGTGTTTTGGTAAACCTGTGTTTTTGGTCTTCCTTTCACGTCGCGAGTCGATTCGATGTGATTTATTTAGACGCAAATGATTGTTGGCGGAAAACTCTAGATAAAAAGATATATACGCTTTTGCCAGAATATAGGTTTCAGCGAGGGAGATCGAAGCGGGTTACACAATAATATACTCAAAATTTTAAAGAATAGTAATCAGTTTTAGAAAACTGTTTAAAACAGGTTACCGTGCCTTACCTCATGGGGTCTCATTCCGTACTACGGTTTTTTCGACGGAGTAAATAGCCCGAATTCATTTGGCCCTTTTGTTTCTAATAATTAAACTAAATGTTACTACTAGGTTGGTAGGTAAAGGTGTAAACTATGACATTAATTCAATTTTCACATCCAGATAATAATTTATTCTAAGAAAATACCTTATGGAAAAAATAGCCCGAACAATTTTCGGCACAAATTCGTTTATGACGTGAGGCATCTCAACTAGTATAGTGTGACGGTCACGGCCTTATGACCCTGTGATGGGAGTCGAACCCATGTATAAATTGAAATGTATTATCTCGATTTATTCGCATTAAATTTTGTTGATCGTCTAAAAATATTACTTTGCAGTTTTGTCTAGCCAAGCACTGTGCTGTGAGATATCGATAAAATGACAAATATACTTGTAAATGGCAAAGTTTTAGAATAGCTTGGCTTATTAAGTTAGGCAAGAATAGATGCTTACTTTTGGACCTGAACGGTCTCGAATTATAGGGAGTAGGTAATATGTTGAGAGAAACAATGAGTTTTGTGGTAACAAATGATAAGTATTTTATTTACCACATAAGGCGCCTGCATCTTTTGTAGTAATTTACTTTACACCAACGAAACCGATGGATATATTTATAGAGTATAAATACGAGTATCAGGTTTTTTTAGAACGAATTAACGCGATTTGGCGTATCGGTATTCGTTGGCCTTTGTTTGGCAATAACCCAAATACTGGCAGGTAAAAGGGGGGGAAAAAACAAAGACAAACAAACCCCCCTTGGTTATACCCTAACCATGCACTGCCGTAAAATATTGACAATTGGCAGTGACATGAAACATAGGTACAATGAAATCATTACAATTATTTTTATGGCGCCATAATTAATATTAGGTTTGCCGTCTCAGATTTCGGCTGACACTAGGTCGCAAATAGGCTAGGCTCGAAATTGAAATTTATATCAAAAGGTGCAAAATATACTCTGTCACTGTAAAGCACTTGTTACAGGTAGTGTCGTGAATTCTCAAAAGGCAAACTGTAGACTATATCTATTATTAACAAATAATATTTTGTTATGCTTATCTGGTAATTAGGCGTTTCCACAATTCGCCGTTAATTTAGCACTGAATTTACCGGTATTCATATACCAGAAACACTTCACTCACTCCATCCTCTCACGCGAGAGGACGCACACCCAATCCCGCGGCTGGCAGTTCCACACCTCGCCAACGCCGCGCGCGCGCCACCGTTACGTTCGTAACGTCATTGGCCCTCCGTGCCAAGACACGCGCTTCCTTATTGGTCGAACCCAATGCGCTGCATTTACGCGCCAAAACTGCCCGACCTGAAACTGTTAGTGTGTGTGTTTAAATGTTAGGTCCCAGACTTAAGGCTCTGCTTTGCTAAACAAGATAGTGGCACTTACGCCTTTTTTAGGGTTCCGTACCTCAAAAGAAAAAAACGGAACCCTTATAGGATCACTTTGTTGTCCGTCTGTCTGTCTGTCTGTCTGTCTGTCTGTCTGTCTGTCTGTCAAGACCCTTTATCTCACGAACGGGTAAATGTATCAAGTTGAAACTAATACCATATATTAGGATCCATGAACCACACAAAATCTGAAAATTTCAATTTTTTACAACGACGCAATCAAAAGATATGGCCTTTTATGTCCTCATCTCCATACATTTATTCAAAAATGCAAAACCTACAGGGTACTTCCCGTTGACCTAAAATTATGAAATTTGGCAAGAAGCTAGGTCTCATAGTACAAATAATGGGAAAAGTCTGAAATCATTAAATATTTCAACTTTTCTCCCAACTAATGGTAACCAATTGTGGTGAGCTCCCGTTTCAAGAACTTTCATATAAGAGAGGGGTCAAGTTGGATGGTCGCTGAGGCGATTTTTGTTTTAGTTCTATTTTAAAAATGGGAACACCTACAAACTTGAAAATTGGTATGGTTTATAGTGCATAAGCTATAAAATAACAACAAATAATAAAATTTGGTCAAGCGCGTGTCGGACTCAAAAAATCTAGCACATTAACTTACTGAAATTTCAACTAATACAATTATGTTTATGTGGTGGTACGGAACCCTCAGTGCGCGAGTCCGACTCGCACTTGACCGGTTTTTTTTTAATATTCGCAATCCAAAGTCAATCCGAACGTTTACCGCGCTTCTTGCGTCTTTGTTCTGTTTCTCAGAACCAGGGCAAGTCTTCGTATAGAAAGAGTTATCATTTCTATTGAAATGATAAAAAAAATATGGTTGGGATTTTATTTTTATTAGCGGCAGGCTTGTCCTATTACAATAGTATTATATTTTCTGTGCCTAAACCAAGTCGTCTCTTGAGGACGGCGTTGCTGCAACGAAAAACGGTCAAACACCATTGTAACCCAATTCAAATATATGTTACTAGCTTTTCGCCTGCGGTTTTACCCGCATTAAATGCGTTTTGCCGTGGGAATAAAGTATTTTCCCGCAGTAAAAAGTAGCCTATGTGCTATTCCAGGACCTAACCTATACCTATGTGTGCCAAGTTTCATTAAAATCCATTCAGTAGTTTTTGCGTGAAAGAGTAAAAAACATCCATCCATCCATCCATACTTACAAACTTTCGAGTTTATAATGTATCGATATTTTGAAACGTATAATAATCAGCAATTCACAGAATAAGCTCTTTTGCCGCATTCACGGTATAAGGAAGCCAAATGAATGCCGTACGTTTAAAACCCAGCTAAGCCGTCAGGTCTACCTTTCGGCTTATCCCTAGCAAAACGCTGGCTGGACAGATGTGCTCGTATCACTGATGCTTAACGATTTTCCTTCGGAATGGACAACAGGAGCGTAACTAGTATTGTTATTTAAATCAGAGGGAGCATGAAGTTCTTCTTAGTATTTTAGACATCAGTGGCTTCTTTGGAACGGCCCAGGAATTACCACCGATAATTAAAGGCTTATTGATCCCCAAAAAAATATAATGTTGTCACCCACCATAAACAAGGGTTGACAGTTGGTGACTGCAGAATCTGCTGAAGCCTATTCCAACGCTTCTTAGAACTGGTATAGATTGTACGTTTGCTAAAAAAAGATGACAGTCCCCATAGACTTCTGTTACGACAACTCATACTATTTCTTCATGAAAACACTATTTGTAAATTCATTACTGTACTGTTACACTGCACATTTTATTCTTGCGAACTCAGCAACCTACATTGCAGCGTTTCGTGCATTTAATTTTATAGCAGTGTGCACTAAACTTTAACTTAAACTAAACGAAACTTAACTTTTGAGAGAAGGAAGTAGCCAAATTTCATAATTGTGACGTTGAACCAATTTCGTGATTTGTGAGATTGACTTTTCTTAGTGCACCTCAACTAAACAAGAACTTAACTTTAAACCTACACCCTGATAAATGTACATACAAGACTGTACAATGTAGGTACTATGCGCATCTATACTCATCAGGCAGAGATAATGTGAAACTATTTCTCAACCTGTATAGCATGTCCTGATGAATTCACTCCAATGAAAACAAATTGAAAATTTCACTTTGACTTTCAAAAGGCCTTCGGTTGAGAACAGCTGATAACCAAATTAGGACGGGAGGCGCCGATTCCCCGCTACCGGTCCTGGCTTCGTGCCTGAGTGGAGATTATCGCGGCAGTACATCTCAGAGTGCCTCGGGGATTACGGATCTTGCGACTCACAAGAATACGTCAAATACGAGGTCTTTGTTGCTGGGAAACGCTGCTTGTGGAGGTGGTTTCTCTTTCTTTTCGATCATGAAATTCAAGAATTAACCGTGTTCAAAACCAGCAGCTCCAAAATTGAAACTTTGTTGGAGTCGTTTCCAAACTGATGCAAAACTGTAAAAGACTTGGCTAGGCATTCCTACTTGACCCTAAAATTGAGTAACATTGTAACCACTTTTAGATACTAAAATTGGCAGATTTTTTGACGAAAATAAAATCTAGTAATCTGACAAGTGATGTGGTCGGCCTCAAAAATTGATTTATTGAAAATAACTCAAGAAAAAAAAATCCAAAATGACCCCTAGTTTTTCCACTTGTAACCACTTTACTGCTGCAATTCTTATCAAAAATATACGAAAATTTATGACCTTGTTTACAAAACGACGTTTATTGATATGGTTGGCTTATTATTTTTAAATTTTATACAAATGTATCTAATTCCTTAAAAAAATCCTTACTAAATTCCCACCCTTACCCAGCCCATACCCCGCCCTCGTCTATTAAGTCAGTGCGGGGCGAGTCGTCATGCTAGACGGACCTGTGCTGCGTTGCGTAGTGCGAGCTATGCGAGCAAGAAAAATTAAACCCTGTGCACCCTGAGTTACGTACCTCTAATTTAACTACACTTTTGCGGGTTCAGCGAGGAGAGGGTATAAGCTCCACCCACACGGCAAGGTTATTGGCGTAGGTAGTAGCCTTAAAGGCAAATAATATGAAGCTGGTTCCTATTTATGATATAAACAAATGGGGTCCAGCAACATACTTTTTCCGTTTGACAGCTTTCAATCTGCTTTAAACTTTACAACGATTCCGATTTAGCTTTCGTGCTAGCGCCTTTGTGCCTTTCTTGCACTAGGTTATTAGTAATACAACTCAAAGGTTTTTTTTTTGGTCCCAGGAGACTCGTTAAGTTAATGGTCCCGGTTACTATTATTGATCAGGTCATTATTATACGTAGGGTCAAGGCCGATGACTGAATTCGCCAACCCTCGCTCGAAACAGAGTTATTGAGCTCCTAAAGGCCTCTATCAGGGTTATCCTAACCACTAATTAAATTAACGCAACCGGGGCCAAAAGCGAAGCATGGAATCTTTTACTTATCGAACAGTCAGGTGATTTAACCTGCAATGTCCTCACTAACCAGACATAGGGACATACTCACAAGGTGATTAGTTACAGTGCTACCATCAGGATTTAAATTCAGAACCTCCAGAATGCTCTGACCACTAGACTACGGATACGGTGTTATTCTGCGGCTTGAAAACTCCGACAGCCGGCAGAATTTAATTTGGTTTGCCCTCTAGTAGGTAGTAGGTAGTCGGTCTAGGTAAATCCTAGCCTTTATCAAATCCCCAAGTTTAGAAAGCTGACTCCGTCAATACTGGTATAATACGGCTAGAGAAATTACGACAAGATCTTTGCTGGTGCAAAAGGCTGTCCAACTTGATTCAATGCGGCTATGCTTAGAGGGTGGTAGACAGACACCTTTGAACTTGATGTGACAGGGGAATGTAATGTGTGACGTTTGATAAAGGTTTAGTCAAGGAGTTACATAAATTACCTCCATAAACAGGTTTTTTAAAAATGTTCTTTGCATGTTTGAAATCTTACGTAGGTTTCGACGTAGGTATATGAATTTTTTTTTTGCTCCATGTGGTGCCGGCAAAGAATAGTACCAACTCATACATACCTTTGGGTGTCGTAAGAAACGACTAAGGGTTATAAACTGGAGGATGGGCAGCAGCATCCTTCTGTGTATCATACCATCTTACTTACTGCGGTCACCTACAACCGCGGTCCATGGTGCCAGCCGTAACGCTAACAAGCGAGGTGACTATGGTACTTCCCCTCCACATTTCTCCAGCAAAAGCTAGAATTCTGGAGGGAGCTCCCTGTACTGTTAGTGGACGTTTCATGGGATGTTATGATGATATGGATTTTTACAGAAAGAAAAACAAACAAATAAAATATTACAAAATCAAATAAGAATGGCTTCACGACTAATTTCTTAGATAATAGCCAGGGCCAACTGCTTAGGGTAGGCGCAAGCTGAGACGCAGATAGAGCTGCGCATACCAGAACAAAATTTCTATCTTTCAGTTTTGTTCGTAAAAAAGCGAGAGGCAGGTCGTGTTCAACCCTTAACTGCACCATCAGCGTCTCAGCATACACTCACCCTTAATGTGGCTTCCGAAGCACAAAATAAATCTACGAATAAAACATTACCAAACTGAACATGACAAAATTATTTGATAGAAATGATAAATAATAGAAGCGTAGAAAAGTTTGCGGGACCGCTGAGATTCAATAAGTCAAAATAAAGCCCAAATCAAACTTATTTGTATAAAGTTAGGGCGCTGATTTCATAATGATAATAATAGTTTTTGAATTAAAATTGTTTTATTATTCAAAGCTAGAGCGCCTGAATATTTGTTTATATATAAAATTATTTTAGAAGATTAGTTAATGCAAAATTACATATTAATTCAAAGTTAACCCGTGTGATGCCGTGTAGCGCCCCTTTTCTTCCCGTAAGTGTCTTAAAAGTGACACCCCTACACACGTTAGCGTAATATTATACATTCTTTGCCCCTACTCTTTCTCTAAAGGTATTTTTAATCAATATTACAGTTTAACACTAAATCGACAACAACACTTACCCTGATCTGTATTTTGCAGCATACTTGACGTACTCGTAGATAAGCACTAATAAACCAATTTTGAAAAGACGTAAACATTTAAGTGTGGAAACTATAACATAATTTGTGGTGTGGAGAATAATTGTGACAAGGGAAAATTGAAAAACATTACGAGTAAAAAGTATTAAAGTCAGCGTAAGAAGTAATATTTGATATTGTGTATTTCAGTAGTTAATTTTATTATTGGTGCACAAATATATTTCATTAATATTAGATTTTCCTCAACCCAAACCAGACGAAGCCGCCAGCTTTGAAATTTCACTTCTCATAAAATATCTGAATATTGAATATAAAATTTAATGGTGCGATGATTATTTTAATTAAAACATCAAACAGGCAAAATGACTGTTAATGAGATACATATTTTTTTACGGTTAGTTAAATAGCCTAGTAGATACCTTTTTAAAATTAATACGCAAAGTTACGTAAGGTTACTAACCTTTATGACGTAACGCTACTAACTATGCGTATTAATTAAAAAAACCGGCCAAGTGCGAGTCGGACTCGCGCCCTAAGGGTTCCGTACCTATCTACCATATGATATACTAAAAGCTTTTGCTCTTTGATTTTAAAAACTCCGCGACCATCTAACCTTGACCCCTCTTTTATAGAAAAGTTCTTGAAACGGGAGCTCACCTTAATTGGTTACTATTAGTTGTAAGAAAAATTTACATATTTAATGATTTTAGACTTTTCCCTTTGAAATATACTGTGAGACCTAGCTTCTTGCCAAATTTCATAATTTTAGGCCAACGGGAAGTACCCTGTAGGTTTTGCTTTTTTGCATATATGTATGGAGATGTGAACATAAAAAGCCATATCTTTTGATTGCGTCGTTGTAAAAAATTGAAATTTTCAGATCTTGTGTGGTTTGTAACTGAACCTTAAACCTTACTTAATAGAATAAACATATTCTAAGATGACAAGTACCGAAGTACTCGTTATAGGGTTTTAATTTAGCCATAACACAAGTGTTACGACGGCGCAGTCCCTTGAACTGACGCACAAATATCATAGCGAGTTTCATTCACGAGATCTTTTCTCAAAATCTTGACATATTCTATTCCGCACGGGATTAGAGAGTTATCCACTTCTATGACAATTTTATGCCCGAAAGCAAAGCAAAGTTGTTAAGCTTGGACACATCAATACTATTGATGTGCTTACACTTAACAATTATAAGGCCTCTAAACTTGGTCCTTTGATCCCGATAGATTTGTATAAACATAATCTACCTGGGAGTCCAAGTAGGCCCACATCGTTACAACGTGCTGAAAAATAAAATCAAATATTTGAGCCGAAGCCCATTGTTGGAGCCGAAGCCCATTGTTGTGGCCGAAGCCCAGGAACAGGCAAAATCCTATTATGAATCCATCGGTGGACGAGGATTTCTCCACGTCGGAAACAACAGCCGACCGAAATCGAGGCTGCGGCCCCCTATGTGTCAATTTAATGAATGGTAAAAGTGGCCGAAGCCAAAAGTAGGCCGGAGCCCAATGAAGTGCCGAAGCACAGGTCGTAAGACCTTCTGGAACATCGGTGAGTCGTCTGTCTGGCCGTAGCCTTGTGAAGTGCCGTAGCACAGGTCATAAGACCTTACAGGATCATTTGATGGTAAGCCCTTAGGCAATGTAATTGCTTTATGTTGAAGAGCCCCGAAGGACTTAGATCTATCTAAAGGTTTGTTATTCGAGATAGTGGTAAAACCACAAGAACAGGGAATGTCAGTCAGTCCTTAAGAGTCTCGATCCTCGAACCAAGCGTACTGAATACTGTCACCCACACTGTATGAGCTTTGCATAACATTTATTACTTTACGCCTTATTTTATTTTTCAGCTTCTACGCGACTCGCGCGCACTCATATGATAGTATGGAATTTACTCATGTAAGTCCTGGCTATTACACAGTTGCCATAGGACTTATGAGGCGTTTGTATCTCGTTCATTCGTGGATTTTATTAACAAAGTTATGCTCATCAGAGATGTGATGACAGCACGTTCCAGCGAGGGAGTTTCTAGACTCGAGCATGTCAATACGGGAGTACCAACATGGGTTCAGGTTCCATCCCGAAGAACAGTCCCCGAAGGCTTGAGAAAGTCTTCGCCAGATCACATCTCCAACACTCATCCAGTTCACTCAATGTTCAATCTGCATCCAAGAAACGGATAGAGCGAGTTGTTCCCATATTCATACTGAAAAGTCGACTAATCGAGATTCCACGCCGAAGCACAGAGTCAGATCGACGTCAGTCTTTCAGTATTACTAGGTCACCGGCTATACCGCATCTACTTCAGAGGCAAGTCTCTACTTCATAGATGTTAATCTCAGGTGCTAGACTGAACTTCCAAGATCTCCGGACGAACGCCGAAGACATGCTCCAACAACTAACCTTAGTGTCAGTTTAATGAATAAAAATAGTGATCGATACATCGGAGACATACTTTTGGATATTTCCAATGATGAAACCAACGTATCATCACCGTGGCCGTACTGTTCATAGCGCTCAGGATACGGACTTCCATCCTTCAACGCACTATTAGCAGAACAGTGTTAAGCAAGATAGTTGTGTAATGCCGACGAGCAGCTCACGATAGCGAACTCCAGGCGCGCCGCCACATGATGCCATCATCGTACAAAACACAAGGAAACTGTAAACTCGTCATCGTCGAAAGTGCCGCAACTGCCAAGCAAGCATCGACTCGTGTAACGGATTTTCACGTCTCGATAACACAATCTCTGCTTTACTCGGAACAGTACCACACTCCTTCGACAACATCGTAAACAGCTCCCAACTTGCTCCGACATTTGCGTTCGAAAAGGCGGATGACATAAACCACCCTTATATGAGAGGAGCTCTCATGATATTTGAGTCTATTTTACTTGCCATGCATCACCAACCACCATTATGGCGCGTCCGATACATTTCTGCGCGAAGCACTCATATTCATTTACATCGGACAAGAGGAGTATGCGCCGGACCCTAAGGTCATGCACCAATACCTTTTCTAATATTTTCCATCATATGAGGGCCTTTCGCATCCATTTGGACACCTTTAGTATCATAGACCCACATATCATCATTACTCATACAATTTAGTTCGGTCACCCATTAGACCATTTTCATCGTCTCGACTCTTCTCAATATATGTATACCAGCTATACGATCCGTCAAATCGCGGTATACATACATGTGAAAAATCAACTAACTCCGATTTCGATGGGACCTTTTGCATTTTGTTGGGCTACTAAATAGAAGTATAATGGCATAAATTTCAGCTCAATCGGTCCAGTAGTTTCGAAGATATAGGCCTCCAAAGATAGTTCCTGTATGAAAAATATAACGTTCCTGTATAGTAAAGATAACGTTCCTGTATTGTAAAGATAACGTTCTTGTATAGAACTCTATTTTCCTACAATGAATGAAACTTTTGTAAACTCGTAATGAAAACTACTTTTAAGTGTTTAAATAATGTTTTTATGTATTTTCAAGATCTACTAAGTCCTCCAAAGCCCATTATTCATAAATTTCCATGATTTTTCTAAGTTTCCAAAATCTTTTATTTTATTGCTTTTTATGTTTTTCTAAGTTGTTCTCAGCCCCCAGCGAGCTGTTTTATGATTGTATTAGTATCTTTATTTGTAATTAGGGTCATTTTGTTACAGGTTTATGGAACTTAATATTCGTTATCGGTATTCGTTATCAATTTCAACCTGATACCTCTTCTCGTTCGTGAGAAAAGGGGTCTTGACAGACAGACAGACAGACGACAACAAAGTGATCCTATAAGGGTTCCGTTTTTTTTATTTTGAGGTACGGAACCCTAAAAAGGTATTAACCAAAAGTTTTTAAAAGACCTTTGTTGTGGACATCTCTTTCTTTATAATAAATGTAGGCCTCTGTAAAAATCACCAGCAATCAGTAATTATTTTGTCATCAGCAAAATAGTGCGAATGATAACTTATAACATTGCAGTGTGATGCCAAAATGGCCGACTTTGTTGGGTATAGTTTTCTCGGAAAACACAAGTCTAATGGATAGCCTACTCATTTGCATGGATGGCTTAGCTTTACTTTAAACAAACGACGTTCATTCATTCAAGTCGTTGACCCTAGTCTACGACAAAGCTAAGAAAATTGCTGAAGAAGAAAAGAAAAATCGCATAGATAACGATGTAGGTCTGACAAAATGGTGGCGAATTAGTGCAAATCTTTTCTGAATTAGTTTTCTCTTTCATTTCTATGACTTACAAAAGAGACGACCGATAATCCTTTTCTCAGTAGGTACTTACATTGATGTGTGAGAATACAAACAGATGGACCAGTCTCATGGTTTGTATTATACTGATGGCCAACAGCCAAAGTTCCTTGCCCTCCCGAAGAGACATCTAATTTGCAGGTAATTTCACGGCCAGTGTCTATAAATAATATCAAGGAGTTCCGATTTCTTTGGTGATAACATTATGTACTAGCCGATCGTTACGAAGATCAATCGTCAATCTTCAGGCGCACGATATTTAAATTAAATGGACAGCGTCGAGGGAAAGTCACTACTTGGTAATAACAAGGGGAAGCGCGGGAAGAAGGCAGGGTACGGGATACATCTGACATGCAACTAGTTACTACCGCTTATTACATCCTATCAAGATCCAAGAAAACTTAGTAGGTATTACTTATCTCATACATACATAATATCACGCCTCGTTCCCGTCGGGGTAGGCAGAGACCACAGTTCTGACCACAGACCTGCTACGATCTTGACATACTTCCCTTGCTTCCTGTACTTTCATCAATCCTTTCATACATGCTACTCGGTTAAGGGTACTTTTAACCAGGCCTTTATTCAGAACGGCCTGAATTTGGTCCTGGTACGTTCCCTTCCAAAGTTCCCATTCACTCTCGCCATGTAGATCTCTTTCGTCAATCTTCTTTTATTCATCCTCTCTACATGACCAAACCATCTCAGCATCCCTTTCTCAATTTTAGTCCCTACCTCTTCTTTTACGCCACAACGTTCTCTTATCACACCGTTTCTAATCCTGTCACTCAGTTTCACACCAATCATACTCCTCAGCGCTCTCATTTCTACTGCATTAATTCTACTTTCATGCTTTTTCTGCCATACTTATCTCGATTTAATAAATAGTACCTGGGCGACCGAGCTATGCTCAGTATGATTAAAATAACGTCATGTGAGCAAGCTATGCTACTCAACAACAGATGGCGCTGTAAGTTTCTTGAACGCACTAAAACGCGCTAAGAAATATTTAAAAAGACGTTGAAGACCCCAAAAACCCCTGTATACTTAATTTCATCGAAATCGTTAGAGCGGTTTTCGAGAAACCGATTCATCATCATCATCATGTAATCAGCCGAAAGACGTCCACTGCTGGACATAGGCCTCCCCTAAAGATCTCCTTGATGACCGGTCCTGCGCTGCTTGCATCCAGCGGCTTACAAATATATATATATATACAAATATTGCTCGTTTAATAGTATAGGATTATTGCAGGGACTTATTGTTATATTGACGCTGTTATTCAATACCATGTGCGTCGTGGATTAGTATAACGGTTATTTGATACCGTGCGAATCACTTCACGATTACTTGTTAGACTGCGCTGTGATGGTGAGTGTGACAAATCAGGAGTAATTATTAATTATCACTTCAAAGATAAAGATAAATTATTTATCTTTATATGAACGCTATATGAAAACGGAAAAGCTGGTGTTTATTTTACGCCCCTCAAAAAAGACCCTAGACCGAAACAATTATTGTTTAGTGTTGTCTGGAGAACGTGACATTCTGAAAACGTAACATTTTACGAATGTGGCATTATTCGCAAGAAGGAAAGAATCAAATGAGTGACAATAAATACAATTTGTATCCCTGTACACTCAGCAGCACGTCGGTAGAAACACTTTTGGGCCTTATGGCGTGGTAATAGAGATGAAAAAGTTTCTACCGACGAGCGGTTGACCGTACATATAAATAAGGATGTCATAGAAAAAAAAAATAATTGATAAAAATAACCCTGTTCTCTTAATAAAATATTAACGAAATGTAAACTTGCTTTTATCGTGAAAACTTATCCTAAAAAAACAAGCTGTTATTCCTACAATTTTGTAACAGGCAGACAAAAGTTCATCTAGCAAAAACAAACGATACTTCTTCAAATAATAGCTGAGGGCATGAAAGCACAAGTCGAAGGAAATTCAAACAAACAAACTCAATGTTAGCACATAATGTAAGCAGTCTTATCATTTTGTTATAGTTTATATAAAAAGTTTATATATAAAAAACAAACTGTGCTCCACATCGTCTTTGAATACTCTTTCACCAAATGCGACGGACCATAACCTTGGACTTTAAATTAATTAAATTAAATTAATTAAAAAGCATTTATTCATAGAAATTATAGTACAGATTACATATTTACCTTGAGCCAAACTGTACATGCAGTTTGTTGGCGCTTTGCGCTCATTCACTTTTATCCATTAATTAAACATCGTTAAGTATTTAAATTAATTATACATAAATTAAAATTAATATTAATAAATTAAAATGTTTTGAAAAAATTTAAATAGTAAAATAAAAATTAAAATCGAAACTATTTGAAACATGCAATTGATAGTCAGGTAGGTACGTATTTGATTTTATGCAACTTAAATTACTATAATTGTTCAACTGTAGGTACACAACTTTTGAGTAACATCTTTTTTAACTTAGTTTTAAAAACATTTTTACTCATATTTTCTTGCAGGAAATCAATGGTGTTAAATAATCTAGGTACAATGTAATGGAGTGTTCGTGAAAGACCTCACGAGCGATGTGCTTTTGATTGTAAAATCTCCGTCTGCTTGGCACATACCTATTATGTATAGTAAGTGCAATTAAAACTTGACCTCCCCTTTATTATGTATGGCCACAGAATAGGTAATAGTACTAGTATGGCCATAATATAGGGTTCGTTTTTCTTGGTTCTGAGAAATGGAAACCTTACTTTTTGCGAAATTACATGGTTATATAGGGTGTCCCGTGTGGTGCCGGCAAAGAATAGTACTAACCCATACATACCCGTGGGTGTCGTAAGAGGCGACTAAGGGTTAACTGGAGGATGGGCAGCAGCATCTCCTTTGTAACTTACATCTTACTTACTGCGGTCACCTACAGCCGCGGTCCATGGTGCCAGCCGTAACGCTGACAAGCGAGGTGACTATGATACTTCCCCTCCACATTTCTCCAGTTAAAGCTAGAATTCTGGAGGGAGCTCCCTGTCCTGTAGTGGACGTTTCATGGGATGTTATGATGATAGGGTGACTTTTAATAAGTTCTTGATAGAAAAAGGTATGAATGTACTCATGATACTGAACAACTTTCCCCAAGCCATACATACATACCAAACCATTTTTGGGAGATTTGTTTTTTATGATGTATAAGTGATATAGAACACATTTTTGAGAAAATTAGAAAAACTTTTTTTTTTCACGAATCCAAAACCAAACCGCTATCGAAAGATACCTATAGGATAGAATATTCGAACGAAGTCTAAGGAAATTCTCCAAGATAAACAAATTCAATGTAGGCAGCGTATCAAGGCAGGTTTTATTATTCATAAGGGTTCGTTCGCGTCCATATCAAATTGTGTTCACTGTCACTTTCATAGGGTTACACCATTCAACATTTTATATCATCTTTCTGGAGATCGTAAAATACAGAGGCTTGTTTATGAGTACCTGCGGATATGGAACATAACTTTATCATCGTCATTATTGTTTGCCACTTGAAAGGTCTACCCCTAAACACTTCAACTACAACCACAGAACATATAATCAGTCCCGCACGGCCCACATCTTGTGGCTTAACACGATTTTTTTGTGTCGGACCAGACGCAGCATATCTTGTGTCGCATACTCGTAATAGTGTAAGATACGCGGCGCAACTTAACTCGATGTAGTCGTAGCTGGAGATTTGCATCCTCGGTTGCGATGCCGCATATCGCGGCGTAGCGCAGCGCTCTAGTGGTATCTTGTGCGTGGTGTGAACGTAAAAGTTGCGTCGCGTAAGATACGCTGCATATGATCCGACCCACTTTATGTTGATAATAGTTTGGCCTGCGTCTTCCAGGTCACCACTCTAGAAATTATTTCCCATCAGACATCAGTTCTTCGAGCAATGACCCATCCACTGCCAATTGAATTTAGCGATTCACAAAGATTTTCCACTTTCCTTGATTCTTTTGAAAATATATTTCTGATTAGATCCGAGTTTATGAGACTTTGACCGTCTTTCTACAAAAAAGTTAAACATCTTGAACACTTGATCAAAAAAATCGCAGAAAGAACTGGCTATGTCAGTTGATGCGCAGAAGTCAAGTCATAAGAAAATAAGTCATTTTTGACTTCTGCGTATCAATGACATAGCCAGAGTTATTTTGTACGATTTTTTTGATCATGTGTTCAACATATGTTTAACTTTTCTGTAGTAAGACCCTGAGCCTTCTTCGAGCTGTTGAATCTATGGTAGATAGAAATTTTCACGGCTCCTGAAAATAAGAATTGTATTTTATTTATAGTTAGTTAGCTTTGTCTGTACTTTATTCATTTTTACTTTCGAGCGGAGCGAGAAAGGTATTGTATTCGTAAAAAAAAGTTTTTCTAATTTTCACAAAAATGTGTTCTATATCACTTATACATCATAAAAAACAAGTCTCTTAAAAATGTCCGTCCGTCGGTCGGTCGGTCGGTCGGTCAGTCGGTCGGTCCGTCGGTCGGTCGGTCTGTCCGTCACGCTTTGGCCTAGTGGCTAAACGAATGGTCCGATTGACACCATATTTGGAATTTAGGAGTTTTATGCAAATCCATCGAAGGGTTCTAAGTGGTTTCTGGCTGGCTCTCATTTTGAGGGTAGCTGTCATACAACGAAAATGATAAATTGTAATTTTCTCAAAAACGGCTCATAAAATCTTGATGAAACTTTGCATGACCAAACATCTCTATGTAAGATATCTTGCGCCTGTATCAAATGATCTGTGTAATTTCATATAAGGGGTGTTCCTGTACCACCCAATCGTAAATATGTGATTTACCAAAAATTGGTTCCATTGAGTTTATTAAAATTTTCTATAATATTACTCCTGGATTGGTTGTCTGTCTGACTGGATATTCTTTATGATTTTTTGAATAAAAGTTAGTACACAGGGTGTACCAAAAACTGAAAGGGCATGTTTAGTAGACTAAACTGAACAATAATCCATAAGGAACATGTGTTGGGAAATTTAAAAAATGTCCATGCAAGTATCCTACGGTAGTATCTATTGATCTTTGAAAATTCATATAAAGGGTGTTCCAGTACTACCAAAAGTTAAACATGTGATTTACTCGAAATCGTTTGATGTTTGTTTGTTTTAATGTTTGACAATTTGAATTCTGAATTGATCTGTATATTTCATTCGAACATTTTTTTGTAAAAACGTAAATAAAAGTTTGTATTTCCATACTATGTGTATGGCATTACAAATTTAAATTAGCGGTTGATAGTTTTTCCTTGAGTATTGCGAGAAAGTAAGTTCAGTGCTGCTGTACCATTTATTACTTATTTTTACTTCAAACCAAAGACAGGACTATAAGAGAAACGTAGCAATAAAAATTCACCTAACGTTACTAACTTGTACTCTTGACTTCACAAATGTTCTGGTAAAAAATATCGTATTGAAAAACATTTTGTAACAGTAGATTTGTTGATAGTAATGTTACCGGCAAAGTGTATAATCGGCCATTGTATAAAATGCCTAGGCAAAGTATACAAGCAGGCAATGTATAAAATATTATCAATATTACACTTTTAATGCGTAGGCGACAATGTGTGTAATCTAAATGAATCAAACCTAACCTAACCTACCCTGGGGGGCAATCGTGGTAATTTGAACGACATTACCAAAACAATAACGTTTGCCTAAAACGCTTAGTTAAAGCTTAGCGTAACGTTTTAGGCAGACGTTTTTGTTTTGGTAATATCGTTCAAATTACAAAGATCGCCCGCCTAATCTAACCTGACCAAACATTACAAATTACAGACCCCAATATACTTTTTTACACATTGCCGGTAAACCGGCAGGCATTCTATACAACGCCTAGGCAAAGTATTAAATAGACGATAATAATCATATCAGCTGGGCCTCCCCTAAAGATCTTCACGACGACTAGTCCTGCGCCGCTCGCATCCAGACGATAATAATTATACAATTTCCTACATTGTACCAGGCATTCTATATTATTTCCTAGGAATATTGTAGAATGCCTGAATTAAACAGCTTGCCGGTAACAGTAACATCAATTTTTTTTTTTATAAAAGCCTTAGACCCAGTATTACAATGTTCCACAAACTCGTAAAACTGAGCACAATCCAACGTGCAAAAGTTATAATGGCCGTTTAATTTTGGTGATACAAATAAAACCAGACAGCGTTATGTTTATTGTACCAAATAAAAAGTTAAAATGTTTAACTGCAGACATTAAAATGATATCTCAGTTTCAAAGGAAATATTTTTCTTCATTGCGTAAAAGATTTTTAGTTTCCGAGTCAAGTTTGCTTTCTGACGGGTTTAATTTAATTCTAGATTAAAAGATACTTAGTTGAATTAAATTTTCTTTTGTGTAATTAATAAGATAAGTCAGATTTTGTACTGTTTTTATATCAAAAGTGTATGGACTCACGCTTTTGATGATATCGTACGAGTAGTCAAAGAAAAGCAACGTTTAAGACCGATAGGTATACTGAGAGAAGGTTAAGGGCTAATTATAACGTACTGTGTTTGTTAAGTTATTGTCAATTAGTTAATTGACAGAGTATTTTCATGGTCAAAACCAAAAAAAATTGCGGTAAATCATTAATAACTTAAAGTTTGTGTTGGAGTTGATTAAATTGCCGTAAGTACGTGGTGAAAAGTGACCGGTTAACTAACGGATACCGACTTTAGTTGGTTAGATTAGTTATGTTAGTTAACAAACACAGTATGATGAAGTTAATAATATTTAAAAAATCAAGCAACAAAATGAAAACAATGTGGAAAATTATAAACAACGAGACAAATAATAAAAAATACAGCTACAATAAACGAAACATAAGTCTGCAAGTAAATAATAGTCTCGAAACAAACCCTAAAAACATTGCAAATGTATTAAATAAGTTTTTTTGTTGAAGTTGGGAAAGAAAACACGCCAGACTTAGAAAATTCTAATTTAACAAAGATAAAAACTCAAGTAGAAAACACATTTTATGTACGACCTGTCGATCCCCGAGAAGTAAAGTTGATTATAAGAAAACTAAAAAATAAAACTAGCCATGGAATTGATGAACTGCCTCCAGTAGTGGTAAAAAAATGTGCAGAATTTCTAATATCTCCCTACACCTTCCTAATAAATCAATCGTTCGAAGAAGGAATTTACCCTGATGCTCTCAAAACTTCTATTGTAAGACCAGTACATAAAAAAGGCTGCAAAATGGACCCGAACAATTACCGACCCATCTCATTACTACCGACATCATCAAAAGTATTTGAAACTGCAATGTGCAGCAGACTAAATTCCTTCTTTGAAAAATATAATATTCTTGACGATAACCAAAACGGTTTTCGCAAAAATCGCTCCACAACACTCGCGATATATAAATACACCCAAAAAATATTGGAAATTCTTAACAATAGGCAGTACGCCGTAGGTCTCTTGCTTGATTTGAGCAAAGCCTACGACCGCGTAAAATATAATATTTTATTGGATAAGTTATACGGCTCGGGCATAAGAGGTATAGCTCACAAATGGCTCTCCTCTTACCTTTCAAATCGAGACCAATATGTAGAAATAGAAAACGTAGATTTTAACACGGGTCAAGCTCAAAATATTCGTTCACAGAAAATAGTACTAAATAATGCGATCCCACAAGGCACAGTTCTTGGCTGTCTTCTGTTTCTAATGTATGTAAACGACCTACCTAAAATTATAAAAGAACACTGTACCCTCTTTGCTGATGATGTGTCAATATTATTCTCATGTACTAACTTAAGCGAAATAAAACCAAAACTTGACATGACATTAGACAATATTCAAAAATGGCTCCATGCCCATAACCTTCAGCTCAACACTAACAAAACAAAAATTTTGGAATTCAGACCCATTCAAAAACAACCACTAAATATACAATATAACTATAAAGGCTTGCCAATATCAACAGATAACACAACAACCCTCTTAGGAATCAATATTGACACAAACTTAAATTGGAAACCTCACATTTATAAATTAACAAAACACCTCTCCTCGCTTGTTTTCGCATTATTACAACTAAAAAAAACAACTGATCTTGAAACATCTATTACAGCATATTATGCAAATATTCAATCTAGACTTATGTACGGAATCATTATCTGGGGAAATAGTTCTTTGATTCAAGACATCTTTGTCATACAAAAAAAATGTATTAGAATATTATTTAATATTTCGCAAACTGACTCTTGTAAACCTTATTTCATCAAACATAAGATACGTGGGACACTCAGAAATATTTGCGACACTAAAAAAAATTGTTCTACAGGTACATATATTTTTATTAAATCTTTTCAAAGTACTCTCCACCAGCCTCTATACAAAGATTCATGCGTCTGAACCAGTTTTCAAAACACTTTTTCCAGTCCGCCGTAGACACCTCGTTTACAGCCTGCTCGAACGCAGCCAGCGCATCTTCCGGCGACGAAAATTGTATCCCCTTGAGCTGATTTTTTATTTTTGGAAATAAAAAGAAGTCACACGGTGCTAGATCAGGGCTGTAAGGAGGGTGACCCAGGAGTTTGACTGGTGTGCTGTCCAGGAAGTCCCTCGTTTTGAGCGCGGTGTGTGCAGGCGCATTGTCGTGGTGGAGCAGTAGTCCGCGGAGCCCTGTGTTTGGTCGCTTGTTGCTCACAACAGAAAAAACTTCTGGTAAACATTTGGTAGTATACCATTCGGCGTTGATGCTTCTTTGATCTCGTAAGGGAATTGAGGCCAAGTGGCCAGTCAAATTAAAAAAGCTGGCGATCAAAATCTTCCCCCCGCTTCGAGATCGCGTCACTTTGGTAGGCGTTGGTTCATTTTGAAACACCCAAACTGTCGACTGGCGCTTGGTTTCTGGATCGTATTGATAAATCCAGGACTCATCACCTGTTACGATGTCGTAAACACGCCGAGACGAGCCTGCTTCAAATTTGTTCAGCATATCACGGCACCATTCCACCCGGGCCTGCTTCTGAGCGTCGGTGAGGTAGTGCGGCACCCAGCGCGATACTATCCTCCTCACGCGAAGATGCCCGTGTAGAATCTGGTGAACGCTTCCCGATCCAATCTTTAATATGTGCTGAATCTCCTGATATGTAATTCGCCTATTATCTTGGATTAAATTTTTCACTGCTAGCACGTTTTCTTCCGTAATAGCCGTCAAAGGGCGACCGCTTCTTTCTTCATCCCCCAAGGTTGGTCGACCGCGCCTAAATTCGTTATACCAACGATACACGGTTGCCTTGGAGGGGCCTTCATCCATAAATGCCATTTGAAGTCTATCGAACGATTCATCCGGTTTCAGGCGACACTTGAAATCGTAAAAAATCATAGCTCTAAAATGTTCCCGGCGCAGATCCATTTTTCAGTAAGACACGATACTTTGAATTGGCTCGCAAAAAATGTGGAGGGAAATTTTGAAAATGGAACACACATATTTTTACTTACAAGTAATCATATTTTCGAAAAAGATTCTGACCGGCCAGTCTCCCATATATAAAAACTATTTTTCGCAATACTTTCTGAGTGGCCTGGTACTTGCTCTAACTTCAATATATATTCTTGAATGTTGTAAATTCGTCAGAAAGCACATGGAACTATACTCCCCAGTAAAAACAATAAAAAGAAACAATAGAAACCTTCATAAACTTCAACTTCCACAAACAACTCTTCACTTGTATAGATCGGGACCACATTCGATGGCTATACAAATATATAACAGCATACCAAACTATGTGAAAAACCAGGAAAAGCTGTCTCTATCTATATACAGAACACTTAAAACAATTTTTACTGAGAAATGCTTTTTATAAGTTAGAAGATCTATTTACCGACTATCATAATAATAAAACAAGCTACCAACTCATTAAAAATTGAAATATTTATGTTTACTTATATATAGTACAGTATGTATACGTCTTGTTCCAATTTGTAAGATGTAATTGTAATGAATAAGTAGATTTTGCGGTGCCCCCACGGGGTGCCACATGTAATAGCACCTAAGATATATGTAACACCTTATTGAACCATGTGGCAAGCAAATAAATAAATATGAAATAAAATAAATATGAAATAAGTAGGGTTAGTGATTGTTTTTCACCCTTTGGGTACGGAACCCTAAAATCAGATGAAGTGCGAGCCTGGCTCGCGCGCAAGCCATGTCTGAATAAGGCCGAGCATATGCTAAAACGCACCCATATTTTGTTGATATTCCACACATTCGTCACACGGCTGCACACCGGTGGAAACACTTTTGGACCTTATGGCGTGGTAATAGAGTTGAAAAAGTTTCTACCGACAAGAAGTTGACCGTACAAAGCGCTTCGGTACATCTTTTATAATGCGCAGAGCTAAGTAGTGGAATTCTCTGCCTCCGCGTCTGTGTTCCCGAGATCATGTAACCTGAATCTATTCAAGACGCGAGTGAATAGGCTTCTTTTGGGCAAGGTCGTGCTATCGTCAACCTGATCTCTTTCCTCAGGGTTAGACCGAGGACAGGAATAAGCCCATCATGACAACCCATGAAACGTCCACTACAGGACAGGGAACTCCCTCCAAAATTCTAGATTTTGCTTAAAAAATGTGGAGAGAAAGTAACATAGACACCGCGCTTGTTAGCGTTACGGCTGGCACCATGGACCGCAGTTGTTGGTGATCGCAGAATGTAAGGATGCTGTTTCCTGGTTCATTAACCCTAAGTCGCCTCTTACGACACCCATGGGTAGAGATGGGTTGGTACTATTCTTTGCCGGCACCACAAGCCCATTGACCACAAAATAGTAATCCATTTTTTTCGTTTACTCCAACGCTTAATGTCAAAAGCAATCGGCTAAATCTGTCAGAAAAAATAGGTTTGTAAAACAATTTTATTCTTTCCGTCAAATATGTTCTTGTTCTAGTGTCATGGCTGCAAAATACATTGGTAAGCGTTGGTACGAAAAACAAATGGATTGTACACAACCCTGAGATATGCAATGGCGTTATAAAAGCAACCATGTCTTTCTGACCAAAAATAAAAACAGATATTGATATGAGTTTCCATATTTGTATTGCCCCTTTTATATCTTAACAATATTGAGATTTCCTGAGAAACCAATTTGTAAGCAAATTTTTGGAAATACTTATATTTGGATGCTCGTGATAAAATATAATATGAAGCATTGGGCTCAGTAAAATCCAATTTGGCCTCTGTTGAGTTGAGATTCAGATTATTTGATTCAATGTAGATTCTTTTCAGAAATTCCTTAAAGTTGTTATCTGCAATCTGAGTGAAATATCGATATCGATGGAAAAATCCTGGCTTAATTGGTTCAGCGAATGTTTTTGTAATTTTGTGTCCAAAATCTACATAGACTCATCATCATTGTCCTAGTCTTATTCCGTTTTTGCCAAATGGTTTAGCGAAATTGCTGGTGGGGCGCTGGTTTTTACACAGAGCGCTTTTGCGTGATCGAACCAGAAATGATCCGCAGAAGAACTAAATAATAATAATAAATTTGTTTATTAGTCTGGATTGATGATGAGCATGTCAAAGACCAAACTTATGACAAACAGCACCAAATATAGCGTAACTGTAGATGGCGAGAGAATGCAGTATGTCCAGGAATACTTATATCTGGGCCAAATAGTTTCCTTCCAGGCACGACAAGACAAAGAAGTTGCTAGACGCACTGAAAATGCCTGGAGAAGCTATTGGTCCATGAAAAGCAACATAAAAAGCGATCTTCCGATCACATTGAAGCGCAAACTAATGGACAGCTGCATTCTCCCGATTCTTACGTACGGTGCACAGGCTTGGTCTTTGACAGAATATCAAAGATCCAGGCTCACGGTTTGCCAACGAGCAATGGAGCACAGTATGCTGGGTCTGAAGCTTACTGATCGGGTCAGAAACACCATACTGCGCTCTACAACACAAATAGCCGACGTAGCCTATACCGCCGCCAAGCTCAAATGGGACTGGGCAGGCCACGTGTCCCGTATGTCGCCGGACCTATGGGCGAAGACCACCACTACCTGGCAGCCGCAAACCGACAAAAGGCGTCGAGGCCGACCAAGGCACCGATGGCGCGATGAACTTGACACCTTTTGCAAGCTCTGGCAAGAGCGGGCTTTAGATAGGGACCAATGGAGGGAAGAGAGAGAGGCCTTTGACCAGCAGTGGGACATTATAGGCTAGATAAGATAAGATAAGAAGATTAAATTAAAGACAACATTGGTCCATTTGTTAGTAATACAGACAATCTTAAAAACTAGGGTTAGTACACAAATAAAATCAAAACAATAATAATAATATGAAATACATCGAATTGAAATCAAATTAAGTTAAATGGAATTGCTTACAGAATAAACAGTAATAATAATAATAAAAAATTTGAAATTAATTAAAAACCAAACGAAATTAAATAAACTTGAAAAATTAACAATTTGAAAGTAAAAAATTTAATTAAAACAAGAAAATCAACGGTCATTATTGACTGGCCGTACGAGGATATCAATAAAATGTCTAAACATAGGCTCTGCCACTTTCGTACTAAACATCTTCAGGATGCTGTTGGGACTCTTTCGCGCTCTGTACAGTAAGGATGCGGTCTTCTTCCTTATCATGGCATAGAAATCATCGGTTCGCGCTTCCGCGAACATGCCTGATGCACTGCAAGAACGTCGAAGTCTGAACAGCACCCTAAAGCCGTTGTTGTACTGTACTCTCAGGGTATCTAACGACTTCTTGGTGTAGTTGGTCCACAGGGCGCTCGTGTAGAAGGTTTGGCAAAATGACTTGAATAACGTCAGCTTTACCTCACCACTACAGCGAGCAAACCTGTGCGCCAACATGTTACACCTAGCCGCTAGAGCCCTGCGTTCACGTTCAATGTCAGCTTGATCCTTGAGGTCCTCGGCAAGATAATGGCCCAAATATTTAAAAACTTTTACTCTATTAAGAGGTGTAGTACTAAACTAAAGTGGCAGTGGGCAGGGCCGATGGGGCGTAAGGGTTCTAGAGTGGCGTCCACGTACCGGAAGACGAAGCGTTAGCAGGTGGACCGCCCCCGACAAGGCGGACAGACGATCTGGTCAAGGTCGCGGGAAGCCGCTAGATGCGAGCAGCTCAGGACCGGTCGTCATGGAGATCTTTAGGGGAGGCCTATGTCCAGCAGAGGACGTCTTTCGGCTGATATGATGACTGCCATCTGACCTCCGCAACCCATAGGGAAAAACCAGATCTAATCATAGATTAGGCTTTGCCAGGTTAGTGGGCCGACCTTGCTGTCAGAGTTTTCAAGCCACCAATTGTCCTCTGACAGTTGCCGACCAACGGTTTAACGTGCCTTCAGAAGCACAGAAACGCTCTAGTTCTTGTGCCACTAGCGGTCACCCATCCAGGTTATGACCGCGGCCAGTGTTGCTTATCTTTCGTGAGAATGAACAACCACGCAGCCAGCCACGAGCGTTTCTATTATTCATCTTATTAAGATGGTTGGCGGACACATCAAGGACTACTTGATTTCGTCATATTACTTTACAGTTGCTTGCATCTTAACAAAAACTTAAAATAATAAATTTTAGTTAGGTATCAACGAGCTTATTCCACCATCTCCCTTCTACCATCGGGAGTCCAGACGCGCATCGCAAGATATCACCCATACTTGATATTCCGCACATTCGCACAAAGCGCTTTGAATCATCTTTTATAATGAGCACGGCAAAAGAGTGGAATTTTCTGCCTGCGTCTGTGTTCCCGAGTTCATATAACCCGAATCTATTCAAGTCGCGAGTGAATAGGCTTCTTCTGGGCAAGCTCGTTCCATCGTCGACCTCATCTCTGTCTTCAAGACTAGATCGAGGTCAAGAGTAAGCCGATTGTCAATAAAAAAAGGTATTTTAAAAATTCTAAGCCGTTATATCAAATTACACTGATTCATAAACACAGTGTATTTAGGTCACTCTTTGTTACGCAAAGCCAGAGAGGTTCGTAATGAAAGGACAGAAGTTAACTCAGAAATTACAGGCTGCGAACACGGTAAATACTTGTTAGTCGCGTGGCTAGAAGGTAGCCTGACAAATTGCCAGTTGCTGAAAGTGCCTTTGAAATTAAAGCTTCCTTAAATTTTATGCGGACATTTTCTCTTTTGGTGACAGATAAAGTGACAGAAGCTTTAATTTACTACAGAAGTTTTTATATCTGGCTGTAAGTTAGAATCTTTTGCTAGGACGTAAAGAAAAAAATAGCCTCTGACATAGCTGGCTAACGGCTTAACGTGCCTTTTGAAGTACAAAAAACGCTCAGCTTACCAATCGCGGTTATCCATCCGGTTTCCGGTGTTTTTGAACTTTTGTGATATTCAATTTCAATTATTTATTGCTTCCAAATGG
This sequence comes from Athrips mouffetella, assembly GCA_947532105.1. Taxonomy (NCBI): domain Eukaryota; kingdom Metazoa; phylum Arthropoda; class Insecta; order Lepidoptera; family Gelechiidae; genus Athrips; species Athrips mouffetella. Next base: position 30,070,028 of record OX383963.1, read on the forward strand.
TACAATAGATGGAAAATAACAATTATACAGAACACAATATGGACCCTGGAAGGGCACTGCAATTTTTGGAATCGACTTTTCAAAATACAATTATTTTTACAATAGTTACGTGGTAGCATGACAATAACCACAATAACACTTACAAAAAACAATAACACAAAATAACATATTAGACAATTTTAGTATACAGACTTAACTATAACATTACGTTCTGAATAATTAATTTCAATTAATTTTATAAAATTATTAATTTTAACTCATTTCCTTCCTACAGTATTATTAAAATATTAGTATAAGTATTAGTAAAATATTTTCATATCATTTTTATATTCACAATTATGTTCACAATTATTTTTATTCCTAGGATTAAAAAATAAAAAGTGCTATTTGTACTATATTTTCTACTGTCGAGTATATTGTTGGTCTGTTATCTTATTATCTATCAATCAAGCATTAATTATATCAGTAGAGCTTTACCATTCATATGTAGGGATACCACGCGACTAGATTTGTGCGGACATATCCGGACTCTCGGGTTTCCATCCGGTAGTTGTAATTTTCAGCATTTTAAACTTGTTGAATGACTGCGATGGAATTTTTCATAATACTGTTAGCTCCTTTTAATAAAGTTGTATTTAGTCGACATTTTCGTTAAATTATATTATAATATTTGTATTACATAATTTTACAATAAAATTACATGTAAAAAAAAAACAGCAACTAAATATAAAAAACCTCGTCTAATGCATCGTCGAGGGACGTGGTACCTAGAAGGCTGGCAGCATTACCTCGTTGAATACAGAGGCTCAACCTTTGAGCCAAAAAGCTGCCAGCCCGCCGATCCCCAGTAGCCTCGGCGAGGCGAGACGACAAGTCTCTTAATAATAGTTTGGTTTGGGGACCCCAACAACCCATGGTCTCGAAACCAATGGGTGAGAACACATAACTTATGTCACTCAGGTTTTGGTATTTCCGGCTTTTATTATTTTCGGCAAGGGTGGCTGCAGCTCCCGCCTGCACAGAAGTAGAGCGGACATGCGACATAATACTTGTTTTATTTCGCATTATCTACCTACATAAATGAAACGAGTAGGTACCCGTCTTAAATCTTCATTATAATAAAGATCTAAAACAGTTCAACTACGAAAATTATGCAAATGCATATCACTTTCATTCTCCTAACCAATGAGTTCTTGGGGCTTTTTGTCGGAACTTCTCAAATTTCAAGGTGGTAACCCTAAAATATGTTTAGCAAAGTGTGGAAAGTTCGATATGTCCCAGTTTGTACAATATAATGCTAACTTTAGGTAGGTACCTACAATAGTTTGCAGAATCAATTTCGGAAACCGCAGTGTCGAAGTTCGTCGCTTTATTCCAACTTGGCAAGAAGACACAGTCTGGCAACTCGATCCTAGTTCTTATACAAAATTTATACAGGGTAGTAAAGAAAAATATTTTTGCTACCAAGGGAATTTTACATATTACAAACAACTTTTCCAAAAAAGCAAACATTTTCTGTGCCATAGTGGTCAATATATCGCCAGTCAAAATTATTTTCTTGTGTAAAAATTATATTTCATTGGATAAGTTGCTTTTTCTCATCTGTAGAATATTTAGGGTGTGAGAAGATAATCATCCATCAATGTGTGGGACAAAGATCCTTTACCCTCTTTCAGCTGCTTTTTTTTTGTCTATCTATTACTTGACTCGAGGAAAGTATGTCAAGATCCTAGCAGGTGGAAGGCTGTGGTCTCTGCCTACCCCGACCGGAAAGAAGCGTGATTAACGGCGCGTTTACACTTGTAACACTTGTCTGGTCAGCACACTATTTACAGGGGCGTGGCGTTTCTTATACAGTCCTAACATTTGATTCCACGTACTCGAAAGTTAATGTGGCAAGTGAGCAAACGAGCAGGTGGGCCACCTGATGGAAAGTAGTCACCAACGCCCATGGAGCCCGAGAACTAAGATGGTGAGTCACGTGTGCCAGTAATTTCGCTGGCTCCCTCACCCTTCAAACCGAAACACAGCGGCGCAAACACTGCTATTTCACGGCAGAAATAGGCAAGAGAGTAGTACTTCCCCAGACGGACTTTGCACAAAAGCCCTACCACCTTGAAAAGCAGCTTTTAGCAATCGAAGGCTGATTTGCACCATTTAACACATAACCGAATATACGACTTTTACTTCACCCTATAGAGAGCAAAAATATTTATATTGATGCAACCCACCTTTAGCGATTTCTAAAAAAGCAAATGGTTTGCGCCACCCTGTATATTTGTAGTTCTTGTTTCGGCCATCTTCTTGTAAAGTTGCAAAGTGCGCTTTGCTAGTTTCGGGTGTTTCTCTCGCTTCTAGTTTTTATCTACATTCCCAGGTTGCAGCTTGTTTTTTATTTTTACTTTTAAAGAGTTGGGAGTTGATACCATTTTGTACTGCTTTGTTGATTTGTTTATATTTGAACACATTTCCTTTTTTGTTTTACATTATCATCTGATTATATATTTATAACCTCAATCGTACTAATAAAATATAGATGATCTTGAATTTGAAAAAAATGATACTTGTTTTAATTTTTTAAGTTTATCAAATGAATTTATACAAGAATGCAAGATTTATAGCAGTAGTTAGATAGATAGATAGATAAACACTTTATTGCACACTAAAAAACAAATTCAAATAACAATAATTAATTACAAAAAGTGAGCAAAGGCGGCCTTATCGCTGTAAGCGATCTCTTCCAGACAACCTTTGGGAAGAGGAATCCATCAAAGATAAACGAGTTAGGAAGTGCAGTGTAAAAATATAAGAATAATGATATAATAAACCTAATGCTAAGAATACATAAGAAACATCGAATAATTAAATAATACATACATTAACAATAATATAAATATATACATATAAACGTAAATATATAATACTAAATACATACTACATACATATTATAAATAGATCAATATTTATAAATCTACTTGCAAACCGTTTGAGAAAGGAGATGCTCGTGTAATTTAAGTTTAAATGTATTAATCGTTTTGGAGTGACGAATGTCCTGTGGCAAAGCATTCCACAAGTAAGTGGTTTCTGGTAGTTTTATAGAAGCTTATTATATTTTACCTTCTATTGTCCTTCCTGCAATGATTTATGAAATCTATTCAGCGGTTTCCAAGATATGAGCATTTGGCTGTCATGACAGCCTGGTGCATGAGTTATGGTCAATATTGCAGTTGGAAGCTTGAGTTTAGGTCAAGTGGCTGCTTTTCACTTTGGACATAAGATTGTCTGCAGATTGTGGATAATTGTACTGTTGTTCTACTAGAATGTCTGAGTACGAGTAGAAGCGCAGTAATAATTGTGAATAATTAATAAAAAAACTAATATGTTATTTTTTTTTGTAATTGTGTTATTTGTGATTGTGTGTGTTTTTGGTGTTTGTGATTGTGTTGTGTATTGGTTATAGAAGTCATGTTATACACAAAGAGTCTAAGTCGTATTGACCGGTTTTTGATAGTTGTAGGTACTTGTATAAGTATGTTCTTACAAATATATAACGTTATGTTATGCTACGCTACGTTCGTCGTTCTAACTGCAAATGTGTTTGTTTGTAAACAGAGGAACGGCAGTAGCGGCACGTCTGACCGAGTCAACTGAAACGATAATACCACAGATTAACTATAAATTATTATACCTGGTATTAAATTAAGGATTTTCGCTTTTGCTTACTACGGTCACAGAATAAAGTAATAGTACAGTACTCTCATACAGAACGGACACTAGATTCTCGTGTTCCTTGAATATGCGGGCTACGCGACCTTCCACTTTACGGTATAGTCTAGAACCTTACCTGAACTGTTGGTTATTTGATCCAATTCGATATAAAGAAAATGATTTTCTTAAATCTACAAAGTGGAAAATCGCAAAATTTCACAACCACAGGCAGGATTCGAAATTTTGCGATTTTCTACTTTGTGGATTCATCCGAACACGTGACGAGATCTGACGTGACATCTGAAGCGAGTAACATTTTTACCCATCTAAAAAAAGTGCCAAGCGCCGCTAAAGATGTTTTCACTTCAAAAACACATTTATTTAGTACTGTACCTATAGTCTCACTTGATACCCTGTATAAAAGGTAAATCGTTAACCCTACAGCCGGCTACAAGGATATCTTAGTAAAAATGTTTGTTTAGTGATAAACGATAGCTCCAATCCAGGGCCTCAGACAGTAAATAATAGATTGGTGTAGCGCATGTAACAATGCTATCACTCAAAACAGGTTCATTGTCTGAATCATTACTATATACAAAGGAATCGTTATCGTTTTTGTTGCAAGGTCAATGATCGACCTAACAAACTCATGTGCCTGTAATTTCACTGGCTCCCTTGCCCTTCAAACCGAAACACAGCATTTCAAACACTGTTGCTTCACGGCAGAAAAAAGCAAGGGGTGGTACTTCCCCAGACGGACTTTGCACAAAAGCCCTACCACCTTCAAAAGGAAGGTTCGCCGTCGTAAAGAACATGAAATCAGAAAAAGTGTCCCTTAAAATTGTGTCTAAGTGCTATTGAACTTATAAATCATACTGAACTTTGCACAGAACACATTGAAAACAGGGAGAAAACTATTTTCCTCCATAAATTACACCTAGCTTGGTCTGTTTTTCCCCTTAAGCTCTTATATTGTAAATTTTATTGAACTTGCTGGACCCGTTATATAGAAGACGTTAAAAAATAAAAATAGTACTCCTATAAGTACTTAATTATTCTAGGAAGTGCATGAAAATTGCGACATGAATAGATTTAAGCTCACTGTGCATATTTTGAACAATATATTTGTAGAATTTCAGCTAACGGTCTTACAATTATTGACATACAAAAAATTTACACTCACTTTTCCATTCGACACTTATATATAACCTCAGGGGCAAGGTTCAAAACTCCTTGCTTACAACAACCGTCTTTTGGTAAGAACTACTGCCCTCACTCCTAGCTCGCAAAATCGCAGAAGTCTGCAGGCTGGGATAACAAAAAAAAAACCTACAGCATATCAGGCTTCTGTGACGTAAGTGTGACGTCAGAGCTCGGGATACGTCCGAAGATATTTCCGCATCCCAGACCCTTGAACCCCTATCACGTGCACAAGGGTGGTAATTAACGTATGTCAGCTATTGGCAAGACGGTGACGCATAATCATGTTGCAGTAAAATAGTAAAAGCTGATTATTCATGTCCCTTTCTTTTCAACATAATAATTTATAATTATGTACCGAACGATATGAATACGAGAGAGTTAAAAGTTGTAAAAGACCCGTCAGTGTTTTGGAGATCTACATTGAATAAAAAGCCGTGATTCAATGGTCTCTTGCCATTTTTTTAACGTTGCCATAGCACGATCCAAAACGATTCAGTAGATTCGCTCCCTCAATAATAACATCCCATGAAACGTCCACTGCAGGACATGGAGCTCCCTCCCTCCAGAATCCTTTTTTTTTTGCTGAAACAATTTGGAGTACCATAGTCACAACTATCTTGACTGCGGTTGTTGGTGACCGCAGTATGTAAGATGGTACGATACTCAGAAGGACGCTGCTGCCCATCCTCCGGTTCATAATTCCTTTGTCGCCTCTTACGACACCCACGGGTAGAGTTGGGTTTGTATTATTCTATGCAGGTACGATACGGGCTTCGCTCCCTATTTATAGGTATTTAATTCTCACTGCGACGCATATTATCACACCCTCTCTCTGAGCGTGGCGCTTCTGTTCACAAGCACATATGAGCTGCAATTTATGGAGCGAGCGGTTTTGTTCATAGTCGGGTGTGAATGTATGTGTGAGGCAGAGCCCTCACATATTATACAGGCAAACGTACACAACGAACATGGAAACTAAATAATAAAATCAGTCTCTAGGTCAAAATGTTGTATTTAGCTGTATCATCACAATTAAATCGCCAATTTGCTATACGGATGACAATTTAGATTATCAGCTTTTAATCCAATTATTTTTAATGTCACAGGAAAGAATTTGTTTTATTTTACTTTCAGAATAAGCCCCTGTTTTTAAACTCAGAAAAAGACACGGCATGATTCTGTAGCGGTAATGATAATGATAATGATAATGATAATTTATTGCATAACATTCGTTACATGTCATATAAACATTTTAGTACCTATTAATACTATTTAAACATTTTAGGTATACAAAACTATACAATGTACAATTTTTTTATAGGCATTAAAAAAATATATATATGAGTCAATTAATTAATTGATGAACTTAAAAAATTATCATTAAATCAGGTCACTAAAGACAGGTCTAACATCTCCTTAAAGGAGTAGAAATTATTGTTCAAGAGCCAACATTGGATCCTGCGTTTAAAACATTGCACTGACTGAGCATTACGTACAGAGTCAGGTAGGCGGTTGTATATCGCGGGGCCTAGCACGTACACTGACTGCTCCGAGCGGGCGAGTTTGTGCGCGGGCGGCACCAGGCGGTCGCGGTGCGCGTTGCTGCGGAGGTTGTGCGTGGGAACACAACCCTTGCGATCAAAACCGTTGCTGTTTAGGTACAAAAAAACTGCCATTTGCGATATAAGTATGCACGGCATGGTCATAATCCGAAATTCTTTAAAGTACTCGCGAGCTGACTCGTCGCTAGGAATGTGGGCGATGCTACGCACCGCACGTTTTTGCATTTTAAACACTCGCTCCCAGTCTGCCGCTCGACCCCACAACTCAGTGCCGTATGAGAGTATCGAATGAACCGTGGCGAAGTAGCAGGATATAACGACTTTCCTGGTCGCGGTTTTAGCTAGACGATGCAGTGCGTAACATGCCTGTCCCAGACGTGCGCACAGGGAGTCTATGTGTTCCTGCCAGGTGAGTGAACTATCGATGATGAAACCTAATAGTTTGGTAGACGCTACCTGTTGTATTTTTGTATTATCTGCATAAACAGAGAGAGGGGTCGGGAGATGTCCATTTAGATTGAACCGAACGTAGCACGTTTTCTCTTTATTCAGTGCTAAGCCGTTTAAGGTAAACCAATTTTGAAGATGTCTAACGGTTTGATGGAGAACAATCTCCAATGCGCGTTCTGATTCTGCTGTAACTACAGCGGTCACGTCGTCCGCATACATGTATGTTTCGACATCTTTTAGAGACAATGGTAAGTCGTTCAAGAGTATTGTGAACAACGTGTTCGATAAACAGGAACCCTGCGGGACTCCCATGACGCTTTTAAGCTCCTTTGATTTTACTCTTCCCTTATCTCCCACTACGATTTGTGTTCTGTCCCTCATAAACGAAATGAGCGTGTCAAGGGCTGGTCCGCGGATGCCGTGATGGTCCAGCTTGCTGGCGACAAGACAGTGGTTGGCGGTGTCGAAGGCGCGTGAGAGGTCGCAGCATAGCACAGCCACCTGCCGACCTGCCTCGCGCGCCCTCAGCACCGCCCACACTACCTCGCGTACTAGGTCTGTCGTACAGCGCCCACGCTGGTATGCATACTGACGTTCTGACATCACCTTTTGCGTTAGCCAAAAGGATAGGATACGCTGATTTAAGCCAACCTCAATTATTTTACTAAAAACCGGTATCAGGGCTATCGGGCGGTACGATTTACTAGCGCTTTTCTTACCCTTACCCTTATAAAGCGGTACTATTTTTACCCTTTTAAATGATTCCGGAAACGTACCTTGTTTTACACAGACATTAAAAAGGTAAGACAACGGGTAGCAAATCACAGGGCTAACGAATTTAATTATATTAGGCGAAAGCTCGTACACATCTGTGCTAGACTTAGAAGCGATACAATTTTTTAATATTTTTACAACCTCATCCGGCGTAAATGGTCTAAGTCGTATAGATTTATCAGAGGGCAGCGCTCGCTCGGCGAGCCCGCTCAGCGCACCGGTTACATCGGCGGGTGGCGCACCGCACGACGCTGCCGCGCCTATGAACTCCTCGTTTAACGAGTCGACAACTTCTTGCTTAGAGGACACCGGTAGCCCGCTACAGTCCTTTATCGTTTCTGTAAAATCTACCCGTTCCGATGACTTCCTCGCTAACTCATTGTTTATTACCGACCACATACCTCGGCTTTTATTTGTCTGACCGTTTATTAATTTATCATAATATTCGGTACGTTTTTTATAGAGTTGACTAACGTACAAAGCCGAGACTTTTTCCGCGAACGTATTTACGTCAGGTACGTTAGGGAATAAGTTTTTTATGCTCATAATGTCGAAAAATAGGCCTTTAAGATTAACTATTTCGGCATCTACCCACGGACTTAATTTCGAGGTTAAGTTCGATATTTTCTTAGGGAAACAAATATTAAATTTACCTATTACTGCTTTTAAAATAGAATCTGCCAACTTGTGACAGTTTGAATTGTGGTAGCTTCCACACCCATTTAAGATCTCTGTCCAATTTAGTGACTCGAGTTCATGTCCGAAGCTAATCTTATTAGCAAGCGTAAACTTACGTCGCGGAAGTATGTCTCGATTTTTACCTACCGCCCGAGCGATACAGGTTTTTTGCGCCGTATGATCGCTGAGGTGCGTTATCACACTCGCTACGGACACACGGTCGCCGCGAATATTTGTATAAACGTGATCTAGTAAAGTCGAGCTATTCTCTGATACACGCGTAGGAAAATCTACATGTTGGGTAAAATTATTTAATTATAGAATATAAATTTAGGTACATCATAACAAACATCAAAGGCAATCTTAAAAGCAAGATGTTGCAAAAGGGTCTTGCATCTTAAGATTAGTTTGAATAGCGAACATACCTCACTGTATGCGAAGACGCGGAGCTTTTGTGACTATTGTGCTTTGGTGCTAGCTTCTGCAATGTCTAAGGTTTTTCGAAAGAAGTAGATATGCCTTTGGCTCACCTGGCTTTCTACTAGAACTGTGAAAGGTATTAAGCCTTAAATTGCCACAAGACATTCGACAGTTGCAAAAAGTCTTAATAGAGTTATAATCCTTCTTTAAAAAAACCCGGCCAAGTGCGAGTTGGACTCACGCCCTAAGGGGTTCCAAAAGGGGGGGGGGGGATATTCTAAAAGCTTTTTGCTCTTTGACTTTAAAAACTCTGCGACCATCCAACTTGACCCCTCTTTTATAGAAAAGTTCTTGAAACGGGTGCTCATCTTAATTGGTTACTATTAGTTTTGAGAAAAATTGTAATATTTAATGATTTTAGATTTTTCCCGTTATTTGTACAGTGAGACCTAGCTTATTGCCAAATTTCATAATTTTAGGTCAACGGGAAGTACCCTCTAGGTTTTGCTTTAGTGCATAAATGTATGGAGATGAGGACATAAAAAGCCATATCTTGCGTCGACCTCGACTTTATAGACCATAATATTCGTTATCAATTTCAACCTGATACCTCTTCTCGTTCGTGAGAAAAAGGGTCTTGACAGACAGACGGACAACAAAGTGATCCTATAAGGGTTCCGTTTTTTTATTTTAAGGTACAGAACCGTAAAAAATAAGACTGTTAAATCGATTGTTGACAGACGAGATATAATGTGACGTTAACATAAATAATGCTGTTATAATACTTTCATCAAAAAGCACTTTGGTAGACGGTAATATGGCAAGTTTCAAGTGGGCCAATTTTGTGATGATTGATGATGATGACCGATAAACTTAAATGTATTTCTGTATTCATAAGGTATTAGGTAGGTATTCCTTGAACACTCCTGTATCCTATACTATTAAACAAGCTATATTTAAATAAGTATATTTGTATCATCATCATCATAACATCCCATAGTACGTGGGTCGTCCACTAGAGGACAGGTAGCTCCCACCAGAATGTTAGTAATATACCTACATTTGTAATTGGTTTCTCAAAAATTGGCTCTATAAACGATTTCGTTGAAATTTGCCTTACGAAGGTTTTCGGGGGCGTATAACTGATAGTAAGGGTGATGAAGGACAAATTTCTATATGATTTGCTCATGTCTGCCTCTTTGAATGATGATAAGGAGCATCCTCTAATAGATACAAAAAAATATTTGCGGACATCCACACACCTGCGTTATTGAGGAATTAAGTTTTAACTGTTTTGAAATTTGACAAGGAAACGTACACCTGGCAGACTATGACTATCTGATTAAATACAATGTATGAAACCCTAGAAAAATGGTCTGCCACCCTAATAGCCCTGCGTCGTAAAGTTACACAGCTTCAAAATGCAAAAATTGTACACCTTCAGAAGTATTTTAAACAGGAGCCACAAAGGCAGACAAAAAAAACATTATTTAGTATTTTATTTTCATTATTTTGCTTTAACTCAAAAACGCAGCGACGCATAAGGACCAAATCGAATCGTATTTAGCTGATCTATCATCCCTATAATTATGAATTATGAGCAAATCATATACGTCTCATGGCTGGGATAATTCGTTTTCGCGTGTTTTTAAGCATCTTTTTAATACCACGTTTTAGACAAAAACCTACAGCGCCATCTGTTAGCGGGTAGCATGGCTTGCTCACCCGATGATATTTTAATGTCGAGGCGGCTATTATAAAGCGAATTTCGGTCGCCCAGGTACTGTATTATTTACATACGGTTTAATTAGTTCGTGTAAAACTTTTGTTTTACGACATCTGGAAATACTTATGGTATAAATTTAATAAAAAAAAAACTAAATTACCTGTTATTAATACCATGAAACTGAACAAATTTCCCTAAAAAACATGGTCGAATCACGATTTATTTTTACCATCTATAAATACCAATGCAGTCTATATAAAAATTTAGTATTTTTTTTTCTTAAGAAAATATGTTCAGTTTCATGGTCTACGTCTTCTTCTTCTTCTTTCATTTAAGAGCCAGGCTCATGTCGGTGCAGCATCCCTGTCAGTTCAACTGTGCAACTCCCTCCATCTTTTTCTGTCCAAAGCCGCCTCTTTTACCTCCTTATACGATCTGACGCCTATCTTCTTCTTAATTTGTGGCACGTAACTTAACCTTGGCCTCCCTCTACCACGCTTTCCTTCTATCTTTCCTTCCATGCATGATGTTGTTAATAAATCTGTCATGTCGTATTAGGTGGCCTATCAGCTTTCCTCTGCGATTTTCTATCATATCCATTATACTTCTCTTCTCATTTATTCTTTGTAAAACCTCTTCGTTTGTCACCATCTCAGTCCAACTTATTCTCTCCATACGCCTCCAGCACCAAATTTCAAAAGCTTCTACGTAACTAGCTAAAATGGTGCTTTTTTTTTTACGCATTCCATAATCCTAAGCAAATATTGACCTTTTTGGTAAAATATCTGCCGCGTTACCCCACCTTTCCCTTTGTTATGTAAACGTATTCAATGAATCTGGACTTTAAGGCCAAATATACCGATATTCAGTACATTTGGGGCAGTACAATGGCCGGGACGCCTTTTGGGGTCCGTTTTATCCGATACCTTTTATTATTTATTGAAATGTGCGATATTATAACCAATTCAAAAGATGAGAATATCGTATCACGAAAAGTCTAATCGGAAAATGTAGTGAGTTATACTATAGCGAGAATCGAACTTGGAACTTTTTACGCAGCAAACAGGCAGGTCATAACAAAAGACAATAGACCTTTTAAATTACTGGTTCATGACACATTCCATATTTACATCGCTGGGTGGGCAACACGCTTTTGCTGTCTTCTTAGCTAGCAGAACAGTCTCTGTGGTCTAGTGGTTAGAGCGTTCGTCTCTCGATCCGGAGGTTTGGGGTTTGATTACCGGTGGGGGCATTGTAGATATATGATAGATTTCATAAAAATATCCCGAAGATATCCCGTACCCATCTCCCTTCTAACATCGGGAATCCAGACGCACCGCAGGATATCACCCATACTTGGTTGATATTCCGCACATTCGCACTAAGCGCTTTGAAACATCTTTTATAATGCGCACGGCTAATTCTCTGCCTGCGTCTGTGTTCCCGAGTTCATATAACCCGAATCTATTCAAGTCGCGAGTGAATAGGCTTCTACTGGGCAAGCTTGTTCCATCGTCGACGTCATCTCCGTCTTCATGATTAGATCGAGGTCAAGAGTAAGCCCATTGACGATAAAAAAATGATAAAAGCACTTTCAGTATTTCTCGATTTTGAAACGTGTTTTTTTTTTGTTTTAGATCTATCGTGAAAGTAAATTATAGAATAACAACAAATTATAAAAACTGGTCAAGTGCGAGTCGGACTCGTGCGCATTTAATACACTTCTCAGCTGAAAGCTCACACTTGGTCAGTTTTTTGGCCTGTAGAAATTTCACATAAACTTTGAGCCCTAATTTCCATCCCCTTGAGGGATGATTTTTCAAAAACGCTGGAACACATGTTTACTTCTTTCTTTTTTTTAGCCTTAAGGTTCCCACGGAGTGACGAAATCCTATACAAACATTGTTTGGTTTTAATTTATAAACGGTAAGACCAAACTTCACCAACCTTCGTAGACATAATCAAATGCAACATATCTATGCTTCTGATTAGTTTTTGTTTGAAAATATTAACCAAAAACAAAGTTAGAGCGAATTGAATTTCAGACAAATTACACGCAAAATACGTGTCACTTGCAGCCAGGTAAAATATACGTAATACACTTTCAATTTAAATGGAAACCAATCGTAAGCATTGATTTGATGGTGTACTTTGAAAATAAACTAAAAAAATATAAATAAATAAAATATTAAGGAAATTAACACGAAATAACCAATTTGGTTCGATAATTAGCTAAATTTCGGCCCGTTCGCTGCAGCTTCTCTCTCGTTAGCGGGGGTGTGCAGGAATAGAGCGGGGTCGGGGGAGGGACGTCTAGCACGGACTGTCTCCGCCTTCAAATTTCTTCCTTATCCTTATCAGTGCGTGCAGTGCCTCGTTAGCTCTCCGCGCGACTGCACTTAGCGTATTAATTTTACGTGCCTTTCGATACTGCTGTGTGTGCTTAGTGTGCGATTGATTATTATTAACGACGTGGACTGATAATGGAACGGATTTGCATGTGAATTTGGTGTTGTTTTATTTATTGACTTTCACTCGGATTATCGTGTCTATTTATAAAATGGATGGTTTGGGTAAGTAAATAACCATACATTGTTTACTATTAAATTAAAATATAGGTATAATAGTAATAAGTGTGATATTTTTTTTGAAACGTAACGTTATTTTAAACTTAGTGGTTAAAATAATCACAGCATAAGGTTTCTTAATAAGGTCTAAAATTATAAAATATGTCATGCCACAAATGTATTTATCTAATTATTGGTTTTACCAACTTTTTTTAAAGAAAGGAAAACGAACACAATACTTTCAATTTGAATTTTATTAACAGAAGTAAAGAGAAAATCAAGAAAAACAAGATTATGGCCTTCGGCCCGTAGAAAGAAACCAGGACCACGTCGTCGTTTGAAGGAAAATGAGTCTCCTAATAATAGGTATGTGAACAAACCAAGCTATGATTGCCCTAATCGCTTGTTATAATTGTAAGTATTTTTTAAATCTTTTAAAATAAGAAATATACCAATTTATGTTATTTATTATGTATTATTGTAATCGCTTACTGAATAATTTTTCACTTTTAGGACAGAAAGGCAAACATCAGGTTTCACTGAATGTGAGTTTCCAGTTATGTCTTCAAATGGAGCAATCATCTCTGACCCACATATTTTGTTTTACATTGGGTATGATAGATTTAAATAACTTATATTGACGAAATCATTTTCTTTCATCACAAATATTTTTTGGTAGGTTAAAGTTATAAATAAAAACTATTTTTAGGCCTGCTGATGACGTTTATGAGCCAAAATGAAGGGAAATTGAAAACAAGGCTTTCACTGTTGAACCCGATCTGGCAGAAGGATCAGTCGTTACATTGGCTGAGATACATAACCAGGAGCGACTTTTACTCTATGATAAAAGGTAAATAATTATTATTATTGATCCTTTCACATATTAAAATTACTATATTTATTCTGTTTTGTTGGTTGAGGATGGTTAGTAAACTATTCTAACAATTGGTTTTTAGCTCTAAATCGACTGAAAACCGGGAAAACTTCAAAGAAGAGTCTAAAAAGACAAGAGACATTCAGCTGCAGCAATATGACCAAAAGAAGACAACAACCGATTATGACCCGAAGGGAAGAGATTTCTAAAGATCTGGTAAAAGGATGATTCGTAACAACGTCTTAGATTCATCATCAGGAACCTTCTCATATAAGGTAATTTATTATTATTGTTTCTTTCAGATAACTAGGTACTAAAATTTGTAGGACTTATTAATAAATAAATAATACTACCACAGGTTGTATAACAGTTTCTATGAAATGAATAAAACACTATAAATGCAAGAAACACCCGTGCGCAAAGTCATTTGTTTATTTTCTTTTGTTTGATCGTTATCTTTAGCCGTCATTATCGGCTTACCATTGACAATAACGCACACGTTGTTTCTACTCAGAACTAGAACTGCCAGCTGCTTATAACATTATTTTGACCGTCTATTGTTCTTGTTTGTAGGTCTAACAACACACCTGTCATTATAGACACAAAAGAAAAGATAGTAAATCCACTGCAACTTGTTCCGAATTTGAGCGGGTAAGATATTTTTACTATTATTGAGTACTAGCCGGTGCCCGCGACTTCGTCTGCGCAGGTTTACAAGTTGTAGCCTATGTGTTATTTTGTAAGCTATATTATTGTAAAGTTTAATTAAAATCCATTCAGTAGTTTTTACGTGAAAGAGTAACAAACATACATCCATCCATACATGTTTACAAACTTTCGCGTTTAGAATATTAGTAGGATATAATTTTGAAAATTCCTGGGCTTGATTTTATTCTAAAATAGGGCTTATTTGAACCAACTAATAACATAATCTTACACATTAGGGCCAACGCGGCTGGGGCTGGAGAGAAGTTCAACTCTGCAAATTTAATGTCAGAAGACTTGGACTTTAGCAGGTTTGTTTTTTGTTTTATCATCAAATAATATCACATTCCTATTTATAAAATTTGATAAAAACAATATATTGGCAAAATACAAAAATAACCCATTCCTTACCAAAACTGGTGCAAAGTATTTGGAAAGTTACATTACTTTTGTGTAATAGGTACAATGATTTGTTCACAGGAATTCGACAACAAGTACATGTTCAATTTTCTCGTCATTATGTCTGGAAACTGAACAAAACGACAGTGATGAAGAAGCTGACGAGATTTCAGGCCGACGAATATTCAACGTTCAATATTTGTTTGAGCAGATGGCGGCGATTGACCATGCTCCATTCAATACAAAGAGAAAATTTTGTTATTTCGTAGTGTGGACTCCCAGCGGTATATTGTATGAAATAGTTGAACGTGACACTAAATTTTGGGTTTGTAATTTAAATAAACTACAATGTTTTTACATGGAGTGCATTTTACCAGAAATTTTAGATCCACGTTTGCCTAGAAAATTACCCATACGAGATAGATCTAGCAAAATAAACAAACTGAGTAAGTCTCTTGTAGATAAGCCTAACGAAGCTGTAGAGCTTGACACAGAAGAGTAAAAAAAAATAGGGCACCACTACCTAACAAATAATATGTAGGTCCTAATATTTTGTATTTGTTTTTTATAATATTAACTGATTATTATTTATTGTTATTTTACAGTGTAACAAAAAGGGTATAATATACCAACCCTGAAGGATGTAAATCTGCCCATGAAACTGAACAATTAAGGAACATAGGTCGAAATACGAAAAAAAAAATTTACCTCCCATAAAAACTAAATCAGCTGATGGCGAATTTTGTATAGGAGGTAAAAAAAAATTTTTCGTGTTCCGACCTATGTTCCATAGGGAAAGTTGTTCAGTTTCATACGCAGATTTACATCCTTCAGGGTTGGTATACCCTTTCTGTTACACCATGTATAAGGTTAATTTTATGTTTAAAAGAAGGATGGTTTTTAAATAAGTAGATATAAATAAGAGTTGATTTTTTGATATTATACTGTGATTATTTTATTATTAGTATTTGATAAGAGTGATTTTATTGATAAAAAATAGGTCTTTATATTTTTTAATTGTTTTTATAATATTAACTGATTATTTTATTATTATTTTATAAGGTTAATTTTATGTTTAAAAGAAGGATGGTTTTAAAATAAGTATATAGTACCTATAGACATAAGAGTTGATTTTTTGATATTATTCTGTGATATTTTTTTTTGTATTCTTTAATTAATTAAGTTGGGCAACCATATTTTAAATCCATTCCAAATTTCAAGTCGACAGCATAAGTGGTTGCTGAGAAATACAGGTGTGACAGACAGACACAGTCACACGATAAGGGTTCTTTTTTTACTATTTTGGTATCGGAACCATAAAATGACTGTCATGTTATTGCTTAGAAAGTAATTTTATGTGTAATTTAGAAGAAATAACTAATACGAAAAAATTTTTTTTAAAGGTTTTATTATGATTTTGTTAAAATTTTTATTATGATTTACTTCTCGAATAATAAACCAGGATTTTTAGCAGTACGACTAAGTCATTATTATTCCTTCACCACCCACCACAAAGTTCATCATTCTTAGAAATAGTTCAGCTGTAGAAAAATACGCCGTTGAAAATGAGCGCATTGCCAGCAAAACAGTACAAAATTATTATAAAGCTTTTTGACTAGTCTGGCCGTTAGCTACCTACCCCGCACGCCGGGCCCTTCAAGACTCAAAAACTGGTTTCGCGAGACAGTAGCGCGCTCTCGCTCTTTTAGCGCCCGTCGCACTCAGGGTGAGACAGCAACAGAAGAGAGCACTCGGCGCATGATCCCAGCGCGCGATTTCTCGCTCGGTTCGTGGGGCTCTTAGGAATTTCTTTCATATCAATTTTCATCCCTTATTTCACCTTCATGGGGGATGATATCTCAAAATTGCTGAAACACGTGTCTCTACTTCTTATTATTAGCTAAAATCCAAATTTCAAGTACCTCATCCAAAACTGTAGGATCTTCATACAAACTTTCATCCCTCATTTCACCCCTTTGGGAGATGATGTCTCAAAATCTCCGAAACACTTGTTTCTTTGTAATGTAAAATGGTCTCGTAATTCACAATTTCAATCGCTAAACAATCTGGGAATAGGTACTCAAACTCGAAATCGTTTATTTATTGTTGGATATTAAAATCTCTTAATGACGTCAGCTACATCGCTTCAAAAACATAGTGGCACCATGGTGAAAAAAAAAGAAGCGACTGTAAAGACGCAAGCGCTCTTTTAAATATATTATGTCTGAATGGGTTGATACAATAAACGTACGTCAATTTAAATTTTGAATTATCCTGTTAGAACCATAGCCTAATCCCACAAATTTTGCTCTCCTATATTTTATTTTAACCTTTTATATACAATTTTTATTTGATAACAATTTTGAATTTCAATGTCAGTAGGTACCTTATTATAAAAGAATTGATCCCCCTGGCATATTTGGCACAGGCCTTTCTTATGATGTCCTTCGGTTTTCACTCATCAACCCTCAGAGCCTCTCTATCCCTCTTTGATCCTCTGTTCTTTCAACGGCCATTCAGAGATTATGATTCTTATCTCCGCAAAAACTGTAACGAAGGATTTTCCTTGCCATCTCGGAGTCACGGCACAGAATAAAGTCACAGTACTTTCATACAGAACGGACACTCTCCGCCCTCCTTGCAATCTACCCCGCACCCCCGCGCGCACCCGCCCGCGAGATTCTCGTGTTCCTTCTGAGGGTCTTTTGTACTGAATATGCGAGCCTACACGACATTCCAATTTCTAATTTTTAATTCGCGCTCGATGTATGTAGTGTCCCGGGTGAGCTTGGACGTACAGGATGTAAAAAATAGGTCTTTACCTATGAAATTGCCGAAATTTTCTTACAGATTAATGAGATCATAATTCCTATAATTCTAATGCTATTTTTTCCATTTGTCTTGTATACGGAACCCTTATAGGATCACTTTGTTGTCCGTCTGTCTGTCTGTCTGTCTGTCTGTCTGTCTGTCTGTCAAGACCCTTTATCTCACGAACGGGTAAAGGTATCAGGTTGAAATTAATACCATATATTAGGATCCATGAACCACATAAGATCTGAAAATTTCAATTTTTTACAACGACGCAATCAAAAGATTGACACCCACAGACAACTTTTCTCACAACTAATGGTAACCAATTGTGGTGAGCTCCCGTTTCAAGAACATTCATATAAGAGAGGGGTCAAGTTGGATGGTCGCGGAGGCGATTTTTGTTTTAGTTCTATTTTAAAAACGGGAACACATACAAACTTGAAAATTGGTATGTTTGTAGTGAATAAGCTATAAAATAACAACAAATAATAAAATTTGATCAAGCGCGTGTCGGACTCAAAAAATCTAATTTCATCTAATACAATTATGATTATGTGGTGGTACGGAACCCTCGGTGCGCGAGTCCGACTCGCACTTGGCCAGTTTTTTTCCTGATATTCGTCTTTTTTAAATCAAGTTTTTACAAAATGCTTAAGTCATTCGAGAAGATCTTCATATTTAAGATGTAGTGCAAAAAATTATCTTCAACATGATAAACTTAGGACTTAAGAATTACATTGTTCAAAAGCATTTTACAACATTTAAACAAAAAATGTAGGTAGATATTACTTCGTGCACCTCGCACTAGGCAATGCCTGTCACGCGGGTGCGATCGTACGATTACTTATAACAAAAAGCACTACACACTATAGCAAAACGGACATATGCATAACACTAATTATTTACACTAGTTTATAAACAATACAATTTGACTTCAAGGTTATCAATTTACGCATAAAATAAAGTTTTTACTTTTAGTTTGATATATAAAATTAAAGGTTCGAAAATTGTTCGTCTTAAATGTCGTCCGATTTCATCATTAGCTTTGTTATATTTTTTTACACATAATATTTTTCGAAAATTAAATTTAAGCTTCTGTTAGCTTAATGTCTTCGCAATAATGCTTAAAAAAATTAAAAAATTAGATTTATAATTCCTGAGAAATATGCAAAAATGTTAGTACCTACTGAAAATTGAGTTTACCTAAAATTCGCCATACAAAACGGCAATTTCATAGGTAAAGATCTATTAGTATATTAATATAAAAAGTATCAAGAATGTGTGTGACGAAAAGTGAGTATTAACTTTGTGGAAGCTATCTCTATGAAATTAGTTTTTAGTGTTCCGTACCTTGTTATTTATTTGATTTTTTTTTGGCTAGTATAAATTATTTATTATATTTTATCGTTTTGAGACTTCGTTTCTTAGGAAAATTTGTTTATTTACTGATACTGAACCCACTCCTGAGTTACGACTTTATGCAATGATACGCCAATTTGCAGCCAGGCTCAGACAGAAAGTCAAAGTCAAAATCGTTTATTCATTGTTGCAATGTGTTGAAACTCCTTTCATAGTTACCATTTTGTAACCACACCTCCTACATTTACAATTTAAAAATAAACCTTCGCTTTAGTTAGTTTACTTTAATGTAAAACATTTGATATTGACCACTGATTTTCAATATAAATGAGATTTTTGTTTTTTATTATATCACATAATGAAATGAGCTCATCTTGTTTTACAAAGTTTTCGTTACATCTTCCAAAACTTTGTTTGAAAAAATAACTTAGAAACAGGCCAAGTGCGAATCGGACTCGCGCACCGAGGGTTCCGTACCAATAAGGTAAAAATAAACGCAGAATCCGCGAGTTTCCTGGGTCAAAAATAAAATAAAATCCTGTTTGCGTCTAAGAAAGAATCATTTAAAATTTATGAAAACCAAGTAATTTTAAATATCATACGTGGTTTTAAATTTTGATAATTAATTTAGTGTTAAAAAGTAGTTACTTTTCAACAATAACACAACAATAACACAACAATAACACAACAACAACGTAACAATGACGTAACAATGACGTCATAATTCTTGCCAACGATGGCAAGAATTATGACGTCATTGTTGAAAAACTTCATACAAAATCTATGGAAGATTTCTGTTTTGATGTTCATTAAAGAGTAGGTCAATTGACTAGGTTGGAAACTTGTGGATTGTATTAAATCCGCGCGAGTCCGACAAGCACTTGACCAGTTTTTATTATTCGATGTTATTCTAAAACATATACGACACACAAAATAACTTTGGCCCTGTCATCGGTGCGCAGAAGTAAAAAATGGCCCATTTTTGACTTCTGCGCATCAATGACAGGGCCAAAGTTATTTTGTGCGACTTATACCAATGCTTGTAAATGTACCTGTTTTTACGATAGAGCTTAAACAAAAATCAAGCAAAAAATCGCCATTATTTGTGGTTATAACGGCAAAAGAAATACATAATCTGTGAAAATTTCGACTATCTACCTATTATAGTTCATGAGAAACAGCCCGCTGACAGACAGACAGACATCGCAGGCATATTAATAGTTTCCCGTTTTTCACCATTTGGGTACGGAACCCTAAAAAGGTAAGGTCAAATGAAAGAGCTTAGATCATTTACAACGACCGAATGCCTGCAAAAAACTTGACATCTCATAAAAACTTTAGCTACAACGTTTTTGTGTACTTTGTGGGAAGAATATATTTTTGCATTTATAATGCAAAATTATTCATTAAATATGAAGGACATAGATGTGATTTGTTATGTAATATACAAAGTAATTGTATATCGGATTCTAATAAAAACCGGCCAAGTGCGAGTAGGGTCATGCGCAATGCAGGGTTCAATAGTAATGTTGGTTTAGGAATTATTATTGTTAGGTAAGTTTTCATTTTTTCATTAACTTTTTATCTTCTAATGACAATGGCAAGCGAAGTCTAGCGCCTGATTGTTATTGATATTTCTATTATTTTCAGTTTTTAAACTATCGCTCTTTAACCTGATAAGCCTCCTTATATATTGATAGTTTTCCTTTTAATTTTATTTTGTACACTACTACTATGATTTTTTCACATTTCCATTACTAACCGTTTAGCTAGCAGGGGGAGGGGACACTTGGCTCTAACAAAAATTTGCGTTTCTAAGCTAAATATTTCGCAAAAAGATTACTAAATCAAAAAGTGGTCTTTGCAAACTCATAATTTTTAAAGACCTATGTAACGACACCACTCTCTATAGGGTCGACACGAAAAAAAATTCATCCCCACTTTACGTAGAAATAACTTTTTTTTCAAGATTGTATTTAACCACTTTGTCGGCGTTTAAGCCGCGGATAGACAGACAGACATACGGAAATGACGAAACTATAAGGTTTCCTTATTGACTACGGAACCCTAAAAAGGAAAGTAGATGTTGGATTGTGTTCCTGGTGTTCAATAAAACAAAGTGATCTGTAAAGAATCTACATAGATAAATAAATCTGAAGCAAGTCTCGGATCAGATGACCTTGCGTGTGAATTGTACTTAATTTAAATCGCAGTAGAGTCGGATTTAGCGCTCGCAGTATAAAGTTTCACATGCTTTTGTATGTACACTGCATAATTTCACTTCTTGGCATGGAGTATCGGTATTATGAGGCCATTGGCCTTGCACACAACATGAGTTTATATACTACTTGATATTATCGATTGACGATTACTTAAAGTACTGCGAATAGTTTTACTCACTTACTAGTTACTGCTATCGATTCAATCCGTTGTTAAGGTAAACAAACGGTGAAGGAAATTTTAGGTACCAGAATTTCTAAAGTATTTTAAAGGTCTTTAAAGGTAAATGAAGCTGATTGAGCGCTACGCTACAAACCTCAGGGTGTCTACTCTCAATTTTCGATATATCGATACGATACTATTCGGAACATGCAAATTAAAAACTTCGTCTGGTTAGATGCTAATCACTGCCAATATTGACAATTCATCCAACCAATATTCTACTCTATTGTCAGTGAAGGAGATCATGAATTTGAATGGATGGAATTAGTATCGTATCGATATATCGAAAAATAAGAGAAGACACCCTGAGATTCTAAGCCAGGGATCGACCCGCTCAAAGAACCACTGTGGTGTGACCAACTGTTCTGTAATTATTATACCCATTAACCCAACTATTCTCGCGATTAAAAACAATTTTTGATATAGGAAAAGAAATAGAAAGAAAGAAATAATATTAATTTACCATACAAAAAGAAAAACATAACATACTGTGGTCACCAACAACAGCGTTCGCCAGCCGCAACGCGTTCTGGAGGGAGCTCCCTGTTCTGCGATGAGACGTGTTATGGGATGTGAAGTCTTAAACAGATCATATACAAAACCAAAGAACGTTCCTTTGTAAAACCAGTTGTCAAAAAGCGAACTTCCTTCCATTTATTACCTGCCTGAACCGGAATGACACGAATTTTCCAAGATGTAGTACGTTTTTGACCTCGACCTCTCTATTGGGGCGGTATAAAGGACTCAGAAATAAACGTTCCACCATAAAATACTTTTAATCTGACTTAAAAATCTGAGCGAAACCGGGAGGTGTTTTAATGGCACGTTTTCCTCGTAATTGTGACGTTTTAGGTGGCTGGAGACAATTATTATACAAAGTTGCACTCTTGGCATGAGATGCTTTACATTGATGTTTGTAAAAAGAACGTCAGTTGATATGATAATGTAGATAGAGCCTCAAAGATCTGGGCCCGGAGACAAGCGGATATCTAATCGTAAACGCTTATATTTTTTTGGGATTGACATTAGCTGTCACGCAACATTTCGTTGGCTAATGTCAATCACATACATTTTCATTAGGTATATTTTACTAGCGTTTGCGATAGTAGAAAGCTAGTAGTTTGCAGGTCGATTAAGAGAAACGAGACTCATCTGTGAACAAAACTCTTGTCCATTCTTCTTCGCCCCATAGTACGTGTTGACAGGCATAGCGTAGTGTCGCTACTCGATGCCCTGTCTCAATTTTTACCCCAAGATAATTAGATTTTGGCCTAGACAAAAATCGGAACCAAGATTTTCTTTTTGTGGTTTATGAAGTCTTGGAAGTAATTACATAATTACTTAAAATTAAGCATATCACCAAATGGGACAAGGCGGCAGATTAAAAAAACCCTATTATATAAATAGTTACTGTGGCAAAAATGCCAACTAAACGAAATGTTTTCTGGGCTCGTTCAATGATAAACTTTTAGTATTTTACAAACTAATTAAGCACTTAAGTTATTAGGTAAAGCCTAAAATTAAAAAAATCCCACTTAAAGTTTTATTTCTTTTTGTCTGCTCGGGCAAAATTTATTAATTTATTTATTTATTAAGCAAACTTAACAGCATGACATTCATTATTACAATTCTTGCCTTAAATATTTATACAGCCTATAACAAAGTTTGTCACATTAAAATTTAAATTAATGGGCATACTACGTTAAGGTATTTGAATACTAAAAAATACTTATTACAAATTATATTATAACGTTATTAAAACAATTTTATGCAATATGATACATCAGGAAACAAAAATTTAATTTAAAAAAAGAAAAATGTAGATTATTTAGTTATGTTTAAAAAAAAGCCGGCCAAGTGCGAGTCGGACTCGCGCACTGAGGGTTCCGTACCACCATCATCATCATCATAACATCCCATGAAACGTCCACTACAGGACAGGGAGCTCCCTCCAGAATTCTAGCTTTTTCTGGAAAAATGTGCAGGGGAAGTACCTATACCGTAGTCACCTCGCTTGTTAGCGTTACGGCTGGCACCATGGACCGCGGTTTTATGTGACCGCAGTAAGTAAGATACAAAGGAGGATGCTGCTGCCCATCCTCCAGTTAACCCTTAGTCGCCTCTTACGACACCCACGGGTATGTATGGGTTCCACCACACCACCGTACCACCACATAAACATAATTGTATTAGTTGAAATTTCAGTAAGTTAATGTGCTAGATTTTTTGAGTCCGACACGCGCTTGACCAAATTTTGTTATTTGTTGTTATTTTATAGCTTATGCACTATAAACATACCAACTTTCAAATTTGTAAGTGATCTCGTTTTTAAATAGAACTAAAACAAAAATCGCCTCAGCGACCATCCAACTTGACCCCTCTCTTATATGAATGTTCTTGAAACGGGAGCTCACCACAATTGGTTACCATTAGTTGTGAGAAAAGTTGTAATATTTAATGATTTCAGACTTTTCCCATTATTTGTACTGTAAGCCCTAGCTTCTTGCCAAATTTCATAATTTTAGGTCAACGGGAACTACCCTGTAGGTTTTGCATTTTTGAATAAATGTATGGAGATGGGGACATAAAATGCCATATCTTTTTATTGCGTCGTTGTAAAAAATTTAAATTTTCAGACCTTGTGTGGTCCATGGATCCTAATATATGGTATTAATTTCAACCTGATACCTTTACCCGTTCGTGAGATAAAGGGTCTTGACAGACAGACAGACAGACAGACAGACGGACAACAAAGTGATCCTATAAGGGTTCCGTTTTTTTCTTTTGAGGTACGGAACCCTAAAAATGGCAGATAGAAAGTAGGAAGGGCGGGAATGTAAAAGATAAATAATAGATAAAATAAATAATATGTATATATGCGTGTTAGGATGAGAATGAGATCATGTGATAAGGCTATGTGTATATTGTGGGTGTGTGTGTGTGTGAGTCTGCTGTTTTAGTTATTGGTCTGTTTTATTAAAATGGGGCAAGCTATTCAATACAGTAGTTATAAATTGATTTCGACTGAGGAAAAAAAGATCTGCGTCTCTGAACCCAATCTCATAAGTGTGTACTATTCTTTGTAAAATAGAATTTTGAGCAAAATTGGTACGGGTCGAACCAACGTAGAACGAGCGCGCGTGTCTCGTGCGAATAGTACAGGCACTTACACCAATCCTTGCAGTCAGCTCAGCAGAGTCAAGCAGATTGTTGATTACGTCGTACAAAAATTTCATATCAGTTAGTGTACGTCTATCTTCAAGCGAGATCATTTCGAAGGTGACAAGTCTATCCTCGTAACTTTCTCGCACTCTGAGACGGTAGCTGAGACGACGAGTGAAACAACGCTGGACAGATTCTAACTGGCGTATATGAGTCACGTAAGAAGGAGACCACACTGGTGACGCATACTCCATGATACTACGGATGTAGGTGAAATACAGAACTTTTATAGATTCAGTTTTACGGAAACATTTGGTGCTTCTATGAATGAAACCTAGCATTTTTTGTGCTTTCTGAGTAATGTATTCGAAATGAGATGTGTACAGGAGCTTGCTGTCGAGCATTATGCCGAGATCACGAACAAGTTCAACCCTAGGAATTGAATTACTGTCTAATTTATAATCATGGAGGAAGACGT
The DNA here is from genome assembly GCA_947532105.1 of Athrips mouffetella. Taxonomy (NCBI): domain Eukaryota; kingdom Metazoa; phylum Arthropoda; class Insecta; order Lepidoptera; family Gelechiidae; genus Athrips; species Athrips mouffetella. The sequence goes on from OX383963.1 coordinate 30,095,349, forward strand.
TGCGCTTTCTTGTAAAAGTGATAATTTGACATTTTTTTACATTTAATTCGAGGAGATTGCGTGAGCAATATACTGATAACCTGTCTAGGTCCATTTGAAGCCTCCTACATTCTTCAATACTACGAATAGGCATAAATATTTTTGTATCGTCAGCATACATAAGAACTTTTGAATGCTCGAAGCAGACCATAATATCATATAGGTAAATATTAAAAAGTAGGGGTCCCAAATGGGATCCCTGGGGAACACCAGAGGGAATCAATTCAAAATTGGATTTAAAAACGCCAATCCTCACTGCCTGCAATCGATTGCGGAGATATGATGTTAACCATCTTAGTAGATCACCGTGTACACCGATACTACCTAACTTTGAAATTAAAATATCATGATTAATGCGATCAAAACATTTAGAGTAGTCGGTGTACACGGCGTCTACCTGACAGCTACTATCCATTTGGTGGGAAACATAATCCGTGAAGGTGGCAAGGTTGGTGACAGTCGATCTCTTACGCATAAAACCATGCTGACAATTTGGTATATAGGCAGCCGCGACAGGATACAGTTGATCGTGCACGATCAACTCAAATAACTTTCCGAATACTGACAATATTGAGACTGGTCTATAATTTTGTACTTCCTGTTTGGCACCGCTTTTGTGGATAGGAGTTACATACGCTTCTTTCCATTTATCGGGAAAAACGCCTTCTCTAAGTGACCGCTCAAAAATTATAGACAGAGGGATCGCAAGCTCGACCGCACACAGCTTCGCGAAAATAGAGGGGACCCCGTCACTACCTGCGCCTTTAAAATACATAACTATCTCGTGACTTTTTAAACTTCAAAATTTTGTTGTACTTGATCAAACAGTCATAAAAGTGAACACAATATGTTAAAGCTTTACAGTGGTATAATTATTGAGGGATTTCTCTTTGGCCAAAATAGTTAACTGAATGAAAAGTGTTTGATTATACTCTAAAACTGTACTTACGTTGATTACTTTGAAAATTAAACATTTCAGGCAATAGCGTATCTTTTTGTATAAAAATTACATTATGTAGCGCTTTATATCGACCGTAAAGAAGTTGAAATAAAGTTCATAATTGACATTAACATAGTACACGGCTCATGATTGCACGGTACGGCAACGTCGCATTGCTTCGCTGTTTTTTTCGGTACGCGCTTCGGAATTTAAAGTTAAACATGAAAGATGAAAATTTACATCGGTTGTAGTAAGCTGAAAATACTTTTAATCTACTGATCTAAATCTAAATATATAAAACAGCATGCCCTGACCGACTGACTGACTGATTCATCAACGCCGAGCCGTAACCGATAAAGCTACAGATGTAAAATTTTGTAAGTAGTTTTTTTGTACGTCAAGACTACACATTAAAAAAGGATTTTCTGAAATTCATCCCCTGAGGGGTTGAAAAATGGGGTGGAAGTTTGTATGAATACTCTACAGGTTTGACATGAGACTCAAAATAATTGTGGATTTGATCTAATGAAAGGGAAAAACCGGCCAAGTGCGAGTCGGACTCGCGCACCGAGGGTTCCGTACCACCACATGATACGAGTATAAATTGTATTAGTTGAAATGTCAGTAACTTACTGTGGTCGATTTTTGAAGTGAAAACTTCTTCTGCGGCGCTTGGCACTTTTTCAGATAGGGAAAAAATTATTAACTCGCATCAGAAGTCGCGTCAGATCTCGGATGAAGTATAGAAATGGATTTGAAAATAAGCATACCAAGTTAGAGCAGGCTCAATATATACAAAAGTTCTAAAGTGTGATAAAGATCAAAACATCTTTTTTATCTTTGTCGCGTCAGATCTCGGATGAAGTAAAGAATTTGATTTGCAAATAATCATACCAAGTTAGAGCAGGCTCAATATATACAAAACATCTAAAGTGTGATAAAGATCAAAACATCTTTTTTGTCTTTGTCATAGCAGACCTGTCTGTGAAATAGGCAGCTTTTTCCAAGACCAAAGGAGTGCGACTCCTGTAAACTTGTTTACTATTATATATTCTGTGGTCATAGTCTCGGCTTTTTTTGTTGTGCACAACGTGATATGTGCACGACAGACTTGACGTACTGGTTTTTATCGTTATTTAATAGCGAATCCTAAATGTATGAGATCTACATTTCGGATGACAGCTGTCAAACTAAAAATCACTATAACTCGAAAACTACTGACCCTAGACTACTCATGTGCTGAGACAAATGAAAGTTCTCGATGAGATCTTCATTTCGGATGACAGCTGCCAAACTAAAAAACCCCATAACTTGGAAACTACTGACTCTACAATACTCATGTGCTGAGACAAATGAAAGGTCTCGATGAGATCTACATTACGGATGACAGCTGTCAAACTAAAAAAACCCCATAACTTGGAAACTACTGACTCTAGTGTGCTCGTGTGCTGAGTCAAATGATAGGTCTTGATGAGATCTACATTTCGGATGACAGCTGTCAAAGTAAAAATCGCTATAACTTGAAAACTACTGACCCTAGACTACTTATGTACTGAGACAAATTTTAGGTCTCGATGAAGAAGTACACGAGCAATGACGCGATTGACCCTTACAAAAACATCATATTCAAAAATTCAAGTTTTCACTTCTGCCGGCACTCTCGGAGTGCAACTCGTCCTTTTTTGAGTCCGACTCGCACTTGATCAGTTTTTATATTTTATAGCTTATGTAGCATGAGATACAGCCCACTAACAGACAGTCAGACAGACATCGGAGGCATATTAGTATGATCCCGTTTTTCACCCTATGGGTACGGAACCATAAAGTCTGAAATAATTAAAGTTTACAACCTTTCTCACAACCAATTAACGCTAGCTAGCTTACACTTCAAGTAAATTCTTATTAAAGAGGAGTCAAGATTGGGGGGTCAAGAGCAAAAGCTTAGCACGCTAGTCCGACTCGCACTTGCCCGGTTTTTTGTAACACTGTATCCCACAATGATATTTTCTCCTTTCAATGGACTGTTTGAAGTGTTGTTGTTTGTACAAGCAGGCAGCCAGACACTTGCAGCCCACTCTAGCTACTTTTACTGTTGAAATAAGAACACTAAAAATTCTAATATTATGTCAGGCTTGACGTACTCTTGACATTACGTAGAAGAAAAAAGTCTCGGGGCGCACGGCACGCCATACCGGTTCCAAAGAACATATAATATTACGCCGGTTCTCGCTCGCTTGACGCGATCTATTGAAATAAAAATCAACTTTTTTATCTTTTTATAATTATGGTTAATTTTATAAATAAAGGAAAGAACACACGATAAAAACTGTAATTAAACAAAAAAAATTCAGTTGGTATTTTTGCTGCAACATTAAATACAAAAATATTTAACTTTAGATTAATATGTTTAATTTTAGGTAATTTGCTCAAAAACTGTCCTGGAAAGTCTATCAAATTTAAAATAATTTGGTTGCCATTTTTGCCTGGACTTTTATGTAACTTGCATACAAATTTGCTAATAAAAAAATATGCGCAAATATTTTTTGCTTAGTTTTAATTGAAGAAGGTACCTTGGAACCCACATCAAAAGTTTACCCCATCAGATATTAGTTACAATTTTTGGCTTGACTTCACATGCATAAACAAACAAAAAGAAATATTTTCTGGAGAATCTAAAAGCCAGCCAATTCATTACAAATTATTTTTTACATAAGTGTTCCACCACCTATTATAATACATAGCAACTTTATAGTAAATTGACGGTTTCGATTTATGTCCAGCCAATTCAAAATTACAGCTTCAGGACTCGGCCTATTTGGGGCCATTTGCTGGCCTAGCTTCAGCAACTCTTTTTAGGGTTCCGATACCAAAATGGTAAAAAAAGGAACCCTTATGGTGCCGCTCTGTCTGTCTGTTTGTCCGTCTGTCTGTCACACCTCTATATCTCAGCAACCACTTATGCTATCGACCTGAAATTTGGAATAGTTTTAGAATATAGTTGCCCAACTTAATTGCACATGAAAACATTTTGAAAAAAGTATGATTATTAATGTAAAGGGGGCCAAAATAAAATTAAGGCCAAATTAAAAATTTCAAATTGTCGCCACTAGGTCGAGTGGGGTATCTTATGAAAGTTATGATGAAAAATGACAAAAAAAAATACCATTCCCCCTTATCTACGAAGTTTGAGTAAGAAAAAATCTGAATTAATTACAGTTGACAGAAGTTTATGTAAACTTTACAGCAAAAATAAAACGATCTTTCTAAGTTGCACAGTTTTTCAGAAATCTGCAAAAAACCTTTACAAACAAATTTAGTTTTGCGGTCCTGAAAATGGACTTTATTGCTTCCAAAAATACTATAGGTATATCGGAACCCTCGGCGCGCGAGTCCGACTCGCACTGGACCGGTTTTTTTTTTCACCGTACTCTCACTAATGTAATCAGCTCGGGTCTGAAGAAGTTGTTGCTGGACCTCAACTGCATTAAGGTGACGATTTCTTAACACAGTAGAAACAATAAAGCGGTCTGCCATTACCTGCTCTCCTTAGATGGTTTCCAGTCTCTTCGTACCTTTGCTTTACTTGCTGGACCGTTAAATTGCTAAGTAACTAGTAGTAGTAAGTAACTTAGCTAAGTAAAGCTAACCTGTGACAGACCCAGGACCCTACATGCATCGAGCGCGAATTTGAAATTGGAAGGTCGCATATTCAGTACAAATGACCCTCAGAAAGACCACGAGTACTCGTATCTCGCGGGCGGGTGCACGCGGGGGTGCGGGGTGGATTGCAAGGGCGGAGAGTGTCCGTTCTGTATGATAGTACTTATTCTGTTTTTACGATCAACGTTGCAAGAGCGCGTATAGTATAGTTCTATTGTTCAATTTGAAATTATTCTTGTTTTGTTGATCACAAATTAATTTCTGAGATGGAAAAAGTTATTCAAGAATGGTGTAGATAATTATGTGGATTTTGAGCACCAATGTACATCTTTTTCGTAGCCTCCGCGCCGTAGGAAACAATTTATTTGCACGTCGCGTCGGATCATATCGCGTGCCAGCCACCCATTAAAACGTATCTGCCACTTCGTATAGTTGCTTGATTATGTTATTTGCGCATCTCTGCTTGCTTCAGTCAAGTGCATTTGGTCCAGTGGTCTTTGTTATCTTTGCGATCAGAAAAGTCAAACAACGTTGGATATGTTCAGAACCCAGATAAGTGCCGCTAGGGACATTGCATCTGATTGCATCAGATAGTACTTCGGAGAGCGTGCCCAAGAGCTCCATGAGCTTATTCCGCCATCCCCCTTCTACCATCGGAAATCCAGACGCCTCGCAGGATATCACCCATACTTGGTTGATGTTCCACACATCCGCACAAAGCGCTTTAAAACATCCTTTATAATGCGCACAGCTAAGGAGTGGAATTATCTGCCTGCGTCTGTGTTCCCGAGCTCTTATAACCCGAATCTATTTAAGTCGCGAGTGAATAGGCTTCTTCTGGGCAAGCTCGTTCCATCGTCGACCTCATCTCTGTCATATTATATATTCTTTTTCTCCGTCCTCAGGGCTAGGTCGAGGTAAAAAGTAAGCCCATACACAGTAAAACAAGAATAAAAAAAATCTAGGGTGTTTCCAAGCTTTGGAAGTGGTCTCAGCTGCAAATTTAGATAGTGGACAATCATTACAATATAAAAGGCTATTTTGCAACTTGAAACCTCTGACATCAGGTAAACGATAACCAATGACCTGATTTATTAATATGCTCATCAGTTAGTTTTTATTCAATTTTCAGCAAAAGTTTTTTGTTTTGCACTAGGGCATTTTGCAACATTTCATTCGTGATCACATTGATAACCAGGTTTGCTGATTGAGCTTAGAAACAAAGAGTCGTCTTCATTTTCAATTTAATTTATTGCTTACTATAATTTGCTCATTACATGTGTGTGTGTAACTATCACCAAAAGATAATTATATTATTATTACTTGGTGTTCTGTTTTTTAAATCAGCTTGGTTTTAAATATTTGCCGGTAGTATGATGCCCACGGGCCTAGGCCAAGTGCGCACCATGATGAATAGTTGTTTGGTTCTTGGGTAAACGTTTTATCAGTATCTAAAAATTTTTTGACTATACGACATGTATTTAAAATAACAGCCTTCTGTAGAGTTATATAAATATTTTTTTATTATTATCTGTTAAAAGATGTCCATGTTAACCGATCCTGTGCTGCCTACAGCGGCTTTCGGCGACCTTGACTTGATCATCGGTCCACATTTTGAGGGCCCAGCCCAGGTGCTAAGTGTGCAACAAACCATAACAAAAGAAATTTAAACAGTGACATACTTACTTAATCTTCTATATGTTTGCTATTAAGTCTACACTGTCCCTATGCTGGACAAAGGTAGGCCTTTAGCATGAGTAAGAAATTACCTTCGCAAAGTTTTAGCGTACAATCTGCATTCATTTACAACCATAAAAAGACCGGGCAAGTTATTTAATTTTATTACGTAGTCATTTTTATTTTAGGGCCCCTTTGTATTATACCAGCCAATAATAATTTTCTTTTATACATTTACCTTAAACACACATATTTCGTTTATTTGCCCCGAAGCCTCCGTGATTCTTATTTACAAAGAATACAGTAAAAATATTCGTATAATTTTTCTGTTCAGTTAATGAGTGAGTACAAACATCTAATAGATTTTCTTATCTTTCTTGATTTCTTGGAAATTCTTGATAGAGTTTTTTTCTTACTATTTTTTTGTCTGCCATCTGTATAAGGTCCTAATGAAATAGTTAACATGATTTTAGTATGTTACTTAGACCATGTTACTGAACAACTTTCCCGAAGGAACATAGGTCGAAATACGGAAATCAATTTTAGACCTCTCCTCAATTCTTGATAGCGCATTTTGTATGGGAGATCGAAAATTGCTTTTCGTATTTCGATGTTTCTTGGGAAAAGTTGTCCAGTTTCATGGTCTAAAATGTTAAAATTATGTTCACTATTTCTGTAGGACCCCTAGGACATGTTAACGGAATAAGCGAAACTGAGAAAATAGTTTGTTCAGAATCGAGAGTAGAATCAATTTCACGGGTTTTCGATAGGAGTAATTTTTAATTTTTATTATTTAAATTATTACCGCTTCTATTATAAATATTTCTGTGGATACGCGCGCTGGCGGCGCGGCGCCACGCGGATCATGAGCGGTGAGGAGGGGAGGGAAGTGTGCGTGGCGGGCGCGGAGCGCGCGGACTAGAAGAACGAAGAAACTAGAACGATGATGAAACTTTAAAATAACAATATCTAAAATTAAATATTTTTTTAAGACTTTTTTTATGGGAATGGATTTATTTTAATAAAAATCAGTTGGGGTGTATGAGGGTTTCGCTTATTCCATTAACACATTGTAGCTAACATACAGTAACACAAAAAATAAACTCACGTTTTCATCACACAATTGTTTGCCCTGCGCGGAGATCCAACCCGCGATACGACCCACGGCGTAGACGGCTGGCTCACTACCAACCACACCAAAGGACAATAATAATAGCTACTACAGTCAAAGAATTATGTAATATTCTTCTTTTTAGTCGTATCGTCATGACTGAGGGACGTGACAATCGTGGGCTGCTACTTGTGCCACCACACCTCTCCAGATCGTCTTATCTTGAGCACGGTGTATGCTGGCCTGTAGTATAGCTCCAGTAGCCCTATATTATAGCGTCGGCCCATCGCATTGCATGCGTCCTCTGCTCCGTTTATCCTCCATTCGGCCAGAGATGATAAGCCTTTCCAGGTTATCTGAACCTCTTCTGACCGTGTGGCTGAATAATTTAATGTAATATTACTAGAGTCTAAAATGCTTTAAACGTTATTTGAAATCCCATGGTTGTTTCTTGTTTACCTGTTTACCATGAAATTTTTATGAGCTCGAACCTTGGGATGTTGAAATTTTGTATTGATGAGCATCTTTAGACGTCATTACTGTATTAAAGTAGCATGGTTTGTTCATTCATGGACATCTTAAGCCTTGTATCTTTGAAAAAAAAAACATCTTAAGAACTTTTGGTACAAACTTTGTGGTTTGGTTTGATTTTTAGGGTTTCGTACCTCAAAAAGTTAAATAACAGAACCCTTATAGGATCACTTTGTTATTTGTCTGTCCGTTGGTCTGTCTGTCTGTCAAGACCCTTTTTTTCACGAACGGGTAAAGGTATCAAATTGAAATTAATACCATATATTAAGGTCTATTGGCGCTTGAAGTTACGAAAATTTCAAGCTTCTTCAACCTTTATGTCTCCATCTCCAAGTATTTATGAACCTAACAAAGACCTATAGTATACTTCCCGTTGACCTAGAATCATGAAACTTGGCTAGAAGATGAGTCTTACAGCACGAGGGAAGGAAAAAGTTCAAAACCATTAAATATTACAACTTTTCTCACAACTAATTATAACCAATTAAGGTGAATGTTTCGTTTCAAGAACGTTCATATTAAAGGGTTTGAGTGAACGCATAGTTTTTTAAATCAAAGGGTTAAATCTTATAATATATCACATTATGGTGGACAGATACGGAACCCTTAGTGCGTGATTCCGACTCACACGTGGCTGTTTTTTTTTCATACTTATTTCTTCTTTGATCGTATGACACAATTTAATATAGGTATATTAAAACATAATTTACTCGTATCTAGTGTAGCAAGTCAAGACAATAATTTTAATAAACGCATGTGTTTTCGAAAGGTTTTTTGCGTTGACTGATCTTTCTACTTTAGTCTTTGTTTTATGTTTGCTTTCTAATACAAAAAATATTTCTACATGCCCTCGTAAATCTTGAAGAATAATTCCGACCTACGTTTCTTCCAAAATGTATTACACAGCTGAAGATTTACTGCTAGCAAGTTCTTAGACCTCGTAAATGAAACTGTCAGGCTCAGGTAACAAGAATACATCCATAGGATCAAGAGTTCAATAAGGACGAGACACAAAATTATTGGCTCTTTGTTTTATTTATAGTTTTGTACACAGGTGGTTGAGATTACTTGAGATTTACTTGTAGTTTCTATCCCAGATTGATATCGATTTATTGGCATTTTTGTGTACGGAATTTAGTAGTAGTAAAAATACTTCCAGTGTCTATTCTAAAGGCTTATGGTGAACAGCTGCAAGAAGCATAATTAAGTTAGTCTCTTTAAATACTGCTGACATAATCTACTCAAGAAAAAAATTTTTTGCTCGAAATAATGCAAATTTACTGTCTTGTCAATACGTAAAAAATCTTTAGCTTATTTAGACCTTCCACTGCGATAAATATTTGATGATACATCCTAACAAACAGCCGTATACAACTTGATTTTGTAATGTCTGACTATACTTGAGTATGTTACTTAGTACATGAAACTGAACAACTTTTCCCAAGAAACATAGGTTGATTTTGGCTTCCCCATACAAATCTTGCGCCGTCAGTACTGGAATTTGTATGGGACGACCAAAAAAAATCTCATTTTTCAACCTATGTTTCTTAGGAAAAGTTGTTCAGTTTCATGTCCTAAGTACGATACTCAAGTATAATCAGTCATTACAAAATCACGTTGTATATTTCATTACGATATAACCTAGGGCTCGTCTGGCTGTTCATAGAGGCGTTTTGGTACCAACACTGATGTACGGCAGTGAAAGCTGGGTATGGCAGAAAAGCATGAAAGTAGAATTAATGCAGTAGAAATGAGAGCGTTGAGGAGTATGATTGGTGTGAAATTGAGTGACAGGATTAGAAATAGTGTGATAAGAGACGTTGTGGCGTAAAAGAAGACGTAGTGACTAAAATTGAGATAGGGATGCTGAGATGGTTTGGTCATGTAGAGAGGATGAATGAAGGAAGATTGACGAAAGAGATCTACAAGGCGAGAGTGAATGAAAACGTTGGAAGGGGAAGGCCTCGGCGAACGTACCAGGACCAAATTCAGGACGTTCTGAATAAAGGCCATGTTAAAAGTACCCTAAACCGACGATCATGTATGAAAGGATTGATGAAAGTTCAGGAAGCAAGGGAAGTATGTCAAGATCGTAGCAGGTGGAGAACTGTGGTCTCTGCCTGACGGGAACAAGGCGTGATGTTATGTATGTATGTATAACCTATGAAATTGGAGAAAGTTTATGCACTTTAGAAAAAAATTAAAAATATTCCCGGAAATTTCTGAAATTTCTAACTTTAGAACGCAGTAATTCAAATTTGTTAAGTAAATCAATACCTAGCGGATCAGTCTGAATTGAATTACAGCGTTCTAAAGTTAGAAGTTGCGGAAATTTCCGGAAAGTTGTATTTTTAATTTTTTTCTAAAGTGAATATCTCCATAACTATCAGTTCTAGAAACAAAATAAAAACGTAAATTATAGGAAATTTAATTCTCTACAACACTGTGCAAAACACATTTGAATTGCAGCAATCTTAAGTTAAAATTTTCACTAATATCCGGGAAATGAGATTTTTTCCTCTTTTTGAAATCGCATATCTCCTTAACTATCAGTTATAGCAACAAAATTAAAAGCTTAAATTATAGGAAATTTAGTTCTCTACAACACGAGGCAACTCAGGGATTATGAACCGATATGATGCTATCCTTCCAATGGTCCAAGACTTAATTAATTGCCAAATATTCAGGAATGGTAATAAAATAATAAAAACTCCTTTGTTGCGAGATAATATTACTTGTAAGCATGTAGGTTACTGGGTGACCGAGCTTCGCACTATAATAGCCGCCTCAAAATCAAAATATCATTGGGCGAGCTATGCTACCCGCCAACAGATGGTGCTGTAGGCTTCTGTCTAAGACGCGGTATTTTAAAAAACTGCAAACATGAGGGAAATTAATTTTCCGAGACATGAGACCTAGCTAGATCGATATTTCACCCCCGAAAACCCGTATGGTCAATTTCATCGAAATCGTTAGAGCCGTTTTCAAAAAACCGATTACAGATATATCTACAAATATTGTTCGTTTATAAGTATAGGATGTTTAATTATTACTACATTTATCTCTATCTCTAAATTATATGCCATATTACAATATTTTATTTCCTTGCACACAAAGACTAGCAACACCTTGCAAATTGAGCGCAGTTTCACTGGAGGTTCAGACAAAAGCGGTAAAACTAAACGAGGGTAGTCGGAGGAGTGTCGGGCAAACCGCTATGACGTCATCTGTTTTAAGCTCAAGTCACACAGAGGCGGTATGATTGCGAAAGCGGTCCGGGGCGGTTTGGCGGGAACAAAATAACGCGCCGCGACCGCTTTTCAATGTGACAGGGTGCATAAGAAATCTTACTTTACAAAAAATACCGGCCCCGGAACGCTTCCGCTACCGCCTCTGTGTGACGCGGGCTTTATACTGCCTTCCAACTGGGAACTTTCAAGCTGAAATTGACAAAATATTATAGCTGAATTTGCTGCAGATATTAAAATTATTGATTGATGATTTTACATAAACTTTATAATACTATACTTCATTATACTTTACTTTATTATACTTCAGGTTATGACAGGGTGTAAGGGGAAGTAGTACCGAAAACTGAAAGGGTAACACGGCAGGCACGGGCGGCAACACGGCAGGCACGGGCGGCAAACGGAACAACTTTCCCAAAGAAACATTTTTGACTTTATTCTACAAACTGTTCGACCAGAGTGAGCAATTTGTATGGAGAGGTCAATATAATTTTTCATTTCCCAAAAATGTTTCTTTGGGAAAGTTGTTCAGTTTCGTTGACTAGACGTCCTTTCAGTTTTCGGTACACCGTCCCTTACACCCTGTATATATTTTTTATGGGTCTAGTTTTTGTATTAGTAAATCTGGAAATATGTTTTGTTTAAATTCTTTGCAAAAAATAACCTACAAATCATTGTATAGGTATCATTTGCGAAGAGGTGATTTAGCAACCCTAAGTTGCTTTACTATTAAGCTTCTTATTGCCTGGGACATAGGTACAGTCAAGAGAACGTCAAGCTTGACACACACCCATGCTTGGACTTTGTACCGCACATATCTTAAGACAGAAATCACAATGCGAGTGTCACACTTAACCTGGTCTTGACTGTACGCTGTAAATAACAGGAAATATTGATTGTGAAAAAAATATTAAAATAGAGGCGCTCGTGGCCGAGTGGTGTGTTGCTCTTTGTTTCCAGATGGGTGACCGTTAGTGGTACAAGAACTAGAGCGTTTCCGTGCTTCGGAAGGCACGTTAAGCCGTTAGTCAGAGGCCATTTGGCGGCTTGAAAACTCTGACAGCCAGGTTGGCCAGTAACTTGACAAAGCCTTATTTAAGATTAGGTCTGGTTTGCCCTCTGGGTTGCGGAGGTCAGATGGTATTCGCTCTGTGTAAAAACTAGTGCCCTCGTCAGATCCCCTGGGTTAAGTAGCCGACTCTGTAAAAACTATTTGCAATAACGCTCGTTAATTAAGGTCATGTATTTTAAGAAAAGAAGGTTCCCTACGGATAGCTTATATAAACTCTGTAAGCTACTGACAGTAAGTAAATTATATATTACTAATACTGTTTTAAGAAAACATAAAAACCTTCCATACGATTCCAGTTTATTAAATAAAAGAAGAAAAGATATAGCCGCAACGATACCAAAAACTAGAACCACATTTGCTAGCAGGCAGTATACGAAGCGATCTGCAAAATTATATAACGTTTTAAATAAAGAACTTGATATCTTCTCTAAAACATTATATGAGTGTAAGACTAATATATATAAATGGCTAGAAGATAAACCCTATGATGAAGTAGAGGAACTGCTAAATAATTATAGTTAATAATTCGGCAGTTATCACAGTTATTTACAGTTAGTTATAGGTATTCCTAACTGAACTAATACCATGTACAATACACATACACACTCACATTCATAAATACATACATGAACATAAACATATAAATACACAGAATTCTATACGCACTTACATAATTTCGGACTAGCACACAACAACATTTATATGCACTCTCCCACGTAAAAACACACACATGCTCACACAATACCTACATGTACACCCCACTCACACACAGACTTACAAACGCACAGAATATACTATATATCTCCAATTAATAAAACTTTTTGATTACATTTATACTTCCTATGGCATTTAGATTTAGTTTTGTTTTATGTTTAGTACCAATAGGTACAACCCGAATTCTTATATAAAAACTTTGTTTGTTATGAAGAGCGGTGCCTCCAAACACAGGCGATAAACCTAACTGGAGGCACCAGCCCCAAACATTATTATGTACTGCTTTTAAAATAAATAATTTATGTATTTGTATTTGTATAATAACGGAAAAAGGCTTAATTGCGAAAAATTATGGTTGATAGAGTTACTCGTATCGTTGTCATGTGACAAGTTTACAGGCTGATGTGTTGTCACGCTAATCGGGAAAATTATTCAATCGGCAACAAAGGCTCGCAGTCTAAGCTCGCAGTGATGGACAAATTAGTGTATAATACCCGATTTATGCGTCATAAAACTATGTACATACATCGGTTTCCTTCTATCATAATAACAGCCCATTATACGTCCACTGCAAGACAGGGAGCTCCCTCCAGAACTCCAGCAAAAAGCGTGGTATTTTAAAGGGGAATTACCCTAGTCACCACGCTTGTAAGCGTTGCGGCTGGCGGCCGCTGTTGTTGGTGACCGCAGTATTAAGTTATAGTCTGACCGCAATCCCTGTACCGCGCCTAAGGTATGTGCGGGGAGGTGGGGGAGTGGGAAGGAAAGAGCAAGAACTTGTTGCCGCCGGGAGCGGTGACGAGCGATTTCTCCCCCCCCCCGTCTCGCCGTGAGCAAACTTAATGCGCGGTACAGCGGTTGCGGTCAGACTATAGTACGATACACAGAAAGATGGCGCTGCCCATCCTCTGTTTCATAGGCCCTTAGTCGCCTCTTACGACACCCATGGGTAGAATAAGTTGACTCTATTCTTTGCCAGCACCGCACGTACGGTTTCCTTCTATTTAGGCTTGAAACTCGACCAATTTCCGTAAAGAGCTTATTGAGAGGGTTGCAACAAATTTTGTTCTAGGTATTTTTGAAATACGCCAAAAAAAAATTCTTCTCATACTAATTGGATCGATCAGTTTATAATTTGGTATGGATGAATTTTTTTTTGCCGAGTTTCCAAAAGTTTTTGTAAGTATCTACCCGCGCACCCGCTCGTGAGATTCTCGTGGTCCTTCTGAGGCTCTTACGTACTGAATATGCGGGCCTATACGCGACCTTCTAATTCTAAATTTCAATGAATGTTGTGTGATACTACACTTGGATGTGATACTCCATATATTTTTCTTAGACGATCATCATGGAAATGCGTTTTATTTCATATTTCATAGCACGATTTTAATTTTCCATCATATTATTATTCTAAAATTCCCATTTCTAACAAATAACGTTGAAAGCTAGCATGTGTCTTTATCGAGTCGATTTGTAGTTCGTATATGTAATGACACCAATTCGTGCAAAGAGCCATTGCGTGCGTATCACTGTAAAAGTGACGTCATAGCTGGGCTTGCCCAGGTTTCAGTTGGACTGGATCCACATATCGTGAAAAGTGCATATAGAAAGCCGGATTTAAAAAAGATTTAATGTATAAAGTAAAAGATTTTTAGCAGGACATCATTAAATTTTTACTGAAAATCTTAAATTTTAAAATTATAAATATTATTCCAAATTACGCAGAACCTCTCGGGTTCGGTACATTTTGACGCAATTCCAATAAATTGAGTGTTCTAAACTAAGTTTGCACTTGGCTGTCAGCCACAAATCACCAAGCCACTTGGCTGTCACAAATGGCCAATTTAAGGTTGTGACATAAATAAATCTATTAAGACCTTGTGAGTTTATTCTGACTTTAGCCCCAATAGTAGTAATATCGCCATCGTTTAAATGCCAAACGATGCATAAAAAATCTGATATGTGCTTTGTAACTCAAAAAAGTTACGACATGTGCTCAAAAATCCACTTGTCAGTTTATATCCTTGCCATAATTTTTCAAATTATCCAGATATCTATTTATGAAAAAGTTAAGGTTCTTACGGTAAGACAGATTTTTATTCTAAACCTTGTTTACAAGCAGCATTCTAAGACTGAGTATGATGAAAAGAACTACAACAAAACACGTACAATCAGAAATGTAGGCCCATCTTTGAATTGCAATACTGCATTCGCAAGACGCCAGCACGCATTCTTGGCTATATCATTATACAATAAAGTAAATCGGCAAATCAATATATTTCCCCTCACCTTGCGTGAGGTGAAACCTAAACTTATGACGTGGTTGCTGTCATTAGATTACAATCAGACAGAATTACTGCTTCTGTGATTCCTCTTGTGGGTTCTATTTTTATTTATCTTATTTAGTATTTATCTCATAGGTCATACAAACACTCATACACACACACACACACACAAACACATACACACACATACACGCCTTTCTCACAATACGCACGCACGCACTTTGATTGTTAATTTTAGCTTACCTATAATAGATTGTTTGTTTTATTATTCATATTACTAAGTCCATCGGTTAAGGAGAAGCAAACTGGTCACCGTAACACAAGTTTTTACTTAGCTCGGGACCAGAGTGTTTAATTTAATTTGTTCAATTTTTGTGAATAATAAACTATTTATTTATTTATGTATTTATATTATATATTATATGTATTTATATTATATTTATTTATTTATTTATTTATGTATTTATATATACAAATATTGCTCGTTTAATAATATAGGATATATGTTTTAATTATGTTATAATCAAGTATATAATATAACATTACTATGTATAGACTTACAATATAATATATAATCAACGTAAACATAGGAATAGATACAGACATATTGCGCATAACATTCGCAAACACATCTAGCTATATAAAATTATATAATAAAATAAACACAAACTTTTGCACCTTCTACTACATCACACAAAGAAATACTCGCTCACACACGCTTTCATGATGCCCACGGCACAGGGTAACCTAGTGTGGGTGTCAAAATACATTACTCAGCATAATTTTATACAGTAAGCATATGGTGCCTATAATAAATATGTTTGTAATAACCTTGTTTGTAAACTTTTAATAAATATATTTGATTTGATTTGATTTGATATAACAGAAATGGAACTTCAAATCAAGAGGGAATTTTCACAAATCAGTTTTTGTGTTAGATGCGCCTTTAAAAAACTGAAGCAAAAAGTGCAAAAAAACTGTTTTATTTATATGCACATATCAGGATTAGAAAGCGCAATGACGTTGCTCAAATAGCTTAACTAACACCTAAAACCAGAGACCCGCTCAAGGTATACCACTTACTTGCCTCCGACCGTACAATCAACGACAGGTCAAGCTTGACACTCGCAGTGTGACTCCAGTCCGTACGTCTATTGAAATAAGAACGGATCAAAGTCCAATGTGTCAAGCTTGATGTGCTCTAAATTAGGACCATCGTAATAGGTCCGCTGTGACAGCTGTTAAACGTATTAAAAATTATGACCTACAAAGAAAAATGAACCCAGTGTGTTGGTGATAAGGAAACGTGAAAACAGACTTAAGTCTTGTTTATGTTCATTGTAACAATTGTTACAATGAACATAAACAAAACGCACTGACCTCGAATATTGTAACATGACGTCACGGGCTCGCACTCGGCTTGAAGTGGCTGGGAGCGCCGCGCCGCGCGCCGTTCAAACTGTGCGTGGAATTTAAATTATTAGCCTGTATGGTTTTCAATCACTTTGTGTACAGCCCACAGTAATAGTAGATTAGTAGCCAAGGGCTGTAAGGCATCAATTGCAGCCCGAGATATTTAGGCGCACGAGCGCAACGAGGGCGCCTACAGTTCGAGGATGCAATTGATGCTAACACCCGAGCCAACTACTCTGCTTTAAATCTCGATTGTGAGGTAAGTAGGTCCTTATTACCACCAAATTGTAGGAGACCAATTAGCGCTCTAGGGTAATAATGTAGCTAGAAAAGCCCTAGGGCGGTAAGTAATAAAAAAAAAACACTTCACTCTTTCAAAACTCAATTACTTACCGCCCTAGGTCTTTTCTAGCTACATTATTACCCTAGAGCGCTAATTGGTCACGTACAAGCCCCATTTGGGGGTAATAAGGACCTACTTACCGAATATGAGAGATGTAAAAATATACATGGTGTCACTGAAGGGAACATTTGAAGGGACCTTTCATACCAAATGCGCTATCAGCTGATTCAGTTTCTATGAGAAGTCAAAAATGTATTTTCGTATTTCGACCTATGTTCCTTAGAGAAAGTTGTTAAGTTTCATGGGCAGATTCTCATCCTTGAAGAGCAATTCGGAAAAAAATCTGTTCGGTAAAAAGTTTATCGGTAAAACGCATTTTCGGTAAAAAACTTTTCGGCAAAAAAAAATCGGCAAAAAGTCATTCGATGAAAGTGTTTTCGGTAAAACGCATAGGGCCCCAGGGTTGGTATAACCTTGTATATTTGTAACAACAATACGTAAGGCTTCAAGCACGTTGACACAAAACCAGTATAAGCTGAATAGACCAGTATAGCGCTACTACGCTACAAACTCCCGAAACCAGAGACCCGCTCAAGGTCAAAGTATTTACACCGACATGTGGCCGTGTGTACAACTGTACACTCAAGATCGCATTAAGCTTGTTATATTAGACTTTGTACAATTCGTGTTTCAATCGCCGCAATAGCTAAAGTCGCTTCTTTCGATGAGTATATTTTTATATTCCTAAAATACTTTTATAAAAAATCTTTCTTAGAAAAAGATAATCTAAAACTACGAGTATAGCTAACTAGCTGGTGCCCGCGTCTTTGTTTGGGCAGAATTAGACAATTCACACAATATCTTTATAAATTGTAGTCTATGTGTTATTCTAATGTATAAGCTATATTATTGTAAAGTTTCATTAAAATCCATTCAGTAGTTTTTACGTGAAAGAGTAACAAACATCCATTCATCCACACTTACAAAGTTTCGCGTTTATAATATCAGTAGGATAAAACTAATTGACTGAAATATCAAACCACCAATTTTAGCAGATATTGTTTTTCTAGTAGACAACGACCAAGGCCTCTTGATAATAAAATAATTAAATTTAGCTAATTGCCATTGTAGATGGAACAATAGATTGTGCATGCACCCATACTAGCCAGTTCAAGGTCAATGTCAAACATTTCGTATGTTAATGTCTACAGTAATTATCTCATTCAAATAGATTTGATCCGCGTGGTTCAGATTCACCTTGTAAAGTTTTATATTCTTTATTACTCGTCAACTTTTCTGCATATTCAATTTAAAGTCAGTTGTTAAAAGTTATTGATCCTTAATCATGCAATAGGGAATATGCACAATTTTTTTTAGTCGCATTTATTAACAAAATATGAAAAACCGTAGTAGAGATGACAATAAGTGAAATTAAAATTTAAATCGGCTAAGAAATACGGAATAATATAAGCATTTAAAACTATTAATTACGCGCCGATTAGACTGAGAGATCCGACATGGCATGTGACGTCACATGCCACTACAGCCATACAAACTTCGTATTAAATATCGTTTTGATAGAAAGAGACAGAAACAAATCTTCGATGGCTTATTTCTTTTTTAATTTGATAGTTATTCGAAAAATAGTTTTACTAAACTGTTTATTAAATGAATGAGGAGATTTTTTAAAATAAAAAAATATCATGCATATTCCCTATTAAAGAAATTAAATTTAAAATAAAGATTAGGTTTCTACCAGTCAAAGTCAATTTCTTTATTTGTTTTGAATATAGGTACAAAATGATACTAAATAATGCTTAAAGTTCCTCTTAGGCATACAAATTTCCAAAAAATATATAAGGTCCTATAATGAAATAGTGAACATTATTAAGGGAGGTAAAAAATTTTGTTTCGTATTTCGACCTATGTTCCTTGGGAAAAGTTGTTCAGTTACTGATACTGATCCCGCCCCTGAGCTATGCCACGCAATCAAATTAATACCCTATAACTTTAATTGCAGAAGCAGTTCCGATCAAGTTTGAATTTTCAATCTTTACTAATAAGATCAAAAATAAGATATATTTATGAAAGTTTATCAGAATTTTCTTTCGAATACGTTAATGTTGTCAAAATTTTAGGTTTGATGTATCATCATATCAGCCGAAAGACTTCCACTGCTGATTTCATGTATGCTGACTTCTTTTGTGAAATTTGAGACCAAAGCACGGAACCTAAGATAATAGCCGGTTGTAAATAAAGGTTTTATTTGAGAATCTGTTGCGGTTTCATTAATAACGAGATAATCCGATGTATTTTACACATATCAGCCTATTTGCTTTGTTAATCGTGTGTTAGTATCTTATCTCATACGCCGTATTTCATTATCGGTGTGCATAATCGATGCCCTTATCTTGTTAACTTACAGGAGACGCATTTTTGAAGCATTCGAAGTGAATGTTTAGTTCGCATACGAAAACGAATCGTGAACTAATTTAATTTCTAATGGTCTCGATTTAGTTTTTCGTTTTAGACAGAAAAAATTAAAACTGGAAAGAAATTACTCTTTGATTTAAAAAATCGGTAATGAATTGAGAGCGAATGGAACGCAAATTAAAAAGTTGATATATCAGTATTACGCAGGGACTAGACTTCCGTCATGTGTGAAGGAAACATACTGTCGTTCTCATCACAGATAATACATACTTTCGAGTGGTAGAAATTCAAAACGAGTGGGTCAAACCACTCGTTGCAGAATTCACAGATATGAATATTCAAACGTAGCGATTTTTACGGATTTGTATACGAATCTTGCCAATTCGAATGCGAATTGAAGTTTCAACGCTTCAAAAATGCGTCTCCAGTACGCGCGCCTACATCGTTATCTAATTGTGAGCTAAGTGGATTGTGATTTGAAAAAAAAACTGGCCGCGTAAAAACTAGGTGCTGTAGGTTTTCCGTCAAATATTTTGATACAATGATGTCATGCGTTGGGGTCAAGGAAAGGGCAATATTCATTCCGAACATTACAGAATTGAATTCCTATAAAACTTATGTCATAGAATTAAGTAATACAGTAAACCAATCGGCTCAAATCTTCGTCAATCAAGTAGTCCCCTTCTAAAGGAACGCACATGAACGAGGATCAAACTTTCCTTACTAAGTAAAAAAAAATAACTTTAATGTGGGATCGTAATATAGGATTCAAATTTGCGATATTTTTGTAATTTTTAGGCAGTTACATCTTAATATTTTTTAAGATTCAGATTTCAAAAGTTTACAAGAACCCGTGCTATCTTACATAGTGCGGTCACTAACAAGCGTGCTGAATGTGTTCATCCCCTCCAAACTCTGGGGAAGACATGGCCACAAGTATAAGTTCCTAGTCTCCTTTCGGGGGGCAAAGCCCAGATGCGAAATATACTAGTAGGTACCAACTTTTGCGGTGATACATCACGCCTTGTTCCCGTCGGGGTAGGCAGAGACCATATTCTGTGGAAAGTCTAGTCTTGCAGTGCAGTAGACTTTTAATGGGATGTTATGATGATGATGATGGTCACTGCTCTACGATAGAGGCCATTTCGCAGCTGGAAAATATATAAAGGGCATGTAGTAAGCAATAGTTCACATGACATGAGCCAGAGAAGTTTTCACTGTATTTTATACGAAAGAATCGACACAACCCAAACTAAAAATCTAAAAGAAATACAAAAAATCTGACTTGGAAGAAATTGAAATGAGTAGGAATACAAATATAAAAAAATTCAACCAATTAAACTACGTCTTTATGATGAATAATGATGATGAATGTGGCTTTGGAAAGGAAAGGAATGAAAGTAAATGTAAGCAAGACGAAAGTAATGGTACTTGAAAGAGAAGAATGTATGACAGAGTGTACTATATTATTAGGTGGTGAACAAGTCGAACAAGTGAAGGAGTTTGTGTATCTGGGTTCAAAGTTTACGAGAGATGGAAAGTGTGAAAGTGATATTGAAAGAAGAGTGAATGCTGGAAACATGGTGAATGGTGCTCTGCACGCCTTTATGAGGAGTCAGAAGGTGCCTCACAAGGCTCGTTTGGCTGTTCATAGGGGTGTTTTGGTACCAACACTGATGTATGGCAGTGAAAGCTGGGTATTTTATTTTTATTTTATTTTATTTATTTAGCTAAGATCTACAGCATTAATACATACAATATAAACCAATACAGTAATCTATACATTAGCCAATTACAGATCTTTACTACGTAATTAAAACACTTAAATTGATGGTAAGTTATTTGAAGGTCGGTAGCAAGAATAAAAAAAAAAAGTATACATATGAAAACATTAAAAAGTATTGAACTTAAAAATAACAATTGTCGCTCACAAATCATGATAGCAATCAGATTTGGGGTGTGAGTGTATTTGTGTTGTGTGTGTGTTTGTGTTGAGTGGAGTTGATGTCATTATACCATGCTTATTATCCAATACATATTATAGTAGGTATAATTATATATATATGACTGTATCTTAAAGTGGGTCTACATGCCTTCAAGTAAAATGAACAATTAATTTATTTAAATTTTGCAAAGTAGGTAGCTGAAATGTGTTTAAGAAATTGAGTTTTAGTTAAAGAGAAAGGGTCTGTGTCTGAGAACCGTTTGTTGTAAGTTCGAGGTAGACGCGTTTTGACAGAGTTCGCTGCATAATTTGTTCGGGTTTGGGGTGTATAAAAAAGCTGTGTATGCCTCGTGCGTTTTTCAGGCACGCGTAACTGTAAAACGTCGTTGACAAGCTGTGAGCAGTCGAGAGTACCCGAGCATATGTCATGGAACAGTGCCATGTCATGTACCAACCTTCGATTACTCAGTGACATCAATCCATGTTTTTGACAAGACTGTTCATATGAGTCGCTAGTAAACCGACTGCGGTAGTTTAGGTGCTTTGTGAATTTTCTCTGGACCCGTTCAATGGCATTATCGTATACGATATACTGTGGATTCCATATGCTGCAACAGTATTCCAGTATGCTGCGTACGTAAGCGTAAAATAGAACTTTTACGCATGATACATCTGTAAATGGCTTTGTGATTCTATAAATGAAACCTAGATTTTTAAAAGCCTTGTTTACAATTTGATCTACATGTGATGCAAAGGTTAATTTTGTATCCAAGAGTACACCCAAGTCCTTTACAAAACAGTCTGGCAGAAGAAACATGAAAGTAGAATTAATGCAGTGGAAATGAGAGCACTAAGGAGTATGATTGGTGTTAAATTGAGTGACAGGATTAGAAATAGTGTGATAAGAGAACGGTGTGGCGTAAAAGAAGACGTAGTGACCAAAATCGAGAAAGGGATGCTGAGACGGTTTGGTCATGTAGAGAGTATGAATGAACGAAGATTGACGAAAAAGATCTACCAGGCGAGAGTGAATGGAAACGTTGGAAGGGGAAGGCCTAGGCGAACGTACCAGGACCAAATTCAGGACGCTCTGAATAAAGGCCAGGTTAAAAGTACCCTAAACCGACGAGCATGTATGAAAGGATTGATGAAAGTACAGGAAGCAAGGGAAGTATGTCTAGATCGTAGTAGGTGGAGGACTGTGGTCTCTGCCTACCCCAACGGGAAAAAGGCGTGATGTTATGTATGTATGTATTTATAAGTGTCCTTGAAAATTCATACTACACACACAGATAACATAGTTATTGATATAGCGTTATTCTGTGTTTTTGGATACTGGTCTACCTACTATAAGGGATTGACAAATGCACTAGTTTTTACAGAGATCGACTGATCTGACATCTGTCTTCGTATCCCAGAAAGGAATTAGGCTTTGCCAGGTTAATCCGTAAGAGTTTTCAAGCTGCAAAATGGCCTGACAAAGCTTTACAGAAGCTAAGATTAACGGCTTAACGTGCCTTCCAAATCACTGGACGGTCCCATCCCGTCGTAACTACCACATGGCCACGAGCGCTTCACACCCTACACAGTTAACTATAACTAAGTGCTAACTATTATCGATTACGCGCACCTACAATGTTATCTCATGTTAACTAAGTGGATTAGTACTTCTCAATAAATTGGATACGTTATCGGTAGCAGTTATATATACGGAGTATTTCAACAGTTTTGTCTTTTTAGAAATTTGTTTTGTTATAAAGCGAAATATAAATCTGAAAACACAGTCATGAGCACGTCAACCATGACACATTGGGCCTTGTAGTCATAGTCTGCGATCATTGTTTGTGAAAGGAAAAATCTGAATTAATTTATGTCGATTAATACTAAATATTACAGCAAAAATAAAGAGATCTTTCTAAAATGCATAGTTTTTTAGAAATCTGAAAAAAACCTTTATTATACACAAATTTAGTTTTGCAGTCCTAAAATGGACGTTATTACTTCCAAAATTACTGAGTCCGACTCGCACTTGTCCGGTTTATTTTATATCAGTAGCTATCGTCTCGGTGACGGATGGTGCGATGGACAAGCGGCGAAAGGATCCAAAAACAAAGGAATTATTTTGACTTCTTAAGACAAGTTGATGAAGTTGTTAAATAACGTTATCCCAACGTTTACTAAACCTTTTCAAATTATTGACTATATCAGTCAGATTTAAACCTCATTCCTCGTAAAAACCGACCTATATTTTACCATACGATTGGTCATCTCCTGAAATTCCCTTTAAATTTATTTTTAGGGTCCCATCCCAAAGGGTGAAGAACGGGACCCTATTAATATGCCTCCGATATCTGTTTGTCTGTCAGCGGAATATATCTCATGAACCGTAATATGTAGGCAGTTAAAATTTTCACATATTATT
The DNA here is from genome assembly GCA_947532105.1 of Athrips mouffetella. NCBI lineage: Eukaryota > Metazoa > Arthropoda > Insecta > Lepidoptera > Gelechiidae > Athrips > Athrips mouffetella. Next base: position 30,119,182 of record OX383963.1, read on the forward strand.
TAGGTATTTTTGTATCACTATAACAACAAATAATAAAAAAATAAGGGGCTTCCCTACTAAAAATATATTTTTAGCTCGATTTAAGCTTAATAAGCTCTATCGTAAAACCGGAAACACACGCTTGAAAATTGGTATGTTTATAGTGCATAAGATAAAAAATAACAACCAATAATAAAAATTGGCCAAGTCGTGTACACTTCTTCGTGACTGCGCGTCCATAACTGAGACGGTATTTTTACCTTGGTGACCCGGAACCCTCGGTGCGCAAGTCCAACTCGCACTTGGCCGTTTTTAGGATTCCGTACCTCAAAATAAAAAAAACGGAACCCTTATAGGATCACTTTGTTGTCCGTCTGTCTGTCTGTCTGTCAAGACCCTTTTTCTCACGAACAAGAAGAGGTATCAGGTTGAAATTGATAACGAATATTAAGGTCTATGAACCACACAAGATCTGAAAATTTCAATTTTTTACAACGACGCAATCAAAAGATATGACTTTTTATGTCCTCATCTCCATACATTTATGCAAAAAAGCAAAATCTACAGGGTACTTCCCATTGACCCAAAATTATGAAATTTAACTAGAAGCTAGGTCTCACAGTACAAATAAAGGGAAAAGTCTGAAATCATTAAATATTTCAATTTTTGTCACTATTAATAGTAACCAATTAAGGTGAGCTCCCATTTCAAGAACTTTTCTATAAAAGAGGGGTCAAGTTGGATGGTCGCGGAGTTTTTAAAATCAAAGAGCAAAAGCTTTTAGTATATCATATGGTAGATAGGTACGGAACCCTTAGAGCGCGAGTCCGACTCGCACTTGGCCGGTATTTTTTAAGCTCGTTGGTGATGAAATGCTAGTGAAATCCAAATTTCACAGCCTAGCCCACCACCGCAATGTTGCATGTCTGTCGGTCTTCTACAGATTGTTCGCCATGAGCTTATTCCTACATCCCCCCTTCTACCATCGGGAACCCAGACACACCGTAGGACATATTTGGTTGTAATCTACACATTATATGCACAAAGCTCTTTGAAACATCTTCTATAATGCGCACGGCGAATGGAATTCTTTGCTTGCGTCTGTGTTCCCGAACTCTTATAACCCGAATCTATTTAAGTTGCGAGTGAAAAGACCTCTTCTGGGCAAGCTCGTTCCACCGCCGACCTCAGCTCTGTCCTCAGGGTGTGCTCAGGGCTAGATCGAGGTCAAGAGTAAGCCCATAGACAGTAAAAAAACACACACACTCTTCACACTCGAACAACTTTAGTTACCAATTCGCGTAGTATAATTACTGGAGCAAAACAGCAATTACAAATTCAGAGTGACTTCGAACGGCGTGGCGTCAACCTAATGATAATGTAAACAATGAGCACGGAAGCTGAAATTGGGCGGCCATCCGCGGAATACGATATACTGATACTGTCTATAGTCCGACCGCGTTAGGAATGCAGTAAGTTGTTAATGCATATGCAGGGTAAATTTGTATTCACAGTGGAGTTAATATGCAACAAAAGTATTTTTTTTTTCATTTTTTTTTTTAGTTTTTTGGGTAACACACAATGGAATCAACCGTTTTTTCGAAAGTTTGCCTTCAGTTAGTCATTGTACATTTGACTTTATAATTTTATGCTACCTGGTAGACGGGGCTGGGCTGCCAGCAGCGATGGAAGAACAAAAGTCTACAATGAAATAAAATGCTGTTTCCATGCAAGAAGGTCAAATTAACCATTTGAGGTTTTTTCTTTACAAATTTTATGTCACAAAGTGGTCAAAAGTTTTGAAACTTCGGTAAGAAATTATGACGTCATAGCTAGCGACGCGAATTTCATACGAAATCTTTCGAAAAAGTAAGCTATAATATGTTGACTAGGTTGAAAACGAATAAATTGTCATAAATATGTCTTTAACCATTAAACAACGTTATATTAAAAATATTGATTTTACATGAAAATTGTAGTTTCTTTAGGTAAAGTAATAGTTAGGTTATCTTGCGACTAGAGCTGAGTGAGCGAAACGAGCATACCGCTGCAGCGAATTAGCCAGAAACGAATTACGCGTTGTTTTGTGAAATTCCGCCGCCGCCGTTATGTAAAACGGCGATTTTTTTTTTTCGGATTTACGTATAAAGTCCGGCTGTTTGTAATACAGCGTGTTATACAATATGGCTGCGACATAACATTAGCGATGCGTTACGAACTCAAATTTTTGCTGAAATAGTAATATTTTGCGGTAACTATTTTGTTGTGCAGTCAGTATTTTTGAAGGATTGGAATTGTCTTTGATTTGCTGATTCAGATTTTTTTGGTTTGCAGTTAAATACTGTCCTTAAGAGCGCGTATAAAGCCAGGAAAAAATCCGATTTCACCCGCGCGTCTTGCATCCCCCGCGCCGCGCAGCGGGCAGGAAATGATCGCACGGCGCTCGACACTTATTATCATAGTTCGCTCGATTTCATACGACGCGCATAGTATATACGCCAAAAATAAGAGGAATCTGCTACGAGTACACTGTAGGATATTTCAAACGGATCACTACGGGTCGGGTTCATATTTAGCATTTTGTAAACATCATACACGCAATCTAAATTTAGTAAAAATAATGCAATTTTGATTATTTGAACAACAACATCTAACGTAATGAGCTATGCCAAAAGGAGAATAGGCATTTTGGCCTATCGGCGACCATTGATCTTTCTGGTACTGTTCTTTCTCTTGACAGCTCGTAACAATATTATTATAATTTATTTTACCGGGAAAATGTTATCTATGTTTGGTCACACACATAAGTTTGTTCCACTGTTTGTTTAAGTATAGACATGACAGCCCATGAAACGTCACTGTAGGACATGAGAGCTCCCTCCAAAATTCCAGTAAAAACGCGTAGTACCTTGGAGGGGAATTACCATAGTCACCACGCTTGTAAGCGTTGCGGCTGGCAACCGCTGTTTTTGGTGACCGCAGTCTGTAAGGTGGTACGATGCACAGAAAGATGCTGCTGCCCATCCTCCGGTTTATAAGCCCTTAGTCTCCTCTTACGACACCCACGGGCGGAGATGGGTTGGTATTATTCTTTGCCGATACCACACGGGACGAGACACACACAAAAAAAATAGGGCAGTTTTTAAAATTTCTCTCCAAAGAAGCAAAGTTTTCGACGTATTTGCCACCACGTCTGCGTTTAATTTTTATCTCTACTACGTAGTGATAGTGTAAACAAAACAATAGACATACAGAAGCCATACATAAATTAGGCGGCCACCAGCGACACGACCAATTACTCGTCATATAAACACTGTCATAATAACATAATAAACTATTAAACTGCGCCTACGTCACACTCGTTATGATCTTTACAAATGCTTGTTAGACGCACTTTAGTGTGGGAAGTTGTATTGCTAATAAAAATTAATTGACTGATTAAAACGTACGAAATTTTTATAATAATGTTTGTTTTAACATACTTAATGATCATTTTAAAATGATGATTATTAAATCTGGAAACGTCCGGTATCTAGTATATTAGTTACTTTTCTTTCCGAGTATTTTTAGTTACTTTTCTTTCCGATTTTTTGCAGTGCTTTGGAAGGCATGTTATAATTATTTCTACAATAAATTAAGCCGCTCATTGGAGGAGTTTATTGGAAAAGGTACAAAAATGCTTACCTAGCGGTATTCTTAGCACTAATGTATCCTGGTTTTTAGCACCTTTTGTATGGAAGGTCGAATTTTTTTTTTCGTATTTGAATAGTTGTTCAGTTTCATGGGTAGAACTCTTAAAATATGTGATATTAAAAAATACTGTAGAAATAATGTACGTTTTATTTTCGAAAACGTACGGGTTCTATTCCCGAACTGAGTACTAATTAAAAAAAAATCTATAAATGCAGTTTTTATGTCATTGAAAACGATCAACACATCTTTGTGCAGTCAAGAGCACATCAAGTTTGACACATTGAACTTTGTACCGTTTTTATTTCAATAGACGTACGGGCTATAGTCGCACTGCAAGTGTCAAGCTTGACCTGTCGTTGACTGTACGTCTTTTAGTTTCAGACATTCCTATACTAACTTTTAGTTTCAGACATTCCTATACAGCTTTCCGTTCGGACCGTGAACCTGTTAACTGCTCGTTGAAATTGCTCTGCGCTTTATATTGTGTTTTCTTAGCTAAATCTACGTTCTAACACCTACAATATAGTTCATTGTATCATGTATTGATATTGTTAGATGGTGCTTTAATAGTTTTGGATTTTTCATCTGGATTTACCAAAAACTGTGAGTAAATAATACGACACAAGCCAGTCACTAGACCAACACGTAGCCATTCTTCGACTAGATCGCACGGGATTCCTGCCGTAGCGCGCACTGCGTTCGGGTCATTATCGCTTGCGGTGTCAAAAAACTGCTTATCTGCGCTGCTACTTTGTAACGCAGAGCGCATACGGAATCGACGCTAATTGTATTTTGACGCGCATTTCTCTCACCGGCCTGAATTAATTGATTGATTGCTATAATTATTTAAACAAAATGAAGTGCTCCTGCTGTCTTAAGTCGATTGATTCATCTGATGAGTTGGTGACTTGTCGTCACTGTAAAAGCCCTTACCGGGAATCCTGCATCTTAGCGCTATTTATTGATCCGATTGATTCTGACAATCTGTCGTCATGGATTTGTCCGGCATGTCAACCAAAGAACACTGATAGCACTCCTGTTCGTACCGCCTTAAAACGTCAAGACAGCGAGAGAGTAACTATAAGGCATAAAAATTCACCCACACCTACATCAGACATTTCTGAACCTGGATTTTCTGCTGCTACCGTTAATAAGGACGAAGCTCCCCTGACTGCCTCTGATGTTAAGCAAATTATTAAAGCTGAGATTCGAGAGTTGATGCAACATCTGAACCAAACTTTGGCCAACTACCTTAATAAGGAGCTTAAGACGTTTAAAGAAGATATTGAACAAATTAAAGATTCGATGAGCTTCATGAGTGCGCAATATGAGGACTTCAAATCTGCGGTTACTACTAACAGTACTGCGCTTATTGAGCTCCGCAAGGAAAACGATCACTTGAAGACCACCGTTTCTGCCTTGACTTTTAGAATGAATCAGATGGAGCAACAGGTCCGTTCCTCTAATATTGAAATTCAGTGTCTACCTGAACATAGAGGCGAAAATCTAGTCAACACGGTTGTAAACTTAGCCAAGGTTATATCCTGCGACATCACAGAGGGCAACATCCATCATGTAACACGCATTGCAAAACAAAATACTTCAAGTGCTCGTCCAAAATCAATCATTGTCCAACTTAATAGTCCCCGAGTACGTGATGAGTTTTTGGCAGCATCTATCAAGTTTAATAAGAACAAAAATCCTGAAGATAAACTTAACAGCAGCTTACTTGGTATTAGTGGAAAGAAGGAAAACATCTATGTCGTTGAACACCTATCTGTGAATAACAAAGCACTGCATGCAGCTGCCCGTGCTAGAGGCAAGGAGCTGGGATACAAGTATGTCTGGGTACGCAATGGAAGGGTGTTCATGAGGAAAGATGATGGTTCTGACTACGTTTATATCAAGGATTCTGATACACTTAATAAACTCATGTAAATTGTTTTTTGTCTGTAAACTACAGTACTGTTTTTGTACAAATCTCCATCAAATTCGATAGTCTAAAAGTCTATTACCAAAATGTTAGAGGCATAAGAACTAAACTAAAGAATATTTATTGTAAACTTAGCTGTAGTGATTATGATGTCATAATTTTTACAGAGACTTGGCTGGTAAATGGCATTTTTGACTCAGAGATTACTAATGGTAATTATATTATATACAGAAGGGACCGAGCACTAAACGTTTTTAATAAAAAAACAGGTGGCGGGGGGGTTATGATCGCTGTATCAAAAAGACTTCAGTCATGTCGATTGGCACACTTTGAGAGCGAATGTGAAGACCTATGGATTGAGTTATCTTTGTCAAATAGTTATAAAAAAATTTACTTATGTGGAGTTTATTTGCCTTCCCCGATACAAATTAGTGTACTCGAACATTTCGTCAATAATACAAACAGGATTTTGGCAGGTAACGGTGATGATTGTTTTATTGTTGGCGACTTTAACGTTAATTCAATAAATTGGATAAATGCTGATAATTCTATAATCACGGAGCCACATCAATCAAATTGTAGTGTTGAACATTTGCTTTGGGACCTTTTACTGTTGAACAACTTAAGACAGCTAAATTTTATTCGAAATTTAAATGACAGAATTTTAGATCTCGTTTTGACGAATATGGCCGATGTAAGACTTCTTAAGCCTTCTGCAAGCATTTCTACTGTCGATGCTCATCATCCACCTTTAGAATTTATAGCTAGTTTTCTGAAAATTAGGGGTTCTACCAACTCATTGAAAACATCCCGAACAATGAAGTTGAACTATTTTAGAGCGGACTATGACGCTGTCTGTCAGTCACTTCGTGAAGTAGACTGGAAATATGAATTCGAAGGTTGTGGTGGTGATGTTGACTCTATGGTCAATATATTTTATAATATTCTACGTAAATTGATAAGGAAACATGTGCCGCTTACTAAGATTAATAGTTTTAAGTACCCGCACTGGTTTAGCAAACAGTTGATATCGAGATTAAATGAAAAGAACCGCTTAAGATTACGCTACAAAATATACAAAAATCCAAGGGATGGGCTGGCTTTGGACTTACTTAAAAAGCGTTGCGATAGCCTTTCTTTACAATGCTATAACACATATTTAGCAAACATTGAAACAAGATTTGCCTCACACCCCAAACATTTCTGGAGTTACTTAAAAGCGAAAAGAGGCAGCAACAGTAATTATCCTGGGTCTATGTCTTATGGGGATATGTGTTCTGATGACGCTTATACCATAAGTAATTACTTTGCATCAAATTTTTCTCGTGTTTATTCCACCCCAGTATTCAGTTCTGTCAATAATGTCACTGGTACAACTGATGAAATAATTAGCAGCAATAATTCTGTACTTTGTGATATTGCATTTACTGAATTTCAAATTTCCAAGGCATTAAAACGTCTTGATATTAATAAGGGCGCGGGACTAGATGATGTTTCACCTATATTTCTGTCCAAAACAGCTGATCATCTGGTGATCCCTCTTACAATGATTTTCAATAAGTCAATTAAACAGGGCATTTTTCCGACGTTCTGGAAGAGCACAAAAATTGTGCCAGTATTTAAATCGGGTGATAAGTCGCAGGTAAGTAATTACAGGCCAATTGCTATACTGTCGATTATTGGCAAAATTTTTGAATCGCTGGTTTGCCCTATACTAACGAGACACCTTACGCAATCCCTTATTGACAATCAACATGGCTTTCTAAGTGGACGTTCCACAGCGACTAATCTGGTGGCCTATGTTGATGACCTCGTGGACGCCGTTGATGCAGGCACCCAGGTAGACGCAGTCTACACCGACTTCAGCAAGGCGTTCGATACCGTAAACCACTCTATTTTGCTACGCAAATTGGAGTCTTATGGGGTCTCCGATCCCTTGCTGAGTTGGTTCAAGTCCTATCTCTCTGATCGGGATTTAAGGGTCGTAATTAATGGTTCCACTTCTGACCCCTACATTGCCACATCCGGTATTCCCCAGGGTTCCCATCTCGGACCTTGTTTTTTCACGCTTTTTATTAACGACATAAGTCAATGTTTTGATAATTCGAATCATTACTTGTTTGCCGATGACCTCAAAGTATTTAAAAGCATTAAAAATATGAACGACTCTAGGTTACTTCAAGATGACCTAGACAGGCTTAGAGATTGGTGTCAGAAAAATAGGCTACAATTAAATGTTGGCAAATGCAAGCACATTAAATTTACTCGTAATAAAAACATAGTATGTACGAACTACAGTTTAAATGGGGAAACGCTAGAGGAAGTAAGTCACATCCGTGATCTAGGCGTTCAACTTGACTCCAAGCTTAATTTTATCAGGCATATAGATACAGTCATTGTCAAGTCTACTAAAATGCTTGGTTTTATTCTAAGAGAGTGTAAGAATTTTAAAAACCCAGTCACAAAAAAAATCATGTTTTACTCCTTAGTAAGAAGTCAACTAGAGTATTGTAGTGTGGCTTGGGCACCATCTTATAAAGTTCATATAAATCGGCTTGAGAAATTACAAAGAGTATTCCTTCGGCATATGACTTACCATTGCAAACTGGCTAAAAAACTTAAGTCGTACGAAGAACGTTTGATACACTTTAAAATGTCTTCATTAGAGAAACGTCGTCAAATGCTGGATTTGGTCTTTCTCAAAAGACTAGTTACTAGTTCCATAAATTGTCCCAGTCTTCTTCGTAAAATAAAATTCAATGTGCCTCGAACCTTACCACGTTCATCAAACATTAAACTTTTTCAACAACCTATAAGTCGTACCAACTTAAAAAAGCATTCATCACTTTATAGATTTTTTTCCCTCTATAACGTATTCCAAGAATCTATAGACTTAAATGTAACACCAATTAGTAGGATAAAAAGTATTGTACTCACTAGTTGAGAGCATAAGACTTACTGTCAGTACTGAAATTTTAAGTAGTTTCTCTTTTGTTTTTTTTTTTTTTTCTCTTATAGATTTTTTGTATCAGCATCTAGCACCATTTTTCAAAGCTAGCTTGTTTTTGTTTTCTCATTTAATGCTTATGAGTATAGTGTAGGTATATTAATGTTTCTAATTAGTATTAAATATAAAGTAATTTAAGGTCCTTAATTAAATTATTCAGAGCATGTTGTGCTCTTCTTTAAGACTGCACTCTGCGCACACTAGCGCCCTCATCAGAATTTAATTAATTTCTTTGAATTGGAGACCAAAATGAAAAATTGAAGAACGGCTAAGTGTTCTTTGTCAGGATAGCGTTATTTTAAACTATTACAATAAGCTTTATGTTATCCTGTTTATTCAAAATCCTTTGAACGGAACGCGGTGGCCACCAATTTCCGTTTTAAGGATTTTGAATAAACAAGATATCATAAAGCTAATTGTAATAGTTTAAAATAACGCTATCCTGACAAAGAAACTTAGCCGTTCTTCAATTTTTCATTTTGGTCTCCAATTCAAAGAAATTAATTAAATTCTGATGAGGGCGCTAGTGTGCGCGGAGTGCACTCTTAAGTGATATGACACTTAGATTTAAGTAATGTTTGTCTTCTTGTATTTATACAGTGTACATATTGTTGAAGAGCCAAATAAATAAAATAAAATAAAAATAAATAAAACTGACCGATCTATATACGAGTATAAATGAAATGGGCCAACCTGTAAAATATTACGCTGCGACCACGAAGGCTGTCAAACTGTGTAAAAAGTGTTTAATTTTAGATGCATACTGGAAATAGTTGTAAAGACTCTGAATATAATAAATTAATGTAATAAATGTTACATTTATTGCTACATCATGAAAATTCGCATTATTTACGATGCGAAGCTGTCTGTCGTCATTCCTGTCGCCAGCTGGCTCGGTTTACTGCTTGCTATGAATATTTTGACAACCTTGCTAAATCATGAAAATTTCTCTAAACATCCTAAATATAAATTATTCCATTAAATTAAAACGCCGTCAAAAGTTATTTTAATGTCACAAGTGAGCAGACAAATACATATTACACCTAAAATTTTTTGAAGGTGGTAGGGATTGTGTCCAAAGTCCGCTTGGGAAAGCACTACCCCCTCGCCTATTTCTACTATTTCTCTAGGGTACTTTAGAGTTTATAATATAGGGTTTTTTTTGAAATGTGTCATCTACGTTTTTAATTACTGATGGGTGGTACGCTGGTCACTGTTGGTTATCACTTTATTAATGGAAGTAGCATTTTCATACTGATGCATCATGATGGTTTATCCTTACGCTGATTTGCAGCGCCATTCAGTTAAACTTACAAAAGATGGTTAAAAACTCTCTATTGGTCCTGTCTTGTAGAGTAAATTTACTAGTCTCCGCTTCGTATAAGTCTAACTACTCATATTGTCATATTGTCCGACTACAAACAAAATAATTATTAACAGACATTTAGCTACCAACCGTCACCATTTTTCAATTGTCGGTTTTTTATTACCTACATACATCTGTATGTTTGTAGTATGTACATTATTATGACTATTTAATTTAATTTACCATTGTTTTGTTTTGTTTACAATGATTAACTCGTCAAAGTAAAGTAGATATATATTTTGTTATTTCTGTGATGTATAGTTAGTAACTTAGTCAAAGATGAAGAATTATTTAGATTGATTGATTTATTTGAAGCGCTGATATTCTTGAATAGTCTACCCACTAAAGCACCAGTGATGCCGATCGGCATCACTAAGAGCGACCGGGGTGGAGCTCGAAATTATGCCTTGTTGCGTAGAAACTACGATATATTTTGGTTTGGCATGTATGGTAACTTACGACCTATTGAAATTACCTTTTGAATGACGTATAAACCATAGACTAAAGTTGGCGGGAATCGGAGGTATGACCAGACAAAGTTCAGAAGCCCGGGGTGAATGTGACAGGGTGCGTAAGAACTCATACGTTACAAAAAATATCGCCCCCGGAACGCTTCCGCCACCGCCTCAGTGTGACTTGGAGTTTGTTTCTGTAAGGTACCCGAATAACTAATAGTTTCCAGAATAGTATAGTTTCCAATAGCTTCGATTCCCAAATGCACTTTCTCGGTAAACTTACTCCAACTGGAGGAGGTTAATTACTTCCTCGTAGCTTCGGTTCTTGGCTTCGGGACTACCGTTGCATTCATTTTAATGAAAATTGTTCCTCTTATTAAGGGTGTTAGAGACGGTGTACCGAAAACTAAAAGGACGTGTTTAGTCAACGAAACTGAACAACTTTCCCAAAGAAACTTGTTTGTAAAAAAAAATGGCTTCACCATACAAACTGTTCGATCAAAGTCAAAAATTGTTTTCATTTCCCTTTGATTTTTTTTCCATTTCCCTTTTTGAATTAAGGAAGATTGACGAAAGAGATCTACAAGGCGAGAGCGAATGGAAACGTTGGAAGGGGAAGGCCTCGGCGAACGTACCAGGACCAAATTCAGGACGTTCTGAATAAAGGCCAGGTTAAAAGTACCCTAAACCGACGAGCATGTATGAAAGAATTGATGAAAGTTCAGGAAGCAAGGGAAGTATGTCAAGATCGTAGCAGGTGGAGAACTGTGGTCTCTGCCTACCCCGACGGGAACAAGGCGTGATGTTATGTTATGTTATTTCTTTGGGAAAGTTCTTTAGTTTCGTTGACTGAGCACGCCCTTTCAGTTTTTGGTACACCATTTCTTACACGCTGTATATTACAACGTAGTTCTTTAGATTCAATCAGTTTTAATCTCCAAAGTACCTAGTCAATACCATTTTAATATCCAATCGATAATAAATCGACGCAAATCAATCGACAAATACTTACGAAAAATTTTGCAAATTTCCATACTTTCCGGAAAAGTGAAAATGTACATAAAATGTATTGCAGTTTATTCGAAATTATGCCCTATTGCGTAAATAACTACGTTTTCTTTTGGACATTTTCAAGTGTTGATGCGGTACTACAGAATGAGAAAATACAATAATGCATGAGATTGGTATAAAGCTTCTAGGTACACACGGCCGCTCGTCGGTAGAAACACTTTGACCTTGAGCGGGTCTCTGGTTAAAAAAAAAAAAATTAAGACTGTTTATTACGAAAAATTAAATATTTTTTTTTTATACATTTCAGGCGTTTGTAGCGTAGCACTGGTTCACCTTGTACTGGTTTAATAAAGAAGACTTTTTTATATTCTCATAAAAATCTTGTCCTTAAAAGAGTGTATGTTGAATTTTGAGCCTCATTTGTTTGGGAAAGTTGTTCAATTTTATGTACTAAGTAAATAAAATTTTGGCCGGTATAGTGCGGTCAATTAGCTGTTTCACGTAGACACGCCTTACAATTTCACCAAGTTTTTTCCAGGTACTAGTTGGGTACATAGCTCTCAATTTTTCTCTTATGGATCCTATCAAAAATTGAGAGCTAAAAAAATTTGCTGAATTTGGTGACATAAGACGTTAAGCGACCGGACTATATGTCAACTACAATTTTCTATCTCAGAGACTTGTTGTGGTCAAGCCACGTCAGAAGGTCGTTTGGCGGTTTAACATCCATGGTAGCAAGTTTAGTTTATAGGCTTGCCACTGACCTAACAATGCATTATTAAGAGATTTTAATATCCAACAATGAATAAACTATTTTGACTTTGATATACTCTCTTTTATTTCGTTTGTTCCAACTCTTTTTCTTAAATAGCTCCTAACTGTCCCACTGCTGAGCAAAGTCATCCCTCGGTTCTGTCCACAACGTCCAGCGCTTGCCAATCTCTTTTTGCAGCCAGGACACTAAAACCAGAGAATATTTGGCGGAAAGAGTTTGTTTTTTCTGACAACTTTAGCCGATTGTCGCTTATCGTTTTATATCGCCAAATTCACCAAATTTTACCAAAGTGCACCAAATTTTTTCCAGGTAAATTTTTGATAGGAGCCAATTCTTGAATTTTCTATGGAATTTTTTTCAAATTCAAGAATTGGCTCCTATCAAAAATTGAGAGCTATGTTTTTTTCCATATATAATAATGTATTTATAATGTATTTATTTTCTTCCACAATAAAGTACATAATAACAAAATATGTACCTAACTAGTATTTGGAAAACATTTGGTGAAATTATAAGGCGTGTCTACGTGAAACAGCTAATCGACCGCACTATAAACGAATATGGATAATACATGATAGATAACTAACTAGTCTACCACAAAACTAACATTTCTGTACTATTCTAACGTTTAGTTTTACTCAAAACCTCCAGGAAGCTAGTAAATCAGAATTCATAAACTTTATATTGCTAGAGTTAAATTGGACCACGCCATAAACTATTAACGTTTATTTGTAACGAGCTTTTACTAGCCCTCGACCCAAAGTACCCAGTGCTTGCATGAAAACGGTTTACATAAACGAGTTTAAACGGGTTATGCGTACTCCGTTTAAAATGGTAGTAAAAGTTAAGGCTCCTCCAGGTACGTTAATCCAGTGGTCCCGACTACCTACTAGTGGTTAAATTTGCAGTTCTTTGGCGCCTAGCTCCATTGTTTGTGAGGTCGGTCATCGACATTACGACCCATAATAAAATTATGATGATGATGACCAAGAATTTTTGTGTAACATTTTAAAAAACAGGTCGAGGGGTTTTAGCTTTGACTAACATAAATGTCATCCAATTCGTTTAGGCGGTCAGTGACTATTTAATATGGCTTCAGTAAGATAAGCAGTAAGTGTTAGCTAAACCAGTATAAACTGAACTATACGCTATAAATAAACCCTAGAAAATAAAAGACCCTCGTAAGGTCAAAGTAGTGTCACTGATGTGTAGCTGTCTGTACCTATGAATTCAACATTTACCCGTATCGCTCGCAATTCTCAACGTTAACTTGAGGAAATAATTTTGAAATTAAAGTGAGTTTATTAACTTCATTAGGCAAAATTAAGCAGACTTACCGTTTCTCTGTACCGAAATTTTCCGTTCAGTTAAAGGAAAGTCCATAAGATTGATTGTATTTTTGTTTAGAGATTTTTCTTGTTCACAATCTTTTTAAAAATCTTTGCTTGTGATATTATCGTTTTAAGAAAACATGATCCAGTCGCTTAACGTCTTATATCGCCTTTACGTGGACACGCCTTATAAATGCACCAAATTTTTTACAGGTACTAGTTAGGTACTTAGCTCTAAATTTTTGATAGGAGCCAATTCTTGAATTTCTTAAAAAAAAATTGAGAGTTATGTACCTAACTAGTACCTGTAAAAAATTTGGTGGAATTGCAAGGCGTGTCTACGTGAAACAGCTAATCGGCCGCACTAACAGAGAAACTTCAAGAAAAGACAAAACCATAAAAACTTTATTATTTCGTTTGTACTTTTGGTATGGGTACTTTCAAACAAACTATGTCAGTCAAAATCATGTCAAGCTACAAAACCAAATTTTGAATTCCTTTATAAAACTCTACCTATTTTTCTTTTAACCTGCTACGTTTGAAAAATGTTTTTTAGTTTCACTAACGCAGATTAACATTCATTAGGGCTTTTACACCCTTTTTGTTACACCATTTACCCTAGGTTTAATAATAGGTCTTTACCTATGAAATTGCCAAAATTTTCTTACTGACTAATGAGATCATAATTCCTATAATTCTAATGCTATTTTTTTCATTTGTCTTATATTTGGAAGTTGACTTCAAGTTTATCAATTTACGCATAAAATGAAGTTTTTATTTTTAGGTTGATATATAAAATTAAAGGTTCGAAAATTGTTCGTCTTAAATGTCGTCCGATTTCATCATTAGATTTGTTATATTTTTTTACAGATAATATTTTTCGAAAATTAAATTTAAGCATCTGTTAGGTTAATGTCTTCCCAATAATGCTCAAAAAAATTTAAAAAAATAGATTTATAATTCCTAAGAAAAATACAAAAATGTTAGTACTGAAAATTGAGTTTACCTAAAATTCGCCAAACAAAACGGCAATTTCATACAATACAATACAATACTTTATTGCACACCACAGGACAGAAATTTACAAAACAAGAAACATAGGTAAAGACCTATTATTATTATTTTATAAGTTCACTATCAGTAGAATCTCGATAGCAAGTTAATAAAAATCACGGCCGCATGAAGCGCCTGACTGACCTAGCAGAGCAAACATGTAGGTTCGGTGCGTGTTTCGCGTTCGTCAACCGTCAGGCGCTTTGCGCTCCACACGCAAAGGTCGGCTCGCGATCTTCGATTAGTCGCGAACGAACCTGCCCCACCTGAACTTTATCGCCTTTACTGCCCCAATAGAGAAAACTAAGTGTTAAGGTCAAGTGGGGCTGTAAAATACTTTCCTCGCTCTTCGTGCAAGGTCTTTCGTTTATACTGGGTTTTACCTAAGTTTATACTGGGTTTTACCTTATAATTTAATAATAAATGATTTTAGGGCTTATGTCAAAGGCTAAACGCAACAATTTTTTACTCAATATCTTTTGGGATTTGCAAATAAGTTGCAGCTACTGATATTTAAAAATTGATCCTCTGAACGATTTATAAAAGTCTATAACAAATGGAAAAACATTTCACTCAGTGTAGGTATGTGATAAATAGATATTGAATCCATAAAAAATATCCATGTAGAAAGATAACTACTCCGTCTTTCAGAAAACTCAATCGTACGAAAAATTATTGGAAAAGAAGCTGTGGAAAACATCTTTCATCTGACAATAACGTAGATCAAAAGTAAAATCAAAGTTAAAGCTCCGTTAAATCTACTGACACTTTATATTTTACATACATACCTACACAACATCACGCCTCTTGCCCGTCGGGGTAGGCAAGACGACAGTCCTCCACCTGTTACGATCTTGACATACCTCCCTCGCTTCTACTTTCATCTATTATTTTATCTTTTATTTGTCAATATATATACATACATAACATCACGCCTTGTTCCCGTCGGGGTAGGCAGAGACCACAGTTCTCCACCTGCTACGATCTTGACATACTTCCCTTGCTTCCTGAACTTTCATCAATCCTTTCATACATGCTCGTCAGTTTAGGGTACTTTTAACCCGGCCTTTATTCAGAACGTCCTGAATTTGGTCCTGGTACGTTCGCCAAGGCCTTCCCCTTCCAACGTTTCCATTCGCTCTCGCCTTGTAGATCTCTTTCGTCAAACTTCCTTCATTCATCCTCTCTACATGACCAAACCATCTGAGCATCCCTTTCTCAATTTTAGTCACTACGTCTTCTTTTACGCCACAACGTTCTCTTATCACACTATTTCTAATCCTGTCACTCAATTTCACACCAATCATACTCCTCAACGCTCTCATCTCTCTACTGCATTAATTCTACTTTCATGCTTTTTCTGCCATACCCAGCTTTCACTGCCGTACATCAGTGTTGGTACCAAAACGCCTCTATGAACAGCCAGACGAGCCTTGTGAGACACCTTCTGACTCTTCATAAAAGCATGCAGAGCACCATTTGTCAAAAAAACTTTAAAGATGCTTTCTACAACTGGCTGTAAGGATTCGAGATAAAATCTTGCTAGAACTCCATCAGTGTATTTAAAAAGTAACAAAGTATTCTCGCCACACTCCTCCGAGATACGTGCTCAGATTTTTCATGAAATATCTCGATTCTGATCGACCCAAATACAAAGCCGTTACGTTTGACGACAGTTCGTTCTCGTAATTTTTTTGCGAATTTTGATAAGCCGACGATCCAAAGCAAATTTGAGTTTCTTGCCAAGGCAGAACCAAGACCTTGTAAACTGTCCTTTGTGAAACAGAATTGGTTGCCATCTGTGAACTATAGATAAATAAGTACCTACAGTAAAACATACCTAAAACTTTTCGTAAAAAAGTGCAATAATTTTAGAAGCGTTTTTCTTACGTCAATGGACATGGCTCATTAACGACTACATCCGTAGATAGTTGCACACAATACTCGTAGATACCTACTATACTAACTTTTAAATAGTAGTCGGCTTAACGTGGCTTCCGAAGCAAGAAATCATCCAACTTTTCGGGATGATTCAGCCTGCATTGTCCTAACCAAACTGGGGAGGTCGCATGAAGAAATTGTAGTTTGATAGTGTCACCACCGGGAATCGAACCCAGAACCTCCTGATCGAGAGCTGAGCCCTCTAACCACTACACCACGAAGGCTGTTAACTTTTACATTAATATAATATTAAAGTAACTACTTACTCAATCAAAATTAGGGAAACTCAGAACAAGAGAAAGATAGAAGATATACCCGGTCCCGACACTCCGGTACCTGGGACTTGTAATTAACAGTAAATGACTACTAGTTAATTAAATTATAGAGCATCCCGAAGATAATTACCTCTTGCTTTGTTTTCCGGCAAAAAAAATGCAGGATAAAGTCGTAAAGGACAGATCTACAAAAACTGAAAGGGCACGACCAAGCAACGAAACTGAATAACTCAATGAATTGAACTTTAAAGGAAATAGGGTCCCATTGGCATCTTTTGGGTACGCAGCCCTAAGGATTTCTCCATATTAAATGTAACTGTCCAATTAGACGTACCTACAGGTTGAAGGTACGTCTAATTGGACTTCCTAAAAAGTGAAATTGGAGGTTCCTAAAAGTTTAATTTTTTTCGTTTATTGCAACGCTTACCAACACATTTTTTGACAACACACAACAACTGAAGTTTTTCAGAAAAAATAAGTTTAAAAAAATCGTGTATGTTTATGAATGTTTATAGCAATAGCGAAAGTATATCTTTTGCAATTTGCGATTAAAACGTCCTAATACCTAAAAGTCTAGTAATTTGACAAAGCAAAAATGAGTAATTCTTCACATTCATTAAATGGCAAGGAAGAAGATTTTCTCAGAACAACGGCGCCTGAGACACGTAATTAGTAGTAATGTGACCTCCAATTACAGGGCGATTCTGAAGCGCTCCCCCTTTTAACATTTCACATTGAGTAAATTTACTGCGATCCCTTTCAGAATTTTTGGGGAGAAGTAAATGAAGGGAAAACTGAGTCTTTTGCTAGGTATTAGCGAGGTAGTATGATCTAGGGAGAACTGATAGACACGTTTTAGGAACTAATCTGAATGACACGGCCGCACATCGGTAGAAACACTTTTAAACCTTATGGCGTGGTAATAGAGTTGAAAAAGTTTCTACCGACAAGCGGTTGACCGTACGTATTCGACATCATCATCATATCAGCCTAAAGACGTCTACTGCTGGACATAGGCTTCCCCTTACGATATACATATTGTTATGTACTCGATATACCTCGTTCTATATAGCGTGTAACGGAAAGTTGTCCCATAAAACTGAACAACTTTTAGGCCGAAATACGTAAAGCTAAATTTGACCTCCTCCCACACAAAACGCGCTATCAGTTGATGTGGTTCTATGGGAGGTCAAAAATTTATTTTGTTCTATGACCTATGTTCCTTGGGAAATGTTGTTCAGTTTCCACCCACACCCTTTATCATCCCTTTCCGATACACGCTGTAGAGAAGGAAAAAAAGCAAATTTATAGTTGCCTGACTATAATAGTCGTATCACAAATCAATAAATAGTGGAGTCGTTGTAGGTCAATCTGGCGTGTTTATTTGAAATTCTCAGTGGTTATTTGGAAAAAATATCGGTTCATTAAGGTGATCCGTTTTCCATACAAAAATTCAAATGACTTACATTCTTACGCGGGACATAAAATTATGTTGAAAAACGAACGAATACTGCTATTTTTAGTTAAAATTTTCGCTAATTAATACAAAAATACAGTTAATGTACTGAAAGTACTATTTTTGTTGGCAATTTTTGGTTCAATATTACGATTTTGGGCGTGCGGTCAAAACTGTACGGTTGTGCTTTGTGTGCATGTGTGAGTGATCGTACTCATGTATACACGGACTGACGAGAGTAATTGACTTTAGCGGACATATGGAGATATTTTTCTTATCGAAACTGTTGTTAGGCGTTGAAGTTGCACAATGAAATTTACGCGAATCAACTTTTTGCACATATATAGTTGGTACTTATTGCATTAAAAAATAAAACCTTATATTTGCAGCAGTGGCTCCATCTAGTTGCGTTCGGGGCTAAGCTGGCCGTCACAGATCACCTTAAACTAAGATTTTTCTATTTTAAGGCGCAGCCACACTGGAGTTACATTATATGGAGCAACATTATGAGAAACTGAATGTAATCTAATGAAATTGTGTTTTTCAGTGACATTAGTGTGAATGCTTCCTAGCAGTGTCAGGCATTGATTTTTACTCAGAGTGACTGCTATCTGACTTCGGCTACCAGATTTGTTCAATTGTTCATTAAACCGAACGTAGGAAAAAAGAAAGTAGATTTTATCTACAATATGTCCGGTGACCGACTGCACAAACTTAAACCATAGATTATAACTATGAAACTGAACAACATTTTCCAAAGAGATCGAAGTACGAAAAAAATTTCGGCCTCCCATACAAACTGCATCATTTGATTGCACATTTTATAAGGCAGGTCGATCTTTTTTCCTATTTCGACCTTACGTTCCTTGGGAAAAGTTGTTCAGTTTAAAATCTACCATTTAAGTTCGTTCACCGGACACACGATATATAAAACAACGCAAAACATTTTATTTTTCGAGTAATTAATAAAAGATCCAGTATAAGAGACAATGATGTAAGACTCAGTGTTAAAGTGAGACGATTTGGCTCTTTCCTTCAGTCAACCTTCGCGTGGATTTAGTCAATGAGGGCTTGCCACGAATAGAAGCAGTCAAATAGAAGCTATTAGAACGACTTTGAGCCTCATTTCGATAACAATAAGGCACTTAGGGTTCCGCAGTAGACATAAAAGATTATAGAGCCACCAGGAAGACAAAATAATGGGGATTTTATAAAACCTACAAACAGATGGCACTGTAGGGTTTCTATGACGCGCTATTTTAAAGAAATATTTGTTTACGAAGAAAATGAATTTTCCCACCCGATTTTTTTATCTCTAAAAACCCCTGGATGGTTAATTTCATTGAAATCGCAGGAGCAATTTTCGAGAAACCGATTACAAATATATATACAAATATTGCTCATTTAATAGCATAGGATACAGTCATACTTATAATTATCTTTTGCCATGCAAATAAGCCCTCGTAGCCTGAAAGTATTTGCTCTATCTTTCCAACAAGATCACGAAAGTTAAAAAAATTTAGGCCTCGATCAGAATTGGCATAGATAACTTTACTTTACCTTTATACTATGGTAAAACAACTCGAGCGTTTTGAGTGCTTCAAGAGGCATGATCAGGCGTAGGTCCAAGCATGGGCCAAGCTACTGTTTTTAACAGTAGTCATCAATCCGAATCCGAGGCCTATAGTATAGGCTCGATAGCTTGATACCTTTGTCAGTCAGATCGAGGTGACAAAACCTTATCGAGGGTTTAGTTTGGCTCGCACTCTAAATTTCATAGCATAAATGGCAGTCGCTTTGTGTAAAAACTATTGCTTTAGTCAAAATTTCTTGGGTGAGGAAGCTGATTTTGTAAATTGGAAATAGGCTACAGCAATGAATTTTTCATGCTTAACTTGTAATACACTTGCGGGCTTAATTTCCGGAGGAACATCCATCCAACCCAAACCCAACTCAAACAAAATATGTTTTCTTTCAAAATCGGTAGCTAGGTAATTAATAATTAAATTATCCTGCTTTGCGTCCCTGATACCAATTAAATTGCTTTTTCTTTTTTTCACGTTATACAGTGTTTTTTTTGGACCCCTAGCCAAATTTTAGTATGATACTCAGAACATGTATTTAAACAACTTTCCCAAAGGAACATGGGTCGAAAAACGAGAATTTTTTTTATTATCCCATACAAATCTTGTGCCGGCAATAGTAGGATTTGTTTGGGATGATCAATTTTTTTTTTCAAATTTTTCGAACCATGTTCCTTTTGGGAAAGTTGTTCAGATTCGTGTTCTGAGTAACATACTAAAATGTGGCCAGGGGTTCAAAAATAACCCTGTATATTCTACGCTATGCTTATTTTTTTTATTCACCGATAGTCCGCGAATAGTTTGGATATTGTGCGACAGCTTGACTCGAACGTGACCAGGATGCCTGAAGGAAGCTTCCGTCGTGCTCGCGTTAGATGGCGCATCGATCGGTCTCAACTGGTTCTCAAATATATTGTACGAATTATGCCAAAATTTTATATTTTTATGTAGTCCGTCTGGGGAAGTACCTCCCCCTTGCTTTTTTCTGCCGTGAAGCAGCAGTGTTTGCACTGCTGTGTTTCGGTTTGAAGGGCAAGGGAGCCAGTGAAATTACTGGCACATGAGAGATACCATCTTAGTTCTCAAAGTGAGCAACGCGCTTTGCTGTCTTATTTTTGTCAAAATATGACATTAATAATACAGTGGGTGCTATGGGCGGTGGTGACCACTTACCATCAGAGTGGCCCACCTGCTCGTTTACTCACTTGTAATATAAAAAAAAAAGATGTTATAAAGGCCAGGTTAAAAGTACCCTAAACCGACGAGTATGTATGAAAGGATTGATGAAAGTACAGGAAGCAAGGGAAGTATGTCAAGATCGTAGCAGGTGGAGGACTGTGGTCTCTGCCTACCCCGACAGGAAAGAGGCGTGATGTTATGTATGTATGTATGTTATTTGTAGTAACTAACACTGAAAACAAAATTATCAATTAGTATTTGTGTTGCAAGTCGAAGTATTTTTTTGGAAATTGAACGAACTAAAGCTTTAGAATAAACCAATTTTTAAGTCATAGCTCCAATTTTAGTTTATTGCTCAAACCATTAAAATAGGCTATCAGCTGTTGCAGCTTCGGTGGCAAGTGTTGGTTAATAAGATACTTCAGTTTCAAAAATTTTAAGCACCACAGCCAAATGCAAAATTTATTTAAAAAAAAAATCATAAAAAACGAGCTTTGGTCTTATTTGCATTAGAAAATAATAAAATTTTGCTATCGGCGTTAACAACAGCTATGAAGAACTTTAAATACTTTTCGGACCGGCTAAATGTAGTGCTTAGATTTTATTAAGGCGCTTTCGAAGTTCACTTTGGGCGTACATTCGGAAAACATGTTTTTGAACGATGAAACTTATCAGTAAAGTTTGTGAATTCAATTTAATTTGTTATTTAGAAATTTTCTTCAAATTGAAAGTGAATTTATTTTTATTTCTTCGTCGGAAGCCATTTATCTGAAAATAGATAGAATAAATGTGGTCTTTTAAATTCACTGCAATAATAATTTTGTATGTTATTTGACGGTAAAAGGTCCATGTCTTTTCAAAATAAGATATAAAATAAACGTTTTTAATAGTACATTAAGGTGCAAGTGTGCTATTTTGCTCATTACACTCAAGGCTCAGGAATTGCAGCCCAAGCCGCAGGCGAGGGCGTAATGGAGCCGATAGTGTAATGACAATGCGCACGGGCGTCTTATGACGTTTTTCAACACATTTTCAAGTAAAAATACAAAAATTTGCTAACCTTATGTCCACGCACTGGAAAATTTTGTAGGCTGCATATATGTTGGTGTTTTCCTTTGATTTTTACAACCTCCAAACTTGTGTTTCGTGTCTAAGTATTTAAGATGGTTCAGGAACTACATAAATTACAGTTTTTAATTTGAAAAAGTGGTCACTTAGAAATAATTACAATTATAAACACCACATACAAAACCAGAAATATTTGTAAATATGGCGCTCAATGTTTCTTTTTCAGCGGGCACAAATAATACGCGTCTTTGAGAGGCACCGACTAAACTGCCAAACAGCTTATTCCTTGAACTTTGAATAAATTTTCTAAAATTTAATATCTTGTTACATAAACGACAAAATAGTTGTTGATTAGTGAATTTATATCAATAATTTCATAAAATGAATATTATGTTCCATTTTCTCGAATACAGCTTTATTTCATAGAAATTTAACTAACGCAATAAGCATAAAAACTCCTTGCTCCTCGCAAGATTAAAAAAAAAAAACAAAAATAAAACACTATTGTAACTGAGAGTCATAAGAAAAATACAAAAATATATTTTGTAAAGCCCTTTCATTTGATCCACCACTCGACCTAATAACGACAATTTAAAATTTTGATCCCCTGTTTGCCCCTGGGGCCCATTTCAAATAAAATATATATATATATATTTGTTTGCCATATATAGTTACGCGAGTATATTTGTAAAACCATTCTTTATTTCAAGTCGATAGCGTGAGTAGTTGCTGAGATAAGCAGGTGTGACAGACAAACAGAGAGACAGACGAAGTCGCAACATAAGAGTTTCGTTTTCACCATTTTACTTCGGAACCCTTTAAAAACAGCAAAAGCTACTTAACCTTCACCTACTAGCTCTCCAAATGTATTTTTTACTCCGAAATAAACCTTTATTTTTATACTATACGTAAAAAGGTTAGAAAAAGAAAACCTGGAACAGTAGGCATGAAAACAAATCTCTTTACTTCCCGGTAAGCGGATGCCACGTACAGAAAGCTCCGTTACATGCTTCCCTTGTCAAAGGAAATGCTCGTAAAGATTACATCGCACGCAATTTTTCTCTTTATTAGCTTGTTATACGCATAAAACAGGGACAACCTGTTCAGTCGTTGCAATTTACGGGAAAGCGTCAGATTCCTAACACCACATACGCAAAACACCAACTCAAGGTTTTGTTTTAGTCTAGGCAACGAAGCCCCCCCGCATTAAATCCTCAGTCGATGAAACTTTGCTGGGGTATTACACTACATGAGACAAACCTTCTATATAAAAAAAAAAATCGGTACTTTTAATTTTTCCATACAAAAATTACAAAAAAACATAGAGTAACACGATTTTCGCGCGCAAAGTTGCGCGGTTTGACGCGTTGCTCTAAGCAAAAAAAGTATGAAAAAATTTCTTTGTAAATTTGTTTTTGGATATTTTGAATTTACATTAAATTCGTGATTCTTTATCATCCTGTCTGCCTGAGAAATTTATGTTGGGGTCAGTTGAGCTTCGTTGCCTACACTATTTGGTTGTGTGATGCAACTTAACATCTTGAATTTAAAAAGGTATTGTTCACGAAGCCCTGTGATTTAAATTCATGTAAACAAAAAACTCTCCCGAAGGAAAAATATTTTTATAACACGAAAATGATGGGAAATAATGGGAAGTTTTTTTTGAGTTTTTTTTTTTTTTTGTAAAATTTGTAAGTAGTTTTCATTAGCAGGATAACTAAGCATAGAGAGCAAATCACTAAAAATATCATAGTATGGGGTGTAAGGGGCAGCTTTCCGAAAACTGAAAGGCCAAACTTTCTGAGAATAATTTACACTTTTAGATATTGAAAAGAAAAAGTTGACACTCTATATGAAATTATAAATTTGATTGGACAGTTTGTATAAACGGCCGTTTTTTTTTTCATTTTCTAAAAGTTTCATTGATTTAAAGTTACTTATTTTGACCATTTCTGTTTTTGGAAAGCTATCGTCTATTACTGAAATAAAAAATTACCACTTTTTAACAACACATTCCATTGTAATACGAACCAGTGCTAAAAAGTGAAACAGTGCAAAAAAAACAAAACTTTCTTACTTTTCAGGTTATTGTTACAAAACCAAATGGTTGAAGCTTTAATTGTTATACTTGTTACAACTGTTAATATATAATAGAACTTATTTAGTGTGAATAAAAAGTGCAAACAAAAACGAGGATACAACAAAGCTGCATGGATCAGAACCTTTTATCTCTGTAGAAGAATCTAAAGGATGCGTGATAAAGTGTGATATAATGAATCGGCACCTACGGGTTCCCGAGGTGCGCGTGAGTGGGGCTCCGGATACGGACGAGCCGGGAGAGGATGCCCCTGCAGCATTGCCACCCTTTGGCCTCACGCTCGCGTCGATCCCGAGAAGAAGACACTCTTGGATATGCGGGTAAGTCAACTTGTTTTCCAGGGTTCCGTACCCAAAGGGTTATACGGGACCCTATTAATATGCCTTCGATGTCTGTCTGTTAGCGAGCTGTATCTCATGAACCGTAATAGCTAGACAGTAGAATTTTTCACAGATTATGTATTTCTGTTGTCGCTATAATAACGAATACTACAAATAAAAAAAAATATAAATTAAGGGGGGCTCCCGTACTAAAAACGTGTTTTAGATGATTTTTGCTCAATTTTTGTTTTAGCTCTATCTTAAAAACGGGAACACTTACTAGCGAGAAAATTGGCACGTTTATAGCTACACAGTTAAGCTATATAATAAAATAACAAAAAATATTAAAAACTGGCTTGCAAATAAATATTTTTGCAATTGATGCCCATGTTCAAATTAAAGCATCCTTACGTACAGTTATTGAATACTGTACAAGTGTGTAGAGAATCGTGTATTTTTTAGGATCAGACAGACGTCAATATGCTGGTCGGTGTGACTTAATCAACTCAATCGACTCTGACACTTCAAACACCAAATGAAGTTAAAATAAAATACTATTTTTGAAGTGAAAACTTCTTTAGCGGCGCTTGGCACTTTTTTAGATGGGTAAAAAATGTTAAATTCGCGTCAGATGTCGCGTCATTCGTGCGAAATTGTTCCCTAACCATTCCAAAATATTCAAAAATGCATAACGTTGATGTCTTCTGCCGGCACTCCCGGAGTGCAACCAATCCTTTTTCTTTCTTAATAACCCTAAATGTCCCACTACAGGGCAAAAGCCTCCCCTTTTCTTTTAACTAAGTATAAGTTATTTAATTTATTTTTTGCCTAAGTTTTAACGGGAGTATTTATAGTAATAAACGACCTTTACAGGCGATTTAAATTTTCAGTCCGTTTCTAAGTGTATCGCTACAAAATTCCCAAATTTCAACTTTTACGGCTGAAATATCAGCCATCCTTAAAATTAATCATGTGATATGTGATAAATTCATACGACTATCTTTCTAACTATCTAGAGATATGACAAAGGATGCTAACATGAATAAACTCATCTAAACAAAAGCATGAAACTTACAACATCATCATTTTCAATGAGAAGTTAAACCGTAATTGAAAATTCATGAGTGGCTAACATAACAGAGGCTTGACGACATTTACACAACAATGGCCGCCGACGTAAAGGCTCATCCCATCTGGCCTCGACTATTGTACTGACACTTGTCTTATAGATTGTCCAGCCGTAAGCCGTAATGCATTCACGATGTTTGCTGTTGAGCATGTTTTATTTATTTATTTATTTAACTGTTTATTGTACACATAAAAATACAAATAATACAAACATTTAGAGAACAGACACAACAGGTGCTGCTTATTTTAGCTTGGAAATTTCTTGTGCCAGGTGCTTGTTCTGGTTGTGATGCCAGGAGAAACTAATCCGTTGTTTTTCTTCTTCGCGTTTCTATGGTTAAATATTTTAAAATTTTGGAGGCCCAACGTATTGCCACATGGCGAGTATTGTCAGTTACCGCCCACAGATTCATGTATCGGGGCACGTGGGCACAGAATAAAATAGTAGTACTATCATACAGAACGGACACTGTCCGCCTCCTTTGCAATCTACCCCGCACTCCCGTGCGCACCTGTCCGAGAGATTCTCGTAGTCCTTCTGAGGGTCTTTTGAATTCAATATGCGGGCCTAGACGACCTTCCAATTTCAAATTTAAACTTCGCGCTCGATGTATGTAGTGTCCGGGATGTGAGGTTTGGAGGTGGGCCTTATAGCCACGATCACACCTAGCTGAATTCAAAGACTAATTCCGCATACATTGCTCGTTGAAGTATGTATATTGCAATTAACATAACCAAGCCTCCCAGCAATGTATGCCGAATTAGTCTTTGAATTCAGCTAGGTGTGATCGTGGCTTTAGATTGCGGTGCAGCTCCACACGGACATCCGTTGCCTTCAGTATAATCCCACCGAGAGAAATTCTCCATGCAGCAGCCAACCTTGGTCCGTAAGTTGCCAAACGGATGTCACTTCCTTTCTTTAAATGGGAACGTTTTCTTCCACGAATGGCATCAGCTTCAGTAGGGTTCTCCTCTATAATAGTTGTAGAGGGAGGTAAACTTCGGCTCTTATGTCTATTGCGGGTTGTGCTGGTTCCCGCGTATATAGGTTGTTTCGGGTCCCACTCCTGACTGAATTTCTCGACTGAGGTTATGGCTTCTCCTTGGGCGCTAGGTGGCGCAATGGATTGGATATAACTTACTCATCGGAGTTGGTTTAAAGCAGCCTGTTCAGGGGTAGAGGGGATTCGGTGGGTTCGCATGGGTGAGAGCTTGGCGACGAGTTTATTAAAATTTTTACAAAGATTAACAAAACGTGTAATATCTTGTCTCATACTAAATTAATTCAGTGGTAAACTATATACTTTGTGCTGCCGACATTATGTGATATTGTATGAGACGGCTCATCTATGGTATTTTATGATCCATGATATTTGTTTGGAAATTTTTTATCAGTTTTATGAGCCGAATAACATACTTAAACTACTTTCACTAGTAAAAAGGCCTCCTGGTACCTACATTTTAGGGTTCCGTACCCAAACGGTGAAAAAAGGGTCCCCATTATTTGCCTCCGATGTCTGTCTGTCTGTCAGCGGGCTGTATCTTATTAACCGTACTAGGTTGACAGTTAAAACTTTCGCAGATTATGTAGGTACTTCTATTAAAATAAAAAAAATATGTTTATTTTGCATTTAACAAAGTATTTTGAAAATAGGAGCAGGTGTCTCCTGCTAAGCTTATCGCCTGTGTTAGGAGGCACCGCTCTTCCAAGACTTATATTAAATTACAGTTAAATTGCTTTACTCCACCAGTGTTTAATAAAAAGAAACAATACATCATAAGTGAAAAAAAGGAAGATTACCTAGAGTCACTTATTTAGACAATTTTTTAAGAGGAAGTATATGAGTACAAGTAGAGTATATGTGTGTATATGTGCGTGTGTATGTGTGAGTTTGTGTATGGGTGTGTGTGTATGTGCGTATGTGTGAGCGTATGTGAAGTTAGTGTTACTAGTAGTATGATCATACATAATATAAATGATTACATATACAGGGTTCAAGCCTTTAATTATATATTATTATATTAGACGTACGGTCAACCGCACGTCAGCAAAAACTTCTTCAACTCTATTACCATGTCATAAGGTCCAATAGTCTTATACTGATGCGCTGTCGAGCGCACATCTAGTAACTACTGAGCAGCTAGCCCTACGACAATAGTCTTGGGATCGACAACATGAGTAAAAGGAGTCCATTCAATCTGGCTCCTACTTTTCGAGGTACATCTGTAGCGGTCACCGACAGCCTCGAGCTTCTTGGCATGAAGCTGTGTGCAAACCTGAACTTCGGCGCCAACATTGAGTCAAAAGCTCAAACTGCGGCCAAAAAGTTGGGTATCCTCAATAAGGTTAAGCGGTATTTCTCTCCTGGACAGTTGCTAGTTTTATACAAAGCACAAGTCCGATCTTGCATGGAGAATTGCTGCCACCTTTGGGATGGCTCAGCCAAATACCAACTAGCCGCTCTAGACTTGATCGATCGCAGAGCCAAGAAGCTCGTTGGTGATGAGATGCTAGTGAAAACCAAGTTTCACAGCCTAGCCCACCGGCGCAAAATTGCATGTCTGTCGGTCTTTTACAGATTGTACTTCGGAGAGTGTGCCCAAGAGCTCCATGAGCTTATTCCGCCATCCCCCTTCTACCATCGGGAATCCAGACGCACCGCAGGATATCACCCATATCTGGTTGATATTCCACACATTCGCACAAAGCGCTTTGAAACATCCTTTGTAATGCGCACAGCTAAGGAGTGGAATTCTCTGCCTGCGTCTGTGTTCCCGAGCTCTTATAACCCGAATCTATTTAAGTCGCGAGTGAATAGGCTTCTTCTGGGCAAGCTCGTTCCATCGTCGACCTCATCTCTGTCCTCAAGGCTAGATCGAGGTCAAGAGTAAGCCCATACATAATAAAAAAAAAAAAGTTCCACTAGCTGCTCAGCAGCTCCTCAATATAGTCATAAGTCTTATCCATTATCCAATTATGAATGCATTTCTTGCATTCGTATAGCGTTTTAGTGTAAATTGAAAGCTCTTTATTTATTAAATTATATAATTTATTGGAGCGCTTGTTAAATTGTCTGCTAGCAAATGTAGTTTTCACATTAGGCACCGTGCAAACTATGTCTTTCCTTCTTTTTTTACTCTATGTCCTGGGATCATATTGGAGTGTCTTATGCTTTTTCAATAAAACATTAGTAATTTTTTTTAATAATACATTCTATTGCAAGTAAAAATACAAGGTTAGACGATTTTTGCATGATTTTTGTTTTAGCTCTATCGTAAAATCCGAAACACTTACAAGCGTGAAAATTAGTATGTGTATTACTGTATAATTACAAAAAAATAATAAAAACTGGTCAAGTGCTTGTCGGACTCGCGCGTTTTCAAAACACTTCTCCATGACTGCTCGTCTATAACTAAAACTGTATTTTTACCTTAGTGGTAAGGAACTCTCGGTGCGCGAGTCTGACTCGCACTTGGCTGGTTTTGTTTTCATGTACAGTCAATATATGTGCTTAAAGAACACGATTTGCCGAGTTTTTACTGCCGTTTCACAGTCCCATAATGCTTATCGTTTGCACGACGCATATTGCTGTTTTTATTCAAATTCAATAGATAAATAAAATACACGACCTTTTCAACCCCCCAACCAAGAATGGGTTGTAATGTTCAAGATATTATAAGCATTATAAGTGCTTCCTAATAATTAATTTAGTAATAAGAGTAATTTTGAAATTTGATTTGTAAATTTTTATTGTTTTTAATGTAAATTTATTTATTATTTCATGCATGTTTTATATTAGTTTTAAGTTATTTCGGATACGATATGTATTATTGTTCACGAATAAACAAATTGAATTGAAATGAAATTTATCTACCAAACAATTGTGCTATCAGCTGATGCAGTTTCTATAAGAGCTCAATATTTTTTTCATATTTTGACATATGTTAAGGAAAGTTGTTCAGTTTATAGTCCGAGTAAAATACTGAAAGGAACGCAATTAATTAGGAAGCACCTTATATTGTTGTTAAAATACTTGTAACGACCAAAGAGATTTTAACCTCGCTGCGCTCGGTCATAGAGGGATTTGAAGGCTTGTCAAGTGTTGCACTTTTGAAACGTCAAGTTGGAACCAGGTTTGTTTTGGTTCTTTTTATACTCCTGCTAATTTAAAAAGTTATCTGATTGTTCTCTTGACAACTAGTATGACATTGTCTTTACTTTCAGTCGTCTATGAAACTATTTGTTTTGATCTTGTCGTGAGCGAACCGGCTCTGTAGTTTTTATAATTTTACTGTTATTAAAATACTTATATCTAATCAAATAAGTGTTGTACACAAAAACCTAAATGCTGAACAATACATATATTGTACCGGCATGCGGATCTTATTCCTCTAGGAAGCAGGACATCGAAGAATTCTTATGCTTTCATTTGTAAGTAATATTTATAAGCTTATTTTGCAAAAATATGTGTAATACTCATTAAACTGAAAACAAATAATATTAAAGTTTAGGTAATTCAATTTAAAAAACCCTTTCACAAACAAATATACTGAAAATTTCAAGAACAATTCAAGAATATAAACATATCGAGAATAGTTTTGATTATCCGCCATTAGAGATGTAAATAGTGGTTATAGATAATGTCTAAAAAGTTATCGAATTAAATAAGACGCTAACTTTATTCTTCTAGTACGATCTCTGTAAATGGTTATATGGCCACAAGTCAAGATACCAAGTAATAAAAAAAATAGCCAAGTGCGTGTCGGACTTGGCATATTTAGGGTTCCGTTGTGTTGTGATATTAAAAATGAGAGAATTATAGTTACAAAGAAAGAACGTGACTCATCAATATCAATATTTGTTAGTAAATTATACATAATAATAAACATTATCACCAAAAGACAATGCAACTTTTCCCTAGACCTCTGGCTCAAAATTTTGAAAGGTAGAGTAAAACCTATGTCAAATAATAGACCTTATAATAACTAACAACTTTTTCTATGTCATCAGAATAATCATAGAGGGTGAAATTTTAGCCTACACCATACTATGGTGTAGGCTAAAATTTTGTTTTTGTGACCCCATTTAGCTGTATGAGAGCCCACTTTTAAAAGATTTAAAAACATTTTTGACAAGTGGTATGGCTTTGGGTCAACAAGATGCTTTTACTGTTAAATCATAGTCTGGCTATAAAACCTGTGCGACAGACGACGGACACTCAGACGGACATAATATTGAAGTGACAACTATAGGGCTCCGTTTGGACACTTCGAGTGTTACAAAATAAAATTTTAAATCATATAGAGACGGCTTGAACGTTCTGTTATCACAGCGGTGAAGTCAAAAATTGGTCAAGTTTGACAGTCGCAGCGCGATTTTAGCTTCTACAGATATTGAAATAATAGGTCTTTCACTATGAAATTGCCGAAATTTCCTTACAGATTAATGAGATCATAATTCCTATAATTCTAAAGCTATTTTTTTATTTGTCTTATATTTGAAAGTTGAATTCAAGATTAAGTATCAATTTTAGCATAAAATAAAGCTTTAATTATTAGTTTGATTTTTAAAATTAAAGGTTTAAAAACGATTCGTTTTAAATGTCTTCCAATTTCATCGTTAGATTTGTTATATTTTTTACTGATAATATTTTTCGAAAATTTACTTTTAGCTTCATAAAGAAGCTAAGTTAATGTCTTCCCAATCATGCTACAAAAATGTAGAAAATTCGCCATACAAATCGCCAATTTCATAGTTGAAGACCCGATAAGAACGGTACAAGTCCAATGTGTCAAGCTTGACGTAAACTTGACTCTACCATATCATTGGTAGTCGATATTTATTTATTTTCAGGTCCCTTCAAGTTTTTAAGATAAAGTAAAACAGCATAGCAGTGGCATTGCAACTAAGCATTAAAACGACTAAATAAACAACACTTGCAGAGAGACTTGAGTGAAAATGGTGACAAAAATAAAAATTATTTTTAGGTCGTAGGTAACTTTATTAGTAGATTCATAACTTTTTAAATAAACTTACGTAACGTTCTGTAATTTTATTAGTGTCTTTTCATTTACTCTTCATTTTAAGTAAATGAGAGAATAAATAAAGCAGCTTAATCCATTTCTGATGAATTCCTTTTTTTTATAATTTTAACTATAAATACAGAAATGAAAAAAAAAAACATTCTACGCACCTCTTGGAATAGACTCCTTCACCTAACGCGACCCGCACCCGCGCGATTGCCGCGTTCTTTATCGAGTCTAGTTGTACTGCGTGGACGTGCGTAAGTCTCTGTCATTTTCAAATTCTGACAATTTGTGGTTTCGCGCTTGATGTATGAACTGTTCGGGGTGCGCTATTATAAACATAAAGCAATTTCCAGACAACATAGTGAAAACTGCAAGTAGTTTCCTGTCGAGTATCTCATTTTGCAACGTCACATTTTGGTTCTATTCATTTGATTTCTCTTCAAAGAACATTATTGTGAATAGCATACAAAACATTCAAATTCAACGATTTTTTTAAGTCACAAAATTTTGAATTCTAACGTCTGCTCAAAGCCTCGTCAATATTTAATGTGTGAGTGTTAATACTATCGTTTTAAAAAAGTCGAAGTACTACATTATCGCTATCGTCATATCGAGTGCCGGCACATCTCTAGCTGGTCAAAAAGCGACGTTTGAAAGTAGATAATCATAAACATGTTTATCTCTTTTTTTCTAATATGACTCTTAACATGAGTAAAAAGCCAAGCTATAGCCGACAATTTTCGGATCCCTCTATGACCGAGGGTAGCGAGGTTCAAATCTCTTTGGTAACTACATACGAAGCTGTCAAATTATTAATTTTGCTAGCTTGTCCCTGACACCCTGTATTTATCGACACCGTAACAATATTTTTGCTATTATACCCGGTACTAGTGTTACCAAACCAAGTCACATTTTCCCTATTTTTCTACAACTTTCTCCCATAATTCATAGGAAAGTAACAATCTGTCATCGACACAGTTTTCTTAGTAAGATACCGCCGCAATATTCTGCACATATTTCTTTATTTTTTTAAATGTACACCATCACTCTCAGTCTGCCGCAACTGCATTTAAATTGCTTTCAAATAAAGGATATTTTTGATTCCAATTCGGTTATTCAATACTTATTAATTCTTCACAGGATATTTTTTTCCAAGAGTTGCGTATGAGTTGGTATTCGTGCTCTGTATTTTACAGTCGAAATAATTTGATTAGTTTGATTACAATTTAAAGGACGCAGCGTTGCGTAAGATATTGGAGCAACAGTGACACGTGGGTGTAAGGGACAGCCCTCCGAATACTGAAAGGGCATGATCAGTCAACGTAACTGAACAACTTTCAGCGAATAAAACTTTCAGGAATAGAATGAAAAAATCAGCCTCTCCATACAAAATTGCAAACTTGTTTGGACAGTTTGTATGGATAGGCTGATTTTATTTTTTATTTCCCAAAAGTTTTGTTCACTGAAAGTTGTTGAATTACGTTGACTGATCATGCCCTTTCAGTATTCGGTCCCTTACAGCCGTTATATTCTCCTGTCATCCGTATTTACGTCCACATGCGGACCTGGTACATGCGTGTCGTCCGCATTTTAACATTTCATACATGCTTCTCCTGTCTTGCGGACCATCCGCATCACGTACGCGGATGGCATGTGAAATGATCAAGTGCGGACGGCACGCCTGCCTACTAGATCCGCACGCGGAGGGAAATCCGGATGACTAGAGAAGTGTCATTCGAATCAAGCTACAATAGGGTGTTTTCAACCACCTTTTAAAGAGTCCACTTGATTGCGCTACAAATCAGCACGAGATAACACCATCATAATGCCATAAGTATGAAAATTATTATGTCAGTTTGATTGCTTCTGTCTAATCCCTGTAACAATATTTTTTGTTAATAGATTTCTTATATTTTACAACGTCTAAAAAAAGAAATTACCAACAGTGATCAGCGTACCACCCATCGACACTTATAAAAACGTAGTTTACAGACGTCAAGGAAAACTCCCTATTATTTCGACTATTGTCTCTTTCCAATGGTTCTGTATTTTCGAATTATAAATGTGTACAAAAATTAGACCCATTACTTTATTATTTTGCACTTGCGGCAAGATTTTGATTGTTACATTCAGGTAACCAGGTACAGTAAATTTATCTCACTTTGTTATGGTCTCAAATAAATCTTTATTATTCCAAAAGAAAGAAGTTGCAGATATTTACGATGGGATCTTAGATTTAGAGTCATCATATCACTGATAGGAATATAAAATTCTGCGTAGGCAAATCCGTGGAAGGATCACTTAGGAAAATTCGTGTTTATCGGAGAAGAAAACTAGGCGGGTTAATAGACAGGAAATAGATCAATCGGGGAGAGGAAATTGGTATTTGGCTCCCGTTATAGTTTTCGTGTTTAACTTGCGATAAGGGATCGAGGCGAGAATCTTTTAATGGTCCTGTAATTGAAAGGAATCATAATAATAAGCATAAGATATCTGTCTCTATCCGTCTATCTGTTCGTCAAGTGATGTATAATTTGAATTGCATTTTGCAGCTGATTTAATTAATTTAAAAAAACCGGCCAAGTGCGAGTCGGACTCGCGCCCTAAGCGTTCCTTACATATCTACCATATGATATAATAAAAGCTTTTGTTCTTTGATTTTAAAAACTCCGCGACCATCCAACTTGACCCCTCTTTTATAGAAAAGTTCTTGAAACGGGAGCTCACCTTAATTGGATACTATTAGTTGTAAGAAAAATTTAAATATTTAATTATTTTAGACTTTTCCCTTTATTTGTACTGTGAGACCTAGCTTCTTGCCAAATTTCATAATTTTAGGTCAACGGTAAGTATCCTGTAGATTTTGCTTTTTTGCATGAGGACATAAAAAGCCTTATCTTTTGATTGCCTCGTTGTAAAAAATTTAAATTTTCAGATCTTGTGTGGTTTATAAACCTTAATATTCGTTATCAATTTCAACCTGATACTTCTTCTCGTTTGTGAGAAAAAGGGTCTTGACAGACAGACAGACGGACAACAAAGTGATCCCATAAGGGTTCCTTTTTTAATTTTTTAGGTACGGAACCCTAAAAGTATAAACTTTAAAAAATACAATAAGTAAAATAAATTAGGCGGCTTCCAAATTATCACAAACGTGTTTTTTTTCTTCAACTTGTTGAACAACTTGTTTAGTTTTCGCTATGACATATCAACATTTTTTTGATAGTACGACACCCTCTATGCGTTAGTACGGCTTACACTTGGGCAGTTTTTTTAATTTGTTAGAATACAGAAACATAATTAATTTAATATGTTCACCGTAATCTAATACATGAAATCTTGATCCTACTAATACTATAAACGCGAAAGTTTGTATGTATGGATGTTTGTTCCTCTTTCACGTAAAAACTACTGAATGGATTTTAATGAAACTTGGCACACATATAGGTTAGGTCCTGGAATAACACATAGGCTACTTTTTACCGCGGGAAAATACTTCAATCCCACGGGAAAACGCATTTAATGTTAATGAAGAAGGATGGATTTTAATGAAACTTTGCACACATACCTATAGGTTAGGTCCTGGAATAACACATAGGCTACTTTTTACCCCGGGAAAACACTTCATTCCCACGGGAAAACGCATTTAATGTTAATGAAGAAGGTGACTGACTCACTGACTGACATATCAACGCACAGCCCAAACCGCTGGGTCTAGAAATTCCAAATTTGGCATGTATGTTTTTTGTGAGGTTTTAGGGTGCACTAAGAAAGGGTTTTATAAAATTCCACCCCTAAGGGGGTAAAATAGGGGATGAAAGTTTGTATGAAAGTCCGTCAGTTTTGTAGTAAGGATCTTCAAATTTTGTATTTAGGCTAATGACTAAAAATTAATATTCACATGTCTCAGGGTTTTTGAAAATTCAACAACCTAAAGGGTGAAAAGGGGGATGAAGTTGAAAATCCTTTATTTTTAAAGTAAAATCCACATAATTTATTATTTAGGCATAAGGGTTGTAATTCTATGCAACGTGGTTGTTATTGAAATTCCACCCCAAATTCACCCCTAAAAAAGGGAAAAGGGTAAAAAAGTCTAAAAACCAATATGGGTATCGTTTGTATGGTTTATTGGGTTGCTGATTACGATAACTACAACAATTTTAAAATCCAACGTGGTGAACGTAAAATACCATCATCCCCTGGGGATGGAGTTCAGTTGGGTAGGGTCTAAAAATCAATATGGGTGTTGTTTCTATGATTATATGAGGATAGGGATAGCGGTTAAGATGGCGTTAGGGGTAGGGATAGGGAGAGGGACAGGGAGAGGGAAGGGGAGGAGGGAGGAGAGGGAGGTGAAAATAGAGGGGTAGGAGGGGGAGAGGGGCAGGGACAGGGATGGTGTGACGGACGGTTGGACAGATGGTTGGACGGACGGACGACAGATAGACTGAAGGGTGGATATGGATATCGTTTGTATGGTTTATTGGGTTGCTGATTACGATAACTACAACAATTTTGAAATCCAACGTGGTGAACGTGAAATACCATCATCCCCTGGGGATGGAGTTCAGTTGGGTAGGGTCTAAAAATCAATATGGGTGTTGTTTCTATGATTATATGAGGATAGGGATAGCGGTTAAGATGGCGTTAGGGGTAGGGATAGGGAGAGGGACAGGGAGATGGAGGGGGAGGAGGGAGGAAAAGGAGGGGGAAATGGAGAGGGAGGGTGAGGGGGAGGAGAGGGGCAGGGACAGGGATGGTGTGATGGACGGTTGGACAGATGGTTGGACGGACGGACGGACGACAGATAGACGGAAGGGTGGATGGATGGACGGTCAGATAGATAGAATCCCACGCGGACGAAGTCTTGGGTAACAGCTAGTAAAACATAAATCTCTGGCAACAAATTAATATGCTCACTGGCTTAGTAAAAGCTACACGCTTACTGCAAAAAGGAAAAATAAATTAGCATTTTTATAAGCAAAATGTTATAGCCAAAAATGTTTTTCCTCTGTTTTTATAGACTTGAGTTCATTTTATAATATTTCTTGCCCACCTGTTTTATGTTAGCCTTATAAGAACCTCTCGACCTAAAGTAGCCGATATTTCGTGAAAATATGTAAAAGCTGTTGTGGCCAAAGCTTTTCCATACTAAAATATAAAATGAATTGTTTTGTGTTTTGATTTAACAGGTTGAATTTTAGTACACGACTTTATTGCATTTTTTTTATTGTCAATGGGCTTACTCTTGACCTCAATCTAGCCTTGAGGACAGAAATAAGGTCAACGATGGAACGAGCTTGCCCAGAAGAAGCCTATTCACTCGTGACTTGAATAGATTCGGGTTGTATGAAATTTGGAACACAGACGCAGGCAGAGAAATCCACTCTCCACTCGATGCCCGCGTAAAAAATAAAAGTTCAGTAGATTGCCCTTGGGTACCGGTAGTACCCAAAGGTACCACTGGTACCTATCGAGCAATCCATTGAAATATCCCCGACGGCTTCAGGAAACCTAACTCCAAGTTTTATTTCTCGTAATGAAAGCCCAAAACAACCTTGATTTCAGGCATCCGGTATTGAAAAATTTCGTCCGTGTCTCTGTTCGAAGTAGACCTGTTGCTGTTCATTCCACCTTTGAAATTCAATTTTGCTTGCAAAAAGTCAGTCATTTAACTTAAGTGTTATATCGTCGAATAGGCAGTGATACAAGGTGTCTAGTGGTGTAATTCGTTTTTAAAAAATTTGTGTGGATACTCAAGATATAAGTGATTTAATTTCAAATTGTCCGTTAACGTAGCATCGTCCTTGTCTTACGACGACTCGCGCATCGCTCGCTGAGGTGAGTCACCGCGCATTCCGACCGCTGCGGTCACTGACCCGCACCTGCCCGGCTGACAAGTGCCTGCTAAATTCTACATAGCAATAATAGCATAGCGAACCTTGCTGTGTTACGAGACGAAGGAGTTTCTAAGATGCAAGCAAGGTGTACTGGATGCATTTATAACATTGAAACGGATGAACCCTATATGAAGTGTACGAAATGCAGTGGTATTTATGATCTTGTTTGTGCTGGACTAACATCGGGAAAATATGAATCTCTTACTGACGATGTAATAAAGGTCTGGACGTGTACTTCATGCCGTTGTAAAGCGCCTAAAACTGGCGATACGAATACCCCTGTCCGCCAATTGATGAGCACATCCCATGCTTATAATACACTGGCCGATACATCTGACGAAGATTTCGACAATATAACCTATCGACCGGGACAGAAAAAATCTGCTAGTCAACACTCTAACAAGATGGCTAGCAAAAGTGTGTGTGGGGACTTAAAGGTGCTTGGAACAGAAACCAGAGTGGAACTGGATTCTACATTTTACAGTACCAGCAAAATTACACCAGTGACTCCAGGGAGCAATCGTCAAGAGCAATGTGAGAATAAATCTGAAACTCCTGTTCTGTCCGAAGGCGAAAGTGAGTTGAATCGCAGAGAAGAGCACCATAAGTGTGTTTGTGTAGATATAGATAGCTTGCGAGCAATAATAAAAGATGAACTGCAGGCAGCGATTAAAGTTGAGGTTCATAAATTTTTAAAGGAGTCGATTTGTAAGAAAATTTGTGAACAAGATCTTGTCTTAATAGATGTTAAAAATCTGCAAATGGAAATTCTTTCCAAATTATCCAATGATGACAGAAAGGTGACTCTACCTTGTGTAAATAATGAAGTTTCTGATTCGCCAAAGAAGAAGAAGAGGGCAAGGACCTCAAAAGCAAAGGCCAGTGAGTCAGCTCCTCAACCCGACAAAACAAACTGTGTCTCTACCATCTCTCCGCCAGTGCAGCAATTGATTCCGAATGTTGGTTATACGATCTCCCCGGCGGCGCTATCACCTGTAAAAGCATCTGATGCATTAGTAAACACTTCTCTTAGTGATGATGACAATGGAGGCTGGACAACAAGCGTCACGCGTAAAGCGAAGCGTAAACATTCTAGACCAGCCTCCCGTAACAGCAACTCGCAATCATCAAACTATACCACTCGTGCTCAAACTGGTGTGTTGAAGGGGACAGCAGTTCCTAAACCCACTTCTCTACGAGCGGCTGAGAAGAAGAGCCACCTACATTTATATTATGTATTAGAGGGGACGACGGTGGAAGAAGTACGTGCCCATCTTAATCTTATCTGTGGTGAAGATGTGTGTAATGTAGAAGCGCTCAAAGCCCGTGGAGACTATGCCTCTTTCAAGTTAGGCGTTCCATCGAGGCATACTGAATGCATTATGGAAGCTGAGAATTGGACCGAAAACATTTGTATAAAACCTTGGCGTTATAATTTTCGTGCCCTCTCCAATAAAAAGAAAACGACATAGAAGTGTCTCTTTCTACTACCAGAACGTGCGTGGGCTGAGAAGTAAAACTAGCATATTTGCTAAGAATCTCTCTACGACAAACAATGATGTTCTGGCACTAACTGAGACATTTTTGACGAGCTCTGTCCATGATGGTGAATTGTTTCCGGCTGGGTACAGCGTGCTGCGCCGAGACCGCGCGGGCGACGCGGGTTGGGGCGGCGTGCTGCTCGCTGCGCGCGCACCTGCAACTCTCCGCCCGGTCACTGACATTGATGGCCTTACGCCTGACAAGGAACTACTGTTTGCCATTGTGAACGCTAAGAATGTGAAATTTATGTGTTGTGTTGTTTATTTTCCGCCAAACTATAGGGATGATCAATATTTAGATACTTTGACATGTATAGAAAATGCTATTTGTAACTATTCTGACATAGATATTATTATTTTAGGTGACTTTAATCAATATTCAATGAGTGCTACTGTAAAAACTCAATTTAATTTTTTTTGTGAATTTTGCAAACTTCAACAGCACTGTAATGTAATTAATGATCACGGTGGTATCTTAGATTTTGTGTTGTGTGAGCTAGGAGCCGATCGAGTGGTTGTGTCCAAGGTGGAGGAGTCACTCGTGCCGCCTGACAAGTATCACCCAGCATTAGCAGTACGACTTACTCTGCACGGCGGGTTGGTCGCGGCAACGGCGCCGCAAGCTAATGCAACTCCTCGCCTATCAAACGCACCACCGCAATGGAACTTTCGTAAAGCTGACTTTACTGGACTTTACGCTGCCTTGTCCAAAGTAGATTGGAATGACCTCTTGACACAAAAAGATGTTGATACAGCCGTAAAAATATTCTACGATATAATATACGAGTATATCAACAAATATGTTCCCATTAAAAAAGGGCCACAACAGTGGGGTCGTTACGTCTATCCAAAATGGTATACTGGTAAAATTATTTATTATATTCAACAAAAGTATTTCCATTTAAAGAGGTTCAAGACAGAAGGTAAAGAATTCAATCGAGAATTATTTAAGTTTTACAGAGAGCAAGTTAAATTATTAATTGACAGTGCATACCAACAACACCTCAAAACTGTGCAGGGCAAAATAATAAGCGAGCCAGCTACCTTCTGGGATTATGTAAAAGATAAGAAGAGTGATAGAAGACCTGACAAAAACTATATTGATAGGGATGGTTCAGAGGTAGCAGGCCAGGAGGCTGCTGACGCATTTGCCCTGCATTTCAGTTCAGTGTTTCATGGTGGTGTGCCTCGCCTTAGTGCAGCAGAAGCTGCTGCAGTTGTCGCATCTGGTTTTACGCGTGTTGATGTTAAATCAGTTGATTCAACTGATCTATCCTATGCGACTAAGTGCCTAAAATCGTGTTCTGGTGCTGGCCCAGATGGAGTGCCTCCATTTCTTGTGAAGGATTGTGTCGAAGCCTTAAAAACACCTCTCTTATTCCTATTCAATTTATCACTTAGGAATGGAATATACCCTTCACAATGGAAGAAATCGCGAGTCACGCCAGTACCAAAAGTCAGTAACAGCTCTGCTATTTCAGACTTTCGGCCGATAGCGGTGTTATCAGTTTTTGGCAAAATTTACGAGTCTATTTTAAATAAACATATTATTCGGCAAATAAATGGACTGTTGGATGACTCGCAGCATGGGTTTCGTAAGAACCGGTCAACAACCACCAACCTAATAAATCTCTCGGACTATGTGTCTGCTGAGTTGGATGCAGGTCGTCAGGTGGATGCAGCTTACCTGGATTTCAGGAAGGCATTCGACTTAGTAGATAATGACATCCTGCTCCAGAAACTTGCTGCTGCAGGTTTCGCGCCGAAACTTTTAGAGCTTTTTTCGAGCTACTTACGGAACAGATGCCAGTACGTCCGAGTAGCTGGATGTGACTCGCATGAATACTACACGAGGTCTGGAGTCAGCCAAGGTAGCACGCTTGGACCAACACAATTTTTGCTTATGATCAATGATCTGCCGAAAAGCGTTAGCACCGCTAAGTGTTTGATGTTCGCTGACGACCTAAAGCTGTTTCTGGGTATAAGTGGTCAGATGGACACTGTCGCTCTACAACAAGACCTCAATGCTATTGCTACTTGGAGTGATGCAAATCGCCTCCCATTTAATACATCTAAATGCAAAATTATGACATTTTCTCGCTCCCGCGCACCAATCGCAAATGATTATGATTTATTTGACGCTCCATTGGAAAGAGTAAATGAGATACGTGATTTAGGATTGACTTTGGATAAAAACCTTGACTTTAGGATTCATATGACGAATGTTTGCAAAAGCGCTAATAAAGTACTGGGCTTTATCTTAAGGACCTCCTCCCAGTTTCGAGGAGTACAAGTGGCTATGGCTTTGTACAATGCCTATGTCCGTAGTAAA
Source organism: Athrips mouffetella (assembly GCA_947532105.1). Classification (NCBI taxonomy): domain Eukaryota; kingdom Metazoa; phylum Arthropoda; class Insecta; order Lepidoptera; family Gelechiidae; genus Athrips; species Athrips mouffetella. Next base: position 30,160,636 of record OX383963.1, read on the forward strand.
CTCGAATACGGAGCGTTAATTTGGGATCCGTATGAAAGTAAATATTCACTTCTGATAGAGAAAGTGCAGCGGAAATATGCTAGATGGCTCTATAAGCGTATGTACGGTTATTACCCATATATGTACCCATCTATTTTTGTTTCGGGAATGGTTGGGTGCGACACACTTTTTCTAAGGCGGAAGCTTTTATTAGCTTTGCACTACTACTCTTTGCTGCACAATAGAGTTGACAATCCGAATGCTCTCGGTAGGATCAACCTGATTATTCCGAAGCTAGGCCCTAGATGCGAAGGGGTAACGCTCCCCCCGCGACTGCGCGCGCGCCTATTCTCGCGCTCTACCGCCCGTACTAACCGCTCGCGCAACGCGCCCACAGCGAGAGCGCTGATGCTTCTTGGTGACTTGCTCATGCAACACGTTGATGCTGATATTTTTTATGACTCCTTTGTTACTTTTACTAAAGTAGTATATTTGTATTTAAATAATGTACCTATGTGCCTATAGGTATTTGATGTTTGAACCTACATGTGCTTTGGGTTTATCCTGTAAACTTGTAAGGTATTTTTCTATAATAAATAAATAAATAAATAAAATCCGGCATCCGGGATCTTACTGGGGTTGGTTTGGGAGGTAATTTTTGCGTATTTTTGCGAAAATCGAGGGCAATCTACTGAAAAAAAAAACTTGGGTACCACCGGTACCCAAGGGCACGTGCTGTGTGCATTATAAAAGATGTTTCAAAGCACTTTGTGCTTCTGGACTCCCGATGATAGACGGGAGGATGGTTGAATAAGCTCGTGTAGTTCTTGAGCACACTTTACGAAGTACAACCTATAAAAGACCGACAGACATTTTTGAGTAAGTGGTTTGTTTCACAATATCCTATACTATTAAACGAGCAATATTTGTAATCGGTTTCTCGAAAACGGCTCTAACGATTTCGATGAAATTTAGTATACAGGGGTTTTTGGGGGCAAAAAATCGATCTAGCTAGGTCTCATGTCTGTGAAAGTTCATTTTTACCGTTTTTTTAATATTTCTTAGCGCGTTTTAGTGCGTCAAAGAAACTTACAGCGCCATCTGTTGTTGAGTAGCATAGCTTACTCACCCGATGATATTTTAATCATACAGAGCATAGCTCGGTCGCCCAGGTACTTTTATTTATTTTAGGAACTGGCTGTCCCAATGCAGGGAAGAGGCATCCCGTCCTTTCGTTTTACAACTAATTAAATTAAGCAGGATTCATTGATGGTCTTTGAGAAAGAAAAAGCTTACATCTAACAAACAGTTTTTTTTAAATATTACGCTGAATATTTTTTTTTTTTTTGTATGGCATAATCTTCTTAATTTTAGACAGGTCCGGCCCTTAGGAAGAAAATAAAATTATGCAAGAAAATTAAGGAAAATTCGACGAAAGATTAATTTTGTATAATTTATGTTAAATAGAGCATGACCTTAAAATAAATTGAATTTATATATTTTAGAATATTAGTTTTTAGTACCAGGGGTCAAGATATAAATAGACATAGCTCCATTGACCAGAGAAGAAGAAACTGTCATCATCATCATCATAACATCCCATGAAACGTTTGTTGGTGACCACAGTATGTAAGATAGTACAATACATAGAGGACGCTGCTGCCCATCCTCCACTTTATAATCCATAAGTCGTCTTTTACGACGCCTACGGGTAGAGATGGATTGGTAGGTACTATTCTTTACCAGCAGCACACGGGCAAAAGAAGAAAATGTACAGATAGTTAATTTTCATGTTGGAATCATTGGTCTTAGTGACCGGTCTTATTAAATCGTTATTTATCAGGTAATCAGGGTGTTTATTTTATTTTATGAATTACAATGAATAAATGTTATTTCTATTCTATTCTATTTTAATGAAAATTTAAATCATAACCCATGAAACGTCCGATGCTGGGCAGAGAACTCCCTCCCATATTCCAGCAAAATCGCGTGGTACTTTGAAGGGTAATTAACGTAGTCACCACTCTTGAAACGTTGCGGCTGGTTACCGCTGTGGTTGGTGACCGCAGCATGTAAGATGGTACGATACACGGAAAGATCCTGCTGCCCATTCTCCGGTTCATAACCCCTCACCCCTATTCCCTTACCTCTTAGTCGCCTCTTACGACACTATGCATTGTTGCCACCACACGGGCGTAATGAATGATCTTTCAAAATTTGAAGTAGTAGTATGTTGCAGTACCTATTTACTATAATAACATAGAAACACTCTGTACGTCCAGAACATTTAATTAGATTTATTTATTTCACATTATCAAATTAAGATTTAAATAGATTGTTAAAATGTCAGAGGATAATATGATCGTCAAAAAATGTATCAATTATAAAAAAAAGCAATATACAATGATGCCAAAAATGGATTGAAAGATATTAGATGCTATGATAATAATTATGATGATCCCGCCCAAAACCACGTACACAACCTAAACTCATCATTACAATCAACAATTAAGGTCAATAACCGACCTCACACACTATAGGTATTCGATATATTGAGCCGCCAAAAGACTTGGCTAATACTACGACTTCTTCCGAAGATAGTAGCTGAGACCTGACGTGCCTTCCGAAGAAAGCTGGAACCATCTTTTGTTCATTCTCTCAGTAGTGTGCTCTCAAATTTTAAGTCCAGTTTTTCTGTAATACTCGTATTTTCCGATTAAAATATCATGTACTGTATTTTCTGTTTCCCGAGGGTGGGATCCAGGAGACCTATGACACAGGTCAAACCAAGTTTAGGCTCCTGTCTCCCAAATAGAGGTTTTATTAATGTTATAATAATATTGCGCCTACAAAAGTTGTAAATTAAGTTTTTGATAAAAAATAGACACAATTTTTATTATTTTATTATTTTTATTCATCATCCTACAATGACATTACCAGACTGTAGACCGTAACACCAAATAGATTTTTGACTGACCGAGATACGAAACCAGAACCTCCAAATCGAAAGCTGAACGCTCTAACTACTAGACCAGGGAAGCCATCGAAGAGTTCCATGGTCCACCTTCCTGGTCTTCATCAGGTCCTCATCACCAAGCAAAATTAAAAGTACTCATTAAGACAACTCTAATGACCTCAAACACGGCTTGTTTACTAGAAACCATCCAAGAGTTCCATGGACTACCTTCCTGTTCATCATCAGGTCCTCATCACCAAGCAAAATCAAAACTGCTCATTAAGACAATTCTAATGACCCCAAACACGGCTTGTTTACTAGAAACCATCCAAGAGTTCCATGGACTACCTTCCTGGTCATCATCAGGTCCTCATCACCAAGCAAAATTAAAACTGCTAATTGAGACAATTCTAATGACGCCAAACACGGCCCATTTACTAGAAGCCGTTCAAGAGTTCCATGGTCCACCGTCCTGGTCATCATCAGGTCCTAATCACCAAGCAAAATTAAAACTGCCCATTGAGACGATGCTAATGACCCCAAACACGACTGATTTACCAGAAGCCATTCCAAGGTTCCATGGTCCACCTTCCTGCTCCATCATGAGACCAGCTCCGTAATTCCACATTATTGCATGGAATTTGAAATTGGAAGGTCGCTTAGGCTCGCATTCAGTACAAAAGACCCTCAGAAGGACCACGAGAATCTCGCGGGCAGGTGCGCGCGGGGGTGCGGGGTGGAGTGCAATGGGGGCTGAAAGTGTCCGTTCTGTATGATATTACATTCAACCGCACATCAGTAGAAACACTTTTGGACCTTATGGCGTGGTAATAGAGTTGAAAAAGTTTCTACCGACGAGCTGTTGACCGTACTATTACTACTTTGTTCTGTGCTGATGCTTAGGTAAGCTTTTTGTAAAGTATACCATGTCTCCCTCTCCCCGTATCAAAGCAAGTGATTCAATTACTTAAACCGTACGTAGCTTAACTTAGTTACACGTTCGCCTCGTACGGTACTTGGTTTATGAAAACGATACGTGATTTAATTTGCTAACCGAATGAGCCAGGCAGACTTATTTTGATGATATGCAGAATAAGAATTGTTTTAAAGGCTTTGAAATTTTCTGTTTAAGTTAGAATTATCATCATCTGGTTTGTTTTTGTATACATGAAGTAAAATTAAATTTCTTACTACTTACTCAGCATGATGCCTTTTTGCAATCATCAAGGCCCATGGATTTAGTTACTTTGTTCCACTCCATTAATTCATTTCGTTTTCTTAACAGCTAAGCGGTGCACCACAAATTGAAAGAAAAGGCTCGCTACATGTATTAATGTATAAAACTATTTCTGTCTAAAATGAGAAAAACTAAATTTAGGTTTAGTTACTAAACATTTTCTTTCACTGACTTTACGCAATGAAGGATATGACGGCATTTCCTAAATATGGTGACATTTTCGAGATATATTTTTATCTAGGGCAACGTGCTGGGCCAACTAAAATGGTAGTAAATCTGTAACAAAAAGGTTTTCCTGCTAACTAGATGAAAACTTTCAACTCCAGTTTTATCAAAAGCGTAGGTACTCATGTTTGAAGTTTGTGACATCGATGTTTAACTTAGTTAGCTTTGGAGGCTTTCATTTAATAGTTCAAACCGAGTAAAGCACCATCAACCTGGAGTTATTCGTGATCTACTTGAAATTGAACAAGAAAGGTTATTATAAAATATCAGATTACTCAAAAGAGAAAAATTCATGGGATAGGACTACGGTTCTAACAGGCTAATTCAAATTGATTTATGTTTATTGTACATCAAACATGTTTAGAAGAGGGCGAGGTATCTTTATTGTCTTTATTTGTGCAGCAGCGTAAATGAAACTGACCCCATTAAGAAATTTCTAATATTCTGCAATGAATAAAAACTTTTTGATTTTGATATTTTTATTAAAAATGTTGAAAATTTAGATATTAATTCTGACTTTCTGTCATATTATATACATTTTTTGAATTTTGTAGACACGATTCGCACCACCGCTCTTTAAAGACTTTTTAATTCACTTGGAAACATAATCTAAAAACTCTAACAGTCAAGATCAGGTCAAACATGACACAAGTGTCTCTACGCAATGTGTTAAGCTTGACGTGATCTTCACTGTACGAGATCACGCTGCAATCTTCACTCGGTGCGCTGTGTGAAAGAAAGACCAACTTATATATTATTTACTAATGTTGTAATTTATCTTTCCAGGTAAGTTCTCGACAGACAACAATGTAAGCAGTATTCAGTAGGTAAGTGAATGTAGATGAATATTTATTATGGTCATTGTCATAATGACATCCCATGAAACGTCCACTACAGGACAGAGAGCTCCCTCCGAAATTCCAGCTGTTGCTGAAACAATGTGGAGGGGAAGTACCATAGTCACCACGGTTGTAAGCGTTACGGCTGGCACCATCGACCGCGATTATTGGTGACCGCAGAATTTAAGATGATACGATACACAGAAGGATGCTGCTGCCCATCCTCTGGTTTATTAACCCTTAGTCGCCTCTTATGACACCCACGGTTAAAGATGGGTTGGTACTATTCTTTGCCGGCACCACATGGGGCATTTTTATGGTACAAATGGGCAAACAAACATGGGATATCACCTACTCTGTGGTTTTTTACCAGTGCTGTTAGAAAACCGCCCTTATTTGTGATATACTTTGAAATCAATAAGACAGTAAAATTACGACATCCATTCTGAAAGCCAAGACTAAAAGTCACATGAACCATCTATTTCACTAGCTCTTGGGAAGCCATCGAAAAGAAACACACTGTAATTACAAGCAAGTCAAGGTTCCTGCCACAGACGGACTTTGCACGAAAGCCCTACAACCCTTATGAAAGGTGTTGCTTGCTTAATGCCCGAGCACGTACAATGTTATTGTTTTAGCATACATTACCCGGCCGTTTCGTTTCTGCTGAGTTCGTAGTATTTAACGTCCATTTCTACTTTGCTTTACGAGAATTTCGGCTTTGTGGGCATTATAGCTTTTATCTAACGCGTACTCTTTGTTGCTAAGATAGTATCTTTATGGCTTATATTAAATGAAGCACGAAGATAAGAAGTTAAGAGGCGACTTGTCATCAGCTTAGATTTAAACATTATGACTTTACGTGAAGTATTTACGCAATGTGCTCGGGTTTTCTTTGTGTTTTTAGAAGTGAAGGATTTTAGAAAATTGTTGTAAAACCTTTTAAGGGCTTATTTTTGGGTCCAAATGCAACAATATTTTGCTCTCCGAATTTAAGAACTTCGCAAAAAAAAAAAATCTACTTTTCGTATGGATTGGACCGATCTTTGTATAGAGGGCCAACACATTTTTTTCGAATTTTCATAAGTCGTTTAACAAAAGTTGTTTCATTTAGCCCCCAAAATAAGCCCATAAAAGGTTTTGCACAATTTTTAAAAGCCCTGTATAAAAGGGTCATTGTAAATCTGACGTAAGCAACCGCGAGATTTTTAACGTTCATGCAAATATCTTTAACCTCTTATATAATCTACTCTTTCTCCAGAGTAAACTTAAATTAAAAATATTGTTAATTCGCAACTATTTGCGCTACCATTCAGTTGAAGAAAAATAAACCGGCCAATTACGAGCCGGACTCGCGCACCGAGGGTTCCGTACCACTAAGGTAAAAATACCATCTTTTTTATGATCGCGCAGTCACGTAGAAGTGTATTAAAAACGCGCGAGTCCAACACGCACTTGAACAGTTTTTTTACTTATATGTTATTATTTTATAGCTCATGCACTATAAACATACAAATTTTCACGCTTGTTAGTGTTCCCGTTTTTACAACAGATATAAAACAAAAATAAAACACGTTTATAGAACTACCTAAATTTTATATTATTTTAAATTTTCGTTATTTGTTGATATAGCGGTAACAGAAATACATAATCTGTGAAAATTTCAACTGTATATCTCTTACATACGGTTATACAGTCCGCTGACAGGCAGACAGACATCGGAGGCATATTAAGGCCCCGTTTTTCCCCTTTTTGGGTAAAAAAAATAAACAAGACTGAAAAACCCATGAAATCTGCAAGGCAAATGCCTTGTCTTTTTTGGTTCGTTAGTGATGTTAATGAGGACGAGCAGAGGAGGAACTTTTGTCTAGTATCCAAAACCTCGTTTTTAGTGTTCGTTAGACATTGCATTGCAGTTTCACAGAACAGGAAGTCCTTTGCAGTGTCAGCTAGATTTGAATAACAATAATCTGCTTTTCTTTTTTCAAAAATTCTTGTGGTTACAGCGGTGAACCGCCTGAAATTTCATCTTGTATTTCATCTTGATCATCTAGGGGAAGAAACTTTAAAAAAAAATTATTTGTGTCAATTTAAGAGAATTTTATGTACTGTTTTCGCTTCTTGTATAAGTACCTCCTTATTTGCTTTTAGTGTTCCGTACCTAAAGGGTGAAAAACGGGACCCTACTAATATGCCTCCGATGTCTATCTGTCTGTCTGTCAGCGGGCTGTATCTCATGATTCGTAAATGGTAGACATTTGAAACTATCACAAATTGTCTGTGAAATTGCCGCTACAACAAAAAAATAAAAACCGGCCAAGTGCGAGTCGGACTCGCGCACTGAGGGTTCCGTACCACCACATAAACATTATTGTATTAGATGAAATTTCAGTAAGTTAATGTGCTAGATTTTGTGGGTCCGACAAGCGCTTGACCAAATTTTAATATTTGTTGTTATTTTATAGCTTATGCACTATAAACATACCAATTTTCAAGTTTGTAAGTGTTCCCGTTTTTAAATAGAACTAAAACAAAAATCGCCTCAGCGACCATCCAACTTGACCCCTCTCTTATATGAATGTTCTTGAAACGGGAGCTCACCACAATTGGTTAACATTAGTATTGAGAAAAGTTGTAATATTTAATGATTTCAGACTTTTCCCATTATTTGTACTGTGAGACCTAGCTTCTTGCCAAATTTCATAATTTTAGGTTAACGGGAAGTACCCTGTAGGTTTTGCATTTTCGAATAAATGTATGGAGATGAGGACATAAAATGCCATATCTTTTGATTGCGTCGTTGTAAAAATTGAAATTTTCAGATCTTGTGTGGTTTATGGATCCTAATATATGGTATTAATTTCAACCTGATACCTTTACCCGTTCGTGAGATAAAGGGTCTTGACGGACAGACAGACAGACAGACAGACGGACAACAAAGTGATCCTATGAGGGTTCCGTTTTTTCTTTTGAGGTACGGAACCCTAAAAATAAATAAAAATCAGGGGGGGCTCCTAAATAGCTAAAGGGGGGCGAGAAAAATAATTTTTGACCCACCCCATCGAGTGGGGTATCGTTGTTTAAAGCTCGTCAAGTATATTCAAGAACAAACGAATAAGATGCCACCAAAAGTCAGTTTTTTTTACAAAATTTTGTTTAGGCTGTATCGCTTGAACAGTAACAGGTACGAGTAGTCAGTTGAAATTTTTACAGATTATGTATTTTTATTGCCGGTGTAACAACAAATACTAAAAATAAAAAACTATAGGGAAGCTTCCTTGCTACAAACGTGTTTTTAGGCAATTTTGCTCGATTGTTTGTTTTAGCTCTATCGTAAAAACAGGAACATTAACAAGCGTGAAAATTTGTATGTATATAGTGCATAAGCTGTAAAATAACAAAAAATAGTAACAACTGATCGAGTGAGAGTCGGACTTAAAAATCTAGCACAGTAAGTTACTGAAATTTCAACTAATACAATTATATTATGTGGTGTTATGGCTACTTGGCCGGTTTTATATTAAATTAGAATTATCCACAGCCAATACTCCAAAACCATTCATAGTGCCGTGAATTATTGGCATAAAAGTCATAGAAACATTATATCAAGGTTAACAAAACCATTATTGACCATTGTAATATAAAGGCTCAACACTGACGTGATTCTGAGCTAAATACAGTTTTCAGAAATTCTAGCTCTTAAGGTGATCTGTGACGGCCAGCTTAGCCCCGAACGCAACTAGATGGAGCCACTGCTGCAAATGTAAGGTTTTATTTTTTAATTCGCGTAAATTTCATCGTGCAACTTCAACGCCTAATAACAATTTCGATAAGAAAAATATCTCCATATATCCACTAAAGTCAATTACCCTCGTCAGTCCGTGTTTACATGAGTACGATCACTCACACATGCACACAAAGCACAACCGTACAGTTTTGACCGCACGCCCACAATCGTAATATTGAACCAAAAATTGCTAACAAAAATAGTACTTTCAGTACATTAACTGTATTTTTGTATTAATTAGCGAAAAATTTATTTAAAAATAGCATTATTCTTTCTTTTTTCAACAGAATGTTATGTCCCGCGTAAGATTGCAAGTCATTTGAAGTTTTGTGTGGAAAACGGATCACCTTAAATCAATAAAACACTTATGTTTATAATCCGTAGAAAGTTACGGAAAAAGTATTTCTCAACTAATGATCACTAATTTCAGAGACGCCACCCAAATGAGTCAGGTTTGTGTATTATTTATAGTCATTTGTCAAAATGAGGGACATTTTCATCACCTGTTATAACCGCTGATTTATCTTGAAGTCTCTCAAAGAAAAAACGTAAATTTCTTGGCAATAACACCAAAAGAAAAGTGGTGAGATTATGAACCACAGATATGATATTTTGTTTCATTTTCACAGATGTTTGTTTTGCACCAAAGATAAGTATTTTTTGCTTTTGTAAATTTTCCGCATAATTAAGTGTATTTCTTGTTAGCTACATTATTTACATGAGTTATGAAATATGAAATTATTTTTATCATTCTTTTTTATAATAGTTACAACTTATAATCAGGTAGTGACTAGAGTGGCTTCGTTTATTTATAAATCGCCAAACATAAAGAGCCTTCCACGTAGAACTCGCTATTTGCATTGTATTCTGCATGTTATGAAATTCAATAAGTATTATGTAAAGAATCTACATTGAATGAAAATAATCTGAATCTGATACCTTAAAGATCATTTATCTATCACGGACACCATAAAAAGCGAGTCTTCTACCGTTTCGGATCGTGCTATGTCTGCGTTTAATAAACGGCAAGAAAACACTGCATAGAGTCAGCTTTGAACAAAGTGTTTCTCGTATATCGCTGGATGTTTTGACCTTTGCCCATGTACTTTGTGGTTGATTAAGTTTTTATTTATTTTTCGTATTAAGGTTATGCCTATCACAATTTTAGGTAATTGAAAATAGGACGATTTGTACTAAAAAGTCCTCAATTTTAAATTTAAAGATTTGTTTAAAAATTTACGTTTGTCTTAAATGAGTTAAACTATAACCAACTAAATGAGTTAACTGAGTTAACTCTAACCAAATACTCTCGTCTTACTCTCTCCTATCTCCATACTATTCACGACAGTGAGATGAATATAATTTGTTATTGTGAAAGTAAGAAGGTGCAACTCAGCCTTTGTGTTTTTCTGTGAGTGTGTTATTGTTACAAACGTATGCCTCGTGTAATAGAAGAGCAACCCCTTTTTCTCCTTCCTCTCTGTCCTATTCTCTCGACTTTATCTCACGTTACACTTCTTAGATGACTTCCACATACCTGTCGTTAGTTTTGGCAACACATGTGCCGAGACAGGTTGAGAGGTATTGAGAGACATTGACGACGAGACCACGCGTGACAATACGAACACAGGCGAATAATATTTCCACTCTCGTATTTAGCAAGTCTACATACTAGGCAATTGACGAATTGGGAAATGGACGAAAGGAGACTGACTACACAAACTTGTTTGCTATTATACACTGTGTCTGGGAACTGACTATACAGGCTGTTAAGTTAATTGCGTGCCGTAGCTTAGGGGGTGTTTTAGTAACGATAAAGTAACGCAAAAAAAAATCCTACTTAATTTTTTTGTATCATCAATGATATTTTTTTTTACAATTTATTAGGTACTACATTTTGACGGTCCTAAGCCCGTTAAAGTATGAAGGGAAAATTGGAGTCACACACAAAAAAAGAAAGAATCACTTGATACCCACGCGCTGGCTCGGTGATAGCGCGGTGCCCCGACCGGGTCATTGTCCTCCGCGTTAGTTTAGTTTCAATGGAGTTTTAATTCTTTTTGATTTAGATTTTTTAAATATTTTTTTTTATGTTGCTTTATCGTTACTGAAACACCCCCTAAGCTATGGCACGCAATTAAATTAACACCCTGTATAAACTTAAACGGAACGGTGTTCTGTGACTACACGATAGGGGATCGGATGTACGAAGCAAAATTGTTCTTCTTCTCTAAGAAAATGTAGAGCGCGCTTTACAAGGGTTTTTCTTTTTCCTGTATGACTTCTTCTGTTTTCTTTGTATATTTGTACATAACTGGCACTAGGCCATGTCCATTCACAGGTAGATAATGATTATAAATGGCGTCAAGTGAAGAGATGTAGCGTGATGGGTCGGGCCGGGGCACGGCGACATATTTGAAACTCTGCCACGTTCTATTCCGGGATCGGTCCCGCGTAAACACCGCACGGATATTATTTTATTTCTCATTATTAATACACTTGGATGCACGTCCAGGGGACAGTTTACCGGACCATTTTCCATAAAAAAACAAACAATATCTACCGGCAGTTTCTTTTCTTTGAGACATTTTTAGTCTCGTTGGAAAACTATGTCCACGAGTACTGTACTAATTAGGGACCGACAGACGACTCAGAGTTTGACAGTGCAAAACTAAGTCACAAAATAAGGTTCTACCAGTAAGCGTTAGCGCGCTTTTGCTAGGTCTGTGGTTCTACCCAAAAAATATTTCTGATCTTTCTTTACAATCGTGGTATTTCTTAGCCTTTAGCATGTTATGGGGACAAATAATGAAAGGAGAAGACCAGCATGAGGCAAAGAATGAGTATGAATTTGAATCGAATAAGAGCACCAAACATGCCGGTGAAACGGTTGAACTGTGTGAAAGATGATATGAAATAGATAAAAGTGAATGATGAGATGACGATCGATAGAGAGAAATAGAAGCATTCAACATGTTGCGCCGACCCTAAATAAATTGATAAGGGCAGGCGAATGATGAAAGAATGAATGAGATTAATGTCAAAGTAATACCATTTGAATTACCTTTTCCCAAAACTTGGCTACAGCTATCTTTAGATACTTTTTGGTAAACAAATCCGATAACAAATTTTGTATGGAGAGAACTCTATTTAATTTCCCTTAAGCCACACGTGACTGCGTACAAATGCAAAGAGAGAGAGAGCTGAAATAGCTGTCGTTTTAATCTGATTTACTTTATCTTTGAATCAGCAACGGATGATAGTGAAGCGAGACCATTAATTTGCGATGCTCAGTGCGCTATGAATGAAACAGCTAATTGTAATTTGTAAAGGTGGATTGTGGAGCGAGAACAGTGTATTCATAGTAGAGTGCAGTTACATACATGGTCTGATTTCAACCCTATTTAGATTTAGATCTTTTATTTCATGTCTTATCTTTAATTTTGGACTTTTAAATAAATAATTTTGTATTTTTGTATTTTTTTTGTATGTAAATTAATTGTTTACAGAAAGCAAATAAGATAATATTTCTGTCTAAAAAAATATCGCAAAGGTAATAAAATTCATATAAAAATATATTTCTATATTTTTTTAGCTTTGACAATCAAATCAGTATAGAGTGGCTAATTTGAAAAACAAGCGAAGGCAAAACAGTAACCTCCTAACGATCTTGCGACGTAACATTTTTAAAGTAAATCAGAAACCTGAGATTTCTGAAAAGGGGATATAGATTCAGGCAACCGAACAACGACGGGGATATAGATTCAGGCATACGAACAAGTGGGTCGCTTTTTGAATAAATCAGGGATTTCGAGAAATTTTCTGAAATCTTTATTTATTTTCGCAAATATAAAGCAAAATTCTTCATACTGTTACGTCCCACGAATAAATGTATTAAAATTTCGGTTCCTGAAATTAAACGTCATCAATAAATTGTCTCTTGAAATACGCTCACTGATGGAAATCGTTACGATAACCGTCCTGGGAGCCAATTTTTGAAAGCCCCGGCTGATTTTGGAAATTTTTAAAATTGAAATAAGCCATGTTACTGTTACTGTTCGTATACTTCTCAAGAGTAAGGGTCAATATTTGTTAATTATAAAATAATGTTCAGTTTTAAAATTACCAACTAAATAATTTGAGTTTTATGAGTTTCTCGTGGCTTTTTTTAATTTAAAAAATTTCGAATATCACCCTGTGACTTTCTAAAATTGGCTCCCTGTCCTTGCCTGCCGCAACGCGCGGCTCCCTCGGTCAACCTTAAGGTATTTCACTGGGACACCATGGCAGCGCAACCAGTCGCCGCTACCAACAAAATGTATTCAGCTCTATAGAGAGTTACTCACCTGGTGTCCGTTTGGTTCGCAACCAATTTGGCGGCGCAACCAGCTCGGATGCTGGTCGCGCTACCACTCCCAGTGAAATATAGCCCTTAATACTGTGGCCGGGGTAAGGGTGTAGCGACTCTGGTGTCTTTACTAGTGTCTAGTTACGGACACCAGTGGCGCAACCAGTCGCGCCACCGTGGTGGCCCCGTGAAATATCGGCCTCCAGTGCCCACGCTACTTCTTTCGGTTTCTGCCTTCCTGGTCACCACTCTGGAATCTATCTGCTCGATCGGCCATTCATAATCATTATATCGTATAGGTTGCAAGGTCGTTGGCCAACCTCACCACCAAAGGCCTCTGACATGGCTCATTAATGACTACATCAGTAGATTGACCAACGACTTACAGTGCCTTCCGAATCACAAAATCATCTAACTTTGCGGCCATAAGTATGCCCTTACCTCAGCATTACCACTTAAGTTTGACGAATCTTAGAGCTATGTCGGTAACTTTTAAAATTAAATGTGACCGTTATCATCAAAAACTTTGTTGTTATTTTCCAAAACTTTCCCGACAAAAAAGCTGCGCAGACTACAAGTCTTCCCAACATTTGTATTTACAAACTCTTAATAAGTTCGGGTAGCGTCTGCTTTGGCCTGATTAATGATCCAAGTGCGATCTCCATCTTGGCAACTAATCCCCTTACGGTCACGCAATTTGTAAGACATGGGCCTTAAGTAAAGGCGAGAGTGCTGTCAAGGCGAGCTCAATATTGCTGCGAGAATGTGATATACTTAAGATATTTTCAATTTTAGATGGAGCACGCAATATAGTGATTGCAAACATCATATTTATTTATCAGAAAGGGTAAATAAGCATGCCGGCCTTTCGAAACATAGGTAAAGAAGTTTATTAAAAGTGGCCGGGATTTTTGAGTAAAGTCCGTCTGGGGAAGTACCACCCTTTACCTATTTCACCAGATAGCAGCAGTGCAGGCATTGCTTTGTTTTGATTTGAAGGGTAAAAAAGCCAGTAACATCACCGTCACAAGGGACATTCAATCGTTCTAAGGGTGGCCAACGCGTTTTGCTGTAGTTTTATGAACTGTGAGGACAATTTACCATCAGGTCTCGTTTGCTCACCTTTGAATTCAGAAACATTGAAAATTTATTACAAAACTTCAATGACATAGGTAATTGTTTTTTTTTTTATAGTTTTTTCACAGTGGCAGTCGTGTCAAGGAATCAAGAGCTTCTTTTTTATACCAATTAAATAGAGCTGCAATAAGCCAATGAGACAATGAGACATAGAATATATTTGTTTCAACTTGTTTATCCAAGATTTAGAAACCGTAATTTGCGAGGAAGATCTTGCAACCCACAAGTAGGATTTGCTTTATCCCTGCTATCCCGCATCCCGAATGTTTATTTCGAAACTAGAATTTATATAAATTCATTCACTCATAAATTCTCGAAAATCCTTGTTTTAGGTTTTACTGTTTTAGTGAGGTCCTACATTGTATGATATTTAAGTGACATCATTCTAAAATGTTGCCCAAGAATGAAGAAAAAAAACCTTACCCAAAAATTGCAAAACATTTAAAAATCTTTGTTATTTGACATGTTAAAATTTTATTAGAGATTAACTGGTTGCACCAGATGCACCTAGTCAAGAAACGTCCTAATAATTTGCTGACTAAATACACGACTGCAAATGTTTCAGAAATTGTAAACAAAAATGTTAGCTTAATGACCTACAAACCTACCGTTCAAAAAAATCGGGAACGCAATTTGTCGAGTGCCTGAGTCATACTCGGTTAGCGGTCTTCGGCAGACAGTGAGTTATCATCGTCGATATTTTCCACCGCTTCATTTTTCTCAGTGCCACTTATAATTATAACTATGTATATGTAGACCGCGGGAGACGCTTTCTTCACGCGCCAAGCCGCACGCGCAGTAGAGTCCACGCCGCGGCGTATAAACGATCGACATTAAAATACACAGTAAAGTGTGCGCGGAACCTTGCCCTGAAAGATAAATTGTGGTTAATGTGATGCTCAGTCGTGCTGAAAAATTGTGATAAAACGAATTTCATGTGAGCGTGCTTGAATATCGAACTGTGATGGTGCGATTCAGTGATGTGGTTTTATATTGTATGATAAATATTTGTGGTAAAGTAGCAAGTTAAGCCGACACTCTGTATGTTATTTAACCCAGAGGAAATAATTTACAAAAAACCTATCTTTAAGCAAAATTTCATCGGTTTAGGCTGTCAATTTCAGCTCAAGGTCAGTTGTTATTATCATCCTCAGTAGTGATTACATTTATTTGTCATCATTTATCACCATATATACCATCATGCCATACCATCTTACTTACTGCAGTCACCTACAACCGCGATCCGTGGTGGCAACCGTAACACTAACAAGCGTGGTGACAATGATACTTCCCCTCCACATTTTTCCAGCAAAAGCACGAATTCTGGAAGGAGCTCCCTGTCCTGTAGTAGACATTTCATGGGATGTTCTGATGATATGCTAAGGTCCAATATCAACTTCACAAAGTGCCTCTGACGGGTCTCATTAACGAACTACTTGTGTAGATAGTAGCCGGTCCAACGGTATAAAATTCAGTGTAAGAACCCACCAGGTTTAGAACCCAGAATCCCTTGCTGGAGAGCCAAACGCTCTAACCACTAGACCACAGAAGCTGTTCATGTTAGACGAATTATATATTGTGTGATCAACAATGTGATCAACCGTTCAAACTAATTCAATCTGATTGATAAGTTTCCCTCAGGAATGCCTCGGAACATCTTTGTTATACGCGTTACGGAAGTAATTGCTAATATGTCCCTAGAAATTAGCGATCTGCCTCTATTGATCATCGATACTATTACTAGACAAGGAACGTAAATAGGGCCCTAGTTATAAAATGGCTACGGAACATGCAGTCGAAAAGCAAAAATAGTTTTTCACATCATAATAATTTTAAACATAATGATTCTAAAATTACGCCGTAACAATACTTACTTGGTGACTTATGATAGCAGGCATAAAAACAACGAACTGAGAATTCCACTTCCAAGACATTTCTAAAGGAACTCCCACATCGGTGTTTATTATTGTATGCTACTGGTTTTAGACATAATCCTTCTGTTACTGTTTCTACTGTTTGCAACATTCACGACACGTGCAAACCGACTGAGTCTTTGATGCAAGGAATGAGAACTCCATTTTTCTGCGGCACCACTTTTGTTTTTGGTTCAGAGATATTCTCAATAGATGACAAATGATTGTAGTGTTCCTAAATTCATATTTATCATATCATCCCCTAAACACGTCTGCTGCAGGACAGGGAACTCTCTCCAGAACTTCAGCAAAAATGCGTGGTAATTGGAGGGGTTTCACCATACTCACCACGCTTGTAAGCGTTGCGGCTGGCGACCGCTGTTGTTGGTGACCGCAGTATGTAAGATGGTAAGATACACAGAAAGATGCTGCTGCCCATCCTCCGGTTCATAAGTCCTTAGTCGCCACTTACGACACCCACGGGTAGAGATGGGTCGGTACTATTCTTTGCCGGCAGCACACGAGACACTAGGGAATTCCTATTGCTCCTATGAAAAAATCTTTGAAATGTTTATATTCCTTAACAAAAAAAAAAATTTTTATGTAAAGATAATTGTTGTCACTTTGTATCGTCAGTTAAATTACATCGCTTTACAAACAATTACTTAATTAGGACGAAGGATTAGGACTTGAATAGAACTAATGTAGTATCACCTTTATTTTCTATATTGTTATGTATGACTGTATAATGATTGTAATATTTTCATGCAAGTTACAAGAAAACATCTAGTGGCGTACATTTTGCTTTTGTTATTCATTCGCAAACAAATTCCTCCAAGACGAATGTTTACTACAACTCCTCTAGACTATAATTTGTGAACACTTTGGTATTATTTTATGATGTTTTCTGTCGGAAGTTATTTCTTAGCGTTGTAAGGGAACTTTCTTTGATGAATGTGAGAATTATTTCTAAGATTTTTGTCGCTTTTTTGATACCTCTAAAGAATTATCAAGGTTGAATTATTCTGAAATTGAAATAATTTAAACATTGTTGATAATATCATATTGACAATCATCCTCGCAAGACTACGCATAACCCCAATTGACAGCTCTTAAACCAATAGTTTTAACAATTTTTACTTACTCCATCATTGACTCAAAGCGTAAACTTTTGACAAACCATTGCTTCTTCAATCTTTTTTTTTGTACTCTTATTAATTTGTGTAGGTACTTACTACATAAATTAATGGAAGAGACAAGTCAGGGTTGATAAATGTAATAATGCAAATCTGGAGCGATTGTTTTGTTAAGGAGAAACTGGTTAAGGGAGGGGAATTCCCCGATCGTATTTAGTGACGCAACGTTCATTGTGAGATAGACTGGACACCACGAGATAGACTCATTTTAGAGTTGGCAAACAATATTCAGGAACGAGTTTTTAATTAAGTTATCATAATTGCATCATTTGCCCATTCTTGAGGAGCAGTGCAAAACATAGCAGTTTTGAATGTTGCAGTGACATACATACATACATAATAATATCACGCCTTGTTCCCGTCGGGGTAGGCAGAGACCACAGTTCTCCATCTGCTACGATCTTGACGTACTTCCCTTGCTCCCTGAACTTTCATCAATCCTTTCATACATGCTCGTCGGTTTAGGGTACTTTTAACCTGGCCTGAGCTTACAATCCATCTTCTTGTTTCATAATTTTTGAAGTCTTCAGATTTTTTTTGAGGTCATAACCTTTACAGTTCTTTCATAGTTGTTAATGTTTGATTATATCTGTTTGTTTATTACAGAACTGAGCAAATCTTTGAATAAACTAAATATCCTTTCATGTGTTCCAAAATTTCACCAATGATATTATATTATTATCAAAATTATGGTTAACAATTAGGTAAATATAAAAGAGTTGATATTAGTATGACATTTTTTTGTGAATTCCTGATTTCTAAAATCATTGTCAATCATTGCATTTAATCAGCTACAATGATACCCTGTTGTACATATAAAATATTTATAAACCAATGTTATTATCCTAAAGATTTACGAGTATAGAAAGTTTATTCTTTGAAAGCCACTTGCTAGCAACTAAAGCGTATTAACTTGTTTCCAACTTACAACAAAGTTCGTTCCGCTGTGGTTATGGAACATTATATCACAAACATTTCTATTTCCTGTTACCGTAAAATTTAGTTTGATTTAGGAACGACTGATTAAATATTATGTACATGTATAATTTGCTAATGTTGACAGAGCACAGCAATACGTGGACTGCCGCATCTTGCTTGTGGTGCAATCCAATAATTTTGTCTCGTTTTTTTTTCATGTTCATCTTTGCGTACATACATCACCACAGACCACAGCCTTCCACCTGCTATGATATTTACATAATTCCCTGGCTTACTCTATTTTTATCCACCCTTTCATATAATTCTTCATCATCACAGGTTGTAAACAATTCAAAAAAATTACAGCCACAGCAAAAATCGTTGGAGGATGTACCATTGTCACCACTTGACCAGATAATTGAAAAGTGTACTGTCTATCCTTCGGTTAAAGGTTAAAGCCTTTACGACAGCTGTCGGAAGATTTGATGTCGTATTGAAGTTCATGATAACGATAGATTATAACCTCAGACTTATTGCCAAGACTTGCTTAGGTTCCTAAATCGTGGGTAATTCAATTTAAGCTTTGAGCTACCTAGACTTAGAATCCATATAAGTTAAATGAAAAAAAAAAAAACCGGCCAAGAGCGAGTCGGACTCGTGCACCGAGGGTTTCGTACCAACAGATAATCATAATTGTATTAGTTGAAATTTCAGTAAATTAATGTGCTAGATTTTTTGAGTCTGACACGCGCTTGACCAAATTTTATTATTTGTTGTTATTTTATAGCTTATGCACTATAAACATGCCAATTTTCAAGTTTGTGAGTGTTCCCGTTTTTAAAATAGAACTAAAACAAAAATCGCCTCCGCGACCATCCAACTTGACCCCTCTCTTATATGAATGTTCTTGAAACGGGAGTTCACCACAATTGGTTACCATTAGTTGTGAGAAAAGATTTCAGACTTTTTCCTTTATTTGTACTGTGAGACCCAGCTTCTTGCCAAATTGCATAATTTTAGGTCAACGGGAAGAACCCTATAGGTTTTGCTTTAGTGCATAAATGTATGGAGATGAGGACATAGAATGCCATATCTTTTGATTGCGTCGTTGAAAAAAATTTAAATTTTCAGATCTTGTGTGGTTCATGGGCCATAATATATGGTATTAATTTCAACTTGATACCTCTACCCATTCGTGAGATAAAGGGTTTTGACAGACAGACAGACGGACAACAAAGTGATCCTATAAGGGTTCCGTTTTTTTCTTTTGAGGTACGGAACCCTAAAAATACAGCGAAATGGTAATAATGATGTGAGTTATATGAACATCAGGTTAGTCTGAAATCGAATATTGGATCTTTTGTTCCTACTTTGTTTATAGTGACTGTCAAAAATGACATTTAAGCCATGAATTATTCAACCCTGCGTAAGTGAGCTGTTTATCGTTTTTTTAATAATAATCTTGTCAAAAACACTGTCACTACTCAGGCCTTGTTATATTTCTTTTTGGTTTCATAAAAATTTGCTGCATGAGTTCTACTCGTATATTTCATTAATCTAATCATTTAACCGTTTGCAACTTTACCACAGACAGTAAAAAAAATGTTAGCTCTACAAGTGAACTGAAAGATGTAATTTTTGAAAACTTTTAAAAGCGCCATCTAGTTGCGACCGTGTGAACTTATTTCATCGACATGAACCCGAGTGGTGCGATGTTGCCGATCGTGGAGGGCGAGGAGGCGACGGCTAGGATCACGACTGCTGCTAGTACAAGCCGGTACCGCCGCGTGCGAGACAGGGTGGTTACAGCTGAAGTACGGGCCGTACGACGCAGACGGGGGTGGACCGTTGTCGGTTCTGAAACTAGGTAAGTGGAGTATCTCACAGATGGCGCTGCTATTCATTCTCTGTTTGTAATTTACCTAAATCGTTATTGAACGTCAAAGCAGAAGTAGTACCTACTAATAGTTACTATTCTATACAACACTGTGACTTCACACTTACCCTAATGATTGCACCTGTACCACACCACACCAAATTTACCTTCTTTGTATTTTTATTTTCTTTTGTTTTTTTTAATGAATTTTTTTTTAAATATAAACCTAATAATATTCTAGATTTTATGTAGACTTCTAAAACAATAACGTAATTATTTTCTTGTTATCGTTTACGAATTATTTATATAATTACTTATTTTTAATACTACTTGACAGGTTACTACTAACCTACCTACTCACTAAAATAGATTTTCATCAAATTCACGGGGTTCTATCTTATGAGGCGTTTTACGGGCGAGTCGTTCCCTGATTTACTCACGCTTTCACTCGCGCGTAAAATGCCTCATCTGGACGCAATATTCTAGTATCTGCCGAGATTCTAGAGCTACATAACATTCAGCGTCCAGAACATGTTCTTACGCGCGAGTATACGCGCGTATAACGCTGGTAGAAACTGTTCTGGGTGCAATATATGTAGCTCTAGTATCTCGGCAACGCGCGAGTGCCTACGCACGGATCAACTCGCGCGTAAAAATAGGTTCTGGACGGGCCCTTAGATGCAAACATAATTTTTGTCCTCATAAACTCGCATACTTTTGTCTTTGAAAGATAGCTCTCCATTGTTTCATTAAGTCCTTTGACCTTTCAGTTCAAATGATAAAATCTTTATGTTTTTATCAAAAAGTGTGTCACCGCCTTTCAGCAGATAAAAAAACAAATCCAATAAATGTCCAATATTTTTATAATTGGTCTTGCTACAATAAAACCCTTCTATAGGAGAAATTTTATACGGCCTTCGTTAAAATAACCTCTTTCAGTACAAAAATTTTCCGCCGGGGTTGTTTTGAAAAAATATACTACAGGCAAACAATAACCTTTGAAAATATTTTGTTTTACAATTTGTAACTGAAGTATTTATTAGAAAATCCATTTAGAGGATTACTTTTGAAATGTTTGAAGCTTTCTCCTGGTTGTACGTTAATTAATGACTGAAAGCCCCAGGGTCGTGTTTTTCAGTTTGTTTTCTTCTATTAGTTATTTTTGTTAAGCCTAGTTTAGCTTTTCGTTACGTCAAATTTGCTGATAATTGCTTAAAATTTTATCTCGATCTTCTTCTTGTGTTTTGTACCGATACGCCTGTATTTGTTTTAAACGAAATTTCAGTGGTAATTACAAGTAGATTTAGAACTACCGTTAATCTTTTCTGAGCCTGACTTGTACTGTACTGGTATGGGTACGTATGTATTTTTGATCTCCTGCAAATATTTTTTTTATTATAGAATATTTTTGTTAAGGTTTTGCGTCCCCTATGTACCCTATTTTGGTGGAGTTACGTCGAAAACATTGTAAAATATCTATAAAATATTTCTTGTATGACGAAGTTCCTCTCGGATGAACCACCTCAATTCTTATAGGAATTTTTAAAATTATCCCTCTAGCAAAGTTATACGTATACTATAACTTTATTTTGTTCATATTAGGAGTAAGTCAAAGACAAAGCTAATGACCAATAGCACTGAGCGCATTGTAGAAGTGGATGGAGATAGAATCGCATATGTCCATGAGTACATTTACCTAGGTTAAATAGTCTCGTTCCACGCACGACAAGAAAAGGAAGTCGAAAAACGAACCGATAATGCCTGGAAGAGCTATTGGGCCATGAAAGACCTCATGAAGCCCTTCCAATGACTCTAAAGAGGAAACTCATGGACATGTGCATTTTTCCCGTCCTTTCCTACGGAGCTCAGACTTGGTCTTTGACGGACATCCAAAATTACAAACTCAAGGTTTTCCAGCGTAGTATCCATGGTGATATGGAGCGTAGCATACTCGGAGTGAAGCTTACAGACCGAGTACGAAACACCACGCTACGCTCCAAAACACAAATTGTTGACTTAGCGACTAAGGCAGCCAATCTTAAGTGGAACTGGGCTGGCCACGTCGCCTGAATGCCACCACAACTATGGGCGAAACGAACGACAGAATAGACTCCACCAAACGCTAAGCGTCGTCATGGTCGGCCTAGAAAAAGATGGAGGGACGAGCTCGACACCTGCGCGAAGGAGTTGGCCCAGGAAAGGGAAAAGTGGAAAGGTGGGAGAGAGGCCTTTGCCCTGCAGTGGGACAACAGACTCCTAAGAATAATAATGAGAAGTGCATCTGTGTTCCTGAGTTCATATAAACTGGATCTACTGCTTCTTCTGAGCGAACTCGTTCCATCGTCAACATCATACTTTCCTCAAGACTATAGATCGAGGTCAAGAGTAAGCCCACATTACCAATAAAAAAAATACACATTATACAGTAATGTATCAATGTTTGTAAAATATGCACAATTTTGACTATGTATTTATATTACCATGTGGTGCCGGCAAAGAATAGTGTCCTGTATGGTGCCGGCAAAGAATAGTACCAACCCATACATACCCGTGGGTGTCGTAAGAGGCGACTAAGGGTTATAAACTGGAGGATGGGCAGCAGCATCCTCCTTTGTATCTTACTTACTGCGGTCACCTTCAACCAGCCGTAACGCTAACAAGCTAGGTGACTATGGTACTTCCCCTACATTTTTCCAGCAAAAGCTAGAATTCTGGAGGGAGCTCCCTGTCCTATAGTGGACGTTTCATGGGATGTTATGATGATTTATACTGATTAAATGAATCTGAATCTATTTGTCCGCCTGCAAATCCTTTGATAATTCAAGTTAGATCACATAGTTCATATTTATTATTATCAGTCGTTCATTCTTTATACAGTCGGGTCTTGCAAAGTTATGAAACTTTGGTCATCCGTATTAAACATTAGTTTTATCATTAGTAAACATGATTTAATCATTAATACACACTAGTTTCATCATTAGTAAACATAAGTTTAATACCAATAAGAAAGTGATCTTCCCCGTAAAAGGGACTTTTTTTTCTCTGTAGCCCCTCATATTCCCACGAGGAAATTGTTTTCTCAGTGAATTCTTAAATACCTTCAAAAGAATCTAAAACTTAGACAACAAAGACTGCTTTGTACGTGTTTTCTTTGATTAGACATGAATAATTTTGCCAAAAACTGTATAAAATTTCCACGTGTTTCCTATGAAAATATTGCCTTTGAGTATTTGTAAGATCAAGAAAATGTTTTGTAAGAAGGAAAATAAACGGAAAGAAAGTTCCACTTAATTGAATAAAGCCCAGACCTCTGGGACGGGCGACGACTGGTGGATTAAAACAAGGCTGTTCTCTAATGTGCTTTTTATCATTCGGGAACTTAATTAAAACTTTACTGATAGTCCAGACTTATAGTGTAGTTTTTAAGCTTGGGTCACTAATTGCGGCATTTTTGCTATAAGGTCCTAATGAAATAGTCAACATAATTTAAGTATGTTACTCAGATCACGAAACTGAACAACTTTCCCCAACTAACATAGGTCGAAATACGAAAAACCAAATTTTACCTCCCATACAAAATGCGCTATCAGCTGTTACAGTTTCTATGGGAAGTCAAAAATTGATTTTCGTATTTCGACCTATGTTCCTTGGGGAAAGTTGTTCAGTTTCATGGTCTGAGTTACATACTAAAATTATGTTCACTATTTCATTAGGACCTTATTTAAGGCACCACAAATACTGGCTCGAGATTTCTGACATTATATAGTTAGGAGAATCGTTGACCTGACGATGTTGCTACATAGTACCTTATTAACCAACTCATGTCCGTGTGGTGCCGGCAAAGAATAGTAACAACCCATCTCTACCCGTGAGTGTCGTAAGAGACGGCTAAGGGCTTACGAACCAAAGGATGGGCAGCAGCATCTTTCGTACCATACTACATACTGCGGTCACCAACAACAGTGGTCGCCAGCCGCAACGCTTACAAGCGTGGTGACTATGGTAAATCCCATCCTTAGTATCACGCGTTTATGCTAGAGTTCTGGAGGGAGCTCCCTGTCCTGCAGTGGACATTTCAAGGGATGTTATGATGAATCAACAAATTTTAATATCTTAGCAAATATTGAAGGTGCGTGGCTTTTGTGCTCAGTCCATCTGAAGAAGTGGACACAACCCTATTGCCTTTTTCTACCGTAAAGCAGCTACGTTTGCACTGCTGCCTTTCGCTGCGAACGTTAAAGAAACTAATGAAATTATCGGCTCCACAGTAGCACACTATAAGAATTTAAATGGAATGTCTACCATTTAAATTCTTAGAGTGTGCTACGCGCTTTGCTGTCTTATCACGGTAAAAGTTTAAGTTTACTGTCCTACTGTAGATGGTAACCGTAGCGGTGGCGGTTGTAACCACTTATGATCAGGAGGTTCATCTGCTCTTTTGCTAATTGTGACGTGACAAAATATAGATAGTACCACCCTAACTCTTCTCATAGGTGTCGAAAAAGGCTACTAAGGGGTCTTGAACTGGAGAGTGGGCAGTATAGGTACCAAAATCACCAGTCACAATTTTAAAAGTGTGGTGACTATTATACCTACTTTTTCCCTAAAATATACCACACTTTTTCTGTGAAAATTCTAAAGGGAACTCCTTGTAGGGTGTTTATTTTTTATGCAGAAGAGGGAAAAATAAGGTTGATCGTCCGAAAAGTAAGACGATTCCGTGCTTCGGAAGGCACGTTTATCTGTTGATCCTGGCTACTTTGTACGGAGTAGTCGTTAATGAGGGGTCAGAGGCCTTTGGCGGCTCTACAACTCTGACACCAGGGTTTGTGAGGACGGTCATCGACCTAACAACCCCAATATAATTGAAAAAATACACCAACACCTAATCATCTTAAAAAGATCACGAGAACAAAGTGAGACAGTAAGTATAAAGTGTCAATGGACACATTTTTAGTATAACTCTATCATAGCAAGTTAAATTTAAATTGCTCATCTCAAATTATTCACAACAACTTAATCACCATAACTCAAGTTAAAGTACTCTTATAAAGAACCAGAATGCAATCCAATTTCGCCTTACTCTAGTAAGTTACAGCTGAAACATGGCTGAAACTGTATTTCCGCCACAATCTATCATTTCACACCAGCGGTTCGTGAATTCGAGCGAAATTCCGCTGGAAATTACTAGGCCTCTTGAATTCCACATACATTTAAAATTAGAAACATGGTTTTCCTTTATTTGTCAAGTTTAACTTTAGGCATTTTTGTATGCGTTATAAAAGTATTCTCTGCCTTATAAAACTATTCACTAGGTCAATACTAAATTCAGAAACACTTATATGGTGGTAGGTTAGTGGTAGGTAGATACATAGCATAAGATTATGCTTGTTTTATTCGTTATTAGGAAAATACTTACCATTTTCTGTAATAAACTATTTATTGTCGGTAAAAAAAGAAAAATAGTTTTTAGTAAGTAATCCTATTAACTCCAATGTTGATTGATATTATAAGTATATCACATTTTTCATGAGAACATTTTGAAGAAAGCTTTCTGATTATCAACAAATCAATTGATTTGCATAACAATGTTACATTCTGTCATTTACTCTGTCGTTCATGTACATTAAACTTCTTGTTTTGTTTCTGTTTTGCTTCTAACCGATGAATAAATTATGTCTTTGATAATGTGAAGAGGGAATTTGAAGTTATCGAGTCTATTTTCAGGCGCAGTTTAAAAAAGCTAGCAACTCTTCTTCCGAAAATACGTCGCGTCGTTTGTGTAACGTGGAGCGACATGCCTTTTGAAAGGAAAAAGTCACCTATTTCATGTTCATCAAAGAACGCTTGTGTACTGAAAAAATCACGAAAGTCGTCTTGCATATGATGCAGTATTGCCGCAGTGGCAGTATTCGTGTCACTATGCGTGTCACACCTTGCAAAGTCTACCCGCGGTCAATCCTCGTTTACATAGTGTTCAGAATGATCGATAATTAAGATCGTTTCATGTGTGACATTTTTTCGTGTAAAAATTGTTCATACATTATACTAAGTAAAATTAAATTTCCAACAGTGATCATCTCTTAAAAAACGTAGTTGACAGACGTCAACGAAAATTCCCTCTTAGATCTATCGAAACCCCCGTGCGAGTTTGATTGATCGATCTGCTTGGGTCTCTGATCATTATTCGATCGATAAACGAGATCGGTAGCAAATAGCTTCGATCAATGTTTATCGGTCTATTAATGCCACGAGTTTATGCCGATTGTTCGTTCGTGTAGTCGTTCGTGTGAGTTGTTGTATGAACCTAATCAGCCAATGATAATAGTAGTGTCTTGGGAAAGGAAAATCCCCATGACACTACTGGTTAGTGCCACGCAGTTGTGCCACGGGAAACAAACCACAAAAAATAGTACCAACCCATGTCTACACGTGGGTGTCGTAAAAGGCGACTAAGGTCTTATGAACCGCAGGACAGGCAGCAGCATCTTTCTGTGTATCGTACCAACAACAGTGGTCGAAATCTGCAACGCTTATAGATGATGCCTATGTGCTAGTATGGGTTAAAAACAAATTGACAAAACCGCACAATGGCAACTTTTAAGAAACAAAAGCGCAAAGATACAAAAAAGCAAAGTGATAAAGGCGCAAAATTATAAAACAGCAAAGTGATAAAAGCGCAAAACGGAAAAAGAGCAAAATGTCAAAAACTTCAAATTGAAAAAGGGTTTCGAACGGTGTTTCTCAAAAATCAACGCTAAAGTCATGGTGCAAATGACACAATTTCGTGGCTTTAGAATTTGCTATGTAACAATGCCCTGAGAGATTTTCGCAGCCTCTTTCCTCTCGCTAATTGGCCCGATGTATCTCAACTTGTATGGGATGTACTTTCTCTACTTTTTCCTTAGCTATAAGGTAAAAGAAAATCATGTCGTAGAAAATTCTTTATCTTTTAAAAAAGAAACTTAGATAAGGTCAGTGTAACAAGCTAAGCTTTTCATATTTATTAAATTCTTATTTTTTTTTTGCTACGGTTGAATTAAACCGAGGAACTAATTTAATGCCGAGAAAGAAAATATTTTGAATCTTTTTGAATAACTCAAAGACTATAAATCTGAACAACTTTTTTGAGGCACAAGAAATCAACTTCCCATATACTTGTAGCTCATTTTGCATGGATTATCACTTTTTTCATTAGTTGGACTCTAAAATAAAGCCTTGTTCATACTCGTACAATAACTACCTAATAATTGTTCACTTGTTTATTATAAACCATTTATTTATTTTATATTATTACACTCTCTCTTTTAGAGATAAGCCGCCTTTGTTAATGTCCTTCTGTATGTAAATTTGTGCAATAAAGAACATATATAATTGGATGGATTAATTAACCTAAAAGCTTTTGTTGTAAAGGTGACTATACATTTTCGGATTGCATTTTCGGAGCTTTTTGGCTTTACATTAATTATCAAAGTGGTGTTGTTGCACTGCTTGGCTTTCACTGGCCTGTATATTTACTGCATTAATGTTTGTGCCGTACTTTTAAGAACGGCCGACCGACGGATCGTCGACCTCATCTCTGTCTTCAGGACTGGATAGAGGTCAAGAGTAAGCCCATTGACGATAAAAAAAAAAAAAAAACATCCTCATTATTAAACGTTGGTGATAAAAAAAAATACAAGTTTGAAAAATCTATTCGATGTTGTTTATTGATACTTATGGCTAACTAGGCTTGAGCTAAGTGCTTCCATTTATATAAGGATAAGTAATTTACTAACTGTCCTTGTGTTTCCGGCAAAGAACAGTATCATTTCTGAAGGTGGTAGGGCTTTTGTGAAAAGGGTGGCCCTTGCTTTTTTCTACCGTGAAGCAGCAGTGTTTGCACTGTTGTGTTTCGGTTTGAAGGGCAAAGGAGCCAGTGTAATTACCGGCACATGAAACATACCATCTTAGTTCTCAAAGTGAGCAACGTGTTTTGCTGTCTTATTAGTGTCAAAATATGCCATTAGTAAGACAGTGGGTGCTATGGGCGGTGGTGATTACTTACCATCAGGTGGCCCACCTGCTCGTTTGCTGACTTGCAACATAAAAAAAATGAAACCATCTCTACCCGTGTGTGTCGTAAGAGGCAAATAAGGGTTTATAAACCGAAGTATGGGCAGCAGCAAAGAAGAAAGGGCAGAAGAAAAGTAAATTTCCAAACGTCTTTAAATTATTTGACATTAAATTATAACGTTTTTACGTCCAATTTACCTGAAAGCACTCAATGACTTATCTATCAGGTCTATCGAGTATTAAATCGAGTGAGAACCAATCGCGACTTGTTCTTATGAGAAGCTATTGTTGACAGCTATTGTGTTCTGTTTAATGGAATTTATGCCTCACATTCCAATAAAACCTTTTGTTTCGAAGCTGGGATGAAAGAGGAGCATTGCCTTTGGCTGACGCTGACGTCATTAAGAGATTTTAATATCCAACAATGAATAAACTAATTTAAATAATTTTAATATGATTATTATTTAATTTTGTGTATATAAATTTCACATATAATGTTATTTGTTATTGAAATAAATGAATGAAAGCCTTAATTTGATTTGATGAGATAAGAAGTAGACTAAATTATCAACAGATGTAGTACAAAGAGTATTTTATTTTACAATAAATACGTTAACGTTCCCGTAGATTTGGAAACTCCAAGTAGATTAACTTGTCGAACTGGCTCACTAGGCTTTAGTCTTTAGACTAACTTCTAAGCTAACTTCCAAAGCCAGAGATTTATGTGAACAACTTCAATGACCGCTGTTACCGACCACACTTAATTTCCAACAGAATTATTTATGAGACGAGGAGAAAACTCAACTGACAGTTTAAAGTAAAGACATTAAAAACTTTTTGAAAAGCTTACCTGTACGGTCAATCGCAAGGCAATAGAAACTTTTTTAACTCTAATACCACGCTATAAGGTCTAAAAGTGTTTCTACAGATGTGCTTTTGAGTGTACAATAACTGCGGAATTCCGCGTCAGAACGATCTGCGACGGATCTTTCCATCAAGTCTGACATCATCATAACATCCCATGAAATGTCCACTACAGGACAGGGAGCTCCCTCCAGAATTCTAGCTTTCGCTGGAAAAGTGTGGAGGCGAAGTGCCATAGTCACCTTGCTTGTCAGCGTTACGGCTGGCACCACGGACCGCGGTTGTAGGTGACCGCAGAAAGTAAGATGGTATGATACACAGGAGGACGCTGCTTCCCATCCTCCAGTTTATAGCCCTTAGTCGCCTCTAACAGGCTAATTCAAAATTAAAACTGACTTATGTTTGTTGTATATCAAAACATATTTAAAAGAGCGCGTGGGTTTTTATTGTCGCTTCTTTTTTTTCCACTATGGCGCCACATTGTTTGTGAAGCGATGTAGTTTAGCTGACGTCATTAAGAGATTTTAATATCCAATAATGAATAAACGATTTTAGCTTTGACTTTGACTTCTTACGACGCTCATGGATATGTGTAGTCTGACATACCTAGAGCGAAATATTTTGTGCCGGAACTTGCCGCAAGATCGCGTCACTTGCGCTTTGTTCCGATGCGGCTTTTGTATGACATCTTGTGTGACATACTTGACATAGTTTTATATCCGCAAGTGTGTCACTACACTTATAGTTCGTCGGCGTTAAGTTCTTGAAATTCACTGAGTTGAGTTGATATTGAGTGAGAGCGTGGTGAGAGCCAAATCAGATACAATGAACTTACAATCTTATTTTTTAGAAGATCAAATCATTTTTTCCCGAAATACAGTAATTTTGGAATTTTTAACGACAAATAATAATTCCAATTCCAAATCCAATCATAATTCTGAAAGAACTGCCTTACACAACGACATAATATTTTTGATTCAAAAGGGTCTAGAAACATAAATTAAAACAATTATAACAAATCTAAAATAGAAAAGATAAACACGGTGATATAAATTCAGTTTTTATACAATCGAGGTGGGTCATGGAAATATGAAGCCATCCACGGAAGGGGTAGAAGTTGAAGCCTGATGTATATTCATAACCTCAGTTAAAACGCAACATAAACAAGGTTTTCTGAACTAAATTCTCATGTAGGTAGCGATGTGGTAGAAGCAGTTGAACTGAATTTATTAGCATACATATAACGTTCATTCATTGCCTTAGCCTCATTCTACAGGGTGTGAGAACGTCAGATAATATTATGTAGTCTCTGGTGTAACCATGATCAGTCTAAGAAACGGAACAACTTTTTCTATGAAACATATCACCAAAAATGTAAAAAAATACCCTATAAGTATTTTTTTTTAATAGATTGGCCAATTTTTTTTTTATTTCATTGAAACTTATTTAGTTTTGTCGACTGATTATGCTCTTTTGGTTTTTGCCAACCTGTCCCTCACATTGTGTATTTTGTCTAGTAGGCTGATTTACCTAGAGTATTATGGAGTAAAGAAGTTTGTGTATCTGGGTTCTAAGTTTACGAGAGATGGAAAGTGTGAAAGTGATATCGAAAGAAGAGTGAATGCTGGAAACATGGTGAATGGTGCTCTGCATGCTTTTATGAAGAGTCAGAAGGTGTCTCACAAGGCTCGTCTGGCTGTTCATAGAGGCGTTTTAGTACCAACACTGATGTACGGCAGTGAAAGCTGGGTATGGCAGAAAAAGCATGAAAGTAGAATAAATGCAGTAGAAATGAGAGCGTTGAGGAGTATGATTGGTGTGAAATTGAGTGACAGGATTAGAAATAGTGTGATAAGAGAACGTTGTGGCGTAAAAGAAGACGTAGTGACTAAAATTGAGAAAGGGATGCTGAGATGGTTTGGTCATGTAGAGAGGATGAATGAAGGAAGATTGACGAAAGAGATCCACAAGGCGAGAGTGAATGGAAACGTTGGAAGGGGAAGGCCTCGGCGAACGTACCAGGACCAAATTCAGGACGTTCTGAATAAAGGCCAGGTTAAAAGTACCCTAAACCGACGAGCATGTATGAAAGGATTGATGAAGGTTCAGGAAGCAAGGGAAGTATGTCAAGATCGTAGCAGGTGGAGAACTGTGGTCTCTGCCTACCCCGACGGGAACAAGGCGTGATGTTATGTATGTATTATGGAGTAGGCTGATTTACCTAGAGGATTGTTACTCTGGTTTTATACTCACTGATTGCCATTTGAATTTCGAATCCAAGAGGAAAAACCAGACCCTATAAAATATTTGAAATTTCAGTAACTACAGCGTCTAACAGAAAGTTGTGATAATACTAAAGGTTGTAAATCTGCCGATGAAACTGAACACTTTTTCCCAAAAAACAAAGGTCTTAGAACAAAATCAATGTTTGACCTCCCATAGAAACTGCATCAGCTGATAGCGCATTTTTGTATGGGAGGTCAAATTTGGTTTTTCGTATTTCGACCTATGTTTCTTGGGAAAAGTTGTTCAGTTTCATAAGCAGCTTCATACCCTTCAGTATATTCACACCTTTCCGTTACACGCTGTATAATAAACTTGTGACTTCTGAAAGCTATAAAACTTCACTAGTAGCAAATTTTTCAGTCAGGATTGTATATGACCTAATATTGCTATATAAGGTCCTAATGAAATAGTGAACATAATTTTAGTATGTTACTCAGACCATGAAACTGAACAACTTTCCCCAAGGAACATAGGTCGAAATACGAAAATCAATTTTTGACCTCCCATGGAAACTGTAACAGCTGATAGCGCATTTTGTATGGGAGGTCAAATTTGGTTTTTCGTATTTCGACCTATGTTTATTGGAGAAAGTTGTTCAGTTTCATGGTCTGAGTAACATACTTAAATTATGTTCACTATTTTATTAGGACCTTATATATCATTTACGACATAGAAAATTTCTAACAAACGCAATCCTCAGATTCCTTACACGTCAACTTACAACTGTTTGTCTTGTAATAGGAAGTTTGCTTTTCAAGCATAGATTAATTTTACAAGCTAGAAAATAGTAATGTAAAGAATAATTGTAAGAAATTGCCAATTCTTCAAATGTTGATAAATTATGAAAATTATTGTATAGCCAGTGCTTTCAATCGAAAGTCTGCTTTACACGGTGGATCACTGATTTTAGTTCGTAACAGTTTTAAGATAAAGAACCGTAAAGATATTGTTCGACTTTCGGTTGAAAGATGTATTGAAATATCTTGTGTTGAGCTGGACAAGCATGTTGTAGTATGCGTATACAGACCTCCCGCTTTTCAAAATTTTTCAATGTTCGAGTTAGTAATGGAAGATGTTTTGAAAATAGTGACAAAAGAAAATAAGTTTGTGATAGTGTGTGGTGACTTTAACGTCAATATCTTAGAAAATAATACCTATAGTAACAAACTTATAAGTCTTTTCAGATGTTTTAATTTAGAGCATGTATTTTTTGAACCTACAAGGGTGACGTCATCCTCGGCTACCTGTATTGATAACGTCTTTTGTAATTGCGATTATTTTGAGAAAAGTATCATAAACTCGCTTCAGTCTGACCACTCTGGTCAAAGTGTTACTTTTAATTATTCTCGAGTAACCCAGAATATAGATATAGAAACCAGGAGCCTAACGAGCGGTAGGTTAGAAAAGTACAAAAACACGTTGCTAGAAAAACTGCCCTGTCACAATTATAATACTAACTGCCCTGTCACAATTATAATACTAACTCATATGAAGATTTATTCACATTGATTAATACTGAATGCAGTAAAATTTTCACTATTAGAAAAAAGCAAATTATTGTAAAATTCAAATTCAGTGACTGGGCTACCACTGGTATTCGCAAAAGTAGAGAGAGACTTTTTGAATTATATGAGCTTAGAAATTATTCAAATGACGACAATTTCATTGAATATGTCAAAAATTATTCAAAATTGTTTAAATTAGTTTGTTTAAAAGCAAAATCATTTTTTCTACGGAAAAAAATACAGTCTGCTGATAACAAAATTAAGGCTGTATGGAATGTTATAAACAGTGAAACTGGAAAAGTGAAACCGCGTGACAATCAAATCACACTTCATACAAATCGCGGAACTATTAGTTCAAACGTAGAAGTGGCTCAAGAATTCGAAACCTTTTTTACTAATATTCCTTTGAAAACAACAGAGTCACTCAATTCATCATCTTCACTTGCTAGCGATTTACTTCAAAATAATGTGGACGCCTGCGAAACTGAATTTGGGTTTAATCATGTCACCCCAAACGAAATTGTTAAAGCCTTTAAAAGTATTAAAATGAAAACCACTGAGGACCTATGGGGAATGTCAGTAAAAGTCTGTAGTGCGATCATTGATACTATATCTCCATATTTAGCTGTTATATTCAATGATTGTGTCGATCATGGTACATTTCCTGACTTAATGAAAAAAAGTAAAGTAGTTCCATTATTCAAAGCTGGTGACAAAAAGGATCCCAGTAATTTTAGACCAATATCAGTCTTACCTGTACTTAGTAAAATTTTTGAGAAGGTCATACTCAATCAAATGCTTTCACACTTCAATAGAAATAACTTACTACATGACCATCAATTTGGTTTCACGAAAGGGCGCAGTACAACGGATGCCGGGACTGCACTTTTAAAATACATCTTTTGCGCGTGGGAAAAATCTGAAGATGCTATTGGTATCTTCTGTGATTTATCCAAAGCATTTGATTGCGTAGATCATAGCACATTGTTGCTAAAACTTGAACATTACGGTGTTAAGAATAATTCACTTAAACTACTTAGGTCATATTTGGAAAACAGGATTCAAAAGGTACAAGTAAACAGGACGAAATCACTGGGATCTGTTGTCAAAATTGGCGTACCTCAAGGGTCCATATTAGGGCCATTTTTATTCCTTATTTATATTAATGACCTTCCTTCTGTGGTGAAGAATCTGTCAAAGATTGTGTTATTTGCTGATGATACTTCATTAATATTCAATGTAAGTAGGAAATCACAAAATTATAACGAAGTCAATGATGCACTTCGACAGATTCATGCATGGTTTACTGTTAACAATCTAGTCCTAAACGCCAAAAAAACTAAATGTATTAAATTTGCACTACCAAATGTAAGGTCTACTTCACATAACATAGTATTGAATAATGAACCATTAGATTTTGTAAATAGTACAGTTTTCTTAGGGTTAACACTAGACTCTAAACTTCAATGGGGCCCTCATATCACAGCTCTTTCTGGTCGATTGAGCTCGGCTGCATATGCTGTTAGAAAAATCAGACAACTTACTGATGTAGCTACTGCAAGGCTGGTTTACTTTAGCTACTTCCATAGCATTATGTCTTATGGCATACTGCTTTGGGGCCGAGCAGCTGATATACATTCAATATTCGTTTTACAAAAAAGGGCTATAAGAGCAATTTATTGCCTGAAGACTCGTGATTCCCTAAGAGAACTGTTCAAGGAAATCAACATTATGACAGTGCCATGCCAGTATATCTATGAAAATATAATGTATGCTAGAAAGAACATTCATCAATTACCTAAAATTTGTGACAGGCATAATTTTAATACTAGAAATAAGCATAAAATTGATCAACCATATACTAGATTAACTAAAGTCAATACATCTTTCGTTGGTCTGTGTATACGATACTACAACAAAATACCTGACAATATAGTGCAATTACCTGAGAGAAAGTTTAAAGAATGTGTAAAGCAAACGTTATGTAAAAAAGCTTACTACAGATTGGATGACTATATGAATGACAAAGAGGTATGGTGCTCTGATATTCCAACGAAACACAAGAAACACATTGTAAAAAGCCGACTCTTAAAGTAGGCCGTGCTGCAGTGGTTTCTTGCCGTTTCTTTTACGCTGCCATAGCACGATCCGAAACGGCGTAGACTCGCTCTATTTGCATTGTATTCTGCATGACATTCAATAAGTATTCTGTAAAGAATCTACATTGAATAAAATTATCTGAATCTGAATCTGAATCTGAATCTTCACCTATTTTCTTACATTATCAGTACTTTTTTCAGCGCCACATAAGCACTCAGTTCTAAGCTAGACTTCGTAGATTTAGGTAACTATAGTTGCGTACATCATCAAGGTCTACATCTATAATTATGGAGTCTTTATTTATCTATAATTGTAACAATTTGTTGTCACCCTTTGCCATTCCAACAGGCGTCAATTTCTGCCCTTTGTGTTTCGAGTAAAAGGTTTCGTAAAAGGTGATGGAAAATTCCATTCCACTCCACCCGCCGCCGGATGTTTCTATATAAGTATTTTTACAGGAATTAAATTTGGAACGGGATATTTAGTATTTTAAATTGAGAACACTTTTTCAAACTCAATGCAGAGATACTTATGTCCCTTGTAACTTGCTTTTGTTTGTGTGGATAGTAGTTTTGTAATAATGTGGATTATCTCTACACGTCAGTATTACTGATCGTTTATGTTCTTTCCATAGTTCTATCCAAGCATGTTTGTTTTTTAGGGTTCCGTACCTCAAAAGAAACAAACGGAACCTTTATAGGATCACTAATTTGTTGTCCGTCTGTCTGTCTGTCTGTCAAGACCCTTTATTTCACGAACGGGTAGAGGTATCAGGTTGAAATTGATACCATATATTAAGGTCCATGAACCAGACAAGATCTGAAAATATTTTTTTTTTACAATAACGCAATCAAAAGATATGGCTTTTTATGTCCTCATCTCCATACATTTTTGCAAAAAAGCAAAACCTACAGGGTACTTCCCGTTGACCTAAAATTATGAAATTTGATAAAAAGAAATTGAAAAGTCTAAAATCATTAAATATTACAATTTTTCTCACAATTAATGGAACCAATTGAGGTGAGCTCCCGTTTCAAGAACATTCATATAAGAGAGGGGTCAAGTTGAATGGTCATGGAGGCGATTTGTGTTTTAGTTCTATTTTAAAAACGGGAACACTTACAGACTAGAAAATTGGTATGTTTATAGTGCATAAGCTGTAAAATAACAACAAATAATAAAACTTGGTCAGGCGCGTGTCGGACTCAAAAAATCTAGCACATTAACTTACTGAAATTTCAACTAATACAATTATGATTGTGTGGTGGTACGGAACCCTCAGTGTGCGAGTCCGACTCGCACTTGGCCGGTTTTTTTAATAAACAATCATGTCCGTCAAACCATGGACGTATTATCATGTATTCCTGAAAGACCAATTCACAGAGAAGCTATCAGTAAAAGGTACTTTAAAGCATTTCCTAGAAGAATCAAGTAAATGTCAACTAGTAAATTATGATTTTGCTTTCCAATTGCACCTAAATCCTAGCAATAAACATTTTAGTTGAACTAGTGCACAATCTCTGTTACAAATCATTTGCCGCGATAACAACCAGTAGTTATAGTTAAACTTTGAACGACCCAGCTTTGCATAGTGACCTGGATGCCCTGAATAGCTTTGCATGTGACTCGAACATTATTTCAACTATTGTATTTACAATTTCGAAAAATATGTAAACTTTCCATAAACATCTCGCCTCTTTCAGGCTAGGAAAAGGATAAGAATACATACCTAGATAAATAACATTACGCCTAGAGACCACAGTTCTTCACATGTTACGATCCTGACATACTTCCCTCGCTTTATCTACTTTCATCAACCCTTTCATACACTATCGTCGGTTTAGAGTACTTTTAACTTTTTCTTTATTAAAAACATCCTGAATTTGGTCATGGAACCGTCGCCGAGGCCTATCCCTTCCTATGTTTCCATTTATTATTCCTAAAACGTAAACAGTTGCGTGAAACTGACTCAGCTTGTTGACAAAATTTTCAAGAAGATACAATCTGCCTTTTGCGCCGTAGGTTACAGCCTCACAGGTTTTATCCTGTTTAAAAGTAGCTGACTACCGAACTTCACTCTTTATTATAATCTTAACCAAAGTCCTGAAACAGATGGCGCTGTAGGACTTCTGAAACAGGTTTTTTTCAAGTAATGCTCTAAAAAACGGAGAAAACGAACTTTTTCAGACATGAGATTTGCAAGGTTGATGACCGACCTCACAAACCCTGGTGTCAGAGTTGTTGAGCCACCAAAGGGCTCTGACATGGCTGATTAACGACTACTATAGTAGTAGTCTGGGCCAACGGCTTAACGTGCCTTCCGAAGCACGGAATCATCAAACTTTTCGCACAATCAGGTGATTTATCCTGCAATGTCCTAACCAAACTGGGGAGGTCGCCCAAATATATTTTGTTTGACAGTGTCCCCACCGGGCATTTAAAGCCAAACCCGTAAAATGTATTTTTTATCAGTTCCTCTCCAATTGGTTTTTCTCTTTAATGTTACAATATCCTGTATAGTGTAGGTACTCGTACATGAGGAAGGAATTAAGATTCAAGACCCAATTGAGAAGTTCGTGTATGCGACAACTCACCTAGCAGGCTTATTACCTAGCCTACAATACGTCTGGAACTTGCTTTCCAATTTCAGAGGAAATTCCCAATTTCGTGGAACCTATTTACAAGCATCGCTTCTTCTTCTTAATTGGTAGAAGAAAGGTACCTATATTAAAAAAAATAAAGAAATGCAAAGACTTGTTTTTTTAAACATCTTGAATACGAAGCGTTACAGCGTCAAGTTTAGAATTATATTGTCTCTGGCGAAACTTTTAACTTGAAGTAAAATTTCCTGCTATTAAAAGTCTTTAAAGACTTTCAAAGTAGCTTCAAAATTGTTTGTAATATTCTTATTCCGTATGTGGCAGAAAAAATATATATTAAATTCATTCTCGCAGGAAATATGTCAAAAGTATTCGGAATTTCATCAAAGTTTTGCTTTACTTTCATACTTTGTCGCTAAGCAAAGTAAACACTGGATTAAATAAGTTTTGTTTGACAAAGTGGCGTGATACAGGGTGTACAAATACAGGGTGTAACAAAAAGGGTATACCAGCCCTGAAGGATTATGTGAATCTTCCTATGAAACTGAACAACTTTCCCTAAGGAACGTAGGTCGAAATTCCAAAAAACATTATTACCTGCCTTAGAAACTGAATCACTTTATGCACTTTGTATGGGAGGTCTTTTTCGTGTTTATACCTATGTTCCTTAGGGAAAGTTGTTCAGTTTCATTGGCAGAATCACATCATTCAGGGTTGATATACCCTCTGTTACACCCTGTATAACTTCTGATGACTCAAAAAGTGGATTCAGACCAAGAAACTAGGTAATAGTACCTACATTAAAATGCAAGTGCGCTATTTTGAATATTACACCCGAGGCTCAGAAATTGCATTACGTAATGGAGCCGAGGATGTAATCTTCAACGCGCAAGAGCTTTTTACGACGTTTTTCAACACATTTGCGAATAAAACAAATCAAATTGGTTACCTTTAAAAATACTAAACTTTGCTAACCTTACGTCCACCGCACGTCCATCGGAACATTTTGTCGGCTGCATGATGTTCATGTTTTCCTTTAATTTTACCAAGTTTTAAAATTGTATTTAGTGTATGAGTATTTTAGACAGTTCAGGAACAGTTTTTTATTTGTAGAAATCGACCTATTAGAAATACGAGTAATTACAATAATAAACACTACAAATATTTGTAAAATGGTGCGCATTGTTTCTTTTTCAGCGGGCACAGATTAAACGTTACCAACTGTGTTATCTTACACCATCAATCTTTTATCAATTATTAGTCAATCTAGTAACCAGTTGTCACTCGGTACCCAAACATCCTATTCAATTAACCTTGAAATAAATTATCAAAAATTGAATATCTTGTTACGTAAATGACAAATTTATTGTTAATTAGTTAATTACTATAAATAATTTCATAAAATCAACATTCTTTTATAATATTTCCTCGAAGTCAGCTTGAAAATTTAAGTAACATAATAAGCATAAAAACTCCTTGCTCTTGGCCGATTAAAAAAAAACACAAATAAAACACTAGTGCGGTAATATAATGACAAAAACACGCGTGTTTAATAAGCTGGATTATGGACCTTAATACAGTGCAAATAGAGCTGTTTTATGAGCAAATGTGTTGAAAAAATATGAAAAAAACCGGCCAAGTGCGAGTCAAACTCGCGCACCGAGAGTTCCGTACCACTAAGTTAAAAATACCGTCATAGTTATGGACGTGCAGTCATGAAGAAGTGTATTTTGGACTCGCAAGCATTTATTGCGAGTCCGACACGCACTTTATGAACATTCAAATGTTCACGCTCGTGTTCCCGTTTTAACGAGAGCTCTCGTTACCTAACCTAACCATAATCGAGCATAAATCGCCTAAAACACATGTTTTTAGTAGGGAAGCCACCTTTATTATTTGTTTTAATAGCGACCACAGAAATATAAAATCTGTTAAAATTTCAACTATCTACCTATTATGGTTCATGAGATAAAGCCCGCCGACATACAGGCAGGCAAAGGAGGCAGGAAGGAGGGGAGCAGGGTCCCGTTTTTTACCCTTTGGGTACGGAACCCTGAAAAGTATTTTGACTTCCAACTGCAAGCAAATGCATGATGCAATTTGCATGAAAAACTA
The DNA here is from genome assembly GCA_947532105.1 of Athrips mouffetella. Taxonomy (NCBI): domain Eukaryota; kingdom Metazoa; phylum Arthropoda; class Insecta; order Lepidoptera; family Gelechiidae; genus Athrips; species Athrips mouffetella. The sequence goes on from OX383963.1 coordinate 30,200,572, forward strand.
AAAATAGTTTTCTGATTTCGACCTGTATGGTATAGAAAAAAATTCTTAAGTTTCAACAGTCGGAAAACGCTTTTACATCCCATTGTTTCAAGAACACTTTTCAAGAACACTTTTCAGTTGAGAGCTATTTAAAAATAGCTCTCAACTTTTTCATTTTTAAATTTCTTAACTTTTTCACTAAAATCATGTCATTTATATTCAACTTTACTCACTTACTTACTCGCACTCACGCAACATTCATAAAGATTGACAATTCAATAAAGAGTCTAGACTGGATCATCATCGTCATCATCGGACTAGATTTTTAGTCATCATTGAGATAAATTCCTGAGACGCTTGAGCAGAATCGTCACACGTGTTTTAAAGGTGACGCTGATAAGATGAGCTGTTGGCAATCTGCCCTTACGGATATAGCTGGCGAAGAAGACCAAGGAATACTTTCAAACTGATCTGTAAGACATCTGAGTCGTAAGCGAGGAGATTGGAGTCTCATTTCCTCATTCTGTCGAGTTCATGCTCGGCCTTATTGATTTTACAGACGAAATGTTTTGCAAATGTAGGCTTACAAACAGTTTTTTGAACGTATGTATAAAACGTTACAACTTTCCTATTAGTCCAGTTGGAGTTTCAACCTTATGTCGTTGATATACCAACTATTCGCACGAAGCGTTTGGCTTCATCTTTCATAATGCGCACAGCTAAAGAGTGGAACTTCCTCTCTGCAGATTTGTTCCCGGATTAATATAATCTGGATCGTTTCAAGGCGAGAGTGAACAGACATCTTCTGGGTAGGCATGCTACATCTTCGACTTCATCGTCACTTACTATCAGCTGAGATGAGAGTCGATTGCTTTCCTCATCATCATCATCATCATCATATCAGCTGAAAGACGTTCACTGCTGGACATTTCCCCTAAAGATTTCCATGACGACCGGTCCTGCGCTGCTCGCATCCAGCGGCTTCCCGCGACCTTGACTAGATCGTCAGTCCACCTTGTGGGGCCTGCCAACGCTTCGTCTTCCGGTACGTGGTCGCCACTTTAGAACCCAATTGCTTTCCTATTCTACATTAAAAGTCGTTAGTCAGAAATAAGTCAAGTAAAGATAGACGGACGAAGTTCAGAACCCTAAAATGTCCTGAAAAAATATCTACTCGTCCTATTTTATCACAACTGACCGTCCTCTTATTTAAAAAAATACTATCAACGTAATACATTTGTATGTGATGATCTTGATGATCCCAAAATAAAAACATTGTTCAACAATGATAGCCACCTGTTTGTTAGAAGCTCGTTGAAGGATGGCAATCCAAAGGCGTGAAATAGCGGGATTGCCAGATAGATCTTTCGGAAATGATAGGTATGTATTAGGTCTTTACCTATGAAATTGCCGTTTTGTATGGCGAATTTTAGGTTAACTCAATTTTCAGTACTAACATTTTTGCATTTTTCTTAGGAATTATAAATCAAATTTTTTTCATTTTTTTAAGCATTATTGGGAAGACATTAAGCCAACAGAAGCTTAAATTTAATTTTCGAAAAATATTATCTGTAAAAAAATATAACAAATCTAATGATGAAATCGGACGACCTTTAAGACGGACAACTTTCGAACCTTTAATTTTATATATCAAACTAAAAATAAAAACTTTATTTTATGCGTAAATTGATAACCCTGAAGTCAACTTTCAAATATAAGACAAATGAAAAAAATTGCATTAGAATTATAGGAATTATGATCTCATTAATATGTAAGGAAATTTCGGCAATTTCATAGGTAAAGACCTATTATTTCATTTGTAATATTTTAAAATATAAACCAACAACACAATCGATTTATTTTGGTCGCTATTGTCTTCTGAGTCATACAACAAAGAAGAGGTTTATTTATAGTTTTGGATCGCAGTACAATGTCTCACCTGCGAGTAGCTTTATCGCTTCTCGAATAAATAAAATAGCTCATCGACTTGCCAAATAAAGTTTAATAATTATCGTTCTTAAAATAGTTTCGAGTTTGTGCAATTTTATTCTTCATTCATCATGGCCCACACCTTATTCCATTTTTGCCAATGGTTTTTATGAAGTCGGCAACCTACCCTAGGGGATTTGAGGAGGACACTGGTTTTCAAACAGAGCGACTGCTACCTGACCTCCACAAACCACAGGCCAACCAGATCTAGATATTAAAAGCTTTGGCAGGTTAGTGGTCAACGTGGCTGTCAGAGTTTTCAGGCCGCCAAATGGCTTCTGACTTGGCTTAACGTCTTCTTTCATTGACAGTAGCCAGGACTTCGTGCCTGCCGAAGCAAGGAAACGCTCTTGTTTTAATGCCACTAGTGGTCACTATCGCTTAGCTGTCATAATCAGATAGAAAGAATACCACTAGGCCACGAGCTCTTCAAATTTATGCATCGTTAATATTTAAAAATCAATATTTGTAAAAGAATTTCCTAAATTATCATTCAGGATAACATTTAATAATTCGACGTCGTTTTACTCAGAATCGAGTAAACGAGTACCAGCAAACAATGTTATGCAAAATTTCAAATCGTTTCTCGGTTTTATTATTCCAATATTTTATTTTTTTACTTTTTATGATAAGAGAAAATAATGACCTGGCCCCGGAGAGCTAACGTATTCGCAGCTCTATCGATTTTTGTAATAGCTACTGTAACTACCTGTACGTACATGCTTTACAGAGAGAATTTCTTTATTACATATACACACTTGTGCACGAGCGAGCAATAAAGTCATGAGTGCTTTGAATGCAACGCTCTATCATCGTGGACTTTATCTCTTTACCCAGTGGTAAATTTAAGGTCATGTCATATAAAAGAAACTAGCAACGCCTTCCCACGAGTGAATTGTAGAGTTTTCAAAAGAATAAGACGTCATTTTCTATGAAAGCTCTCAGCCGGCTTGACATTTCAGACAATTATATTTCAAAACAAGTAGAAACCTTCCTCTTGAATCACTCTATCTATTGATGAAAGTGTAAAAGATCTAAGCATACAGAGGGAGTAGGGACATAACAGACGGGAAGCGACTTTGTTTTATATTGGGTCTTTACCTATGAAATTGCCGTTTTGTATGGCGAATTTTAGGTAAACTCAGTTTTAAGAACTAACAGTTTTGTATTTTTTTTTTAATTAATCTCAATTTTTTTAAATCATGGTTGGGAAGACAGACACTTAAATTTACAGAAGCTTAGATTTAATTTTCGAAATCTAATTATGAAATCGGGCGACATATAAGACGATCAATTTTCGAACCTTTATTTGATATATCAAACTAAAAATAAAAACTTTATTTTATGCGTAATTGATAACCTTGAACTCAACTTTCAAATATGAGACAAATGAAAAAAAAAATGCTTTAGAATTATAGGAATTATGATCTCATTAATCTGTTAGAAAATTTCGGCAATTTCATAGTTACTAAGTATGTAGGTAGAGATAGGTATCTATAAGACTTGATTTTCAACCCTTTGCTTTAATAATGTATATGTAGACACAAACAACACATCATCAAAAAGTCTACCACGTTTGAGGAACAAAAAAAGTAAAAAAAAGAAAATTCTTAATACGAAACATGTAAAATCTCATTTCGTGGAAAACAAAAGATGTATATTGATTGATAAAGGCTTGGATAAAGGGAATGAGATGAGTACGGCTTTACGCTTTACAGTCACCGATGGCCACCCTTTAGGGATGAACGTAAATTTAAAATAGGTTCGTTGTTGTCTCAAGGCTAAAGCACTTACGTATTACGTTGGAGCGTGTAGAGGTTTAACGAAATTTGTTCTAAATTAGACTTAATTTACCTACATTTTCAAAAGAAGTAATAAGTGAAGGACTAAACAAACTCGTGAAGTAAATATTATAATTTACAAGTTATTTAATTACTTATAATTTTGATGAGCTGAATGCGAGCTATTTATCAAACAGATAACGTGAAGTTTCCACGACGCAGATATGGAATCTCCACATCATTAATATTAAAAGTTTTTGGAATCGTCGTTCGAACTTCAGTCTGATTAGGATGTACAATGTTAACTTTCATTGGCTTTGCTCTCGAAGCTCAGTGATTCTACTTACGAAAAAAAAAATAAAAAAAAAATCGTCTTCCCATACAAAATGAGTCGATCACGTGACCACTTTATTATGGAGAGCAGGTAAGGTTGCTTGTTTTTTCATGATGATATGAGTAGAATCTCTGGGTTTCGAGGGTAAAAATAATGAACATTCACGCTCTATATTTATGCCCATTTTCTTAAAAAATACGTTAGTACTCTAACTACCACTCCTACTATTATTTTCATACCATCTTAGTTCTCAGGTTGGGTAACGCGCTTTGCTGTCTTATTAGTGTCATATTATTTCACTAATAAAACAGTAGGTGTCATGGGCGGTGGACCGGTGGTAACCACTTACCATCAGGTGGCCCACCTGCTCGTTTAGCCACTTGTGACATATACAATAAACGATATGTGCGTTCAGTGGTTTTTGTTTGCTTGGTAATGGGACCTATGTTTCTTGGGAAAAGTTGTTCAGTTGCATCGTCTGAGTCACATACTAAAATTATGTTCACTACTTGAACATTACGGAGTCAGAAAGGATGCTCTTGCACTATTTGAGTCATACCTGAAAAACCGTAAACAGTTTGTTGAAATAAAATCGGTTATAAGCGGTCGCGAGAAAATTTGCACATCTAATATGACTAGAATCGGTAGGGGAGTACCGCAGGGTTCCATTCTTGGCCCTGTTTTATTTATTTTACTAATAAACGACCTTGTTGACTTCATATGTAACTCAATTCCTGACGCAAAAATCGTTATCTTTGCGGATGACACTAACGCAGTCCTGTATGGAGAGGATATAGAAGATTTAAATGTTAAGGTAAATAACGTTCTTGACGCTTTTAACAAATGGTTCTTAGCAAATAATATGGTAATAAACGTAGTAAAAACAAACATCATGCTTTTTAAAACAACAGCAAAAAACAATGAAACTTTAAGCGTATTCTTAGAAGGGCAAAAGATTGAGCTTACTTGCAGTGTTAAGTTTTTAGGTGTAAACATAGACAATCTATTTAATTGGAAAGAAGAATTAAACGAAATTGAAAACCGTATCAGCTCTGCGTGTTACGCTATAAGAACCCTACGTGATGAAGTTACAGAAAAACAGCTTTTAATCGTTTATTATGCTTTAGTGGAATCTAAATTACGATACAGTGTTAAATTTTGGGGGCATAGCTACAAGTATAATGAGAGAAAGGCATTTATCGTTCAAAAAAGAGCAATTCGAACAATCGTGAGATTACCTCCATGGGAATCCTGCCGGGACCATTTCATTAGATTGGGTATACTGACACTCCCATGTTTGTATATCTTCGTCTTACTTGTAGACTTCAAAAAGCATCTAATAAATAATGAACCTGATAATGCGAGAATGTTAAGAGAGAGCACACGCAGGAAAGATATAGAAATAAAAATTGCTCCTAAGCTGAATGTAGCGAAACACAGCACCGAATTTAATGAGGTCAACCTATTTAACAAGCTGCCAGTTGAGTTAAAGGGAAACATCACGCTCACTAGTTTTAAACAAAATCTGAGGATCTTCTTGTTAAAGAAGTGTTTCTATTCAGTTGATGAATTTATTAATGCAAGACCTGAACCGATAAATTAATGTTTTTTTAAATTATTTTTCTTTTTAGTTATTTTATTAGTTATACTTAGGTTTAAATTTTTAATTTATTATTGGAAATAATTGTTAATGAAATTACTGGAATACCCGGGTAGTTAACATATAATTAGATATAAGTATATTGTGACATTCAGGTTATATTAGTTAATTGTTTTTGTATGCTTTCGAACACAAATTTTTTTTGTTACCAAATAAATTGAATTGAAATTGAATATTTCATTAGGACCTTAGATGTTCTTCGTATTTAAACTATTAACTAAGTTTCTATCAAGTTATGCTACCATCTAAGCTGCTATTAACCACCCTATCTACCATTACAATTTTATAGACTTAATTTTACGATCTAATCTTTATGACTTTGTCTTTCAGTATTTTTACTAACAAAAATATATTTTTTATGAATTTTACCAAAAGAAAACGGTAATTGTGTACGTAATTTCAATGTCCATGGTAATTAATAAAAAATAACAAAACATTGGTTAGTAAATGCAAAGAAAACATTGACTTTGATCCAAAGTTTCCTTTAGACTAAATGTAACTTAACACAATAACAGTCGTACTGAGTTCATGGATATATTATGTACCCAACATCACGTCAGTAGAAACAATTTAGACTTCATGACATTGTAATAGAGTTGTTAATGTTTCCACAGACTTGCGGTTGACCGTATATCATTTATTCTGATTATAACTTTTTTTATCTACTTTCTATATGTACCATTTCTACTACTCTAACAGCTGTAGGAACTAAAGTCGCGCTGTGAGTGTCAAGCTTGACTTGCTCTTGACCAAAGAATATTCTTGACTGTACTTGCTTGCGCTATGGATAAAATCGAAAGAGCCCCAAATGAAAATTCAAGATACCTTTCGTCACAAAAGCAAGTAATAAATATTACTATCATACAGGGCCCTGAGACAAGTGGCTTTCTACAATCGTATACTCTCTAAAATAGAATAAAAATGTTAGGGATTGACATTAGCCGTCACGCAAAATTTCGTTAGCTAATGTCAATGCCATACATTTCCATCTGCTCTACTAGCGTTTGCGATGGTAGAAAACCTTGTTTCTAAGCCCTGTACGGATACTATCCGCCCCCTTCGCAATCCACCCCAGCACCCGCGCGCGATTCGCGTGGTGCATCGGCGGGTCACTTCCAAATTCAAATTCGTGCTCGTTGTATCTCGTCCGAGGTATTACAAAGGGTAACAAAAAGTAATCAGTTAAATCAATACACATTCTTACACGAACGTTAAAAGATGCAGAATACAATTCAAAAGGATCGAGTTTAGTCTTACTGTTCAGCTTACATACATACTCGTACATAACATCACGCCTTTTTCCCGTCGAGGTAGGCAGAGACCACAGTCCTCCACCTGCTACGAGCTTTACATACTTTCCTCGCTTCCTGTACTTTCATCAATCCTTTCATACATGCTCGTCGGTTTAGGGTACTTTTAATCTGGCTTTTGTTTAGATTAAAAGTACCCTAAACCGACGCGCATGTATGGAGTTCTCATCACTCCTGAAGGATATGAATTCATACGTGAATCTGTCCAACAAATTGGAAAACAATTCCATGGGACCATGAAGTTACAATTCAATCATAATGTTTTTGAATCTTATTATTTGTAAATGACAACACACTTAGTTGTAAATGCTGTAATATTCATTGAAACCATCTCATTCCCAGAAGAGAGTCTACGTTCCGAGGTCGAGGTTATATTCACTCGTTTGTCAGACTACCACAAACTGTTGTAGCTAACACCCGAGAGGGCACTATTACAAACATTTACACAATGTATTGAGTCTTTGTTGTGTTACGTTCAGTACAAGCTGTGTTTACTTGCGTTTAAGAGTTCTTTTTAGGGTTCCGTACCTCAAAAGAAAAAAACGGAACCCTTATAGGATCACTTTGTTGTCCGTCTGTCTGTCTGTCTGTCTGTCAAGACCCTTTATCTCACGAACGGGTAAAGGTATCAAGTTGAAATTAATACCATATATTAGGATCCATGAACCACACAAGATCTGAATATTTAAATTTTTTACAACGACGCAATCAAAAGATATGGCATTTTATGTTCTCATCTCCATACATTTATTCAAAAATGAAAAACCTACAGGGTACTTCCCGTTGACCTAAAATTATGAAATTTGGCAAGAAGCTAGGTCTCACAGTACAAATAATGGGAAAAGTCTGAAATCGTTAAATATTACAACTTTTCTCACAACTAATGGTAACCAATTGTGGTGAGCTCCAGTTTCAAGAACATTCATAATAAGAGAGGGGTCAAGTTGGATGGTCGCTGAGGCGATTTTTGTTTTAGTTCTATTTAAAAACGGGAACACTTACAAACTTGAAAATTGGTATGTTTATAGTGCATAGGCTATGAAATAACAACAAATAATAAAATTTGGTCAAGCGCGTGTCGGACTCAAAAAATCTAGCACATTAACTTACTGAAATTTCAACTAATACAATTATGTTTATGTGGTGGTACGAAACCCTCAGTGCGCGAGTCCAACTCGCACCTGGCCGGTTTTTTTTATTATATAAAGGTCTACAAAACTGGAAACTAATCCAAAACATACAAAGAATAGGGATGACAGCAAACACATGAAGATTGTATTCTTCTCGATGCAGACACAACATGCAACACAAACTTACATAAAATTAATTAAATGGATAGATGGGTGCAATAATGTTAATTACTTCACAATTAAATACATTATTAAAAAGATATTCAACTTTTGTTGAAGAACTATCACAGACTAATGGCATTTATGTATAATCCTATGTGTTTAAAAACCTTAGATCCCTTTTAAATTCAATTCGGAATTGAGATATTTCTCATAATTTCTTTTTTTAAACAAAGCGCTACTTTGCTTATAAAACAGCGAATCCTATAGGGTCAATTAAAAACAATATCAAAATTATCAAATCTACGAAACTATTATATAACATTGTTTGACAAGGAAGCTTTATAGGTGTAAGTTGTTCTATCCCTGTTCTATCCAACGCAACGTTTTTACACTGTGTTGTATTTGGTATACCAAAAATAATTGAAGGTTTAGCTTTACACAACATGATCCCTCTTACGAGTGACATTGACATCAAAGAAGTTTTCTCTACTGAGTAACCGGCTGTGGGACTTTGTGGGTGACATGAATTTGTGAACACGAGGTAAATAAAGTTATACCACTGAATATGATACTGTGTTAAAGAGCAGCTCAGATTATGAAAACGTTTGATGTAATTACGAACGCTGTCCGTCCGAAGTCCGTCTAGGTACCAAGCTCTTGTCACTATTGTTTCAAATGATCAAGGAGATGTCACGTAGCCTTTGATTATTAATTTTTTTTGGTTATTCCAACGCTTACCAACACATTTAACAGTCGTATTTAAGATTTAAAAGAAGAGGTGTCCCTGTCCTCGTGTGTTTAAAAATTAATATTTCAAAATATATTAATTTCTACATAACTCTGAGAGCACATAGATGCAAAGCCTTTTTTGCGGTACCGCATCTACCAAAATGCATGATCTAAGACTCATATAAGACATTCTTACTCTTTTTATTGTAAAATACGAATAATGGAGTTCACGAAAGACCGTAAAGATTTGTTAACAAAATAAAAACCTCAAATTTGTGTAAAAAGTAACGTTTTTTTGTGTGTATTGTGATTACAAATATGTACTAGAGAAATCTTTTATATTCTCTGTAATTAGAAAAATATTGTTTCAATATTCCTCATAGTAAATTTTATTCAGTTTTATATAAAACAATAAACAACTTCATGCCAACAAGGAACTACGCGCTGAATCAAATTAATGTGCGCCACAAAACTGAAAGCTCGCAGTGGAAATAGCACTAATCAACATTTGCTAGACTGACTTAACCATACAGGGTGTTTTAGAGAGGATTAAAAGGTGTAAAAGGTTGAATTGATATGAAGTCAGAAAAAGGCCTCGGTCACAGATTACTATAATAGTTCCTCGGTGAGTGTTTCAAGACCAAATTCAGGAACTACGCGCTGATTCAATCTAATGTGCGCCACAAAACTGAGTAGTCGCAGTGGAAATAGCACTAATCAACATTTGCTAGACTGACAGAAGCATACAGGTGTTTTAGATGTTCTTGTTAATAGCGAGGATGGAAAGTTGTAAAAGGTAAGTTATATGATGTTAGAGATAGGTTTCGGTGAACGTTTCAAGACCGATTCAGTGTATTCTGAAAAAGGCCTCTTTAGGAGTTGACAGGCGGTTGACAGCCTCCGTACCTAGTGCTTAGAGCAATCGGCTTCTAAGGTCCGTTATGGTCTTAGTTATGGACGCGCAGTCGAGCAGAAGCGTAATGAATGCTCTTAAGTCCGACATGCTCTTGACCAGTTTTTATTATTTGATGTTCACGGTTATAAGTGTTCCTGTTTTTACGATAGATCTAAATAAAATTTGAGCAAAAGTCGCCTATGAACACTTTTTTGATAGAAAACCCCCATTTAAACCTTAACTTTTTTCGTATTTTTAGGGTTCCGTACACAAAGGGTGGAAAACAGGACCCTACACCCTTTGTGTACGGAATCCTAAATATTGAAAATGAAAGCAGAACAAAAAAATACTAAAAAACACTTAAAAGGTATCTATAACGAGGAATAATATGGCTTTACTAGTTGCACTAAACAAAACCTAACTAGTCTAAATAAGTAAATTTGTAAGACCCGGTATAAAAGTGAATATAATTCAGCTCGAGGCATCCTTAGCTGTAGTTTAGAATGATAGAAGTTTAATTCAAATGTCTATACGTTCCCATACATAGGTACCTACTGAACACGTGTTAAATTGAATTGAAACAGTGTTTCCCAAACTGTGTTACTCATGAAGGGGGTGCAAAACAAGTTCACAATAAAATCCCATGAAACGTCCACTGCAGGAAAGGGAGCTCCCTCCAGAACTCAAACAAAAACGCGTGATATACTTTGAAGCGGATTTACCATAGTCACCCTGCTTGCATGGTGACCGCAGTATGTTAGATGGTACGATACATAAAAAGACGCTGCTGCCCATCTTCCGGTTCATGAGCCCTTAATCGCCTCTTACGACACCCATGGGTCAAGCAAAATAAGTTATTAATTTAGATGAACTTCTAGGCTATAACCCTACTTTACTCAGTATTCGGTATTTTTATTTGACCTCTACGTCGTGCAGTAACAGCTTTCATGTAGCACTAGACCTTTTGTGGAGGCCGTCTGATAGACTGTCAGAGCGCTGCAAGTTATCTTATGTCATCGAATACACGAAACAAGCAATATTGAAGCAAGAGCAGTGGCCGATTATAAAGTTACTCAAACAAGTAAAAAAACGGGTTTGCCTTTCGGTTGGAAGTGTGACATGGTCCGGCTGGAGAAACTGCCAAGAGGATGTACAGTAGACCTTTTTTATGATTATACTATTCCACTGGTAGTGTAGGTGTGGTTCAAAGGATACAGCCCTTTAAATGTACAGCAGAGAATAGTAACAGAGTCCCGTTGCCCTAATTTGGGTTCAATCTACTTAAAATAAATACTATGTAAATTAAAAAATGAATATGGGGGTACAAGTAGACTAAAGTTTGAGAGTACTACTCGTATCAATACAATAAGCTTGGAGATTTTGATATGCCTGTTTTTGACATGCATTGATTATAAACGTGCACTCATCTACTAGTAATTAAATGTATTGCTTCTGACAGGCAGGATATCAGCGAATGAAAGCTTTAATATTGTGCAGGAAAATGTTACAATTTATTAATTATTTAAAATGTTACAGATGTGTATCTGTAATTAGGAATTAGACTCTCAATTAGGAAGGCTCTCATAACGGCATGAATAATTAAAAGTTTTCCTTTTAGTTTGACTTTCATGCAAAAATTGCTAAGATTAACCTTCAATACACTTTTGGTCGCGTGTGGTGCCGGCAAAGAATAGTACCAACCCATACATACCCGTGGGTGTCGTAAGAGGCGACTAAGGGTTATAATCTGGAGGATAGGCAGCAGCTTCCTCCTTTGTATCTTACATCTTACTTACTGCGGTCACCTACCACGGCGGTCCATGGTGCCAGCCGAAACGCTAACAAGCGAGGTGACTATGGTACTTTCCCTCTACATTTTTCCAGCAAAAGCTGGAATTCTGGAGGGAGCTCCCTGTCCTGTAGTGGACGTTTTATGGGATGTTATGATGATGATGACAATTTTCTTAAATACTGCCACACCCTGCACACTTCATACAACGAGCGCAAATTTGAAATTGGAAGGTCGCGTAGGCCAGCAAATTCAGTACAAAAGACCCTCAGAAGCACCACGAGAATCTTGAGGGCGGGTGCGCGCGGGGTAGATTGCGGGCGGGGGACTTCGAGTGTTCGTTTTGTATGAGAGTACTATTACTTTATTCTGTGATACGTACAGTTTTTAGAATGTCGAAAGCTAGAATTATGAATAAACTTCTTAAATAATTCCAAAAGGTAAAATTAATTTTAAAAATATGTACCTATAGGTAGCTAGGCAAGCAATTGAAATTACTTTTCATTTACTTTCAAGAATTTGTTAAAATTAAATTCCCTTGGGCCTTGTACGCGAAATTAAAAAAGAAAAACACGAGGTTACAATAGAGCAGCTAGTTAATTTAACTATTAAAGTAATCAAAGTTAACATGTTCAAGATTTTATTTTTCTATCATTGTAGATTAAACTAGTACAATGTGGATCCTACATTTAGAAGGGACGAGAACTCAGCTCAATCATTCATTTTACTTATAACCTAACTAAATACTATACTATACTTTATATATCATCTGTAACTTTATAACTCATATTGTAAATATTTATTTATACTGAGGTGACTTTTATAATACCGGTACTATTCTGAATACCGGTATAGGACCTAGGCGCGAGATACCGGTAATGTAAAATACCTTTACAACTGAAACACTTAAAACACTCTAAACTTATACTATGTTAAAAATTACATATGATGTGCTACGAGCTAATATAGTACTAGATATCAAAAGCCTTAACTTAATCCCAATACTTTCAACAAAGGATTCCAAACTCTATTGGAACGGGAAGTTTTAAATGACAAGTCAATTCGTTCGGATATCCGACTTTACCGGGCGCCTTCGGTCAGTTTCCTACTATTTTCAAATAAAAACTTTATAACTTCTTAAAAGAAGTCTGTGGTATATAAAAAGTGAACTGACTTTTCAAAACCCAAACAGATTTTAATGAAATTAAAAAAACAGTATAATAAATACTTTAAAATAGTTATTACTTTCGTAAAAGATCTTCATTTCTTCGATTATCGTAAAAAATCTTTAGAGAATCCATCAAAACATTTGGAGCTTTCGATTATATTCTTAATTATTAATTTAAAACGTACCAATTTCATAAAAATCTGACTCAATTTGTACCCAGCGGTTACGCAAACTGCTAATTTGCATGTTTTAATAAAAGAACAGTAAAAAAAATATTAGGAGAAATTGGTACCCATCCCTCAAAAAAGATAAAATAAATAAAGGTTCATACGCGAAATATGAAACTCATAATGGTTACGAAGGAAATGTATGTCGATACCTAAAGAAGGTAACCTGTCTGTGTTTTATAATAAGGGTGGGCGTATGTTTTGACACAAATGGCGCAGCGCAGGGCCGAACGCGTCTTCACTCTCGCTTTATAAAGAAAACTGAAAAATAGATATATTGTTCACAGAAAGACAGATACACAGAAAGATGCTGCTGCCCATCCTCCGGTTCTTATGCCCTTAGGCGCCTCTTACGACAGATTCAGACTCAGAAAAAGATTGACTAAGTTTTAAGCAGCAGCTCTAATAACTCACAAACTATTAAATGGATTTAAACGGGGTTTTCAATAACATGTTGAGCCTAATTCTTTGCAATATATTAGCTTACTTTCATTGAAAACGGTTCACTCAGACAGATGGTGCGCGAAATTTCAAGTGGCGGCGCCAATAGCTCACAAACTACTGTACCGACTCCAACTGGCATTTCCATGACGTGCTTGGATTAGGTACTTCCGTGCAAAATATAAGCTTATATTAGGTTAATTGAAAACGGTTCACTCAGATAGAAGTTACGCAAAGTTTCAGCGAAGTCGCGAATAACTCTTAAACTTTTGAGCCGATTCAAACGTGGCTATCAACAACGCGTTTGGCTTACTCCTGTGCAATATATAAGCTTAGTATCATTGCGAAAGGTTCACTTTGACAGAAAATACGCAAAGTTCCAAGCTGCAGAACCAAGAACTCACCTACTGAACTGATTTAAACGAGGTTTTCAATGTCGCGTCGGGCTTCTTTCTGTGCAACATAAGCTTTCTTTCATTGCAAACAGTTCACTCAGACAGAAGGTTCGCGAAATTTTAGGTAGCCCCACCAATACCTCACAAATTACTTGAACGACTCAAACGGGGTTTTCAATAACGTATTTGGGTTGCTTTCGTGCAATATTTGAACTTTTTTTTATTGCGATCCGTTCACTCAAACAGAAAATAGGCGAGTTGAAAGTTTCAAGCGGTGAAGCCGAGCTGAAATCAAACAAAGCTTATAATTTTAACGGAAGAAAGCCAAAAACGTTGTTGAAAATTCCGTTTGATCCGGTCCAGTTGTTTGTGTAAAAGTCGTGGGTACAGCTATAAAGATTGGTAAAATCTAGATTAAGTTTTATGATAAAAATAATAATAAAATCCTATCTGTGTCGGCATGGCGGTGGTGCAACAAATGTGAAAAAAATTATGAAAGTTTTAGAGTTTTGAAAACTTAGATAAGTGGTACTTATAAACAAAATACTTCAAAAATAAAGAGATGTGAATCATTGTTTTTTAGGAATTGTCTGTTAAGGGGAGAAATAAGTTACAAAGATTGTACAGAAGTGAAGTCCAATAGTTTTGTATGTAGGTTGAAGCTAAACACGTTGGACTTTGTACCACTCTTTTTTCAGTAGCCACAGTAGCTAAAGTGACTGCACCTCAGATTTAGTTAGGCTTTGTTTTGTATAAGAAATAACGAAACCCGTATCACAGTTCGTCCGCGTGGAATTCGACTATAATTTTACACGTAAACAAGAGGTGTTCAATTTACAAAAAATCCGTACTATCTGTACTCTGTATATCTAATAATATATGAGCGAGAACTGCACTGTCTGTCTGTCTGTCTGTTACGCTTTTATGACTAATCCGATAAACTGATTGTGATAAAAACTTGGTACGATGATAGTTTGAACCAAGGGAAAAGTCATTAACTACTTTTTCTGAACCCCAGGCGGACGGAGTCGCGGGCAACAGCTTGTCCTAAATAAACCGGGAACTTGTATTTCT
Source organism: Athrips mouffetella (assembly GCA_947532105.1). NCBI lineage: Eukaryota > Metazoa > Arthropoda > Insecta > Lepidoptera > Gelechiidae > Athrips > Athrips mouffetella. Next base: position 30,215,635 of record OX383963.1, read on the forward strand.
TTATGTACTTCATGTGTGTGTAAAAAATGTTTTCTTCAAGAAATTTAAGGCGGATTTGTGTCGCATTCCGACGACTTTAAAATGCACTTAGAAGCTTTTAGCCGCTTTTTATGCATGCTGCATCTTGAACTTTTGTAATTTTCTCAAGAATGGGCTGTGAAAAGTTGAAATATTTTCGTACTTTCTTTTAAAATGGCAAGAGGACTTTATGGGGTCGTTAAACGTTGACAGCCGGTTTAAATTAAATTAAAATGACGGACATCTTAGAAAAGACCATCTGATCGTTAACTAGGCAAGTATAGATTTTTTATTTTATTTTATTAGAAACAAACAGTCACAAAGTTAGGCTCTGTTTAAGAATATATGTATAGAAAATAAACAGACCTGTGGTTCCCCTTATCATAATACAATTAGTTAATGTGAGAACTCTTATAACTTTGGTCACTTTGAAGTGACCGTGATAGTTATGGGTATTATAAAGATTCACATGTCCGCTGCTAGACGGAGACCAGACTCAGCTTTTATTTGTGGGACATAGAGCGTATAGTGGAAAGGGAGTCGAGAAGATTTTTTTCACGTGATAAACAGGGCGAAAACCAGATGTTTTAGTATAGGGGATGATTAGAGGATCACGAAAAACCATGTGAGATGTTTCAGACCCGAGCCCGGTGTTCAGGGGGCCTTTTTTAGATTTTCAAGCTGGTCAAGCCTTCTACTTTATTGTCTGGAAGATATTTTTAGTATCACCTTAAGCTACTCTATCACCGGCAGTCACTTTTGTTTGTCCTGAATATCACCATATTATCATAAAAAATTGTCTGTCTCAGATTTTTAGGCTTATCTATTTGGATATTATGCTGTTATTCAGGGCGCACAAAAGTTATTGCTCATATAAAGTAGCTTATGGTGATACTAAAAACCATTTTCCAGACAAGAAATTCGGGGGCTTTAGCTAAAACAGACCAGCCTGAAAATCTGGGAAAGGCCTCTTGAACACCAGGCTCCGGTCTACAAGGTCTTAAATGGTTTTTCTTGATCCTCTCACTGTCCCGTGTCTCAGTAGACATCTCGTTTTCGAAAAGAGGAGTAGTCTAAAATACCATATTTTCCTATGATTTGAAATGGGTTGATCTTTTTTGTGCAACCCCTAATAAGGACTTTATTCCTCACAAAACATCTACATAAGGTAGAAGAGGGTCGCACCTTTTACCTTTGCCTTAACTAACCTTTTTTTTCTTTTCAGGTAAGTGTCATGCGTCAGTAAAGCTTCCGGGGCTGCGAGCTGCTGCGAACGTGAAGGTAGGGTTTTTAGGTAAACAAAAAGTTTATTTTTTTGTTTTTTATTTTCTTTTGACAGCCGCAGCAGATGGTATATAACTCTACCACTCTGGTATGTGTCATACTATTATCTAATCTGAGGTATGTATAAATGATTCTAATTATAATTTATCACTGATTAAAGTTAGCTTCAAACTTAGGTAAACCTTTCCATTTTTAACCGACTTCAAAAGAAGGAGGAGGTTCTGAGATTCGACTCTACGTTAACCGACCCGATTCGTGATTCCCTGAGAGAACTGTTCAAGGAAATCAACATTATGACAGTGCCATGCCAGTATATCTATGAAAATATAATGTATGCTAGAAAGAACATTCATCAATTACCTAAAATTTGTGACAGGCATAATTTTAATACTAGAAATAAGCATAAAATTGATCAACCATATACTAGATTAAGTAAAGTCAACACATCTTTCGTTGGTCTGTGTATACGATACTACAACAAAATACCTGACAATATAGTGCAATTACCTGAGAGAAAGTTTAAAGAATGTGTAAAGCAAACGTTATGTAAAAAAGCTTACTATAGATTGGATGACTATATGAATGACAAAGAGGTATGGTGCTCTGATATTCCAGCGAAACACAAGAAACACATTGTAAAAAGCCGACTCTTAAAGTAGGCCGTGCTGCAGTGGTTTCTTGCCGTTTCTTTTACGCTGCCATAGCACGATCCGAAACGGCGTAGACTCGCTCTATTTGCATTGTATTCTGCATGACATTCAATAAGTATTCTGTAAAGAATCTACATTGAATAAAATTATCTGAATCTGAATCTGAATCTGACCAAATTATCTCATAAATGCAAATGATTGAGTTAATAATGTATTCATTGCAAGTTACAAAGAATAACGCAGTAAAGTAGTATAACGACTTCACTGAGAAGACTTTCAACTTTGTTTACTAAATGACTTCCATTCTTACCAGTAGAGTGACATAAAGGTTTATCTTTAAAGTTTTTGTTATCTTTATTTGGTTGAGTAACTGTCAGGTCATTGTCTTATACAGGGTGTTTGGTAAATGTCAACCTCTCGGGTGGTTGCTCTACCTATGAAACTGATCATTTTCCCCTAAGGAACACATGTCGTAATACAACAAAGAAATTCAACGTCCCATGGAAACTGCGTCAGTTAATGGCTTATTTTGTATGCGAGGTCAAAACATTCTTTTCGTATTTTGACCTAAGTTCCTTAGAAAAAGTTTTTCAGTTACATGGATAGAGCAACCACCCGAGAGGTTTGCAGTCATCAACCAAACATCCTGTATAACAAGTATTTTAACAGCTTTATGATCAATTAATTTTCCATAGTAGTTTCTAAGATAGGCAACAATAATTAACAAGCTCGTTGGTGTGGTTGGTAGTGAGCCTGCCTTTCACGCCGTGGGCCGCGGGTTCAATCCCCAATATTTATGTATGAATCAGTCTCTGATACCCATAGCACAGGTTTTTCCGATGATCCATTATTGACATTAGAAATGTCTTTTCGTTCGCTACAGTATAGGCTTCGATTTCACGAAAAAGTGAGATCCCCTTAAATCTCAGAGAGTTGTGAAGATATGATATTCAAAAAAAGGCTCAAAAGACGCGGATTTACAAGAGCTGTTAGGTGCAAAAAGAATTAGGCAAGAAATTGAAAAACGAAAAAGATTATGGCCGAAAGAGTGAAAAAAAAATAAACATTATTATCCGAAATCCGAATTATCCGAATTATCCGAATATTTTCCGAAATTTTGAATTTTGGCGCTTGATATTTTGGAAACGAAGAATGATATCAAAATTTGAGAAAAACTCCTCTGGACTATTTAATCAGCTACAATTATAGTTTGGGATCAGGTGACAAATGTCCCCCAATTATGTTACAGGAAAAACCGTATTCCGCCCTTTGATAAATAATATATCTAGTGCTCGCTGAGGTCAGATGGAAGTCGCTCTGTGTGCAAATCAGTTCTCTCATCAAATCTCTTGGTTAGGGAGTCGAGTCCGTGAATACGCAATAAGGTTAAGGTAGTGATGAATAAAATATGCAGCTACTTAAAAGAAATTGCAAAAGAACTAGACTTGAAGACTTATAGGTACAACTTTTCTAAATCTTCGCAAAAAACAGCAATCTTTTTTGACTTTTTTTCTAATTGACAAGTAAACGAGCAGGTGTGCCACCTGATGGTAAGTGGTCAGCACCGGCCATGCAGGTCACTGTCTTTTACTCTTAGTTCACTAATAAGACAGCAAAGCGCGTTGCCCACTTGTCTCGGTTGCCGGTAATTTGACTGGCTTCCTTACCCTTCAAACCGACACACAGCAGTGCAAACAATGCTACTTTACGATAGAAATAGGCAAGGGGTGGTATTTCCCCAGACGGACTTGGCATAAAAACCCTACCACCTTCGTACTGTAGTTCGTACGGTAACAGCCATAAGTTTCGTTAATAATTTTTTTGAACTTTGGTTCTACGACTTTTGTAACAACGCCCAAAAACATTTAGACTCCATAAAAAGTAACGTAAGTCATCATAACGTCCCATGAAAAGTCCACTGCAGGACAGGGAGGTCCCGCCAAAATCCCAGCCAAAATGCGTGGTACTTTGGAGGAGAATAGTCACCACGCTTGTAAGCGGTGCAGCTTAGGGACAGGAAGGATGTTTTATACTATAAAATTTATAGGGAGTAATGATGTGTGGTGCCGGCAAAAAATAATAGGACCATCCCATACATACCCGTGGGTATCGTAAGAGGCGACTAAGGGTTATAAACTGGAGGATGGGCAGCAGCATCCTCCTGTGTATCATACCATCTTACTTACTGCGGAGCAAAAGCTAGAATTCTGGAGGGAGCTCCCTGTCCTGTAGTGGACATTTCATGGGATGTTATGATGATGATGACTGATGAAATCTTCCATCACTCAGTGAGATGTAAGTAATTTTGTTCCCATAATTATGATATTTTTGCTTTCTGCAATTTTCGTAGAACTTTGACTTGTATCTTACTGAATTTTTTATAGCATCCAAATTCAAAGCTTTCCTTTGATCAATCACGACAATGAGACTGTAACGTGCAAATTTTAAGGTAAATAATGAAACTGGAATAAATAACCAAGATACAGGTATATAAATATGGACGTCTTTGGTCAAGTGCCCTTCCGAGAAGTGAATGTTGACTGTCGGTTTCTGAACTGAGATTTGGACTGTTTTATTGTTTTCATCTTGTGTTTGGATTTGGCTTATTCAGATCAAGAACCAAAGGCGATACCGCCGAACTCAACCGTTATCGATCCTCTCTTTTTTTTCTTTACAAGAAGAAAAGAGAGATTCTATAACAGTTAACTTCGGCGGTAGCGCCTCAGATCGAGTTACCAATAACCAGTAGAACGATTTATACTTATTTAAATCAATAAAATAAATGTTTATCTTGTATGCGCAAAAGAAGACGTAGTGCCTAAAATTGAGAAAGGGATTCTGAGATGGTTCGATCCTGTAGAGAAGATGAATGAATGAAGATTGACGACAGAGATCTACCAGGCGAGAGTGAGAAACGCGGGAAGGCCTTGGCAAACGTACCAGGACCAAATTCAGGACGTTCTAAATAAAGGCTAGGTTGAAAGCATGTAAGAAAGGATTGATGAAAGTACAGAAAGAGAGTTTGGTTTCTCGAATACGGCTCTAGGTCTTATGTCTGGGAAAATTCGTTTTCCTTGTGTTTTTAAACATTTTGTTAAAAATACTGCGTTTTAAACAGAAACCTAAAGCGCCATCTGTTGTAGTATAGATTGCTCACCCAATGATAATTATTATTGTTTAGGCGGCTATTAAAGAGCGAAGCTTGGTCGACCAGTTACTAAAACGGTAAAGTTTGCTAATTTGTGATAGATCTTAAACTACTTTCAGGTATAAAAATCGATCCTGCGTTGGAGCTATCCGATTTCAAAAACAATATTTTAGAATGGACCTTCTGGGTAGCTAAGGTAGACATAGATTCGTCATTTAATAAAATATCTAATACTACTACAAAACACGTTTACAGTAAACTCTCGTTTATTTCTGAAAAAACGTATATAATTTTTATTACTCGTGGAAATAAACCCGGCAGTAGTAAAAGACTTGGTGACTTTTTATCAGGAACGAACAAAAGAATCGTGGCTTTTGTGCCATTTCAGCTATTTTATTACAATTCAACACTTGCTTTTGGTGCTATTGTGTTGAAAATTCGAATAAAAGTGTAAATTGAACTAGATACTAAAAGACAATTGCACATTTTTTTTTATTCATGGGCACAAAAAGTCATTACAAATTTAAAAGAGTTTTGATTTAAAAGCGCTTTGTGCAACTACTTGCAAAGTGTTTAAATATTAATCAACTTTAGTTCTTTTTCGTTTTATTTACGTTTTTAGGATTTGTTGGGAGTGCAAAAACAGATTCCCTTACATTATTCAAGAGCTTGAAAAACGTAGATGTAATAATAAAGTGTCTATTCCTTTAATTGTGGATGTTATTTTGAATATGATAACATGTGGTTTTGAAGGTGGTAGGGCTTTTGTGCAAAGTACGTCTGGGGAAGTACCACCCCCTTGCCTATTTCTGCTGTAAAATAGCAGTAGTTGCACGGCTGTGTTTTGGTTTGAAGGGTGAGGGAGCCAGCCATGAGCCAGCGAAATTACCGGCACACAAGACACACAATCTTAGTTTTCTGGGTGGGTAACGTGCTTTGCTTGTAAGGCAAGTTATGCCACTAATAAGACAGCGGGCTTCAAGGGCGGTGGTGACCACTTCCCATCAGGTCCACTTGCTCGTTTGCTCACTTGTCACATAAAAAAAATGTAAGAAATAATTCTAATCTATAAATTTTCTTCTTTCCTTTATCGGAAGTAGCTTCAATATAAATATTTTATTTTTAGCAAAGGTTGGATGGAGTAGGAAAGATGTGTTTGAGAACATTTAATTGACATAATACCTTTAGGGAAACAAGGGGTCGAGGTGAATTGTTTCTTAGCTAAATTATAAGAAAACAACATTACAAAATATTTGTTTTGACTCTATTTAAGGGCACTTCGTTTTTTTAATCTTGGTTAAATTTTTTAATACGAATGAGATTTACAAAAAATATGTATTGAGTTATTGTTAATTGAAATTGAATAGTGTTTTACGAGTATCATTAAAATTAGAGAATAAAGTGTTTATGTGCCAAAAGAAATTTAGTTTATGATGAGAAGTCACAATTTTGTTTTCGTATGTCTTAGACACTACCAACCCATCTCTGCCCGTAGGTGTCATAAGAGGCGATTAAGATATTGTGAACCGGAGGATGGGCAGTAGCGTCCTTCTGTGTATCGTAACACTTTACATATTGCGGTCACCAACAACCGCGGCCCATGTTGCCAGCCTCAACGCTAGCAAGCTTGACTATGGTACTTCCCCTTCAAAACCTAACCTTGAAACTTGGCCTATAAATATAGATAGGGCGATAAAGTTAATATAAAAATGTGAAAATTTTTCTATCTCAAATAACTTAGATTTTTTTACTATTATCGTAAAATATCGATTCCCTTATCGCAGAATGGAACTTAGTCATAGCCTACCGTAGAATTAAAAATAAAAACTTTCACCTCTCTTAGTGACATGAGAGCTTCTTTTAAATTTTGTTATAGTCTATGACTATTTTCCAAACTGCCATAAGGGAATCGATATTTTAGGAAAATAAAAAAAATTTTGACTGCGTTATTTGAATTTGAAAATTTTAATAATAAAATTTCGAGGTTCCGTACATTTGAATTTCTGTTGCGAATCTTAGAAGGAGCCCATCCATGGGATATAATAATGATGTATTAGGGACAGTTATTCCAACTCATAGTTTAAATTTTCGGGATATGTCGTTTTACGCCCTATTTAATTTTGCACTCAAAATAGCCAGCCTCTTTTAATCGCCAGTGAAAAGGTGTTCTACTACTAAAAATAGATCTACTTCGCAATAATATCTTACTCGTGTAACAAAATCTGACACAAAGGTCGTCTGCTATAGGGAGTAACTATTATTTGAGAAAGGTCGAAGGTTAAACTGCTGTAACCAGATTTCTGTCGTTTTGGTGCAATTTCCAGCTATTAGGCGTAATTTGTTTAACTTTCTTCTGATTTGTTTATTCTTTATTGAACCTACCGTAAGCTGCAGGGATTCATAGCTGTAAACTAAAACTGTAAACGCAAAATGTTTGTAATAAATTTAATGGTGGTTTAACTTTTAAGAAGCTTTTAGAAACTGGCATTTAATTTGTTATTGTGTAGGCTAGTGGTCTATTAATTTCCCTTAATCTCATGTGTTTAGAAGTAGCCCAATGGATTCTACGACGTGGTTGATCGTTATGGTAGTAGGTGGAACCAACATCTTGGCATGCATTACAAAGCAAGGATAATAGTCTAGTCGTTTTACTACTAATCATCATCGTATCGTGTGGGTTGCAAGGACGATGAACGACCTTACAAACCCTGGTGCCAGGCTCATCAACAACTACATCGGTAGTTTATAATCGAGACCAACGACTTAATGTGTCTTCCGAAGCACGGAATTATCAAACTTTTCGGGCAATCGGGTGTTTCATCCTGCAATGACCTAACCAAACTACTACTAGAAATATTCAGTTCCTGGAATTAACTTTTTTTAAATTTGGTGATCGGAAAGACAGAATATTTTCCGTTTAAGATAACCTCTAATTCCATACACTTCATGAGTTCCTCGTATAAGCTATTTGGGCAATCAGTTTAGTATTGATTAGAGTTAAACATGGTTAGATTTAGAGAGATTATTCAGGTCCATTAATTACCTTGTCAATCTAAATAGATCAATATTCAACTGCTATTAGAACCTTTGTATTTGCCTACACCTAATGACCTACCATTAGTAAGCTTTACACTTGCTCACATGATTAAGTAGTTGAATCTCTCAAATCTATGTCGAATTGCTGAATTGAGAGATGACAAATCACGAAATTATAAAAAAAGCTAATTCGAGATGATGCTAAATTGTCGAACGTGCATGAAAGGATTCATACTTAGGTAGGTTATCGGGGTAGGCAGAGACTACAGCTCTTCACCTGCTAAGATCTTGACATACTTCCCTTGCTTCCTCTTCTTTCATCAAACCTTTCATATTACTCGCTCGTCATTTTAGGCTTAGGGCTAAGAATATACGGTCTTTTATTGGTTCATGAAAGTAGAAAAAGCGAGGGAATTAAATCAGAATCTTTGTTTGTAGAAGAATGTAGTCTTTGCCACAGACCAGGTCTCTACCTACCTCCACGACGTTTATCTTCATTCGCTTGCCCTTATCCTAATTTATTTCAGGTCGGCGTAACATGTTGATCGCTTCTATTTCTCTGAATAGACCTTTTCACCTCAACATTGACTTATTTCTTTCTCAAATCATGTTTTACGCAGTCCATCCATCTGTTCTTCGGCCTGCGTCAAGCTGTCGTTCGATCCACACTCTCTTTGTCACATGATTGTCTTCTCTTCTCAAACGTTTCGCTCTCATGTTTTCAGTTATAGGCGCCACTTTCAAGCTTCCCTTATATATTCCTGATGTTTATGCATGTATGTAAAGTGCAATGAACCAAGTCACCATTCAACAACAATTTATGATATCACCTAGACAGTATAGCATCCTGTGACTCAGAACATTATTTCAAGCATTATATCAAGATTGTATACATGATCTATTACCTACCATTTACCTTTAAGAGAATTACTGAAAGGTCCTAAAATCCGAGTTGAATTATATAGAGATTAGCTAAGCTACGAGTAGGAATGAAATTAGTCTTTGTTGGTATTTGACCCACAAGTATGTTAGATAAAGTTTCAATTGCTTTTACGAATTGAGTGTATTTTAACAGATATAATTAATTTGATTACAAAGCAGTTAAATCTGTGTCATGTTTCTGAGTTATGAGATTTGAAATCATACGCAGTAGCAATAAATCACAATTTACTGAACCAATAAGTGTATATTTATCAACAGTTAACCACCCTAAGAGCGGCTTACATTTGCTCACTGAATTGATTGACTGGGTGCGTCAGGAAAGCCCTAAATCTGAAGCGAATTTGGTAGAGATCAATTAGGAGGTTTTGGGATTTATAATGGTTATCGCGCGAGTGCATGTAACGGCGATAAGCGGCAGCCGATGATCGCGTTGCGGCGAACGCGGCAGTAACGGTCTGAAGGCACGTGCGGTAAGACGCGCCCCGCCGCGGCACGCAGCCGCACCGCTCTGAAACCGCGTCCGCGCTCGCGCAGTGTCACTACCTTAAGGTAAACAAACCTTTCGAAACCACAACTCCCACATCCCATCCCTTACATCCAAATTAGCTCGAACAACTTCAGAACCTTTCCCCTGAAAACTTAGTTGCAACTAAAATTAAACCACAATTTGGACAACAAACAAAAATCTAGCGACATGTTTTCGAAGTTTATTTTTGTAGTGAAGACAGAGTGATTAGTACATCACCTGTTATGTCATCCTTAATGACGTGATTTACGTGTGCTCTGAAGCTACAAGCTTCCGCCTTAATAAAAAAAAATATGCGAGTGATCATTTCAGTGCTTCATGAAGAAAATTTTTAATCAAGACCACAGGAATTTTCAAGCTCAACATACCTAGTTGAACGGTTTCAAAATGGATGCCTCCGATATTGGATCGACAAGCGACGAAAAAGCGCAAAATTACAAGGAAGAAAATAACTGCGTCGTTGCAGAAATGCATCAAATGATACATATCATGGTATAATACACTCACTATACTTTGTATTACCAAGTGACCTCTACTTGATTTGTGTGGGTTGGCATGTAGATGACTGACCGCACATCGACCACTTACCGTAGGGTGAGTGGCGTACTTTACATGATGGCTTCGATGGTGAACTGCTACGTTTCTTACATTTTCACAGCCTATGCTACCTGTTAACATATTCTGCGGTCGTTAAGTAAAGCCTTTTGGCCACATGGCAACATAAAAACTTCAATAACATTGGCTACTACAATAACTATAACTTTTGCGCAACCAAGAAAACATTTGATGCAGATTTTTTTAAACAGCAACCTTACAAAGAGGTCTAGGCAGATACCTAAAGATATTTCAGACAATAATATAAATAAGCAAACAAATCAACACGTAGCTTTAAAGCCTGGGGTTTTACACATCATGCCATTAAATTTAGATATGACGAAAGAAAACTTCATTAAATGTGTATGGGATGACATAATTTGTCAAATATCATCCCATACATTTCATAACGTTTGCTTTCGTCCTCTAAAATACGCAATTATTGATATTCCGTTGAGAAAGTTGACCAATACCTCAGTCATAGTTTCTTTTTACTCTCTTTCATGCACTCATTGATAAGCATGGTGAGTGAGACAAGACCCAGTTTCATGGTTTCACTGTTAAGTCGATCATGTTATCAGTTGGCCTTGCGCTCATCTAAATCCACCTCCTAATCAAGATAAATGATATATTGTTATACTCCATTACCACGAAATTGACATTAGTAATGCTCGTGAAGTCACTATTAATTGCGCTATAAGGAACACTTATCACATCGTAAGATTAACGATAAATTTTGGATATCCTATCACAGTGACGTATAATTTTCAAAATTCGAATTGACTTATGTTTATTGTATCAACCATGTACATTCAAACACACTTAATAGAGCGCGTGGGTTTTTATTGTCACCTTTTTTTTCCACCATGGCGCCACTTTGTTTGTGAAGCTATGTAGTCAAGCTGACATCGTTAAGAGATTGTAAGATCCTACAATGAATAAATGATATTTGATTTGATTTGATTTTGCTAAAGTGTATCTGTCTATGAACATTTAAAAAAGTGGGAAAATGCTTTGAAAAATCGATCGTTGTCATCAATGAGCCTGAATTCTGCTCAGTTTATGGAAGCAATTTTGATATAACAGTTGTTTTCCTGCAAGAACTTTATTGTGATCTACGACTATTTTCGACTCGAACATTCATGAGTAAATAAAATAATTAGTATAAAATACAATTTCCGATAAAATGTGATCGTGAAAGCTTGTGTAAAATTTTGTTAAAATTTTCGGTAAATTTTGGTTACCCGACACAACGTGTCACTTGCACAAAGCGAATCTGTCTATCAACCTTAAAGAAACTTGGAATAAAATATATTGAGAGACCGATCCTCAAGCGAATGATTTTGTCATTATTTCTGTCTATATTTTTGAGTTGTTCACTTTCGTGCAAAGTTTGTAATTCTGAAATAGAACCAAATATTTGCTTAACACGTTCTTACTCATGTCTAAAAGATGAAATTTCGATAAATATAGTTTATAAGATAATATATTTTTGGAAAGTTCTAACTTACTTATTTCTAATAAAGCACATGTTTTCCTATGAAAATTTTTGAGGTAAAATCTTCACGAAGTGTTAAGAGGAATACGCAGATTTTTATTTTTCTCGGAATCTTCAAATTTGAGAAAGCGTTTCATTGTCAGTTTTACCTATCATTGATAATATCATCTGTACCATATCTTTACCTATATTTAAAGATATGTTATTACACAATGACAAGTTTATCGCTAAGTTTGAAAACACTTATGTTATCGTCCTTGAAATTGCAAAGTACTGTAATATTTTCATCTTCTTACAATGTTTTTATCTCTTAATTCGTTTTCGATTGGGTGAGTATTGATTGGTGTAAGTGCATATACCTAAACTATGTGCCAGAGGTTAGGGGTATGTAAGAAAATGTTCCAATTAATTGACTTCTGTAACTTTACGTCTGTTTTCAATTTACAAACAAATATGTATGTTGATGCGAGCAGCGTAGGACAGGTCGTCATGCAGATCTTCTTCTTTCGGCTGATATGATGATGATGTATGTGGTATCGTCAAATTACTAGATATAAAGTGTATGTGTCTTTGTTTGTGTGTGATCAAATTAATACAAGATTTTCCAATCATGGTGCAGTGAGTGTAACTTAACCGTTATTTACTACAAGATAAAACTGAAAACTTGGAGTATTGAATAGCATATGACTTGAAAACTTGAACATTAACTGACAAACTTTAACTTAGAGATTAGCTTAAGTACGTTCTCCTCTTAATTAAAAGTTAATCACTAAATGAACGTAGCACTTTAGCAGTTTGCGGTTTGGCTGATAGCGCTATATCCTGTATTTTATATTTATTATTAAATATTTATATATTTTTCTTGTTCAAAAAGATTTCAGAGCTCAGGTTCAATTTTCAATGAGAAAAAAAAAACGGGCAAGTTCGAGTCGGACTCACGCGCTTAGGGTTCCGTACTTGTCTACCATACGGTACTATAAGGTTTTACCTTTCGACTTAAAAAACTCTGCGTTTACTCTAACTTTACCCCTCTTTGATATGAATGTACAAGAAACGGGAGCTCACCTTAATGGTTATATGTATACCCTATTGGTTTTGGTTTGGTTCATAAATATATGGAGATGGGAACATAAATGACCATATCTTTTGATTGTATCGTCGTAGGAGCTTGAAATTTTCACATCTTTAAGGATCAATAGGCTTTAATATTTAATATCAATTTCTTACCTTTTCCCGTTCGTGAGAAAAAGGGTCTTGACAGACAGAGCACAAAATGATCCTATAAGGGTTCCGTTTGAAAAAACGGGTCTTAACCTATAAACAGACAACAAAGTAATCCTTTAAGGGTTCCGTTTTTTTACCTTTTGAGATACGGAACCCTGATAAGGAAGAATTTGATTGAAACCACAAAAATTTACATTGCCAATAACTCTGTTTTTGTTCATCATCATTATAATAATATTCAGTCCACAGCCACCACTGTTCAGTAAAGGCTTCTCTCTCTTTTACGCCTCTCTTATACCTCTCCTTACGGTTCTGTGAATATGTACAATTTTTTATCAGCCACCTTCGCAATGTCATCTACATATACTAATAACACTTTTTTGTTTATGTATCGTTCGATATCAAAACTAGATTGTTTACATTCTTCGAATATCTAAACCGACTTAAATGTAGGAAGCAAGATAGAAACAAAACACATGTAGCAGCATTTGATAATTGATGACAAGATATGATAAATCACTGTTACAGAAGGACTGATGAGGGTTTCAGGACATGTAAGTTAAATTTCAGTACTCTCTATCATATAGGTATCCTTGTCGTGAAATGAGAAAACATCCTCTTTTCGATTATTGTTTGTTTGGCTGTTTCATTACTGCACATATTTAGAGGTACGTTTCTTTCGTTTCGGCTGTCCTTTTAAAAATTTGCCACTATTACTTTAATTGTTTAAATGATGAATTGTTGTTCTGGTTCATTTATTGGTGCTAGTATGGGTCTAAAAGTATTTCTAAATTCAATCAATAAGTTTTGTAGTTTTCTACTTCGAAACTCACTTTACTTTGAAGATCAATCTCTATCTGCTACAGCTTTGGTAGCATGTATTTACTGTTGTTGCTTTTTTTTAACCTTGCTTAGGTTTCTCCTCAACTTCAACGCTCTTTTAGAACAATGTTCCTAAATTACGATTACCGGATGACGATCCATGCCTAAAGACGAAAACTTCAGTACTAAAACTTCATGTTATTATAGAGATAATCAAAGTTGTGATTTGTGACTCGTGGAAAAGAATAAACTTGGATTATTGGTGGATAGCGGTAGATTCAAAAGGTGGTAGGGCTTTTGTGGAAAGTCCGTCTGGGGTACCACCTCCTTGCTTTTTTCTGTCGTGAAACAGCAGTGTTTGCACTGCTGTGTTTCGGTTTGAAGGGCAAGGTAGAAAGTGAAATTACCGGCACATGATACATTGCATCTTAGTTCTCAAAGTGAGCAACGCGCTTTGCTGTCTTATTAGTGTCAAAATATGCCAATAATAAGACAGTGGGTGCTATGGTCGGTGGTGACCACTTACCATCAGGTGTTTGCTCACTTGTAACATAAAAACATATACAAGTTAAAACGCACTGTTAAAAGGTATCTCGAACAGAAATGCGGGTATGGTCTTTGTTTTGTTTTTGGATCTCAAACCGAATTAATTAGGTATGTATACGTATTAATAACTGTATATATGCAGATTCATTTATTCGGTAAACATTAAAATACTTATTGGATGTTAAAAATGTTGAATGCAATTCAAATTGAGCAAGTATACTACCGTTTCAGGTGCTTGCTATGACAACAAACCTAAGGTTATAGTTTATATTTTATTCCTACGTTTTCTCCAATTTTTCCTTACAAGGCTTGTCCTTTTTACGATAAAAGAAAACCTACGGAATTGATGACCGACCATCAATTAAGATCTCTAAGAGCAATTATTCTTACAGCCACACATTTCTGCCTCGCAGTGTTTATTGATCGTAAAGTCCTGCTAATTTGTTACAATGGTCATAAAATCTATTGCTAGCATGATATGCACGTAAAATACGTAGAAATTACGGCTAGAAGACAGTAGTAACTCTACCAAATTGACAGCCAGATATTTCAATATTTCTAGTGGCCTCACTCCTGTTATTTTGGGATCTAACTAGGTCAAATCCTTGATAAATTTATGGTAATACATTCTAGTTATATTACCTTCACTATGTGAGTTTCCCATTTCAAAAGAATAATTTTAAGCATATAGCATCATGATCATAATTTCTTTTTTTTTCTTTACTCTTATTCCTTTTTTAATTTCTCATTTCCTCTTACCATAAACGGTAAAAAATAACCTTTATGGTGTGACAAATTTTTTGTTTGTCTCTTTAAAGCTTGTCTAAATGTAAGACAATAAAAATACTATAAAAAATTCCAAAATGTGGTGTCTAATTATAGTGTGGTACTCACGGTTGATGTAAGGTACAAATGAGTATGCTGCTGCCCATCCTCCAGTTACTGAACCCTAAGTCGCCTCTTACGACACCCACGGGTATGTATGGGTTGGTACTATTCTTTGCCGACCCCACACCGGGCACCTACAACCGCGGTCTATGGTTCCAGCCGTAACACTAA
Source organism: Athrips mouffetella (assembly GCA_947532105.1). NCBI lineage: Eukaryota > Metazoa > Arthropoda > Insecta > Lepidoptera > Gelechiidae > Athrips > Athrips mouffetella. The sequence goes on from OX383963.1 coordinate 30,230,982, forward strand.
CAAGTGAGGTGACTATTGTACTTCCCCTCCACATTTTTCCAGCAAAGGCTAGAATTCTGGATAGAGCTCCCTGTCCTGTAGCGGACGTTTCATGTGATGTTATGATGATGATGACTCACGGTTAAATTTTAAGAAGCTGTCTGTCTCAATAGATTAAAAAGAAGATTAACATTACCAGCTCTTTCTGTGACTGATGTTACCCTTAGCCTTAATACGCGTGTTAATGTTAACTAGAGTTCATATAGTTCGTTAGACTCCGTAATGGATGTCCCTGGTCACGTCCCGAAGGATGACCGTGACGGGACGTATGTCCGGAATATCCGGCATCCGGGTACGCCTTACGAACATTAGTTAGTTATTCTATTACAAAACTTCGCAAGGTGGGAGAAAACTATTAAGGCTTTGGCTCTTACATACAATCCACTGTCCAAAAAGTTATGCCACAAGAATATTTTGTTTAAAAATTATTTTGAACAATGCTAAAATCAACGTGTTACATGAAGAGTGAAACAACCGTAACCGATGACCGAGACTCGGTGGCTTTAGAGGGTAGGTACCCTGTATTTATCCACATTACATCTTCTATAATGACCACAGCTGGACAGTTCTCCGGAGAACTTTGGGGGATGTACGCACGGTAGCAAGCACGTTGAAACAAAACCAGTATAAGCTGAACCAGCGCTACGCTGCGAACGCTCGAAACCAGGGTGTCTACCCTCAAAGTCCGATATATCGAAACGATACTATTCGAAACATGCAAATGCAAAACTTCGTCCCTTGACAATACAGTAGAATATTGGTTGGATGAATTTTCAAACTGCCAGTAGTTAGCATCCAACCAATATTCTACTCTATTGTCAAGGCACGAAGTTTTGACTTTGCATGTTTCGAATAGTATCGTTTCGATATATCGGACTTTGAGAGTAGACACCCAGAGACCCGCTTAAGGTCAAAGTGTTTCCAACAACGTGCGGCTGTGTGGACTATAATAAAGTATGGGACCAGTGATGGATTTTTTTTTTGGATACTAAGACTCGTTTTGACTTGTTGCGCTAGAGAAGTAAGTGCTCATTTTTTACGACACCAACATAAAGGAATTATGGTTTACTCATTATTGGCTGGGACTTCCTCTATAGTAATTTTGGATTCCAAGAACTTACCATTTTCTAGTATGATAACTTTAGGACAATAAAAAACCGGTCAAGTACGAGTCAGACTTGCGCACCGAGAGTTCCATGCCACTAAGATAATAATTCCGTCTTAGTCAGGAACGAGCAGCCGCGCACAAGTGTATTAAATGCATCCGAGTGCGATTTACACTAAACTAGTTTTTACTGTTTGTTGTTTTTTATATTATTATTTTTTTATATTTTTATTTATTTAAAAAAAAATGTCACGCTTGTGCAAGTTCCTGATTTTACGATAGAGGTAAAACAAAAAAAAACAGTAAAAATACGTTGCTTGTATGGTGAAACCCTTGTTTTAAATAATTATATTATTTGTTAGGTAATCCACTACAACATATACTGCGAAACTTCCAGCCATTTATATACTACGGTTCAAAAGATATACAACCCATAAAATGTCAAACAGACAGATGACGTAGGCTTAGAAATAGGAATCCGTTTGGACCTTTTGAGAATGGAACCCTAAAAAGTAAAAAATACAATGCAGTATTTTTTTAAGTAGTACTTAAAACTAAATTGTTGTCATTATGCTCAATTGGTTGTGCTTAACAGATAAACACAAAAAACTAAAAGACACAAACACAATATTTGAGATGTTTTTTTTATGAAAACCTGACGTGTAAAATAAAAAGAGCTGATACGTAAATAAGCTTAGAATACTTTTCGGTACCTATGATTTATTATGTAAAAAACAATCTCGCATTTGGTAAACAAAACACAAAGTATGACGGATGACTGCTCAGGAGTGAAGGGTCTCAGAATGATGAGTGGAATGAGAATCCCTTTTCAATATACCCTATCCTTTTTAAAGGAAGTAAAAATACCCAGCTAAGTGCGAGTTCAACTATTACAACGAGGGTTCCACGACACAATATGTTAAGAAAATAAAAAAAAAATCTTTCATAACCGCGTTCCTTAAATAATTTATCTCTTGTTAATTTTTTTTTTATATTTTTATTATGACCGCTATAATAACAAAACTAACATTCCAACCAGGTTGCTATAAGTAGTTAAAAAGATACAGCCCTTTACATGCACTACTCACAGCAGAGATTTCTATGCCAGTGCAATACAGCGTGATTTTTTATTCACCAGAAAAAAAATTATGGGATGATTCTTCCTATGAAACTGAACAACTTTTCCCAAGGAACATAGGTCGAAATACGAAAATAATTTTTTTACCTCTCATAGAAACTGCATCAGCTGATAGCGCATTTTGTATGGCAGGTCAAATTTGGTTTTTCGTATTTCGACATATGTTCCGTGGGAAAAGTTGTTCAGTTTCATGGGCAGAATCATACCTTAATTTTTTTCTGGTGAATAAAAAATTACGCCGTATAACGGCTCGCTCAGGGTTCTCTTCCGCCAGCCGCGATATTGCAGCGACTCGCAGATGTTTACGGAGGCTCGCCTGCCGGGTCAGGATGCACTGATCCGCCATCATGTCGCCAAGTTTATGAGCGTTGTCTTTGGATCTCAGAACAGATTAATAAAGGTGCTTAGTTGTAGATGTAATCAGAGTGACCTTTTCTCCCACTGGGGAAAACTGTTGTTTTACAAATTCAATTAAATTAATTTAAGCTAACTTTGTACTGTAGTTATGGATATTGCTATCTGAAATAAATTAATTTAATTTTATTTATTTTATGCCCCTTTGGCGACCTTATGGTCATCAGTCATCATCATATCGTGGGTTGTAGGGATCGATGACAGACGTCACGAGTTCTGGTGTCAAAGTTGTTGAACCGCCCAAGGTCTCTGATTTGGTTTATAACCAACACTTCCGAAAGTAATATCCGGTACTAAAAGCTTAACATGCCTTCCGAAGAACGGAATCACCTTTATGTTCAGACATTAATGTCTTTACCAGACTAGGGACGTCTCACAAAGTAGTTTCGGTTGACAGTATCCCCACCAGAAATCGATTCCAAAACTATAGATCGAGAACCTAACGCTCTAATTATATATAAATAAATAAACTAGTACGCCACGGAGCCTGTTAGTACTCACAATAATATCATGACATTCCATGAAACTCCTTCCAAAATTCCAGCTTTTGCTGAAAAAAGTGAATTGCTAGTACCATAGTCACCACGCTTGTTAGCGTTACGGTTACGGCACCATGGACCGCGGTTATTGGTGACCGCATAATGTAAGATGATACGATACACAGAAGGATGCTGCTGCCCATCCTCTGGTTCAATAGCTCTTAGTCGCCTCTTATGACACCGACTTACGAAATGGGTTGGTACTATTCTTTGCCGGCACCATACGGGACATTTTTACAGTACGGAACCCTAAAAAACACATGCCTTTTTCGTTGAAAATTTTTAGGCACATTGTTAGCTAATTCATCAACGACATGCCATTTTTCTCGCAGATTTTTTTGGATTGCTTCCTTAGTCTTGGCTTTGTAATTTGCGATCTTGACTTGACCTTTTTACACAAAGGGAAGTCAAGTGTACGTAGGTATAGCTACTTAAATATTAATGTGTTTACGAATACCGCGGGCGTCGGGTCGTTGCTTTAATGTACAGACATTTTATTTAGTAATTAGCTATTTCTTACTTGCTCATTTCTATGGTAATTGCATATTTTCTGCGTTAAAAAGAATTTCTATAGAAAGGTATGTTTAAAAAACCGGTCAAGTGCCAGTCAGACTCGTTCGCCGAGGGTTCCGATATACCTATAGTATTTTTGGAAGCAATAGAGTCCCTTTTTAGAACCGCAAAACTAAATTTGTTTGTAAAGGTTTTTTGCAGATTTCTAAAAAACTGTGCAACTTAGAAAGATTGTTTTTTTTTTGCTGTAATATTTACATAAATTTCTATAGACTGTAATTAATTAAGATTTTTCCTTTAACTACCTTCGGAGATAAGGGAATGGTATTTTTTTTAAAATTTTTCATCATAACTTGAAAACTAAAGAGTCGTTAATAACTACAAAAATATATTTTACAATGTACAAGTAAAGCCCTTTCATATAATAATAATAAAAATCTTTATTTTCTCTCACAAACAGTTAAAAATTCAGGGATAGGTGATATAACAAATTATTTGCTAATTATGTGCTAAGAAATGCTTGTGAGAAACTGGAGCCTAAACTAAGTTTTCACCTTTGTCTTAGGACTCCAAGTTCCCACCCTCTTCTTATGGTACAAAGATAGTTTCCGTTTGTGGTACAAGTTTGAAATCTCGAAAATATGATGTCCCACTCGACCTAGTAACGACAATTTGAAATTTTGCCCCCCCCCCCCCGTATTCGGACCCCCTTTACATTTTTTTTTATTCTTTCATATGCAATTAAGTTGGGCAACCATATTCTAAAAGTATACTAAATTTCAAGTCGATAGCATGAGTGGTTGCTGAGATATACAGGTGTGACAGACAGACAGACAGACAAAGTCGCACCATAATGGTTCCTTTTTTTTACCATTTTGGTATCGGAACCTTAAAAACAACTTGGATGGGATGTGGATTTGTGCCATATGCTGTCTTGCTAGTAGGTTATACAGGGTTACTAGTAAATGCAACAATTTTTGGTTTACGACTTTTGGAAATTCGCGAAAATAAAAGTTTACCTCCCATATAAAACGATCGACTGATTGACCTAATTATAGTATAGAAAGTAAAAATTTCCTTATGCTAATTTCCAAAAGTCGTAGAAAAGAAGTGGTTGCATTCAGCCTCCTACAATAAGCCCTAACGGTATCGTGACGTTTTACCAGTAACCCTGTGTACAACGTGTAATTCCTTTCGTTTGCCTTATACCAAAACCTCTTGGGAGTTTAGTTCTACCCATGTAAATGAACCACTTTTGCTCTACAACTTTTGGAAATAAAAAAAAATGTTTTTCATACGAATTGACTGATATTATGTATATTTTAATTTCCCAAAATTTAGTTTTAACTCCCACCCGAGAGGTTTTGTGTATTTAGAATTACACGTTTTCGTAACAAGTCTTTTTACGGTGTGTCATCTCATCGCCATATTTTTTGTTTCAGCCCTCATACCTATAAAATAAAATGCGTAAATTAATGCGTGATTACGACTCAAAATAGGCCGTAGAGGGAATTATCTGGGAAATCATTTCCACTGTCAATTACATTAATTATTTCCGTTTTCAGGCTGATCGCGTCATTAAAATTAATCGCGGTTTTTCATCGGCAACTCTAGCTAGCGATCATAATAAAATTGATGTTAATAAATTTAAAGTAACAAGTATAAAAATGCATCAAATATAACAGACCTCATAATAGTATTGAAAATGATACTATTATAAGTATGTAAAGTAGCTCATTCCCAATATAGAAATATAAATCATTTCATTAAAAATATGTTGTACCTAACTCTTTTTGATAGAGTTACATAGGTCGACCTTAATTAATACACGAACTTCATAATTTTTGCCAAGTTGTTGGCTTAAGACGATTTTTTAAAATTTATTTATTTAGGTAATCAACAGCACATTTCATAACATTTCCAAAAGACTTAGTCTATTTGAAAGGCCAATAATAGATTACTCCGTATTGTCGGGGAGCAGATTTTAAATACAAATACAAAACATGTATTTCTCAACTCATAATTCGCATAAATTGATTACATGGTATGGGCACAGCTACTGGCTGGTTTTAAGCCCACCCAGAGTCAATATGAGAGGGACAAAAGTATATAATAACAAAAACTAAGAAGCATTAGATATTGTGCTTAAAATACAAATTGAAATTAAAAGAAAGGAAGGATTTGGATTATATGCCTTTCTAAAATGTTATTTTTTTGGATCTGATTTCCTTTTGCCCACTTATTAGTGAGGTCAAAAGCAACAATTTTTGTTCTACGACTTTGCTAACAACGCACAAAAAAATTTCGATTCTCCATACTAAAGTGTTCACGTGACTGACCCATTTTGTATGGGAAGTTGAAAATTTTTCGTGCGTTGTTAGCAAGGTCGTAGAACAAAAGTTGTTGCTTTTGACCTCACTAATAAGTTGGCAAAAGGAAATCAGGTCCAAAAAAATAACCTAGTATAATAATATACCGCCTTTATTCAGAATAATAGACAATCAATTTTGCAAACCTGTAAACTACTTCACTCGTCCGTCACAAGCTTCAGTTTTCTGTTGGTGTTTGGTTTATATAACTCTCTCGGCTGCCACTCTTTGAACAGCTGTGGATTTCAATGGCCCTGTTTTGAACACGAGTTTCACAAAAGTTTATTATTTAATGTTAAACCATTACTCATTGTATACTTTACCGTATTTCGGCATTTTCAGTTACTCGTTTAAATCCACCAAATAAGAGTATTTAATTACATGTTTCATTTAATTTGGCCGTAATTGTTAATTTTCTGAATGCTGGCCTGACATGAATACTTTAATCGTGAAGTAAAACGTTCAAATTTGATTTTAATATGCGGATGAAAAATGTACAGTTGGGCTTCGTACAATTATACATAGGAACGTCAAAAGACAAGCTATAATAACGTTTAATGTATGACACAAAATTAAGAATCAGGCTCATTTATGTTTGAAAGGCAGCTTATTTCCAACAACAGTCACCATAAAATTTTCATTTGAAAGTTTATCCCGTACTATCTTATAGGGCGACACAAGAAAGCTATTGTACAAAGCCGACTTTAGAATTCTCTGATTAAACAATCTGAATAAACAAGGAAATACAGACGCAAGCAGAGATCCTTGTATTCATAATGTATGTAATGTTATGACCTCAGAATAATAATAGGGTGACTTTTAATTAGTTCTTGACAGAAAAAGGTATGCATGTACTCATGATACTGAACAACTTTTCCCAAGGAACAAAGGTCGAAAACCGAAAATCAAATTTTGACCTCCCATAGAAACTTCATCAGCTGATAGCACATTTTGTATTGGAGGTCAAATGAAGACCTATGTTCCTTGGGAAAAGTTGTTCAGTATCATGAGTACATGCATTAAAAGAAAAGAAATAATTCGTCACAAGTTAGGGATGCGTGATGTAAAGCAAAACAAATTACATAATCTTATTATCTTTGTAAATGCAATGAAGGCGTCGTATCATCGATGATGATATGACATTGCATAGCAAAGGAGATGTGACATACTGGCAGATGTCATCACTGTCATCTCATAGCAAGGGAGATGTGTCATACTGGCAGATGCCATCACTGTCATCTCATAGCAAAGGAGATGTGACATACTGGCAGATGTCATCACTGTCATCTCATAGCAAAGGAGATGTGACATACTGGCAGATGTCATCACTGTCATCTCATAGCAAAGGAGATGTGACATACTGGCAGATGTCATCACTGTCATCTCATAGCAAAGGAGATGTGACATACTGGCAGATGTCATCACTGTCATCTCATAGCAAAGGAGATGTGACATACTGGCAGATGTCATCACTGTCATCTCATAGCAAAGGAGATGTGACATACTGGCAGATGTCATCACTGTCATCTCATAGCAAAGGAGATGTGACATACTGGCAGATGTCATCACTGTCATCTCATAGCAAAGGAGATGTGACATACTGGCAGATGTCATCACTGTCATCTCATTGTAAAATAAATTAGCACCGTCTCTATTCCGAGTGAAGTAAGGAAGTCCGAAATCTTTGTTTATGACAAGACATCTAAGTAGTATTCTCTAAAAAAAAAGTTTTCTATAGTTCCAAAATACAGAAACTTTCTTTTTGTTTTTTAAACTCTTGATAAAAAAAATAAGTAAAGTAATATCAATCTATATCTGATATCGATACAGCTAACAAAATATTTACAATTGGGCAAGTAATCCCCCAAAAAACCCAAATTTAACCCAACACACATTAAGGCTTCGTTCGAACTATTTTTATTATTCATCCATATTGATGGCCAAAGATATTGATGGGTTCTCCCTGGGGAGTTCTAAAACTTTCCCTACCCAAACGGTTTTCTGCAGAACCCATCTCGTATACATACAGGTGGTAAAAGGTGACTTTTCATACGTCCTTTTAATTTCCGGAATGGAAATTACCTGTTTACCACCAATAGCCACATGTGTATTGATAAGTAGGCGTCCACAGAAGCAATGCAAAATTTGTTTAATCAGAATCATATTACCACTATGGCTGTCTGCTGCTCTATTTTTACCCGACTGCCGCAAAACAGAAGGGTTATGTTTTTCGAGTGTATGTATGTATGTCGATTTCTTTGACAAAATATATTTTGTCGTTGAAAAACCACCTCCAAACACACAATTTTAGTCCGCCCCGGTTTGTCCCCGCCAGCAATACCTCATGAAATTCAAGTTATATTTCTGTTATAGTTATATCTTTTTATAAATTTTATAAATTGAACTTGTTTTTTCTCTTTTCAGTAAGGTGTTTTGTGTATGTATTTAAAAACGACTTACGAAGACAAATTACCTGAGATAAGGTATAAAGCAAACTTATGCTTATTTTTGATTTCAGGAAGCGCTCTTTCTTTCCGACCACGAATGTCGAGCAACGTTGGCCGTGGTCAGAACTGGGATGGGTGACCGCTAGTGGCACAATAACTAAAGCGTTTCCGTGCTTCGGAAGGGTTTCTGTCAATGAGTAATCGTTAGGTCAAGTCAGGGGCTATTTGGCGACTTGAAACAGCTATTGGATCTGGTTTTCTATCCGGAACGGAATTTAATAAAAGTTGCGGAGGTCAGATGGCAGTCGCTCTGTGTAAAAACCAGTACCCTCGTCAATTACCCTAGGTTAGGTAGCCGACTCCGAAAAAACCATAAACCATGTACTCGTAAAACTGAATAAGGCTCAGCGATGACTATGAGCATATTGTGGACTTTAGATGACTACATATGTATAATTAGAATTACCGCGATGTACTCGTAGGTGCTCTAATAATCCAGCAAAACACAAGATACATTTAAATAAATAAATATTGGGGGACATTTCACACAAGGTCATCTGATCCCAAACTAGGCAAAGCCTGCACTATGAGTACCAGAGACTGAAATAGATAAATAACACGCAGACATAGAACAAACACTTGTGTTCATCACACAAATGTTTGCCCTGGGCGGGGATCGAACCCGCGGCCCACGGCGTGTGAGGCAGGCTCACTACTAACCACAGCAACGGGCTTGTCACTTGACTTGACACTTGTCACTGGACTAGTTATTTATAAAAATGCAGTGGTTTCTTGCCATTTCTTTCCGCTGCCATAGCACGATTTGAAACAGTAGTATACTCGCTCTATATGAATTGTATTCTGCATGATAAAACGATCAATAAGAATTCAGTAAAGAATCTACTTTGAATAATGAAATCTTATTATCGTTAGAAATTGCGGCAGGCGTCACGAACTGCGAGCACCTGCAATGAGACTAGTCAAGTCAAACAAATGTATACACACCATAGGGCCTAAAGTGTACAATAAAATTTCTAATGAAATAAAATCCTTAAAAAGTGACTCATGTTTCTTAAACAAACTGAAAATTTACTTACTCACAGAAGCTTTTTACTCTGTGGATGAATTTTTGCTACAAACTGTCTCAGCTTAGATAAGAGGGAATGTTTTAAGACTGTACGTTAGTACTCAATTGTAAATGACATACTTTGATATTATTATTAAGTTACTTTATGTAATATTGTAAGTAATTTACCTATTTTAATGACGTATAAATTGATATTTATTAATAAATAATTGAATTGAATTGAATTTGAAGTTATCATTTTCGAATTTAAATTTTCTTTCAATGTAAATGCATTACCACAAGTAAGACCCTCGCTTGATCGTAAGTAGCAATCTGTCCTGCCTGCGTCGTCGTATGAAATTGGAATCTGATAGAATTTCCCTCCTTGTCAACATCGTTTCGTTATAATTCCACCCATAAGCAAATGATTTAACACTTGCCGTGCCGTTTACCTTTCACACGATCGGAAAATTAACTTATACTGGGTTATTTTGAACCCCAATCCAAATTTTTGTATTTTTTTTTAAGGAAGAAAAACTAACTGACTTTGTCTATACTGAGAAATATAGGTTGAAAAAGAGCACTTCTTTTGGCTTCCTACAAATGCGCCTGCAATAATACATCCGTACTTATAGGAAGGCGAAAATAGTTTTTCGTTTATGGACCCAAATCTCTTTTGGGAAAATTGTTCAGATTTATGTTTTAAGTCACATACTAGAATTTGGATCCGGATTTTAAAATATTAAGGTTGTAGGGCTTTTGTGCAAAGTCCGCCCACTTGCCTTTTTCAGTCACTTGCGTACCAAGGTTCTAGTACCTCTAAGGTAAGAATACCGTTTTATTATGGACGCATAGTCACGCAGAAGTGTATTAAATGCGCGCAAGTCCGACATGCACTTTTCCAGTTTTTATTATTTATTGTGTTTCTAAAGCTTATGCACTAAACAAATACCAATTTTCATGCTTGTAAGTATTCCCGTTTTTACGATAGAGCTAAAACGAAAAATCGAGCAAAAATCGCCTAAAAACACGTTTTTGTAGGAAAATTATTATTTTTTAATTTTTATTGTTTTTTTCATAGCGACTACAGTTATACATAATCTGTAAAAATTACAACTGTCTACGTTACCGTGACATAGGAGGCATATTAATAGGGTTCTGTTTATCACTGTTTGGGTACGGAACCCTAAAAATAACTATCGTAGTTTTTGATAAACGTGAAAAAACGCAATTTATGGTATTTTTGCAGGCATACTTTTAAGAATACTTGAATTCTAGAGTTTTATTTTATCATGGTTCTTAACTAAAAAGATCTATCTAGGTATGTCGCAACAGTGGATGAAGGGGCCGATTTTCAGGACGTTCTAAATTTAGACCAAGTAGAATACTCTGAGTATAAGTAGAGGAAACATTCAAAGTATATCAAAGTAACAGATGGAAGAATGCTGTTTCTGTATACTCTTAAGGGAAAGAGGCCTTATTTTTTTTTCAATAGATAAAGAGGAAGAAAAATTTGACGCCAGCCGGATTTGAACCTGCGACTTTCGGCGTACCGTGCCGTTCCAATCCGGCTCTTGTCACTCGGCTCTTTATCTATTGAAATATTTTAACATTTACCCTGCTGTGTCTAAATGTCAAAAATAAATTTTAAAAAGGCCATATGTTTGAATCGTAAACGAAAGCTAGGTACTTATAATTTTATTTCGAAAGTCGAACCTTTCGCTACAATAACCTTACATTTTATAACCTAGCATAACAAAACATCAAGATGACAAATAATAATTCTCAAGTATCACGTCACCTTGCGCACAAAAGGTTCTACTTCTCTTATAACTTTTATGGAACATACAACACTGTCACAGTGAATGTCGACGTGTGTCTTGGATATTCGTGACTGTGGTGTTTACATTACTGTACACAATGAAAGTGTATGCGCGTGCGATGGTATAGCAGATTATACAAATACAATGCCTATAGTATAGATAGATGCGTGTGGCAAGGTCTTCAGGTGACTTTGTAAAACGAATACTTAATAAATTTTTGATTAAATATTAAGTATGAGTTTTGGTTAGTTTGTGCGATGAATTAGGCACGCTGGGAGGAGTAGAAAATTGTAAGAAATAAATAAGTCGATCTACTCTGAATCGTCATCATTTTCTGAATTTAAGTCGTCTTTCAATTTGTTTTTTTTTAGATATTCTAGTTGAAGGTTGTCTTAGTCGTGGGGTCATATTCACTGGTCGGTTGTTAGACATAGTTCTCCGCTGTTTCGTTCGTTAGTTAGAACTACCAGTAGTTCTCAATGGCTGATTAAGTTCATATAACAAAATTACCCGTGGATTATCCTATTTTCAATGACACTACTACAAGCGCTGACTACAAGTAGTTAGGTAGCATATTATTTTAATTTTGTGTAGTTTTTGACATTGGAAATGTCATTTCGTTCGTTCTAGTATAGTCCCCGATTTCACGAAAAAGTGCGCTCCCCTTATATCTCGGAGAGTTGTGAAGATATGATATTTAAAAAAAGGCTCAAAAGACGCGTATTAATGAGGTCTGTAAAATTAAAAAAAACTAAAAAAGTTATAGCCGAAAAAGTGAAAAAATATCATTTTTTTTTCCGAAGTTTTAATTTTGGCACTTGATATTTTGGAAACGAAGAATGATATCAAAAATTTGAGAAAATCTCCTCTGGACAATTAAGTTAGCTACAATTTGAGCCTAAAACAAAGACAATCGGGTTAAGGGTTTGCCCTGTAGCCTAACCTTTTTATTACAAGATTTTATTAAACTTGCCTTGTTACTGTGGGACAAATCTAGTAACAGAATTTTATCATTATTCGATCGGGCTGAAAGGCATACTTATGTAAGTTCGGTGACAATACAATGTTATGGTATCAGGCAGACAGACGGACAAAAAAGTGATCCTATAAGGGTTCCGTTTTTTTTATTTTGAGGTACGGAACCCTAAAAAGTAGTGAGAAGAAAAAACACACTCATTTAAGAAGCAAAAGGGATTGGGCAGGTAAACTACTTTTTTGAACACGAAAGTACATGAATCTATCAAATAAACAAACTTTCCTTAGTATGGGTTGAAAATAAAAATGAAGGTCACGAGATAACTAAAAAAATAAAATATAATTATTTTTTCCTAGCATCTAAAAAGCAACTAAAATTGTTTTTAATATTTTTTATTTTTATTGTTTAAATAAAAATATTTTTTTTTTTCATAGTAAATCTGCTTCTTGCAGAAACTTTCTCAGTTTCCTGAATAAATATGTTTTTTTCAGTATTTTTCTTTTTCTTATACCTTAATTTATTATCGCGTTCTAACAGCTCTAGCTGTTTTGATGAAATTTACAAGAAAGAGGTGCACGAAGGCGAGAAATTCATCTACTAGATCGCAACATGACTGGGAAAATTCCTTTTCTTCATTTTTTTATAGCATTTCTTCAGAATAAAAAAGCGATTCAAGAAATCCTACAACGCGATATGTTAGTTCGCACATGTAGGAGTAGAATAATTCCAAGAATTGCTCAATCGCCTAGATACTAGGTATTTTACGAGTAATACAGAAAATCCAGTAGATAATATCTTCTCCTCGGTTCCGTAATGATAAGCCTGCTCCACCTGTCCGTACGTATACTCCATCTCTTTGATCACGCACGTATAGCGTAATGAATGATTCCGACACTGCTACATAATTTACGCCTACAGGAGGGCTCGTAATGTCTAGTAAATATGTTTATACGTAGACAAAATATAAGTATTTTCTTACTTATACTCTTATATATTTGGTAACTTCTTATTAGACTCGGCTTTGTTCAGAAACTTTTCGAACTTTTGGTAGTATTGCTGATTTGATCGATTCTTAACGAACAGCTGTGGTGGTTTCTCGTCGTTTCTTTTACCTTGCTATAGCCTAACTACGAAGTGGTTCTGCGTGTTATGATGAGTTCTAATAAATATTCTGTGAAGGACTTAGATGCAACTAAATCTGAACTAAGTATTTATATGTAACATGACAAACGTTTTCCATCTGTGCTTTTCTTTTGTAGTCAAAATCTCCCTGCGTCTGTGTTCCCGAGTTTATATAACCCGAATCTTTCAAGTTACGAGTGAATAAGCCTCTTCTTGAAATGCTTGCTCCATCTTCGACCTCATCTTTGTCCTCAGGGCTAGGTCGAGTTCAAGATCAAGACCAAACGATAAAAAAAAGTTCCCACTTGCAGCAAACATAATTTCTAAGCTTTAAACATTCGGAAAATAAAACAAATAGAGACGAATATGAAAATTGTAGGTATGATTTGTATAATCAAAATTTACTAGAAAAATTATTCCTTTCATATTACCTTAAAGCAAGCAATACAATTTTACTTTCATTTTGAAAAAGATGACTTTCGCCATAGTACGGTCAACCGCTTGTCGGTAGAAACTTTTTCAACTCTATTACCACGCCATAAGGTTTAAAGTGTTTCTACTGATGTGCGGCTGTGTGTACCTATTTCATGCAATAACGAATAAGCCGTGGGGTGAACAATGGACGTTGTTTCATTAAAAAACTCTTTTCCTGGAGATAAATGGGATGGCTCTCTCAATTTGCTTTAGAAATATCTTGTTCATTACTTAGGTTTGGTTTTGTATTTAAGTATTGGAAAGTATTGCAAACTGGCTGGTGATAAAATATCTCGTTATTTTTATTTTTTAAATGATAGATGTGAAGAGTGACGAATATATTATAATATTGCGTGAATATACAGGATGTTAATATAATTGCATACTTTTAGTTTAGTGGCTGTTTCAGTTACTTTACTTTACAGTGTACTATAAAAGAACCTTAAGTAAGCTATGGATCGCAATGAAATTAACACGTGTATAAGTGGAAGTTTAAAATTTGCGCCAAGCCTGTAACTGCTATGGCCATGTAATTTTTATATTATTAGCATGACTGTGCAAAAAAACGTCAAAAACAGTGTCATTTTAAGAAAACATTGTTTTTATTATAAGAGGGTTAGTCTGACGTTATTGTGCCACCTTAGGGACCGTTGAGCCAAGCCGTTGAGGCGCAATTTGAGCCAAAGTTCCCCAAACTGTCACTAGATTTATCCCCGTACATAAATAGAGGGCGATTTAGAACTGATCGTCCCCAAGAGTACGCTTGCCACTTTTCCGTTAACCCCTTACGTTCCGCAAAACTTGCAACTATTTACTTATCAATAACGTAACTTAACCCATACATACCTGTGGGTTTCGTAAGAGGTGACTAAGGTTTATAAACTGGAGGATGGGCAGCTGCATCCTCCTTTGTATCTTACGTCTTACTTACTGCGGTCACCTTCAACCGCGGTCCATGGTGCCAGCTGTAACGCGAACAAGCGAGGTGACTATGGTACTTCCCCTCCACATTTTTCCAGCAAAAGCTAGAATTCTGGAGGGAGCTCCCTGTCCTGTAGTAGACGTTTCATGGGATGTTATGATGAGAAACGTAACTTAACATTTCTGTATTAGGACAAGATGTAAAATTATGATGTAGTAAGCACTATTTTAGCGTGTTACTCAGACCATGAAACTGAACAACCCAAGGAACATAGGTCGAAATACGAAAAAAAATAATCATCTTCCCATAGAAACTGCACCAGCTGATTGTTCATTTTTTATGGGAGGTAAATTCGATTTTCGTATTTCGACCTATGTTCTAAGAGAAATTTGTTGAGTTTCATGGACTAGCTAACAAGCTAAAATACTGCTTAATTTTTTTTTTAACCTCGATACACTTAAAACTTTTAAGATTTTGCGTTTGGGTAAGTTACAACTGCAACCGATAATAGATAAAAAATATGAAAAAAAAAAAAAAAGTGTCTTCGTGAAACATCATGTAGAAATAAAATCTCTATACAAAATCCTATACTATTAAACGAGCAATATTTGTATATATATAAATATGTATATTTGTAGTCGGTTTCTCGAAAATGGCTTTAACGATTTCAATGAAATTTACCATAGGGGGGTTTTCGAGGGCGAAAAATCGATCTAGCTAGGTTTCATGTCTAGGAAAAATCGTTTTCCCCGTGTTAAGTAAAGTAAAAAAGTAAAAAGGTATTTATTTTATCTCACAAAAGAAAAAATATATATATAAACAACTTTAAATAATATGAATTGTAGCTGTGCTTGTTTCTTTTGTGAGAGTATAGTGTTTTTAAGCATTTGCGTTTTAAACAAAAACCTACAGCGCCATCTGTTGACAGGTAGCATAGCTTGCTCACTCGATGATATTTTAATGTTTACACGGCTATAATAGAGCGAAGCTCGGTAGCCCAGGTACTTAACTTTTAACTGTAATGTAATGGAACAGCCAAACTGTTTTATCCTTTTGGAGTGACAAAGATTTTTTGAAGGATGTTCTTTTAGGCGAAAGGTTAGCAACCTTACAAATTCCAATCAATATCTTAAGTGTAGGTTCAGCGTGATTTGAGTGTCACCTCGAGTGATGCTCGAACCGATAAGGAAAAGAGCTTCAAGGTACAAAAAAGGCAGTTCCTATAACTGAACCTTTTCAAATATCCTACAGTACTTTAATTAATTGGTTTTGTAAATTTGTAAAATTTTTCTCGATGTGATATTTTTAGTTTTGTGTTTAGAACGACTAACAACTTTTTTTTATTTACGATGACCTTTGTATTTTATTTTTTTTCTTAGAAAGCAACACGTGAATATGATTATTTCATTAGAAATACATTTGCGCTTGTCGGACAAAGAATGGAGTAAAAATAAACAGTGATTCACGCTACTGAATCGTATTACTCGATTGAAGCCATTCGTTCAATTCTTTTTTGTAACAGTTTACTGACATGATTCGAGAAGAATCACATTAGTTGTGAGTAATAACCAATAACATTCGTAAGTTTACTTTATCTGAGGCTGTTTTTAGGGTTCCGTACCTCAAAAGAAAAAAACGGAACCCTTATAGGATCACTTTGTTGTCCGTCTGTCTGTCTGTCTGTCTGTCTGTCTGTCTGTCTGTCTGTCTGTCTGTCTGTCTGTCTGTCTGTCTGTCTGTCAAGACCCTTTATCTCACGAACGGGTAAAGGTATCAGGTTGAAATTAATACCATATATTAAAGTCTATGAACCACACAAGATCTGAAAATTTCAATTTTTTATAACGACGCAATCAAAAGATATGGCATTTTATGTCCTCATCTCCATACATTTATTCAAAAATGAAAAACCTACAGGGTACTTCCCGTTGACCTAAAATTATGAAATTTGGCAAGAAGCTAGGTCTTACAGTACAAACAATGGGAAAAGTCTGAAATCATTAAATATTACAACTTTTCTCTCAACTAATGGTAACCAATTTTGGTGAGCTCCCGTTTCAAGAACATTCATATAAGAGAGGGGTCAAGTTGGATGGTTGCTGAGGCGATTTTTGTTTTAGTTCTATTTAAAAACGGGAACACTTACAAACTTGAAAATTGGTATGTTTATAGGGCATAGGCTATAAAATAACAACAAATAATAAAATTTGGTCAAGCGCGTGTCGGACTCAAAAAATCTAGCACATTAACTTACTGAAATTTCAACTAATACAATTATGTTTATGTGGTGGTACGGAACCCTCAGTGCGCGAGTCCAACTCGCACTTGGCCGGTTTTTTCTTAGCCTACACTTCTGGGCAAAGGTCTCCCCCGCAGTTTTACATTGGTCACAATCTTTCGTAACTTATTCCAAAATCTTTAAGAAGGCATCAACGTCGTCACGCCATGGCTTTCTTGATCTATCTCGGCGTCTGGACCCGTCGTGAGGAATCCAATGGGTGACTTTCTTTGCCCTCCTTTTAAGGTTCCCACGGAGTGACGAAATCCTATACAAACACTGCTTGGTTTTAATTTTTGAAAGGTAAGACCAAACTTTACCAAACTTCGTAGACATAATCAAATGCAATATATCTATGCTTTTAATTAGTTTTTGTTTGAAAATATTAACCAAAAACAAAATTAGATGCAACCTGCGCGTGCACTTTTGCTGCGTCACATTTGCCTCGTACCACGCAGACTGCGGGGGCGGCTGCGGAGTGGGCCGCAATCCAAAAGCAGACGAAGTACGCGGACTTAACACGGACCCATCACTTTGTCCCTTTTGCTGTCGAGACTTCGGGTGTGTGGTGCTCGGCGGCAAAAGATTTTATAAGGGCTATAGGGAGGCGCTTGAGAGTCCGCGGCAGTGACCCCCGCGCCGGCTCGTACCTGGTTCAACAAGTATCCCTGGCCATACTGCGCGGCAACGCGGCCAGTATAATGGGAACTTTTGAACCAGGTACGAGAGAAGGCGGGATCTTAGACTGTGTCTGATAAGACTTAATTTGACATAATATTGACATTGATATGTATACTTTTGACGAATCAGATGTATTATAATAAATAAATAAAACCAAAAAAAATTAGAACGAATTTAATTTCCGACAAATTTCGCGCAAAATACGTGTCACTTGCAGCCAGGTACAACATACGTAATACACTTTCAAATTAAATGGAAACCAATCGTAAGCATTGATTTAATAGTGTACTTTGAAAATAAACTAAAAAAATATAAATAAATTAAATATTAAGTTAATGAAAACGAAATAACCACAATGTTTCGATAAATAGCTAAATTTCGGCCCGTTCGCTGCAGCTTCTCTCTCGTTAGCGGGGGTGTGCAGGTATAGAGCGGGGTCGGGGGAGGGACGTCTAGCACGGACTGTCTCCGCCTTCGATTTTCTTTGTTATCCTTATCAGTGCAGTGCGTCGTTAGCTCTCTGCGCGATTGCACTGAGCGTATTCATTTTACGTGCTTTTCGATAGGTACTCGATACAGCTTATGTATGTTATGCTGGAAGGTAGTTTTGATTACGAAGCGTTATTTCACTATTGGTTATTTGACAATTTTTTTTTAATATTTTTTATAATGAAGCTTTTCTCACGAATAGCCTGGTATAAATAGTTTTAAAACTTTTGAAATAAGGAAATTGTAAATCTTTTAATATAAGGAATAAGTATAGTACTTCATGGTAATTATTATATTATTGTAATAGCTCACTGAATAACTTTTCAAGGACTCACCTCTGTTTGTTTTATATTAGGTATCCTATACTATTAAACGAGCAATATTTGTATATATATATAAAATATACATTTGTAATCGGTTTCTCGAAAACGGCTCTAACGATTTCGATGAAATTTACCACACGGGGGTTTTAGGGGCGAGAAATCGATCTAGCTAGGTCTCATGTCTGGGAAAATTCGTTTTCCCCGTGTTTTTAAGTATTTGCGTTTTAGCCAAAAACTACAGCGCCATCTGTTGGCGGGTAGCATAGCTTGCTCACCCAATGATATTTTCATGTTGAGGCGGCTATTACGAGTATAGAGCGAAGCTTGGTCACCCAGTTACTGTTAGATTTAAATAACTTAGGTACAGTCAAAGTCTTGATTTGCACTTGTGTCATAAATAAAAGGCGACTAAGTGTCTTAATCTGTCCTTGAGCGATAAAAGGTGACTAACTGTCTTGATCTGTCCTGGTGTTATAGAAGGCGACTAAATGTCTTAATCTGCCCTTGCTTGATAAAAGGCGACTATGTGTTTTCATCGGCCCTTGTGTCATAAAAGGCGACTAAGTGTCATTATCTGCACTTGTGTCATAAAAGGTGACAAAGTGTCTCAATCTGCCCTTGCTTGATAAAAGGCGACTAAGTGTCTTCATCTGCCCTTGTGTTATAAAAGGCGACTAAGTGTCTTTATCTGCACTTGTCTCATAAAAGGCAACTAAGTGTCTTAATCTGCACTGGTGTCATAAAAGATGACTAAGTGTCTTAATCTGCCTTTGTGCGATAAAAGGCGATTAAGTGTCTTATGTACATTGTTGTAGTGTTTTATATTACTGTCGTGTAGTTGACCTAAAGCAAAAATTCAAACGGCTATAAAACTACAACAATGTACATTATTGTAGTGTTTTACATTACTGTCGTGTATTTGAATTGAGAACCGGAACGAGGTTTTTCACGCCTCCTTTTTTTAAATAAGAGCACTGTTTACGAGCAAACAGGAGAAAAATATTTTTCATGATTTTATTTTACCCCTTTGTCGACGTGGATGTAAAGTAAATTTCTAAGCTGCCGCGGACAGACAGACATACGGACATGACGAAACAATAAGAGTTCCTTTTTGACTACGGAACCCTAAAAAGATTATGATGTTATTGCTTAGAAAGCGATTTTATGTGTGATTTAGAAGAAATAACCAATACGACCAATACGAAAAAAATTTATATTTTTCTACACATTTGCGCAAACACGCGTGCTTTTTCCATTATATTACCGCACTAGTGTTTTATTTCTTAATTTTTTTTATTTCAGCAAGGAGCAAGGAGTTTTTATGTCTATAAAATCCATAATATTTTCATGAATAAATTAACATTGTTCGATAATATGATCAATAAACATTCATTTCACGATAATATTTATATTAATCAACTTAGTAGCAACAAATTCGTATTTTATAGTAGATTTTACAACAAATGCACAAAACGAACCATTTTTCCGAGACTTTTAGCAGCCCGAGCCGAAGGCGAGGGCTGATAGTAATGTCGAGGATAAAATGGTTTTGTGGACGAGTTATAAACTCTGCTTTTCACTTTGATTGCGAGGAAATAAAACGTAAAAGTACTCTCTAAATGTAACTGAAGAATGAGTTGTTCTGCTTTAGTGAAGAATATGTTGACGCGCGCGCGGCGTGGGGTGCAGCAGGTCCGCGCGCAGGGCGTACACCACCGCGATTACTTTTTTGCCCTAATGCATAAAATTCGATTTTGTGCAGCCTATATCCTGCACAAAGAAGCATTTTCAGAGCATGAGAAGTGAAAAATAATTATGACTAAGCTGTTTGGCAGTTTAGTCAATGTCGCATCTGTGTCCGCTAAAACAGCGCGCGCCATTTTTACAAATATTTGCGGTGTTTACATTGTGTTTATTGTAATTATTTTCAAAAGTATCGACTCCTTCAATAAAAAAAACCGGTCAAGTGCGAGTCGGACTCGCGCGCCGAGGGTTCCTATATACCTTTAGTATTTTTGGAAGCAATAAAGTCCATTTTTAGAACCGGAAAACTAAATTTGTTTGTAAAGGTTTTTTGCAGATTTCTAAAAACCGTGCAATTCAGAAAGATCGTTTTATTTTTGCTGTAATATTTACACAAACTTCTATCGACTGTAATTAATTCAGATTTTTCCTTTTACAAACTTCGGAGATAAGGGGGGGAATTGTATTTTTTTTGACATTTTTCTTCATAAATTGAAAACTAAGAGTAGTAAAAAAATACAAAAAAATATTTTAGAATTTGCAAGTAAAGCCCTTTCATATGATACCCCATTCGACCTAGTAATGACAATTCTGAAGTGTGCCCCCCCTTTACTTTAATAATCATCTTTATTTTTACTCTTTCATGTGCATTTAAGTAGGGCAACCATATTCTAAAACTATTCCAAATTTCAAGTCGATAGCATAAGTGGTTGCTGAGATATACAAGTGTGACAGACAGACGGACAGACAAAGCGGCACCACAAGGGTTCCTTTTTTTACCATTTTGGTATCGGAACCCTAAAAAAAAACAGTAATTAATGTAGTTCCTCAACGTAGAAAATACTAAGGCACGAAACACAAGTCTGGAGAATCTGGTGTACGTTGTCGACGTCTTTTCCTTAGGGGAAAAGAGGTACCTAAGCAAATTTTACTTGCTTTTATTCGCAAATGTGTTGAAAAACGTCGTCAGAAGCGCGTGCGCTTTGGACATTACATTACAATAGATGCACTTGCATCTTAATGTCCTATAATGATTTTATTAAAATACTATATTATGATTTAATTCTCGAATAATAAACCTGGATTTTTGAACGACTAAGTTATTATTGTTTCTTCGCCATTCACCACACAGTTCATCATTCTTAGAAATAGTTCAGCTGTAGAAAAATATGCCGTCAAAAATGAGTGCAAAGCAAGCAAAACATTACAAAATTATTATAAAGCTATTTGACTAGGCTGCCCGTTGGCCACCCGCCCCGCACGCCGCGCCCGTCAAGACCCAAAAACTGGTTTCGCGAGACAATATCGTGCTCTTGCTCTTTTAGCGCCCTGTCGCACTCAGGGTGAGACAGCAACAGAAGAGAGCACTCGGCGCATGATCCCAGCGCGCGATTTCTCGCTCGGTTCGTGGGGCTCTTAAGTCACATTCGACTGACATAGCCACTTGCTCAGCCCAATCCCACTTATGCGGTCTTCTTCCCAACATCGGCAATAACAGTTTTGGAACGCAGTATGGTGTTTTGGAACATAAATCTTTAAAAAACATAACTACCCCTTTCTCCCTATAATGCATCACATACAACCTAGGCTTCGCCTAGGGTCGCCATGCACGTGCGATCATTCTTCACTATTCCTCCCTAGGTACATACTATTCAATACGAATTTGTATTGGAGAATTCGAGAGTCAAAAAGTAAACGTGAATTTCAAACTTAGACCCCAGCAATTGATGGTCGTTAGTCTATGTCAGACGATAAATTTGGAAGCTTGAAATTCCCAAGCTATCACTAGCTAGCAAGCTATACTGACGGTTATTTTCAATAGCTAACGTTACACTTACGTTCGGGTAGCTTTAAAGTACTGTAAAGCCTTGCTTATTAAAAAGGCTTCACCGTAGCTACTACAAAAACCTATATACATATTTAGCTCATAACTCTAGTTAATTGAATGCATCGAGTGCGCAGTGCGATGGAGAACCGATAAATCGATGCAAAACATATTAGCTGTCGAGAGGAAAGGAAATTATTTCAATCTAGACCGGCTGAAAATATAATTCTAGCTATTAAGTAAGATTTAACACTAACTTAGTTACACGTAAGTTTTTCAACAAATTCTCTTAGAAGTTTCAGCAAGAAGGCAGACAAGGAAAAAAAGATTCCGAATTAGTAACCAAGCACCAATCCTTGAATGCTATAATAAATGACATACATACCAATATATACATAATATACATCACTTTTTTTTCTGTTAAAGAAAGAAGAGACCATTTTATTCTACCTACTACGATTTGACGCACTTCTCACTCCCACTTCTCTCTTTTTACCCTCATCAACCCGCAGATGCAGGCTTATTATTTTAGGGTACTCTCTGCTTGGTTTTTGTAAAAATGTGAAAACTAGAAATTAAGCAAGCAGACACGTAACAGGATCTGATCCCAAGCACCCATTACAACAAATATTTGTCCTAGACGAGGGACCCACGACCAGATGTTTATAGAGTGTTAAAGTGTAAACGATCTGTGTTTTATAAAATTGTTTTAATAAATTTTAAAAAAGCCTACGGCGGAAAAGGCAGGGCCGCCGCTACAAACCGCTCCAATAGGCCAATATTTACTTTTGCTCTGCGTTTGATATTGTAACCAAAGCGCTGTCAACTTAAATAAAAATACAAAAAAATATTTAGACACTACAATCAAAATTATATCAAAACTGTAATAATCTAAGATCAAATTCAGGAAGTTCTAAAAAATTACCAGATCATTTTTGATTTTGATTGAAATGAACAGTTTTAAATTTAAATTTATTTTATGTGACGGGAGGGGTTGATGTCCGCAGTCAAACTGTTGAAACATTTTTGCGTGGAATTGTTTTATTATATTTTTAATGTTGAGGTGTAACAATCTTATAAGTAAATAATAGGTAATAAATGAAAGCAGAAGAAGTAGGGGCAATATTATTAAAGTATGTGTAAAGCAAACGTTATGTAAAAAAGCTTACTATTAGATGACTATATCAATGACAAAGAGGTTTGGTGGTCTGATATTCCAGCGAAACACAAGAAACATATAGTAAAAAGCCGATTCTTAAAGTAGGCCGTGCTACAGTGGTTCCTTGCCGTTTAATTTATTTTATAACGCTGCCATAGCACGATCCGAAACGGCGTAGACTCGCTCTATTAGTATTTTAGTCTGCATGACATTCAATAAGTATTTTGTAAAAAATCTACATTGAATAAACATATCTGAATCTGAATCTATGTCAAGGTGATGCTTATGTTTGTAAATAACCATCCACCCAGACGATTAAGACCATATCGCATGCTTATCTCCCATACTTGTGCCAAATCTTGCTAATACCCTCAATTACAATCAAACAATCGTAAATGCCTTGCAATTTATCTTAGCTTTCAGAATAGCATGCAATTTGGACTAGTGACAGACGTGAGTCATATTAACGAGACATATGTTTTCAGTACCTATCATAATATGTTTTTGTCTTTCAACAAACGTCTTTCGTCGAGTCTCCTTCGAGTTAAAGACACTATTAAGATTTTAAAATGTATCTCGTGTGTTAACGTTTCATATTACTTATAGTTCTTTTGTATGCTAATTAAAACATTATTTTATACTTTTCTTGTAAAATTCAAGGTAAACCAAAAATGTAGTGAGTCTGAACAGAATTGGTACTCAATTAACATTATTACTTAAGTAAATGATCAAATTTTTCACAAGAAAATGCTACTCTGTTGTCGATATACGTACAGCCAATAACACGTCAAGCTTGACATGTTTTAGTTATTTATTTATTCACACTGGTGCAAGGCTGTGATTGTGCCGCTGTACAAGGGAAAAGGGTCACAACAGGACTGCAAAAATAACCGCGGGATAAGCCTTCTCAGTGTCGTCGGCAAACTGTATGCAAAGGTTTTGATTGAAAGAGTGATGAAAGATACTGACGAAAAAATTATGGGATGTACAATCGGGATTTAGAAAGGGAATGGGATGTACAGATCAGGCATAGATCAGGTCTTTTCCTTGCGGTGCATAGCTGAAAAGTTTTTGGCTAAAAACCAAAAAGTCTACTGCGCGTTCGTCGATTTGGAAAAGGCCTATGACCGAGTGGTGAGGAATGAATTGTGGTCAGCATTGTCTATGTATGGGGTAAACGGTCATCTGATTCAAGCACTGAAATCTCTCTATGAGGATTCCAGTGCTTGTGTCAGAATAAACGGGGCGTACACTGAATGGTTTAGCATCGAAAAAGGTGTTAGGCAGGGATGTGTAGCGTCACCTTGGCTGTTTAACCTGTTCATGGATAATTGTTTGATTGATCTGAAAGAGAGTATGTGTGAACTGAGTATGAATGAGTTACCCATCAAATGTCTTCTCTACGCTGATGACCAAGTTGTACTTGCGTCATCTGCTGACGAGTTGCAGGAGATGGTAACAATGATAAATGTGGCTTTGGACAGGAAAGGAATGAAAGTAAATATAAGCAAGACGAAAGTAATGGTACTTGAAAGAGAAGAATGTATGACATAGTGTACTATATTAATAGGTGGTGAACAAGTTGAACAAGTGAAGGAGTTTGTGTATCTGGGCTCAAAGTTTACGAGAGATGGAAAGTGTGAAAGTGATATTGAAAGAAGAGTGAATGCTGGAAACATGGTGAATGATGCCCTGCACGCCTTTATGAGGAGTCAGAAGGTGTCTCACAAGGCTCGTTTGGCTGTTCATAGGGGTGTTTTGGTACCAACACTGATGTATGGCAGTGAAAGCTGGGTATGGCAGAAGAAGCATGAAAGTAGAATTAATGCAGTGGAAATGAGAGCGCTAAGGAGTATGATTGGTGTTAAATTGAGTGACAGGATTAGAAATAGTGTGATAAGAGAACGGTGTGGCGTAAAAGAAGACGTAGTGACCAAAATCGAGAAAGGGATGCTGAGATGGTTTGGTCATGTAGAGAGGATGAATGAACGAAGATTGACGAAAGAGATCTACCAGGCGAGAGTGAATGGAAACGTTGGAAAGGGAAGGCCTAGGCGAACGTAGCAGGACCAAATTCAGGACGTTCTGAATAAAGGCCAGGTTAAAAGTACCCTAAACCGACGAGCATGTATGAAAGGATTGATGAAAGTACAGGAAGCAAGGGAAGTATGTCAAGATCGTAGCAGGTGGAGGACTGTGGTCTCTGCCTACCCCGACGGGAAAGAGGCGTGATGTTATGTATGTATGTATGTATTTAAAGTATTTAAAAGAATTACATACTAATCTTAATACTAATTTACAATTTATGTAAGTTGTAACAAAAACCTAATCAGGTTTGTCCGTACACCTACAGAATCGACGACACTCTGCGACCGCACGCAACTTAGTACAATATTAATTACTAATGAATACTATGAGTTTGTACCGTTTTTATTTTAATAGCATCTTAGATTATTGATAGGTCACCGTCACCGCACTAAGAATTTATTGATAAGGCGTTGGAGCTTCTCATTACGGGGGTCAAGCTTCACTTGTTCTTACCTGTACCAAGGTAACTATGAAATGCCTTCAAAAGACCAGAAGGAAATATAAGTAAAAACCTTGTTATTCATTTCTTAAACATTTATTTAGTTGGTAAACATTTTGGAATAAAATATTAAACGTTGACTTTCGTATAGATGGTTTATTGTTATTTCCATCATGGCTTTTCAATAAATTTCTGTCTTTCATACAAAGATTTAGTTTTCAGCAATACATAGTTATACAATGTTTTAACTAACTTATTTAATGTACTTTCGAAGGTAGATAATACGTGTCATCAAGGCAAGTGGTAAATCGATAGGTGATCGATTTGTCCGCGAGTCGCCATCGTGGCGTGGACCCGTCATTATCATTAATCAAAACGTCACTACACTCCGAAACTGGTGTTTGACCTTTACAAATCTATGTAGGGCACTTGGTTTGTGATTAATTAGTTTTATAAGAGTAAAAGCAATAATTTTCCGCTTTGCTATTTGCTATTTGAAGATATTGCTTGCTTTCTTGCCGTTTCTTTTACGCTGCCATAGCACGATCCGAAACGGCGTAGACTCGCTCTGTTTGCATTGTATTCTACATGACATTCAATAAGTATTCTTTAAAGAAAAATTAATAAATATTGAATAAAATTATCTGAATCAAAAATTTTTCATGAGATCAGAGCAAGTACGTCAAAAATAAGACTGTAGTTGTTGCTGCTGTGACCACTTCCTATTTTCTAGAAATGTTTTGTATCGTAAAAGGAGCGGTAAAAAAAGATAATAAGACTGCAATATACACCGGGGGCCCGAGTATCCTGAAAAACTTTAATCAGTTATTTCTGACGATGTTTTAAGTAAAACATGTTATTGCGTAAGCTGTTTTTGGAACAAAATAAATCAACCTAGTTTTGTACTGCGCTGTAAACAAATCCTTAGTCGAGGGAGTGACATTACACTTGACGCTTCGACACGATACGACTACGCTACGTCACATTCTTGGGTCATTATTGGGTTTGTTTTACTGGAGATTTTTTTACTTGTAAATTTATAGAAATAATGTATATCTTGAAAAGCTTTTTCCTCGCCTATTAAGATACCAGAATAAATGGTTAAAATCTTTCTACCAGATACCAGAATAAATGGTTAAAACTGGATGGAACTATGTACCTTATCTTGATTCTCATTCCGCCGTCTAGCTAGAGTCTAGACAGTTGGACATGCCTGGTTATTTGATTAAATGTATCAAGTTTTACAAAATATCTTTACCATATTTTAAGCACGAACGCGATGTTTTGTAAACAAACAAAGAAAAGAAAATATTTCTCTTCAATCCGCGAGATTATTATGTCAAAAATAAAATAGATTTCTGTTTGAATCCAAGAAAGAATCATTTAAAATTGATGAAAAATTAATAACCTAAACTAACCTGCTTTTATATTTTTAATAATTTAATGTTGAAGTTACTAAAGGATGGCAAAAAATTGTGACGTGTGATTGAAAATAGCCAATTATCGGTACGGCTTGAAGACTGTTTTTTTTTGTAAGTACCATTTTGATGTTCTGCAAATAAATAATTTGAAATTGAAAATATTTAAATCAAAAACAGCTGTATGATAAAGATGATTGTTGAACATGATTATTTGCAATAGAATCTATCACTAAAGGCTACATGTTGTTCAAAGTATAAGCGAGTTTTAGTTCTCTTAACACAAGTGGCCACTCAACAATGATGAGCCTTCAGTGAACTAGGCCAAGTAAGAATGAGGGTTTAAACTCTTCTAAGAAGTTTTTTCAAAGTATTTTATCACCTCAATGAAAGATATAAGGTCCTAATAAAAAAAAATTAAACATATCTTTAGTATGTTACTCAGACCATGAAACTTTTTTTTTTTATTAGACATATGTTCTTTTGGGAAAGTTGTTCAGTTTTATGTCCTAAGTAACGTGGTAAAATTATGTTCACTATTTCATTAGGACCACATATATAGCTGGTGCCAAGCTTGACCGATTCTATAGCCAGGATTTTTAAACCACCAAATGACTTATGGAACTATCTATGACCTGGATTAACGTACCTTCCGAAGCACGAAATATGAAGTTATTTTTTACAACATTCTGAGGTTAAATGGGTCAAATGGTTGAATAACGAGTTTTTGAATTCTCTGACGTACGACTTAACGTGTCTTCCGGAAACAGAAAACTCTTAGGGCGGTATTAATAAATCCGACTCCAGATGTACTTTACACACACAAATTAGACATCATAAAGTGCAATCTCACACTTAAGAGAGAACTATCAACCAAGTTTACCTTACTTCAACCTTAAGCTTCAAGATTTTCGTGTTTCTCTGACTCTATAATCATAGAAAGCAATAAAAATTCAAGTTATTTATTTTAGATTAGACGATATACATACAGTCCATAGTGTTAGTAACATACTTTGAAATATGTTGATAAAATTAAAGGAAATCAAAATACCTCATGTCACCTAACAAATACTTAAATCTCGTGTCCGTTCTTTTAGTAGCCTTTTTCAGAACACTTAACTTTAATTTGTGAAATCGCTATCCTTCCAACAATTTACCACCAAAATCATCACTAACGCAAATGCCACTTCAAAAGCGTTACAAAATCCATTAAATTTTCAAGCTTTGTACCCGTGAGCCGTATCCAAAATTGAGTAGTATAATAGCTGTAATGGTTGGATTCCCGGATAAAGGATAGCAGAGAGTGGTTGACACTTTGACAAGCTGTCAGCTAAGCTCGATTGTTTGGACAACCGGCCAAACACAAACAGCCATATCGATTTGTTTTGAAGTCAGATAATTAAGGCTTACATAACGCTGAAATTTGTAGTTACACGTAATTTCAATAACACAAATAAAGTTCAAATAAAAGTGAGACTAAAATTGGCAAAAATGAGAGTTAATTATGAAATATTACTAATATTAGGTCTTTACCTATGAAATTGCCGTTATGTTTGGCGAATTTTAGGTAATCTCAATTTTCAGTACTAACATTTTTGCATTTTTCTTAGGAATTATAAATCCAATTTTTTTAATTTTTTTTAGCATTATTGGGAAGACATTAAGCTAACAGAAGCTTAAATTTAATTTTCGAAAAATATTATCTGTAAAAAAATATAACAAATCTAATGATGTAATCGGACGACATTTAAGACGAACAATTTTCGAACCTTTAATTTTATATATCAAACTAAAAATAAAAACTTTATTTTAAACTTAAATTGATAACCTTGAAGTCAACTTTCAAATATAGGACAAATGAAAAAAATATCATCAGAATTATAGGAATTATGATCTCATTAATCTGTAAGAAAATTTCGGCAATTTCATAGGTAAAGACCTATTATTAAAAAACCGGCCAATTTCGAGTCGGACTCGCGCTCCGAGGGTTCCGTACCACCACATAATCATAATTGTATTAGTTGAAATTTCAGTAAGTTACAGTGCTAGATTTTTTTAGTCCGACACGCGCTTAACCAGACTTTATTATTTGTTGTTATTTAATAGCTCATGCACTATAAACATACCTCTTTTCAAGTTCCCCGTTTTTTAAGATAGAGCTAAAACAAAAATCGCTTAAAAACAGGTCGTTAGTATGGGAGCCCCCCCTTAATTTATTACTTTTTTTATTTTTAGTATTTGTTGTTATAGAGGCAACATAAATACATAATTTGTGAAAATTTTAACTGTCTAGCTATTATTGTTCATGAGATACAAATCAAACAAAATTTTGTAAAAACAGCTGACTTTGGTAGCATCTTATGCCTTTGTTTTTAAATATTTTTAATACAAAAAATACAGTATTTATTTACTCAACGAGCTCTAAACAACGGTACCCCAGTCAATGGGGTAGGTCAATTTTTTTTTACGTTTGCCCCTCTACCTGTTTGGGAGCCCCCTTCATTTTTTTTTATTTGTTAGTATTTGTTGTTGTAGCGGCAACAGATATACACAATTTGTAAAAATTTCTAACTATTACGGTTCATGAGATACAGCCCGCTGAAAGACAGACAGACATCGGAGGCATATCAATAGGGTCCCGTTTTTCACCCTTTGGGTACGGAACCTTAAAAAAGAAAGGAAGAAGGAGACTCAAGGTATAAAACCAACAAAACAAATTACAGCCATATACAAAGAGCTTCACCTACAATAGATTTGAGGGATTTAAAGAAGATTTCTGTAACTGGCTTATAACATTACAAACATAAAACATCATACTTTTAAGGGGTAGGTAGAGGCAACATTCACGCACCTGCTATCGACTGTATCCCCAAAGGAATATAACCTATCGTGAGCAAGCATATTTCCCCCTACACGACATAAATCAGACCCGAGCAAACCCCGAGGTTAGGTCAGGGTGACTCCACCAGCTCCTATCGGTGCCAAGACTGAACGGCCTTGAAGTTAGGCATAATAAGGTCAAAGCCATCTTCAACTAGAGGTGTTCAGTATTTCGTCCCAGGCCGTATTCGTCCCATTCGATCGGGCATTGATCTGAAAATCCTATCTTACCTTATTTTTTACTTTACTCTAAATGCTCTTTTATAATTAGCAATTATCTTGACAAAATTGAAATTAAAATCTATAAAGATTAATATACGAGTATGAAGATGCTTAATAATCCATCGTCATCACCATGTCATCCCATTTCAAGTCCACTGTTTTACAGGAAACTAGCGCCAAAATTTCACAACTCACAAGCCACGTGGCGTTTTGTGTTAAAATGTTTAAGAAGAACTGTTGTTGGATACAAATAAATATAACCCATTTTTAGGGTTCCGTACCTCAAAAGAAAAAAAACGGAACCCTTATAGGATCATTTTGTTGTCCATCTGTCTGTCTGTCTGTCAAGACCCTTTATCTCACGAACGAATAGATGTATCAGGTTGAAATTCATACCATATATTAGGGGTCATGAACCACACAAGATCTGAAAATTTCAATTTTTTACAACGACGCAATCAAAAGATATGGCTTTTTATGTCCTCATCTCCATACATTTATGCAAAAAAGCAAAACCTACAGGGTACTTTCCGTTGAACTAAAATTATGAAATTTCGCAAGAAGCTAGGTCTCACAGTACAAATAAAGGGAAAAGTCTGAAATCATTAAATATTACAACTTTTCTCACAACTAATAGTAACCAATTGAGGTGAGCTCCTGTTTCAAGAACATTCATATAAGAGAGGGGTCAAGTTGGATGGTCGCTGAGGCGATTTTTGTTTTAGTTCTATTTAAAAACGGGAACACTTACAAACTTGAAAATTGGTATGTTTATAGTGCATAAGCTATAAAATAACAACAAATAATAAAATTTGGTCAAGCGCGTGTCGGACTCAAAAATCTAGCACATTAACTTACTGAAATTTCAACTAATACAATTATGATTATGTGATGGTACGGAACTCTCGGTGCGCGAGTCCGACTCGCACTTGGTCGGTCTTTTTTTAATTTATTCCAACGCTTACCAACACATTTTACATATACTTATGACAAAAGCAATCGGCTAAAGCTGTCAGAAAAAACAAACAGACAGACAGACGGACAACAAAGTGATCCTATAAGGGTTCCGTTTTTTTTATTTTGAGGTACGGAACCCTAAAAAGGATAAACAAAAGAAACTAATTATTTTCGGATCACTATTTTGAAATTTTACGTATGCAAAAGTATACTCGCTCGGTAACTAACAATAACATACGAGTACATTACCATAAGTTTTTACTCATTAAAAGTTTAAATATCTTGTTTATTGTATCTAATAACAAAAAAAAACCGGCCAAGTGCGAGTCGGACTCGCGCACTGAGGGTTCCGTACCACCACATAATCATAATTGTATTAGTTGAAATTTCAGTAAGATAATGTGCTAGATTTTTTGAGTCTGACACGCGCTTGACCAAATTTTATAATTTGTTGTTATTTTATAGCTTATAAACTATAAACATACCAATTTTCAAGTTTGTAAGTGTTCTCGTTTGTAAAATAGAACTAAAACAAAAATCGCCTCCGCGACCATCCAACTTGACCCCTCTCTCATATGAATGTTCTTGAAACGGGAGCTCACCACAATTGGTTACTCTTAGTTGTGAGTAAAGTTGTAATATTTAATGATTTCAGACTTTTCCCTTTAATTGTACTGTGAGACCTAGCTTCTTGCCAAATTTCATAATTTTAGGTCAACGGGAAGTACCCTGTAGGTTTTGCGTTTTTGCATAAATGTATGGAGATGAGCACATAAAAAGCCATATCTTTTGATTGCGTCGTTGTAAAAAATTGAAATTTTCAGATCATGTGTAGTCCACGGACCTTAACATTCCTTATCAATTTCAACCTGATACCTCTACCCGTTCGTGAGATAAAGGGTCTTGACAGACAGACAGACAGACAGACAGACAGACAGACAGACAGACAGACAGACAGACAGACGGACAACAAAGTGATCCTATAAGGGTTCCGTTTTTTTCTTTTGAGGTACGGAACCCTAAAAAACTATAGTTAAAGTGCTTTATTAAAATTTTACATTTCATACCATATTGGAACGAATACCTAATGGGACGTATCACTACTTAACTTTAACCCTCGTGTGAAAACGAGCAGTTTCCTCAAAGAGTTTCAAGTTTAATAGCCATTCGGCTCTTAATTGGGGCTTAAAAGCTTATCTTTTCAAATTAGTTCAAATTACTGTTCACTGGCCTTGCAAGACTTGACGGTAGCCAACTTGTTCCAATTAGAGGACAAATTAGAGATTTTCTCGCGCTAATAAGTGACCCATGTCTTTGATTATTTGTGCATCTAATTTAGTCCCAAATATCCGTTTGTAGTTAATGGGATAAAGAGAGGTTTTTAATTTAAGAAGGCACTGATAGAAAATGCTCTTTTATTAGTTTTAAGAGCTATACGAACATTTTAGTTTTTTTTTAAATTGTTAATGGGCTTACTCCTGCTTTTAATTATTAAGTAAGAAACCAAAATATCCACAAAAAAACATTACTATACAGTATACTTTAAAGATAAAAAAGAGCGAATTTGTAGAGAAAAGCCCACTAGCGGCTAATCTAGCCCCAAGTCACGAATAAAATAAGCTATTAACGACTAGTTTATTATGGGTGATTTTTTTTGTCACAAGTGGGCAAACGAGCAGGTAGGCTACCTAATGGTAAGTGGTCACCATCGCCCATAACACCCACTTTCTTATCAGTGGCAATATTTGACATTGTTAAGACAGCAAAACGCGTTGCCCACCCTGAGATTAATCAAGGAACCAAGTAGAGCTATTTAAGGTAGTAGCCGGAATCAACCTCTTAACGTGCTTTTCGAATCACGGATAACGCTCTAGTTGTTTTATCACTGTGATGGTCACTCTATACGGAACAGGGTCCAGTCAAAACCGTAAAAAACTTTATCATCTTTTCATTCATGTCAATGTTTATTAGCAACTTTCTTGAGGTAGAAAAATGTATGAAGGATTTATTACCAAGGAACTCATTGATGTTCTATTTATAGAAGGAATAAAAGATAAGAAGACGACGCGGTTCTCGGTACCTTCTTTTCCGATATTATGTTTTCGTTGTGATAAGTCTTTTGAACGACTCTCGAGGACTCTATTCACCATAACGATGTTCCTTACATGTGTTCTAGTAATTTTGTATGAGTTATTTTCGCTACATAACGGATGAAAATATTATACCGTGCTTATAGATTTCAGATTCATTTATTCAAAGTAGATTCTTTACAGAATAGAATGATTATTGAATGTCATCATAATAAATGGAGCGAATCTACTACCGTTTCGGATCGTGCTACGGCAGCGTAAAAGAAACTGCAAGAAACCACTGCATAAAGAAAGATGGTCTAGTGTTATGACGGTCTCTTTAACACTTCTTTTATTTGTCAGAAAGCATGTTAAATGTTAGGAACGACAACTTGATCTATATCATCAGGGCTAGATCAGAAACGAAAAAAGTTAAATTGTAACAATTTTCGGCTTTTTAATAAGGTCGAGAGAGAGCTTTTAAAATATGTAAACTGCTATGCGAAAAATTGTTGACAAGTAAATTGTTCTATGTCAGGGATCAAAGGAATATGA
Source organism: Athrips mouffetella (assembly GCA_947532105.1). NCBI lineage: Eukaryota > Metazoa > Arthropoda > Insecta > Lepidoptera > Gelechiidae > Athrips > Athrips mouffetella. The sequence continues at coordinate 30,265,055 of OX383963.1, forward strand.
AGCCAACTAAAAATATTTGTAGGCAGTAGTTTATTAAAAGAGCCTTTTGAGTTGCAAATTGTACCTACCAACATTCAAAGGCCAGGACTATAAAGACTTAATGTCAAAGTTTAGCTTACTTTTAACTATTATAAAAAAAATGTAATTTATTCATTGTAGGACATTAAAAATCTCTTACGTCAGTTACCACGTCGCTTCACGAACAGAGTGGCGCTATGTTTATAACTTTACTAGGGTACTTCTGGGACGGATTTGGTCCACTGGTACAAATCCAGTGGTACAAGTAGTCCTGGACGACTTTCTTCTGTGTTTTTAGATCCACTGGTTTGTGTGGCGACCTAGCGAGATACGTACGGAAATTCCGTATCGGAAAGATCCGCAAACACAAAGCAAATGTCATAAATGACAAGACCTTGCCGTTAGTTCCCACGCGGAAAGTCCGGTCTAGTGTGTCAGACTTGACGGAAAGATCCGCCGTGGCTCGTTCTGACCTTAGATTATGAATAACGGCAGCTTACGTTCTGACCTTGGTTCTGACGCGCAATTTTGCAGGTCTGTTGCTACTCTTTGTCTGTCTGTTACGGCAAGACTTCGGGACCGTGGGACCGGCGGCGCAACCTGCGGTTTTTCATTACACGTTGCGTTGAATACCAACTACTCGTATTCCACACGCACGCAACGGGTGTGATTGTAGGCGCTGTATTGAACATTATCTGGTCGTGGCGCCGCCGATCGCGCGGTCTCGTGGCCAGATCGTTAGTTGGTGTTGGCGGTATTTTGTTGAACTTCTAAGTCACTCAAAGCAAAATCTTTGACTGTATTATGCAAACTTGCACGTCTTGCTAACTTTTGTAAAGACGTTACCACTTCCCTAATTTGACTTATGGTAATTTAAATAATAATCTTAACCGTGATAGACGACTCCCAGGGGAAATCAGTAAATATTGTTCAATATTATTCTTGAGGAAAATTTTCTGTAAAGGAAATTACATTCTTGTCGACATACGTAATTCGACTGAAAGTATTAAGTAAGTGAGGTCTTCTGGTACAGTCAAAATCAGACTTTACACTTGTAGCAATAAGAGCAATGCAAAGTTCAATGTTTTGGGTTTGATATGCTGCTGATCACTGTTCCCTCTGTTTTGAAAAAGACGTGTTCTTTTCAATTCAAATAGGATTGCACCATTTTCCTAGCTTATCAAATTCGCTGTCAACTGGAACAATCCTATTGGTCGATATTTCGACCAACACAGCACTGGTGGAAAAGCAAAGTGAATGCACAAAGCTTCTTTTAAAATAAAAGGTCCGTTAAATCTATTACTCTCACTATCTGTTTTGATGATAAAGAAAGTAACAGCAATAGATTTAAAGAAGCTTTGACACGCTTTTGTGCAACGATTTTTACAAGAGCTTCCTTAGCCTACTTTAAAGTAAATGTTTATTGAGACTGATGATCCCACACTCAACTGTGAAAGCAGTTTTGTGGGTCGATGTGTGTGTATCCTATGAATATTGTACTTTAAATTACTTCCAAATAGTGTAAATATATTATGTAGCAATATTTTTTTTAATAAATTATACTCGCAAACTAGCTGAATCACCGACAAACAATTTATCACTAAAGAAATTGTGTCGACACGATAGCAAATTGTGTTTTAGATAACACAAAAATTTCAGCACTATATTTATAAGAAATATTTCTTTTTTGCATTTCAACTCCATTGAGGACGAACTATAAGTAACTAAAGATCCCTCTAAAACCTCGCTTAGTATCTATAGAAGGGGTGATACTTTACAGCATCACATTACCTCTCTATCATACCAACTCCCCCTGGACACTATCTGCCTTGACTTACGCGGAAGTCTTTATACAGGGCTCAAGACTCAAGTCGGCTTCTCTTCAAGGCAAGTAGATTCTGTCACTCCTTTTGTTTGGCCCTGTGTGCCTTTTCATCAGCTCTCGCGAGGACCTTTACAACGTTACCGTTAATGCTGCTGGACTATAGCGCGACCCCAAAAAGAAGAACTATCAAAAATATTGTTCGCTCATAGGAAAAAGTGCACCAATTAAAAACCGTTCAAGTGCGAGTTGGACTCGCGCACCGAGGTTACCGATATACTAAGGTTTTTTTCAGATTTTTAAAAATACTGTGCAACTCATAGAGATCGTTTTATTTGTCCTGTTATGTTAATATACACCTCTTACAATTTATTCAGATTTTCGTTCAGCAAAGTTTGTAGATAATGGGGGATAGTATTTTTTTTTATATTTCATAACAGTTTAAGAGTCATTAGATTAAACAATTCAAAAATCTATTTTGGAATATCCAAGTAAAGCCCTTTTATATTATAACACACTTGACTTAAATCCAGTTGCATAAAGTTTCGATAAAATTAAGCTTCTTAGAAACGAACGCTGTCACTTTCTTTTGTCTTTCTTTTTCTTTGTCAGCAATAGATTTAAAGGAGCCTTAACTTTATAGATGCTTTTTGCAACTGATGGTTAGTAATGATAATTTGAATGTTTTTCGTTTGCAATAAAATTGGAAAAGGATATTTTGAAAGTATTCCAAACTAGTTCAAAGCATGAGTAGTTGCTGAGATAAACAGGAGTGACCGACAGATGAAGTAACACTATAAGGGTTCTGTTTTACCATTTTGATTAGATATTGATTGTGAAAATCACTGAGAGTTACATTTCCTATGACACGATAAACATTTATTACAAAATGATCTTTTATCTTATCAAATTTATTGTATTGGTTGATGTATGAACTCAATCTGAATCTCATATTTTGACGAAGGTCAGGGTATCGATAAAGTTAATAATGGCCCGAAACGAAACGCTTTCCAAATGAGCTCGATTCAGCCATTGCAAAAACTTTTTATTTAAAATACAAGCAACCTCCAATAGTCTTGTGATTATTTTTATAGTTTTTTTTTAATTATACAGGGTGGCCAAAAAGTCGTGGATCAAACGAAACAGGGAGATAAAGGAGGTAATTTCCAACAAAAAATCTTTGCCCAGCATGGCCATAACTTCATTGCACGAAAAGATATGAATTATTTTAGTTTTTTCAATGAAACTACCGAGTTTTTTTACAATTTAATCAGTAAAAAATTAAATTGATTAAAAACAATAAAACAAAAGGTGTTGTATTATGAGTCGATAATGTATCAATACTACAAAAATTGTATTGCAGCTCTTGGTATCAAACTTAACGAGCAATGATTTTTTTTCCGTAAATTTCCATAAAAACTTCTCACTTTAAGAGCACGTATTTGAAAAAAAATGTATTACGGAAAAGTGACCTTGTATTAAAAAAACTTGCTGGTTTAATGCTGATTCAAATGAAGTACAACACTTTACTCTTTGATCTTTAGTTTTGGATTTATGGTCGTTTTTTCGTATCAAGGTGCAAATTTAACAAAATGGTAAATTTAAAGAAAAAAAGATTTTTTCTCATACATACTAGGTAGTAATTTCAGAAGCCATCATGAAATAAAAGAACGATTATGACTTAGTAATTTTTTATTAAAATACAAAATTTTACATTAAATGTTCAAAGTTCCTACCTCTGACCATAATGCACAATCTGCACCGCCTAATAAAATTCGCACGTAATCGGCGGAATGCACGTCTGTTATTTGCACCTTGATACGAAAAAACGACCATAAATCCAAAACTAAAGATCAAAGAGTAAAGTGTTGTACCTCATTTGAATCAGCATTAAACCAGCAAGTTTTTTTAATACAAGGTCACTTTTCCGTGATACATTTTTTTTCAAATAAGTGCTCTTAAAGTGAGAAGTAATTTTTTGTAACGCTTTAAAATTTACGGAAAAAAAATCATTGCTCGTTAAGTTTGATACCAAGAGCTGCAATACAATTTTTGTAGTATTGATACATTATCGACTCATTATACAACACCTTTTGTTTTATTGTTTTTAATCAATTTAATTTTTTACTGATTAAATTGTAAAAAAACTCGGTAGTTTCATTGAAAAAACTAAAATAATTCATATCTTTTCGTGCAATGAAGTTATGGCCATGCTGGGGAGAGATTTTTTGTTGGAAATTACCTCCTTTATCTCCCTGTTTCGTTTGATCCACGACTTTTTGGCCACCCTGTATAAGTGGATTTCAAAGAGATTAACCTTAACCTTCCTATCACTAGCAGAAAACTTCTTTATTATTGAACCTTCTTAAAATAACTAACACTATCTTCATCAACAAATAGCGTTCTTCACGCATAGAACATGTACAGTGTACACGTCATACTGACAAATATCGTTATTTTACATAAAAAAAATATTTATCACATCAAATATATCCTATGTCACTAAATGTAGCGCATTCTACTGGTGAAAAATCTTTCATAAATGGTACAGTAGTTCTAAAGATTACTTCCTACAAACAAACTTATCTCTTCATCATATTAGAGATAGTGTAGGAAACGTTAAGCTCCTGTGTATAAATGTATGTAAATATAAGTATGCATATATATTAATTTTAAAATAGCTTATTGTTACTTTAGTCTTTATTTAAATAGGTGTTCTACCAATATTTTACTGCTTTTAAAATAACAGAAAAGACAGAATGTATGTGTAATAAAAGTTCACTGTTTTCACGAATTAAGCTATACTTTAAGACCTTAACTATGTACTAGTTTACAAATTTTATAATAATCTTTGCCTACGTCTCCAAACTTTCCAAAACTCGACATCCTCAACTGTTTGGATGCATAAACTTAAGGTTAAAAGCGTTAACACCACAAAAGCTTCAAACTTATAACACCCTTTTTCTTAGTCAGACGTAGGATTACTTGTGCGTGACGTACAGTAAGGTTGAGGCCAAATAATGCCATATATCGCCAAATTACATACCAACAACTTTTACCAGTAGTGTTGAGAAAGTTGAAATCTCGGCTTGACATGAAACTGCTTGGCACGCTACCCTTTTCCTTGAAATTTGATTAAGCATATCGAAGCTGGCACAGCCTCGGCCTTAAAACGTTCATTAGTGTTGCCAGATTAAATTTTAAAGAAAGTACTAGTTACTTAAATAAATATTGACTACTTCTATTCTATGATTCTGTATTTGATTTCGGGAGAAAAAATATTTACTTGAAAACTTCCTTGGAATAACATAATACATACATAATATCTCGCCTTGTTCCCGTTGGGGTAGGCAGAGACCACAGTTCTCCACCTGCTACGACCTTGACATACTTCTTCCCTTGCTTCCTGTACTTTCATCAATCTTTTCATACATGCTCGTCGGTTTAGGGTACTTTTAACCTGGCCTTTATTCAGAACATCCTGAATTTGGTCCTGGTACGTTCGCCAAGGCCTTCCCCTTCCAACGTTCCCATTCACTCTCGCCTTGTAGATCTCTTTCGTCAATCTTCTTTCATTCATCCTCTCTACATGACCAAACCATCTCAGAATCCCTTTCTCAATTTTAGTCAGTACGTCTTCTTTGACGCCACAACGTTCTCTTATCACACTATTTCTAATCCTGTCACTCAATCCCACACCAATCATACTCCTCAGCGCTCTCATTTGTACTGCATTAATTCTACTTTCATGCTTTTTCTGCCATACCCAGCTTTCACTGCCGTACATCAGTGTTGGTACCAAAACGCCTCCACGTAATAAAATTAAATGAAATTCTATTTTACAGTTTAGGGCATCTAAATAACCAGACACATTTTTTTTTATAAGCCGACACGGATGCTCGTTTTATTTTACACGACTCATAACTCAGAATAAACGAAATAAAATAGTCTATAAAAAGCTTTGTAAACTAAGATCAATTGTTTTATCAGGCCTGCCAGAAATACTTGATTAGTAATATACTACTTAATTGCATCATTACTCAATCTAAGCATATTTAAATGCATTTAAAATTATACTTTAACTGTGTTAATTTAAAGGATCTGGTCACACCCAATCCATAACGAAATTAACATCGAAATGGAAGCACTCGGCTGTCTATCTGTCTATTTTATTTATAGTTTCCACTAAAAGGAAGTCGAAATGGCCGCCAGACTGATTAGATAAAGCCTTTGTAATTTGAAGGTAGGTGGTAAAATTAATGAGATGATCTTTTCAACAAGATAATGCTATCTTTAAATTCGTTTACCAAAAACAGGAGCTGTTAAAAACACAACAGATTTGTTTTTACTAGTTACTGATAGAAAAACATTTCTCCATGTTAAATGGTTCAACCATAAGAGGAATGTTTTGCAAAATTTAAACAAATGGGAGGAGGAATTTTAGAAAAGTTGTAGTAAAATTACTTGCAAAAATAATCATGCATATTATTATAGTAAATTTTCGTGAGGCATTAGGTCTAACGTTCTTTTTGGTTTGGTCATGTGGAGAGTATGAATGAACGAACATTGACGAAACAGATCCATCAGGCGAGAGTGAATGGAAACCTTGATTCAGATTCAGATAATTTTATTCAATGTAGATTCTTTACAGAATACTTATTGAATGTCATGCAGAATACAATGCAAATAGCGCGAGTCTACGCCGTTTCGGATCGTGCTGTCTTGGAAGGGGAAGGCCTCGGCGAACGTTCCAAGACCAAATTCAGAACGTTCTGTACAGAACGTTCTATAAAGGCCAGGTTGAAATATCCTAAACTGAGTAGCATGTATGAAAAGATTGATGAAAGTAGGGGAAGCGAGGGAAGTGCGTCTAAATCGTAGCAGGTGGTAGGCTCGGGAAATGGGCGCGATTTTATGTATGTTCTTAATGATCTCTCTCTAACATAATAGCTTACGACTATTTTTGAAGTACTCGTGAGCTAGTATGTCAGAATTGGTTATTATTCTAGAATTTAGAATAATAACCACTGACGCAAACTTGCTTTTGTTGCTATACTACTAACGGTCAATGAATTTTCCTGACAAGAAACGACGGCTTCGCTCTGATTTCAGATTTTTAGGGTTCCGTACCTCAAAAGAAAAAAACGGGACCCTTATAGGATCACTTTGTTGTCCGTCTGTCTGTCTGTCTGTCAAGACCCTTTATCTCACGAACGGGTAAAGGTATCAGTTTGAAATTAATACCATATATTAGGATCCATGAACCACACAAGATCTGAAAATTTCAATTTTTTACAACGACGAAATCAAAAGATATGGCATCTTATGTCCTCATCTCCATACATTTATTCAAAAATGCAAAACCTACAGGGTACTTTCCGTAATGGTAACGAATTGTGGTGAGCCCATTTCAAGAACATTCATATAAAAGAGCCAAGTTGGATGGTCGCTGAGGTGATTTTTGTTTTAGTTCTATTTAAAAACGGAAACACTTACAAACTTGAAAATTGGTATGTTTATAGTGCATAAGCTATAAAATAACAAAAAATAATAAAATTTGGTCAAGTGCGTGTCGGACTCAAAAAATCTAGCACATTAACTTACTGATATTTCAACTAATACAATTATGTTTATGTGGTGGTACGGAACCCTCAGTGCGCGAGTCCGACTCGCAATTGGCCGGGTTTTTTTTTATTTTCAATGGGCTCACTCTTGACCTCGATCTAGTCTTGAGGACAGAGATGAGGTCGACGATGGAACGAGCTTCCGCAGAAGCCTATTCACTCGCGTCTTAAATAGATTTTTATATAAAAACGGGAACACAGACGCGTGCAGAGAATTCCACTCTTTAGCCGTGCGCATTTTAAATATGTTTCAAAGCGCTTTGTGCGAATGTGTGGAATATCAACCAAGTATAGACTCCCGATGGTAGAAAGGAGATGGTGGAATAAGCTCGTGGAGCTCTTGAGCACACATTCATTTATTCACTGTTGGTTCTTTGTAATAATACAATTTAAATAGAGCGAGTCTATCTACTGTTTCGGATGCTATGGCAGCGTAAAAGAAGCGGCAAGAAACCACCAGTACGGCCTATTTTAAGAGTCGGCTTTGTACAATGTGTTTCTTATGTTTTGCTGGACTATCTCTATGATCGGAAAGGAACAAAACAACAATCTCCAATAGCAACCAATCACCTTAATCTGTATCATCACTCGCGGCCCTTTTTTGCATGGCGCAATTGTTAAAGATAGCCAAGTCACGCGAAATTCGATAAAATGTAGCCATTACTACATAGGGTGATAAAATATACGCTGTTGCTAACAAAAAAACAATCCGGGCAGAAGTAAAGTTACGATTACTACAGCAGTTTGCAGTTCTGTTGGGGTATAAATTATTTTGGCAGTAATATGTCATGCGAACTCGTAAAGCCTGAGGAACTTTGATCGCGAGAATATGAGAACAGTCAATTCTAGAAAAATGTTTCTCAATAACGGTCCAAAAACTCCCATTTAAATACAAATACAAATACGCCCATAACTCAAATCAAACAAAACAATCTTAAGATCAAAGCATTTTGGTTTTGAAGACATTAATTTCAGGACATTGTCGTTTATCTAAAAATACTCTGCCATTTTATTTTTTAAACTGCTCGTCTAAAGTTGGATATCGCTGGTTTTTTTTTCAAACTTTAATAAGCACAGGGGGTCTATGGAAAGTGCCATTTGACGAACTTGAGCGTCATAAAAAGAAAGGGATGACATTTGACATATTACGTGACATTTGCTTTCGTCACTCTAAATTTAATGGAACGTTGTTTAAATCCCCAGGGCTTCCTATTTCACCCGCCCTGTATACAATAGCAAAGGTTTGAATAGATAGGCATCACAGGACGGAAGCCCGGGGCTTCGCGTGCAAAACTGTGCCATGCTGCACTTGTGTTCGTCGCTGTACAGACGGGGTAAGGTCATGTTACGTAAATAAATCACTGATGACTCAGTTACAAAGTTCCACCTCGTAAAATCTAGTAAGAGTTGTGGAACGTTGTAACTCTGAGTCAAGGTATTCAGATTGTTGTAAACGAATAGACGGTTCTGAAGGTAGTAGGGCTTTGTGTATTTTGTAGCAAACCAATGTTGGCACTATCTTGTTTTGTCTTGAAGGGCAAGTCGACCCCAGTAAATAAGCAACTGCAGACATACCACTTTTGCTTTTGAATTCCTTAGAAATAGTTTCTTTGATTTCAATTTGCCTTGCCATACCATTTCATCTCTTTCAACGCGAAGAACACGAACGATTGCATCTTTTGAGATTTCATAATTACTCGTACCTACCCTCATTGACTCATTCCCTCTTTCTTGGTTACAATGACAGTTACATTTGACTCCTAAAGAAACTAGCGCCTTGGCACAGGCCTTGGGATTAATCTTGTCTTTTTAGGGTTCCGATACCAAAATGGTAAAAAAAAGGAACCCTTATGGTGCCGCTCTGTCTGTCTGTCTGTCTGTCCGTCTGTCTGTCACACCTCTATATCTCAGCAACCACTTATGCTATCAACCTGAAATTTGGAATAGTTTTAGAATATAGTTGCCCAACTTAATTGCACAAGAAAAAATTTTGAAAAAAGTATGATTATTAATATAAAGGGGGCCAAAATAGGGGGGGCCAAATTTCAAATTGTCGCTACTAGGTCGAGTGGGGTATCATATGAAAGGGCTTTACTTGTACATTTTAAAATATATTTTTGTATTTTTTTAAATTTCTTAGTTTTAAAGTTATGATGAAAAATGTCAAGAAAAATACCATTCCCACCCCCTTATCTCCGAAGTTTGAGTAAGGAAAAATCTGAATTAATTACAGTTGACAGAAGTTTATATAAACTTTACAGCAAAAATAAAACGATCTTTCTAAGTTGCACAGTTTTTCAGAAATCTGCAAAAAACCTTTACAAACAAATTTAGTTTTGCGGTCCTGAAAATGGACTTTATTGCTTCCAAAAATACTATAGGTATATCGGAACCCTCGGCGCGCGAGTCCGACTCGCACTTGACCGGTTTTTTTGTGATTTCATCGCGATAGAATAGCTTTTTATATATTTAAATTCTTATTTTTTAGGGTTCCGTACCTCAGAAAAAAAACGGAACCCTTATAGGATCACTTTGTTGTCCGTCTGCCTGTCTGTCTGTCAAGACCCTTTTTCTCACGAAAGGGTAGAGGTATCAGGTTGAAATTGATAACGAATGTTAACGAACGGACCACACAAAATCTGAAAATTTAAATTTTTTACAACGACGCAATCAAAAGATATCGCTTTTTATGTCTTCATCTCCATACATTTATGCAAAAAAGCAAAACCTACAGGGTAGGTAGGTACTTCCCGTTGACCTAAAATTATGAAATTTGGCAAGAAGCTAGGTCTCACAGTACAAGTAAAGAGAAAAGTCTGAAATCATTAAATATTTCAATTTTTCTCACAACTAATAGTAACAAATTAAGGTAAGCTCCCGTTTCAAGAACTTTTCTATAAAAGAGGGGTCAAGTTGGATTGTCGCGGAGTTTTTAAAATCAAAGAGCAAAAGCTTTTAGTATATCATATGGTAGATAGGTACGGAAACCTTAGGGCGCGAGTCCGACTCGCACTTGGCCGGTTTTTTTTGTGGCATGTAATCAGTTTTCTGTAAATTATCATCGTTGAATGAGTAAATGTGAACCTGATGAATGAAACATTTTAATGTAAAGCCATTTAAGCATATTTACCGAAATGACTGACCTTTTCCGAGTCGATTGACTCTAGATTTACATAAAAATATTACATGTATAATTTCACAAGCGAATTTTAGATTTCTTCGATAATTATTCCGGTTTCTCGATTGAAAGTTCGTCGGGTTATCATAGCCAATTATCAGATAGTGTTGGCGGGTCGACGTCTGTAAACCCAATTAAATATGAATCACGATACTTGATTTATACCGAAATAAATATTTTATAAGGGTTCGGATTTGAATTCGGGTCGCTTACTCATTTGGATCTATTGTTAGATAAATTAATCTCATAAAAAAAGTTAAAATAACCCTAAAACGAAGAGCGTGTATGAAAGGAGTAGAGGAAGCAAGGGAAGTATGTCAAGATCGTAGCAGGTGGAGGGCTGTGGTCTCTGCCTAACCCACAGAGAAAGAGGAGTGATTCTATGTTTGTATTTATGATCATTTCACAATAATTCATAACAAACTAACTAGGTTAAGTGTCTGCTCAACCTACGGGCATTCAATTAACAATTTTTACCTTTACGATGAAACTAATAACATTATCAGTTTTTGTTCAACCGAAACATCGAGTAGCGATCGATCATTCCCATCTACATACATACATAAGACCACGCCTCTTTCCCGTCGGGGTAGGCAGAGACCACCGTCCTCCACCTGCTACGATCTTGACATACTTCCCTCGCTTCCTGTACTTTCATCAATCCTTACATGCTTCGTCCTATCTACCCCTTGTTATGCCTTCCTCTATAATGGGTCTTCTTCATTCATAAAACATTTTTCATTTAAGTAAAATGTGATTTCCACTTTAGCAAAAGCAAGACAGCAGATTCAGATAATTTTATTCAATGTAGATTCTTTACAGAATACTAATGTCATGCAGAATACAATGCAAATAGAGCGAGTCTACGCCGTTTCGGATCGTGCTATGGCAGCGTAAAAGAAACGGCAATGTGTTTCTTGTGTTTCGCTGGAATATCAGAGCACCATACCTCCTTGTCATTGATATAGTCATTTAATCAATAGTAAGCTTTTTTACATAATGTTTGCTTTACACATTCTTTAAACTTTTAGCAAAAATAGACATTGTAGAGATAGAAGATTGTAGATAGATAGAACGAATATCTATCCCTAGGTTGTGCTTATAAGGCGGTTTAGGGAATTTGTGCCTGTGGATAACGACGTAAAATACGTGTATATAGACTATGTGTTTGATCGTTTAAGCAACCACAAACAAACAGCTGTGGTCCCGACATGGCTTATTTTAGAAATCTCATTGCCTGCTACTTTAGACACAGTCTTTAGATCTACATAGTTACGAGCTTTAGAAAGTACTTCAAGTAATAAAACCAAGACAGTCTTCTATTCATTTCTACGGAAAATTTTACAATGGAACCAAAGATTAATGATGATGATGGAGTATGAGTTGTAAAGAAGAGACCACTTTCAGTGCTAAAAGCGTCTTATTGTAAACATTTATGTTTTTCTTTGTGTGGCAGTAAATAATCTATCCGTCTAGCTGTTCCCTACATTATTAGTCGAGCCTAGTATTCTATGATTTTTTTTATTTCAAAGTAAAGTATAACACTTTGTTTAAATATTTTCAGTATCAATATAAATCAAGCCTTAAAACCAAAGTTAATAGTTATTTTGATGTAATCTAGTAGTTACATTAATTCGTCCATGCCTTGACAAACGACCAATTTGACTTACTTTTAATATTGACATTTTGAATTCCCTTTTTATGTAAGTAATAAACAATAAATACATTATAAGAAAATTTACATGAAAACTGTGACACTAAATGTATCCAATTACTCTGAAATATGTGCATTCCGTGATAGGTGCTAGCTTGCCAAAAGCACTTCCTATAAAAATTGCGGAATTGGTTCTTGGAAATAAGCAATGAATTTCACCGACACGGTAACTTATTTCTCAATATACTTACGTTATCGCGAAAAACATTGTGTTGTAAAAAATATGAAAAATTGTATGGATCGGATCACGCTCGTTTCCCTAAACTAAAATAACAATCTGAAACGCAGATGAACTAATAGTAAATTGACATTTTCTTAGGAAAAACTGTAGTGTGTGTGACGGGAACCCTAGATTACTGAATGGCTTACATACATGATCTACATACATGATACATGATCTATCACGTAACACCTCGTCACAATACCCTGGATATTTCGAGTATATCATCATCATAACATCCTATGAAACGTCGACCACAACACAGGGAGTTCCCTCCAGAATTCTAGCTTTTGCTGGAAATATGTGGAGGTGAAGTACCATAGTCACCTTGCTTGTCAGCGTTACGGCTGGCACCATGGACTGCGGTTGTAGGTGACCGCAGTAAGCAAGATGGTATGATACACAGGAGGATATGATACACTCATCCTCCAGTTTACAACCCTTAGTCGCCTCTTACGACACCCACGGATATGTATGGCATGGTACTATTCTTTGCCGGTACCACACGGGACGAGTAAATAAAACCAGCAATTATTACACTAAAGTAGAGTATAATCAAAGGATCTACTTGTATTTTAAATGTATTCCTATGTCACCACATTTCATGGCGACCCTGCCAGTGCTGCTTTCTAGGGCAGTGCTGGACGATTGTACTCCATACAATCATGATTAATTTATCGTTTTGGTGGTGGTAAGCATAAGATTCATCGTTTATTCTACCTGCCATGATGATTTAGGTACTATTTATTCAGCTTGATTGAACGGAAAAATTACTCATTTCTCAAAATAATTTTATATTATGTACAACTCGAACGCAACGAAGGTGTATGACTATACGAGTAAGACAGCATGTGCTATATGGTGACTTTTAATTAGTTCTTGATAGAAAAAGGTATGAATGTACTCATGATACTGAACATCTTTCCCCAAGGAACATAGGTCGAAATACGAAAATCAAGTTTTGACCTCCCATAGAAACTGCATTAGCTGATAGCGCATTTTGTATGGGAGATCAAATTTGGTTTTTCGTATTTCGACCTATGTTCCTTGGGAAATGTTGTTCAGTATCATGAGTACATGCATATCTTTTGCTATCAAGAACTAATTAAACGTCACCATATATAGCTATCATTAATCAGGACGTTAATTATAATTTGTCTATTTGAATATAGCTGCATCTATACGTCCCTGAGGTAGTACGAGTACAGGGTGAAATCGATATCATTTGACAAATTTTTTGGGTAAGTTCAGACCATGAAAATAAACAACTTTCCCCAAGGAACATGGGTCCGAAAACGAAAAAAGATTTTCCACCTCCCATACAAAGTGAGCCTATCCGAGCGCGCATTTAGTATGGGAGGTCGAAAATTCATTTTCATGGTCTGAACTCACCCTAAAAATTGGTCGAATGATTTCGATTTCACCCTGTAGATATCATATATTGTGCAAGTATTAGTAAGCTTGATTAGCTTCTACTGCTTTTCTCTATAAACCAGGATTATTCCAGCTTAGAGATATAAAGGAGGACTAACAAACAGACAGATATTGCGCCTCGTTCCGAGTTACGACCATCTTTTTATGTTGTTTAATTAAGTAAATAGAACTGAGAATAAGATTTTTTTAAACGCTCATGATAATTATACTTTCCTAGTTGTACTGTCCCGTGTGGTGCCGGCAAAGAATAGTACCAACCCATACATACCCGTGGGTGTCGTAAGAGGCGACTAAGGGTTAACTGGAGGATGGGCAGCAGCATCCTCCTTTTTATCTAACATCTTACTTACTGCGGTCACCTACAACCGCGGTCCATAGTGCCAGCCGTAACGCTAACAAGCGAGGTGACTATGGTACTTCCCCTCCACATTTTTCCAGCAAAAGCTAGAATTCTGGAGGGAGCTCCCTGTCCTGTAGTGGATGTTCATGGGATGTTATGATGATGATGATGATAGTTGTACTACAATTTTTTTAATAAGATCTTGTAATTACTCTTCCTGTATATAAAGAGAAAAGGTTTTCGTAACAATCATTTTCGTTTCCGTTTTTGCACAACGCGCTAAAAGTCGCTGCATTATTTAGAAGCAAATGCGATGGAAATTGTTGTTTACAGTATACCTTTGTACCTACATTATGTAATTTATTTATTACAAAAAATAATCTAGTACAAAGCCCCACAAAACCGTTTCGACGGCTTGTCTGTGGAAGCAGCAGTGTCATTTAACACATAAAATGAAAATTTTTTGTGAATAAAACTATAACGAAGTAAAAAAAATCGGCCTCCATTGATAAGACAGTTTGTATGGAGAGGATGATTTTTTTTCGTTTCCTGAAAGTTTTATTCACTGAAAGTGTTACGTTGACTGAGTTCTCGGAAACGTGTCCCTTATATCTTTTGTAGTTAATTGAACTCAAAAAGAGCATTGAATTAAAATAATAACTCTATATGTGTATTGTAACACTCTTCCCTTAAACTTTCTTTGTTGAAGCACTTTACAGTGTATATATTTTGCTAACAATCATTTAATTTACCTACTTCCTCATGGCATTGTTCCCGTTAATCTGGAATAGCCCATTAAATAAGACTAAAAATAGACCATTACTCGTTAAAAAACAGCCTGTGATGTGATGTTGCAGGAAAACAATGACCAAGACATTTCCATGCATTTCGAGAATCCCGTGGGTGTGATTTCTTTTGCAGTAGCGTGATAGTGTGAGTCATGGGAGCGTTGCCAATTATTCATATCTCGTTTATCGCCCCTTCCCGCAAGCTCAGTCACCGCATCTCACGCCGTCCCGTCGTCTCCTGACGCATACGGCTATTTCCAGACATACACACATCTACATACATCGCAATCCACCGAGAAACACAACGTTCGTTGACACTTAAATGCACTTCGCCTTAAAATATCTCTCTGAACTAATGGTGATCGATAGAGCTAAAGTCCTTGTTTTTGATGCGCTGGGTAGAATTATTTATGCTCTTATCATTGTTTAGCATGTCAAAATTAATTAACGGAGTTGGTTAATTTGCCAAGACAGATGTGTGGCTGCTTGGGGTAATATTTCTAGCGAATGCGCGGGCGCCGCAGTATAGCCGCCCACGCAGCCCACGAAGCTCCCGCTGAAACAAAGCTCGCGTGGCGTTCAGCCGCTAGTCAGTCCACGCGTGATCTTCGCCCAAACAACTCCTCTATTAAATATTCAAGTGCTCTTAGTGCAACAAGGAATTTGTTTTGTGTTCCGTGTAAAGGTATTTATTTTGTCTGCTCCTCAAAGCTTAATTCTGTTTTCGTATTTTCCCCTCGTTGAATAAATAAACTTTCGTGCCCTTTCTGGATCTTTCTCACAAAACAATCTATTCGGCAAAATGGGAATTATTCCACATTGGTGTGTTTAAAACTTTGAATTATTTTTTTATTAAGGTTAACAAAGTGTTTCCCTTTTATATTTTTCCTTTTCCGCCTTAAAGAATTTAATATTGTAGCTAATCCCATTCGTATTAATTAATTTCAAAGTAAAGTTGTCGGAAAGAAAAGAATCGTGGCTTTGTTGAAGTTGAGACAAATTATTTTGTGAAGTGGGTCACAAGGCGGCAGGTATTCGCGCATTTTTAGATTCTGAATCCTATTATTGTCTCGGTAGTGGCAGCATTGTTTGCCGCATTCTTCTCCAATGCCACACGGTGAAATTAAACTCAACGGACTGATTCTGTCATTCACTCAGACAGCTGACGAAATCTTACTTTCCACTTATATAAGAAATACTTGATTATTATTTTACAAAATTATAAGCCCAGCAGGGTAGTGATTTCGAAATTATTGAGTTTTCTATCGTAAATATAAACTGTGCAAACATTTCTCCTGGCAACTAGCCAGTCAAAACGATCAGTTTCTCTTGAAATAGGAATTCTGATGCACCATGTTGAATAATTTATTACCAACGATAGTTTTGTTTGCGCCGTTTACGAAATTCCATTTCATTGTTACCGCAATAACAGACTTTAATCACCCTTATTAATTACGACATAAATAAAACTCCCAAGAATTCACAAACACAGAGCAAATAATCATAAGTAACAATAAAAATTTAAATTTATTCTAGCCCAAAAACCCAGCAAACTACAATGTCTCAGAAAACTCAGCTCGAATCCAGCCAGCAACTGGTGAAGCAGACCATGGACCAGATGGTTGAACAGAGACAGACGACACAGAAAATGTCAATCCAAGCCAAACAGGAGTTTAGGGAGCAATACTCAGAGAGCTACGAAGAAGAATTTGAAGAACAGACCTTCATAGATGAACACGGGAATGCTACTACAAAAAGAGTGGAATCCAGCAGTGAAAGCAAGGAGCATTCGAAGAGTGCAGACGTGCGAGTGAAGGCGTCAGGACTGAATGCTGAGCAAATGAAGGCATTGACAGATTGCGCCAACCAAGCGGGACAGCTGGCGCTCGACTCCAAGTCTGCCAACTGAACCATGTAATTACAAATCCAGAGTACATTTCACTATTAACATACTAAAAGAACATGCAAGAAATGTTGGTTTGCAAAACATTAACATACTATTTTTATTTTATTTTTATTTTTGAGGAACAAACAGTCTCTTAAATATACTGAATACATCAAATTATAAATGTAGACCTATAGTTCCCCTAGATATTACATAAAATTCCAACTCTGTTTTGTTTAAGGTTAACTTTATACGCTCCGAAATACTGTTACCAAAACTTACTAATTATAACGTCTTATTTGGTAGGTACAAGGAAAACATTTCTTAACTAAACAAGTTGTATGCAAGATAATTGATTATTCATTATCTTGCTATTCGGTTGTTCGAGCTATTCCTATTACATTTTCGGCTTCCTTTTTCCCCCTCCCTCACAACTGTTCCGTTTGAATGAAGGCGCTGCTTCAGATATCAACATGTTTATTCACGTGCGTGCATTTTGTTACAGGTGTCCTTGACAAGCGCGTGTGGTGTCCAAAACGTGATAAAGACTGTGCTCAGTGTTCCATATGTTAAATTATCTATAAGTAAAATATACAAAATGCAATAAATCGAAATAAATGGTGTATTAAAAAGTGTTGTGTTTGAATGTGTTAACAAAGGTGTCAAAATAGAAGTTGTTAAAAAAATGGAGGAGGAAGAAGAGGAGAACAAGAACCGTTCTCCGCGACCGAACCTCGCCGCGTTCAGTTCTCTGAATGCGCGGGCGGTGCAGTCGCTAGAGGAGAACTTCGTCCGTCAGCAGGTCTCGTCCGAATCCGCTGACGCCACCTTGTCTAGCATTTCAACCGCTCAATACAGTGACAGAAGTTTTACATCAAAATGTACATTCTCAAGAGGCGGCACCTCGAGTTCCAGTCAAGAGGAATGCGAAGTCGCTCAAACAACTGTCACGAGCGGGCAATACTTAGCCGCGGCTAGAGTAGAGACCGCTCGATCTATGGAAAGTCTCCGTCCAAATAAAGACTCGCATTCACCAGCGAGGCCGGCTAGTTCTTGTACATCAGTGCGTACTCATCGGAGTTCGTTCTTGACAGCGAGTGAAAGGGATGTACGAGAAGTTAGGGGTGGAGGGCCTTGCAGACGGGCGTTGTCGGGGGAAGATATGGGAAATGCGGAAAAGCGGCGAGGTTTGTTCGCGAGCACGGAGCGTCGGGCTCTTCAGCAGCTGTCGTTACCACCTCCGGAGCGGCGACTGACCATTCTCAGTCCGCACAGTCCAATGGCTGTGACGGAGCTGCAATGGCCGTCGCCGCCCGGCATCCGCGGCCGCCGGAAGAAAGGCATGGTTCTACCCAAACTGATCCTTCCACGCAGCGACTCCGACGGCTCGGAGGTATTCTTTGAAAGGTGCCTATTCTTTACTTATTTTTTCAAAAAATTATGTTTTCAGGGGTCCAAACTGAATGGACTTAGAGTTGTAAAAGGTAAATAGATCCACAACTTGATAAAATAGGTGAGAAGCGTGAATCCTATTCTTAGATTTTCTTTGACATTTAAAAGGCGCTGATCCATTCTAGGTGTTAGTTGAATAGATAGGATACATAAAAGATCATGAATCACACGACATATTTTTGGCGCAGACGAGGATAAAAAGCGCAATCTTTATCTCATAAAGAAACATTAGAAAGGCGACTAGTGAAATTACTTTTCCGAGTACTTTTCTAAAAGATGTAAGATGCCAAGGAAAATACGTTAGCTCGCTTACGTCAGAGCCACAGTGAAACTTTTACACAGCAATGTTTATTTTTCTTTAAGCGAAATGTGTTCTTTGAGAAAAACTCTTGTTTATAGTCGATAGACTGCTATTTACAACTTTAAAGACAACTGTTTGATGGGGTGTATATCGATTGAGATTGTATTTTCCGAATTAATATGCCTCCGATGTCTGTTTGTCCGTCCGTCTGTCTGTCAGCGGGCTATATTTCTTGAACCATCATAGCTAGACAATTGAAATTTTCACAGATTGTGCATTACTGTTGCCGCTATAACAACAAATTATAAAAATAAAAAAAACTGATCGGGGTTTCCCTTCTAAAAACGTGTCTTTAGGCAATTTTTTTCTTGATATTTTATTTTATCTCTATCGTAAAAACAGAAACAACTACAATCGTGAAAATTGGTATGTTTATAAAACATAAGCTATAGAATAACGAAAAATAATAAAAACTGGTCAAATGCATGTCGGACTCGAGCATTTAATATACTTCTGCGTGACTGCGCGTCCATAACTAAGATGGTATTTTTACCTTCATCATGACATCCTATGAAAGGTTTACAGGGAAGTCTCTCCAAAATTCCAGCTTTGCTGAAACAATATGGAGGGGAAGTACCATAATCACTACAGTTGTTAGCATTACAGCTGCCAACATGGCACCATGTGACCGCAGAATGTAAGATGATACGATACACAGAAGGATGCTGCTGCCCATCCTCGGATTCATTAACCCTTAGTCGCCTCATACGACACCCACGGGTAGAGATGGGTCGGTACTATTCTTTGCCGGCACCGCACGGGGCATTTTTACCATAGTGGTACGGAACCCTCGGTGCGCGAGTTTTTTTTCATTTCAGAGACTTTCTCTTTATCGTTACTTCTACGAGTATCGGCCAAATAACTTTTCAACACAGATGGTTGCGGTTCCAGATTAAAGGTGAAATCCGTATAAATATTTACATTCCAATGAGAACCTTATTCATATTCATATCGGTTCCTTTTATCCCACAGACCGCCAGTTGCAGAAAGTTCGTTTAAAGGAGATTTAACTTTAAGGTCGCTTTGTTTTGATTGGACGCAGGTTCATATTGACATAGGCTTCGAGCCGGAGGTGTCCGGATGTGTGTAGGACCTAGAATAACCATGTTGCTGGCTGGCAAGACGAGCAATACTATTTGATTATCAAATACAGTCAGAACCAACCGCTTAACTCCACCAATTATCTAGTGGTCACCCAATCGTTTCCAGCTGGGGGAATAAGAAATTATCACTTATCGACGAGCATTATAGATACAGTCAGCCCTAAGTCAGTCTCTGGTTTTTGGGGTTTGTAAAAGCACGTCAAGCTTGTCATTATGTAATTCTTGTACCATTCTTATTAAAATAAGCGCAGAAGATAAAGTGGCTCGGCGAATTCCAAACGTAAACTTCTCTTGATACTTTTCGATATTTATTATTTTCAAGAAGAATTTTTTATTTAAATCAATGTGTGACAAAGCTGAGTGTCTTTTATTTTAGCTAAAGTAATTGAAATATATCGAGCATGAATATTCATTCCTGGGTTCCAACGAGACAGATTTGTACACGTGTTGGAGAACCAGACTTGGACGACATCCAGAAGAACAGACTTTTGTAGTTTTAACAATGATTAATTATTCTCATACAAAAATAAAGGCGCGCTTGTTGCCTAGTGGTTTTTCTTTCTTTCTGATCACGATAGATCAACAATTTTACTCCCGACCAGGAACCAGGTGGGTGACCGGAAATGGTATAAAAACTTGAGAGATTTCCGTGTTTCAGAAGGCACGTTAAGCTGTTGTTAACGGTTACTATTTAAGGCTGTGATCTATAAGCCACAGCTTGATAACTTTTACAAAAAGGCAAGTCAGGCTTTGGTTGAAAATACTTACACGCAAAGAACTGTACAATAAGTGACAGGTCAGAAGTGCGTGCAAAAAGTATGGCGTGCCATACGTTTTGCCCGCACTCCTAACCTGTCGCGTACTTTGAATGTAGAAGTAACAAACAATAAAGTGGGTTTTTATTGTCGCTTCTTTTCTTCCCACCGTGACGCCATTTTATTTGTGAAGCGATGTAGATTAGCTGATGTCATTAAGAGATTTTATTATCCAACAATGAATAAACTATATTTAATTTGAGACGATCGGCATCAAAAGATTTAAAAACAAATAGCAAACATTTTAATAACATTACAAATATAATTATAGTCCGGAGGGTAAAATAATTCAATTTGCGTTTTAGGCTCAAGCGTCGAAATAATGGGTTAAGTCCTAAATTCCAGCCTATACCCTATCAAAATATTTGCCATCGTTATTGCCCTATGTATGTATAATGGCTTACTTACCTGGAAAATTAAACGTAGGCACTGATTTTTACACACAGCGACTGCCGTCTGACCTCCGCAAATCAGTAGCCGATTGCTTTTGACATAATTGCAAAATATGGAATAAACGAAAGAAATGGATAAGATGATAATTGCTCATCGCGAAGCCAGTGTTCAGTTAAAATTAATAGGTCGCAAGCTAGGTCACTACTTAATCCTATACTATTAAACGAGCAACATTTGTATATATATATAAATATATATATATTTGTAATCGGTTTCTCGAAAACGACTCTAACGATTTTGATGAAACATCGATCTAGCCAGGTCTCATGTTTGGGAAAATTCATGTTCCCCGTGTTTTTAAACATTTAAAAAAAATACCGCGTTTTAGACAGAAACCTACAGCGCCATCTGTTGGCAAGTAGCATAGCTTGCTCACCCGATGATATTTTAATGTTGAGGTATCTATTATAGAGCGAAGCTCGGTCGCCCAGGTACTAAAACTTCTAATCTAGTTGTTTTGTTTGGAATTGGCTGAATGTTTTGATGGCATATAGTAATAATAGAATTAGTGCGGGTGCGCATAGTTGTCGGAGCCGTCGTGGGCGCTGCTGCTGGTGTTTGCGCGGGGCGGGGTGTGTTTCTACTGACGTGCTGTTGAGGGTACCACTTAGCCACGAGCTATTATTCATCGTAGGGCTGACGTAAGAAGACCGTATTGTCCTTTCCTTAACACCAACACGCAGGGTTCAGTTTTCTTTGCAGGTCGTAATTTTTTATACGTTTGACAGCTGTCACAGCGGGTATATTACTATGGCCTATTAGCATAGTTTTATAAGAAGAATGTTGACAAGTTTAGTGGCAAAATATCTTATATCAAAGGGTAGAGTCTGACAAAATAAGTGTTCCAAATTTCAACGCTTGAGTATAAAATGATATCTGAGATCGTTTCATGCTGGTTCCTGCCCGGACTACCAATTGAAATTGTAATTTACTAGTTTCAGCCACAGCAAATGAGATTGAAATAATTAATACTGTTTTAATAGCGTATGTGAGGCTTCAGATTGTCTTTTATAATTTACAATATAGTTTACAATTATCATTAATTTAAACACGACATACACACGAAACTAATTAGCTATTTGGTACTGTCCTATACTATTAAACGAGAAATATTTGTATAGACATATATTTGTAATCGGTTTCTCAAAAACGGCTATAACGACTTCGATGAAATTTACCATACGGGGGTTTTCGGAGGCGAAAAATCGATTTAACTAAGTCTCATATCTAGGAAAGTTCGTTTTCCCTGTATTTCTAAGCATTTTTTTAAATACCGCGTTTTAGTCAGAAACCTACAGCGCCATCTGTTGGCGAGTAGCATACCTAGAGATCGCTATAAGCGATAAGACCGCCTTTGTCCACCCTATTTCCTGTGTATTGTTTTCTTTTTGTGTGACAATAAAGAATTTATCTATCTATCTATCTTGCTCACCCGATGATATTTTAATGTTGAGGCAGCTATTAAAGAGCGAAGCTCAGTCGCCCAGGTATTTATTATTAAGTAACATATTCAATATTTCATTCATCTTTTGGGATAAGATTGAATCGACTTCGTAACCCGAGGCCTGAGAGATAAGTATGTAATAAAAACACATATTCGCTTTGATAAAAGGTCTTTTAAGAATGTAAAAATATTGTTGGGGGTAAATAAAGTACAAAAAGCTATAATAAACTCCTTTAGAAACTCTACGGTTGGCTGGAAGAATTCCCATTTACGGATAAGTTTACCTTTGCATACTATTCTTTATTTTGTAATTTGTCTCTCTTTATTTTTGGTGCAATAAAGAATATATACATACATACACACAAGTAAGACATAGAGCTTTTAGTTAATTTAATACCCCATATAAATATACTCTTGTAAAAAGCTTGGAAAATAAATATTTGTGATGTTAACAATTTCGGTACGCATATAAGGTATGTTTATTTACATAATTTAATTTTTTTAACTTTACCGGGTACGTACGAACGCTAATAAACTAAACAAAACTTCCAGGCATCGAATCCAGCTCTTTTTAATAAACAACTATAACCTAAACCATCTCAAAATCTTTCAGTATAAACTATATGAATTAGGGATGATTTTAATAAGACCCTGTAATGTAAAAAAGGCAATTTGAAAGGTAATCTTGGAGTGTTAATATCACATCGGGCGAGATTGCTCCCATGGCCTCTTCAATGTGACTTTCTTAGCTCAAGAAATAAGAAGATATTGTACCTACCTACACGATATTATTTGTTAGTATAAGAGTAGAGATATTAAGTGACATTCTATGTAGGTTTATTTATACCAACTATTACGAGAGCTTTCTTTATGTATACCTCATCATCATACTAGCCGAAAGACGTCCAGTGCTGGACATAAGCCTCCCCTAAAAGTTTTTCATGACGCCCGGTCCAGCGCTGCTCGCATGTAGCGGCTTCCCGCGACCCTGACCAGATCGTCGGTTCTACTTGGGCGGGGGCCCGCCTGTCTTCGTCTTCCGGAACGTGGTCGCCACTCTAGACCCACTTATTATACTATATATAACTTATACATGCTGATAAATAAATGTAAAACGAGGTAAGTACAATAGAACTTATAAAGGGTGCGTAGGAAAGATTGTCAAATCTGAAAAGACATGATCAATGAATAAACCCGAACAACCTGAACCCGTTAACGGAAATGAAATAAAAATCGGCCGGTTGTTGTCCATTCATGTCTGTAATTTTGTATGAAGCAACCAACATTCTTTTTTATTTCTGTTGATACTGTGTTTGTTTTCTTAATAAGTTCTTGTTTGTTTTGTTAATAAGCCAAGTTATTTAGTTTTTTTATCAGAGAGAAATGGATATTGTTCCACCGACAAGACGACTGATCGTGCTTTTACAGTTTTTGTTAACCTGTTCGTTACTTGTTTTTTTTTTCTTAAATGTTACGGTGAAGTAAATCTTGCAACAAAATTGTTCATGTTTCCCCTAGGTTTGCGAGATCGAATACCCAAAGTCATTCAAAACCAAAAGTATGGCAAAATTCTAAGAGTTTTAACGAACATAAAGCTTGTTTACGTATTTTTCATCTCTCATATTCGGTAAATAGGTCCTTATTACCCCCAAATGGGGCTTGTAGGTGACCAATTAGCGCTCTAGGGTAATAATGTAGCTAGAAAAGCCCTAGGACGGTAAGTAATTGTAACGCCCCCGCCCGGCAGCAACTCCACCTCCACGCGCGGCTCCGCCTTGATGGCCGCCTCCAGCAGCGGGGCGGCGGGCGTTTTAATTACTTACCGCCCTAGGGCTTTTCTAGCTACATTATTACCCTATAGCGCTAATTGGTCACCTACAATTTGGTAGTAATAAGGACCTACTTACCTCACAATCGAGATGTAAAGCAGAGTAGTTAGTTCGGGTGTAAGCATCAATTGCACCCTCGAACTATAGGCGCCCTCGCTGCGCTCGTGCGCCTTAATATCTCGGGCTGCGATTGATGCCTTACAGCCCTTGGCTACTGATCTACTATTACAAATCAATTATTAAATTTACAATCAAACTGATACTTATCGATAAAATATCAGTTGTTTTACTTGATATTCCTAAAACATTATCAATAATCAGTATTACAACATGGTAGCCTCCGATATCGCGTCCAAAATTGGACCGATAACTTTTATCTGGTTATCTAAACATTTTCTGAAGAGCCACTTTACACATAGATTAATATAACATGTGGTTGCTATTATGTCTAAACAAATATTGTACTAAAGTATTAGGTATCCGCTAAAATACGCGCGTGCGCCCGCATTCGTGTGAAATAGTATGAACAGCGTAACCGGCGCGGGCGTGTGTGACGGGCTTTTTCACATACACGCGTGCGGGCGCCCGCGCGATTTTTAGCGGACGCCCTTGAAGAAAAGACCTGCCTCTATAAAAATTGTCACAGATAGAATTCGAAACGATATTTTCTCCGTCAGAACTAGAAACGCCCGTCAGAACTAGAAACGCCATAACAAACAAGGCTACCGCGTGGTTCTACCTGATGTTGTGAAAGAGACATCTATAATCACTCTGCATTTATGCTGCCACATTGCGGGCTACAGAAAGCTCTGAGCTTTAGCCTCCTTATCGAACTAAAAAAAATATCAGTACGTTCTATGAAACAAAAATGGGTGTAACAAACATTAAGAATGTGAATCTAATGAATGTGTGTATAGGCTTCTTCTGGGTAAGCTCGTTCCATCGTCGACCTCATCTCTGTCTTCAAGACTAGATCGAGGTCAAGAGTAAGCCCATTTTCAATAAAAAAAAAATCTATTTACTTATGAAACTAAATAATTTCTACCATAGAAAATTGTAATATATTACAAGGAATATTTCCCACATGGTTGATGGTTTGGTCATGTAGAGAGGATGAATGAAGGAAGATTGACGAAAGAGATCTACAAGGCGAGATAGAATGGAGACGTTGGAAGGGGAAGGCCTCGGCGAACGTACCAGGACCAAATTCAGGACGTTCTGAATAAAGGCCAGGTTAAAAGTA
This sequence comes from Athrips mouffetella, assembly GCA_947532105.1. Lineage (NCBI taxonomy): Eukaryota > Metazoa > Arthropoda > Insecta > Lepidoptera > Gelechiidae > Athrips > Athrips mouffetella. The sequence goes on from OX383963.1 coordinate 30,290,778, forward strand.
CCCTAAACCGACGAGCATGTATGAAAGGATTGATGAAAGTTCAGGAAGCAAGGGAAGTATGTCAAGATCGTAGCAGGTGGAGAACTGTGGTCTCTGCCTATCCCGACGGGAACAAGGCGTGATGTTATGTTATGTATGTATGTATAATATTTCCCATAAAAACTGCATAGCCGTGCTAGGCAAAAACATTGTTCGACTTACTTTCTTAAACAAAAGTTGTTTAGTTTCGTGGGTAGATTCACATATTTCAGGGTTGATAAACACTTGAATTTAAAGTAATTTCTGTACAATGAACTTACATAAAAAAAGCCTAATAGTAAATTTTAAAATATTTTATGTATCCTTTCATTTTCTAATAACTATCTTAGGTTTTTTTGGAGACGTCTTCGGCATCTCCTTCGACAATGTACGTTAAATAAAAGAAAATAATTGTTTGAAAGACTGAGTTGACCCCAATCCAGTAAAAAATATGTGACACACACAGTTGAAACGCTCCTAAAGTGTAACAGAATATCAAGCGAAGATTTTCGCAAGAAGTTTAAATTTTTTCGTGTTAAACTTTTCAACACCCAACAGCAATCAGAAAAACATTTTATTTCCTCAATTAAGAAGATACTGCAAAAATCGAATGGCTTTCTTTAGTGCGAATACCTCTAGAAAAGGTTTTAATAAAACCTTTTCACTTTAACAAATTACGGAATTTCTAGCTCTTTTCGTTGTTTTATTGTACTTACAAGAGTTCGAGTGAATATTTTATCAAGAGAGGCCATCGCCCTATCTTGTCTCTTGGGTGACATTCTTACAAATCTGATAAATAGCTTAAGATTAAACGTCTAAAAATTTACCTACCGGTTTCTTTTTTTTTTTGACGATCGCTAATCCTTATAAATATTTTTAGCCGCTTTTTCTAATCTTGATAGATTACCAAAAGTTCAGGAAGTTATATAACAGCTTTTCTTAAACTATTTTCTGTCTCGAGATTTCTAAAATTATTTTTAAAGACAAAAAAATGTACCGTATATTATACGATAAGTATAATTTATACAGTAAAACTACAAGATTTTGATATGCTTTAAATTAGTAAGCGTTAGCGCGCTTTTGCTAGGTCTGTGCTTTAAATACAAGTTCTGTCCACAATTTCGTTTACCACTGACATATTCACCGAACGAAAGAAATGTTTTCCGCTATTTATGTGTTTTTTTTTTAATGTGACAAGTGAGCAAACGAGCGGGTGGGCCACCAGATGGAAAGTGGTCACCACTGCCCATGGAGCCCGCTGTCTTATTAGTGGCATAACTTGACACTAATAAGACAGTAAAGCACGTCACCCACCCCGAGAACTAAGATGGTGTGTCTCGTGTGCCAGTAACTTCGTTGGCTCCCTCAACCTTCAAACCGAAACACACCAGTGCAAACATTCCTGCTTTACGGCAGAAATAGGCAAGGGGGTGGTACTTCCCCAGACGGACTTTGCACAAAAGCCCTACTACCTTGATAAAAAACCGCTTGTTTCAAGAACAGTAAAGCTTTCTATTAAATAAAAACCGGTCAAATGCGTGTCCGTCTTTGCACATTTAGGGTTCCGTACCAGTGGCGTAACACCAGCCGCTCGCTTCCTTTTTGTGCTACGCATTTAACCGCAAAATCAAGTTTTTGTTTGGCTACAAAACAAAACAACGTATTTTTTTTTTAATTTATTTATTTATTTCATTAACTACAATCTATATTTTAAGTTAAATCTTCGCCAAACTATGCAATAGTTTATAGGCGTTGCGCTCATATATCATTTTTTAGGGTTCCGATACCAAAATGGTAAAAAAAAGGAACCCTTATGGTGCCGCTCTGTCTGTCTGTCTGTCTGTCTGTCCGTCTGTCTGTCACACCTCTATATCTCAGCAACCACTTATGCTATCAACCTGAAATTTGGAATAGTTTTAGAATATAGTTGCCCAACTTAATTGCACAAGAAAAAATTTTGAAAAAAGTATGATTATTAATATAAAGGGGGCCAAAATAGGGGGGGCCAAATTTCAAATTGTCGCTACTAGGTCGAGTGGGGTATCATATGAAAGGGCTTTACTTGTACATTTTAAAATATATTTTTGTATTTTTTTAAATTTCTTAGTTTTAAAGTTATGATGAAAAATGTCAAGAAAAATACCATTCCCCCCCCCCTTATCTCCGAAGTTTGAGTAAGGAAAAATCTGAATTAATTACAGTTGACAGAAGTTTATATAAACTTTACAGCAAAAATAAAACGATCTTTCTAAGTTGCACAGTTTTTCAGAAATCTGCAAAAAACCTTTACAAACAAATTTAGTTTTGCGGTCCTGAAAATGGACTTTATTGCTTCCAAAAATACTATAGGTATATCGGAACCCTCGGCGCGCGAGTCCGACTCGCACTTGACCGGTTTTTATATTATTACCTCAGACTGTAGATATTTTAAACTATATAGCTTTCCCTAACCTAACATGCGTTTTACATAATAAATACTAACTTAACCTATAGGTACAGTCAGAATTCTGATGAACAAGAAATATTTTTATGTAAGTGTTTCCGTGCTTGAAAGGTAAGCTATTTCGGAATTTTCCTGTTGTGCTAAAATCCAGGTGTTTATTTTCCATTTGGTGAGAATGTCACGCACTCTCTTCCGCACATTTCCATATTCTTGTGTTATGGTAATATTGTAGGTAGGTCGGTCTTTTGAGCCGGCTTCTAAGGTATTTCAGGTCGGTTTGTAGTCTTATATGAAGTACCACCTGCCCTACTTACTTAATCCATCTGAGACCAGCATTTTTCTGAACCACAAAGATAGTAAAAACCACTACAATAGCTTGTTTATTTTTTTATATAATGAGTGATTAAAAAATGGGCGATTCTGGTAAAAAAATATTAAATATTTTTGTCCCATAACAATTCACTTACTGCGGATAAAGTTCTGTGTATATATTTTTATGAGTAAACTAGGCAGAACAGCCCTGCTTTGTTCGTGAATACCACAGAGCTCTGAAACGCATGCGTCTTGCTCTGCATCTAGAGACGAATGCTTTATTTAGGTGTTCGAGCCTACGCTTCAACCATACATGAAGTGAGATTACATTTGACCTTGTTGCCTTTCACTCGGTGTGATTATCTGTCCCTTTCTAGCATCCCCACCATTGTATAGATAGTTTGTCTAGCGACGCCAGCGCCACCCTGTCTTTATATAAGGATGACAGCGGCGGCCATCTTCAGTACGCATTTTGTTCTTGAGCCGGACACTCGTGTGAAATTTGAAAGAAAAAACAACGAAACAGTGACTGTATTGTGAAAGCTTCAATCATCTCTGTTTCGTAAGTCCCATTTTGTTATAATTTTTCATCATATTTTAGATTTTTGGTAAGTATTTCTAAAGGAAGCTCGCAAGAATTCCTTTATTGGCTGGCCTCGCACTTAGCACTTTGCCAGTTCCTGTCTACATGAGAATCTCTCATTAAGTGAGCAGTCTCCCTGTGAACTCTCACGGCTACGATTTGGAACTTATTTCCCAAATCTTCACTGGTACATCGCCCACACGGCATCGTACCTCGTGCGTGGTCACCCGCGTTGTTGGCCCACGAGCCTCCTTGTAGGCTCGCGAGCCTTCATGTAGGCTCGCGGCCCATCAGGGTTCCGATCCTTACTAATGTAGGCTCGTGAGCCGACGTGTGGGCTCACGGCCCACCGCCTTAAAAAATGGATCTTTTCTTTTGTTTTAAGCCTCAATATAGTTTTTGTTATCTCCTCTTTCAGAGAGATGATTGTATCAGTAAGAGAGCTGCTGGAGAAGGCCGGATCCGAGGAAGACAAAGAATTGTCACAAAAAAATTTGGATGTCGCTTTGGACTTTTATCCAAAAGATTTTCCGGACTGGAAAATAGAGGATTTGGATGTAACACTGGAGCCACAGTTGCTCAATAAACTGAGAATAGCATTACCGACTTCGACTTTAGTTCACTTGTTCAAACCAGAAGGAGAAGATTTATCTGAAAGACACTTCACGGAAATAAAGTCGAGGTTTCTGCTCCTTCCAATTGGGAAAGTTTTTATTTGTTCACCTCACAGATTGGCACAAAAGATTCATGTACACAATTACACTTCGCTGACAGCGTGGAGAGAATAAAACCCTTACTTTTGAGTCGAAAGGAACTAAACAAAGTCAGAGTATCTTCGCCTCGCAAGAAACACTCTCTTTCGCTGGATGCATCTGTGGTTTCTCAAGACTCTTTCGATCACTTGAGCTCTTGTCCTCCACAGCCACCTAGCACCAATACTGACATTAGCAAGATAATTGAATTACAGGCAAATATGTTTGAAGTGCTTATAGGTAAGATGACAGAAATAGCGGGGAACCAAGAACTTTATTTACATTCCCTTAAGAATCAGGACACCAACAAGAAACGTAAGCAAAGGGAATCTGAAGAAGAGGACAACGAAGAAGAGGAAGCCAAAGAAGAAGACGAAGAAGAAATCGACGTTTTAAACGCTAGTGTGTCGTCTACTACTATCGACGAGGAAGAAAAGGAGAAAGAAGATGTTGAGACGTTGCAGGGAATTATTTCAAAAGCGCAGGACAGACTTGCCGCTCTCTCTTCAAACAAGGAGGGGAAAATAGACTTCGCACCTATAACAACTCAGTCTGAGCCTCTACTGCCAGCCCCGTCGGCCGCATTAGCGGATCAGGGCAAGCGCTGCCAGCTTTTTGAGGACGAATCATGGAATCGCATCAGATACGCTGAAGTGCAAAAATCACTTCAGGCCTCTCCAGTTTTTGCGTCCTTAAAAGTAAATCCACAACTCGTTGCGATCACTCCTAATTGGTGCAAAATGGAAAATCTCACCAAATTTGACCATGCACTCGGAACCATTACGCATGGTCTTTTAAAACAACGAGAAGCATTCCAAAAGGGCATAGAAGAGGTTCTGCAGTCAACAAAATCCCTTAAATTAAAGGAGCTTATCGTTTCAAATTTATCCGGAGATAAAGCTGAGTTTAGGACAATTTCGGATCAGCTGTAACAATATACTTGTGGCCGTAGGGCAGAAGTAATAGCTGCCAGACGTAATGTATATAAGCCGGCCAACAAATTTATGGAAGAGACTCTGCAGGCTATTCCGCCTTCTGCAACCGCGCTTTTCTCGGAACAAACCTTAGCCGAAAAGATGAAGGAGTTTGGCGGGTTCTCCAAATTATTCCCAAAAAAAGTCAGATAAACCTCTAAAACGCCGGGCGGATAAAAAGGATGATTCTCCGGAAGCAGGACCCTCAAAGAAATTTAAGCCTAGGGCTCCACATCCTTCTCAGCCCCAAAAATCGAAGGGACCTCGCGCACATAAGGGTACGGAGTCCAGCCGGGCACGTTATGAGCCCCAAAAGAGGACATTTCGAAAGAAATGACTTCCAGGCCGGCCAGTTGGGAAAGATGGTGGAGAAATGGAGACTATTAGGAGCACCGAAATCGGTTTTAAAAATTATTCAGGGTCACAGGATTCCGTTCATTTTAAACCCTCCTTTACAAAAAATATCGCCAAAACTGGTGACAAATTACAAAATCCCACAATTCTTGCAGCCCGGAGACTACTTAGTCAAAATAGATTTGTCCCAGGCATATTACCATGTCCCAATCAAAAAAGCCCAAAGGCGTTTTCTAATGTTGGCTTACAGAGGTCAAACTTATCAGATGACCTGCCTTTCCTTTGGGCTGGCAACTGCTCCGTTGGTTTTCGCCCGAATAACGAATTGGATAGCAGAAATATTGAGAAACAAGGGCCTAAGAATTGTGGTCTATTTGGACAACTTTTTAATTGCAGCACAAGACCCAGTACGTTTGCGTCGGCAAGCTGTCTTAACAATCGAATTCCTGCAAAGCCTAGGGTGGACAATAAATTCGGACAAGACAAATCCAGTTCCATCAAGGAGTCTCAAATATCTAGGGATCGTTTGGGATCTGTAAAACAACCAAAGGTACCTTTCCCCCAAGAAACTTTTATGTTTAGAAAAATCGATTCAAAATCTTCTCAATCGGAAATCATGGAGTTGGAGAGAGGCGAAGCAGATGCTCGGTTCATTGAACTTTGCGAGTTTCACGATCCTACTGGGGCGCCTTTTCTGTCGTCTTTTGCAAATCGAGAGTCTCAAACTAAAGAAAGATCTCCCTTTACAGAGACAAGAAATTCCGCCCAGAGCAATTCAGGATTTAAAATGGTGGCTTACCCACCTAAAGGAAAGGGCGCACGTTCACTATCCAAATCCGACGGTTTTTGTAGCTACGGATGCTGCAGGGACAGGTTGGGGTGCAATCATACAAGGAAGAACAGTTTCAGACGTTTGGAATCAAGATCAGTATCATTGGCACAGCAATCAAAAGGAGATGTGGGCGGTCTACTCTGTACTCAGGCTTTTCGGACACAAGTTCAAGGGTCAGACGATTCTTTGCCAATCGGACAACAAGACAGTTGTAGCTTTTCTGAACAAGGAAGGAGGGACCAGATCAGTGAACCTGTTGGAGCTGACAAGAAAAATTCTCCGACTGGCTCAGTCTTACCAGATTTACATTGTAGCAAAATACTTGCCGGGCCGCTACAACGGCCTAGCCGACAGTCAATCTCGATCCAAATTGCTCCCAGAATGGCATCTACTTCCATCAATAACGTCAGAAATATTTCGGATCTGGGGAGTTCCGGAGATAGATCTCTTCGCCAGTTACCGATCGGCTGTTGTGCCCAATTACGTAAGCGAGGATATAACCGACCGAAACAGTGTGTTTACAGATGCGTTCAGTCGCCCTTGGGAATTTTCCCTAGCCTGGATCTTTCCACCATCCGCCTTGCTTCCCAGGGTACTCCGACACTTAAACCTCAGCCGAGGTCAATTTCTAATAGTGGCTCCCCTTTGGCCGAAGGTCTTTTGGGGTCCAGATTTGAGAGCCAGGGCAACCGCTCGCCCATACAGGATATACGATCTTCACCTTCATCTAGTGGACTTGCGAACCAACCAACCTCCACCGGAAATCGACCATCTGAGTTTGCAAGTTTGGAGGGTTCGGGGTGGTGTTCCTACTTGAATCACTGGAGAGAGCAGGATATTAATTTAATTACTTCTTCCTGGAGGAATTCTACACTTAAGTCATACAAACCATGTTGGAAGCGTTGGTGTAGATGGGCTGCTGATAACGACATATCGATTTCTCAGCCTACTGGACCTGATGTGGCAAAATTTTTATGCTATTTGCGTAATGATTTGAGTTTAGCAGCCAGCACTATTCTAGTGCACAAGTCAGTTGTGGCTACGTTTTCGAACCCTCGGTATTCCAATTTAATTACTAATGATCCATTAGTCCATAGGATTTGTACAGCTATTACAACCATCGACGCTCAAAATCGAAGTAGACCTCCAATTTGGAATATTCAGTCTGTTTTGGCATGGCTAAAGCAAGCCAATTTGCAGGAAACGAGTTTATTCAGAGTTTCTAGGCACTTAACTTTGTCATTATTATTAGCTTCCGGTCGAAGGGTCCATGACTTGACATTATTGGACTTATCGCAGAATCATTTTAGGGAATCAGATTCTAACTTAACTTTTTGGTCTCGCTTTGGTTCAAAGACAGATTCAGCGTCAAGTCAGCAGTCGGGCTGGAGCTTTGATCAAAACCCCGACCTGAAACTAGATGTTATTATCTGGACAAAGAAGTTAAAGTCTTTATCAGAATCTAGGAGGAACGCTCGTCTAAACTTGACATGCTTATTTATCACTACGAGGGGAACAGTAGCTCCCGCTTCCAGATCCGTTATTGCGGGTTGGATCCGTACAGCTTTCAAAGAAGCTGGAATCGTTGCTTCCCCTGGTAGTATTAGATCAGCGGTTGCCTCAGATAATTTTCATAGACTTTCTATTGAAGAAGTGATAGAAAAAGGTAATTGGAAAAACGCCAAAACGTTTTTTAAATTTTATTATAAAGAAATAAAAAATATTTCCAATTCCGACTCATTGTCAAACCTGTTTAACTCTTGTTGATTATTGTGTTCACAATCATTGTTATGCTAGAGGTCATAATATTATATTTTATGTTGATTAGTTTGCTTACATGACTGTTTTGTTTGAGTCGTATGTATTTACGAAGATAAAGTTTAGTCTCTTGATTTAATATTGTCATTTAATATATACTTTGTTTATATATATTCAATCAAATTATTTGGTTCATTTTATTCTATCCCCCCTCACAGTACGCATTGTGTCTAGTCTAGCGCCGGCAGAAATCAAACATCTCTCACTTCATGTATGGTTGAAGCGTAGGCTCGAACACCTAAATATGAAGTTTTTCCCCCGAAGGGTTAAAAACTATTATTTAGGTTTCAGCCGTAGCTTCAACCATACAGTTTTTAAGCCTTGCCGGCACTGAAGTGGGTACTGAAGATGGCCGCCGCTGTCATCCTTATATAAAGACAGGGTGGCGCTGGCGTCGCTAGACAAACTATCTATACAATGGTGGGGATGCTAGAAAGGGACAGATAATCACACCGAGTGAAAGGCAACAAGGTCAAATGTAATCTCACTTCATGTATGGTTGAAGCTACGGCTGAAACCTAAATAATAGTTTTTAACCCTTCGGGGGAAAAACTTCATATTTAATACAATACAAATCAGTGTCACCATTTACTAAAACTAACACGATTTCTTGAGTGCGATAAACATAGTACCATTATTGCGAGAGAGTAAGATGCAAAAAACCAGTGACAACGTCTCTATGGCAACGAATGTGTTTATGATGTGCATTCAAAATAAGCGCATACATAAATTGGATAGTATTCCTCGTCACTAAGGAACCAAATTTTTTTACTATCTTCGCTTCTATGGGGGGAGCTTCGCGCGCGCAGGCGGAGTGGCCCTATTGTTGTTCTGTGGTGAATAAAGAATGTAGTAGGTGGCAAAAAAGAAGGTATTTAGGGCAAAGTACAGTTTTAAAACCTAGTATTACCGATTATAAATTAATATATTGTAACGTATGGTTATTTATTTAATATTCGGGTCACCAACAGTATAACAGACAGAATAATAAGGTAAATAGGCACCAAAAAACCAATTACAGGGCTCCACAAATATAAATAATGTAGGAATGAAGTTACGAAGAAAGTTATGCACAACCAGCATCAGCGTTATTCATAATCTAAGATACGAACTAAAATAAAAACTATTTAACAACCAAAAAATTGTTTGCTGATTAAAAATTTTGTCTTATCTTATAAGTATAAAAAGCCCATTACTCGTAACAATAAAAAAAGGCCTAATTTTGGTCGACCACCTCTATAAAGTAAAGTCAACTTTATTTACTTTCAGCTATGTTTATGTATTTTAGGTAACGGAAGCACCTATTTGTATTTATCATGGTTCCTTTCTCTTTTAATTTCCTGGCAAAACGTATCAGTCCCATTCCTATTTCCTTTGATTTTCCTTACCTACGCCAATTTGATCAATTATATTAGTCCACCGCCTCGTATGTGCAACCTTTTATTATATCGTTCAGCCACGATCACAACTTCCCTAATTAGGCTTACATTGCTCGTTAAAGTAAGGACATTGCAATTAACATATCCAAGCCTCCCAGCAATGTATGCCGAATTAGTCTTTGAATTCAGTTAGGTGTGATCGTGGCTTTACCCATAAAATGTGTTATAGCATGTTAAAGCTGTGGTTATAGCCTTACGAAAGACTGGTCAATGAACTGTACAAAAATTTTTAATAAGATTTATCACTGTCACAAACATTTTTTCGGCATCTTTCCAAAATTAAATTAAATTCTCTTCATTGTGTAGAGTACGGAATTTAATTGTGAAAATAAAATAATTTGGTGGTCTAACAAGGGTCTCCGGACAAAGCCGGAGGACTCAAAAAGGAAACACTGATAGAGTTAGAACAATAGCATATAGTAAAATGTACTTCATAAATATAAGAGCTGTTTTCGACAAACCGCACCCCAACATATTTTTATTAAAATAATCCATTTCCGTAAAAAAAATCTTAAAAAAGTTTCTTTTTTATCTAGATATTGCTATTTTAAAGTTTCATCACTGTTCTAGTTTCATCGTTGTTCTAGTCCGAGCACTCCGCGCACGCCACGCCCACTTCCCTCCCGTCCTCACCGCTCATAAACCGCGCGGCGACAGAAATATTTAGAATAGAAACGGCAAAAATTTAAATAATAAAAAAAAATACCCATATCAAAAACCCCTGAAATTGAACGAACTATTTTCTCAGTTTCGCTTATTCCGTTAACACTTTGTATACAAGGTGTAACAGAAAGGATATTTCAACCCTGAAGGATGTGATTCTGCCCATTCTGAACAACTTTCCCTGAGGAACATAGGTCGAAATGCGACAAAAAAAAAATTGAGCTACCATACAAAATGCACTATTCGGTTTCTATGGGAGGTAAAAGAAATATTTTCGTATGTCGACCTATGTTCCTTAAGAAAGATGTTCAGTTTCATGGTCAGATTAACATTCTTTAGGGTTGGTACCTATACCCTTTTTGTTACACCCTGCATACACATATATATAAGGTCCTAATGAAATAGTGAACATAATTTTAGTATGTTACTCAGACCATGAAACTGAACAACTTTCCCCAGGGAACATAGGTCGATATACGAAAATAAATTTTTGACCTCCCATAGAAACTGCAACAGCTGATAGCGCATTTTGTATGGGAGGTCAAATTTGGTTTTTCGTTTTCAACCTACGTTCCTTGGGGAAAGTTGTTCAGTTTCAAGGTCTGAGTAGAGTAACATATTAAAATTATGTTCACTATTTCATTAGGACCTTATATACAAATATTGTTCGTTTAATAGTATAGGTTAATAAGGAGTCAGCAAGATTATCAATATAGTGTGTGGCTTTGTGATTTGGGTTTAATATTTAACATGTTCATTCACTGAAACGATGTGGTGGCTGCTAGCACTACTCTGTGTACACAGGTGTCACAGTCGACTAGTAAACAGCCTCTACCAATGCAGGGCTGGATTTGGTCTCTGAAACATCAAGGCAACACGTTAAGACTACCTATGTGTCATTTTTATTGACTATTTTGAAGACAAATATCTTTTTCACCTCCAAAGCTCGGAAACATTTGTTTTGTCGGTTAAATTCTGCGGCCAAAAGCGATTTTTGGCCCCTAGCGGGCAAAAGCTTTTTTGAAATTCGAACGCGATGTACGTATTATTTTGTAGTATGCTGCAGTACTGGCCGCTTGTAAAACCAGGCACGCACTATCGTTTTCAAGATGAGAAAGAGGGATGCAGCTATAGGAAAGAAACAAATAGTATTATGAATAGTGAATGCCTGGTGGGTAAGGTACTGGCTGATAATGAAAAGTAAATTTAAAATTCGATCGCCTTTTTTTGTTCTCTTGCCCAGATTAATGGACTCGCCCTTTGACTTCAAATCAACGCAATACAAAATAGATTTGCCTGCCACTGCCTATCCTCTGTCTCCATATTGAAATCCAATGAAAATGAACCTTGTTCCGCAAATTTATCAAGTAGTTTATAGGTAGAGTCACGAACATAAGCACAGTAGTCCCAAAAATAATAATAATTTAATTATAGTGATTTCCTTTTTAATGTCTAGTATTCTTTATCTATACATGGCCACTCGTCCGTGAAAACTCTTTGACCTTGAGCTGGTCTCTGGGTACGGAGGTTTGTAGCGAAGCGCTGGTTCAGGTTATACTGGTTATGTTTCCACTTGCTTGCTGCCGTCAGTACCATTATGTAGGTATTATGCCCTTACGTTAAAACGTTTGAGTAATTATTTCTTATATTTGAATTGCTATTCTTGCATTATGTTAACATTTCCTCGCTTTAATGAGGTGAAAAATTTTGTGTTTCGCTCGGCAGCAAAGTTATTTTGCATCTCGTGCCTTGAAACCTTCGCCACGCTCAGGATTCTTCTTTTGAACCACTCGCTTCGCTCGTGGTTCAATCCTAAAATCCTTCGCTTGCTCAGGTTTCAATACGAGGCACTCGCGCCAAATAAACCTTTTGCTGCCTTGCATAACAAATAACTATTTATTTACTCAGTATCTTGCCGTGATTTTCAGGTATGTGACAATATCACCAAGACCAAAACACGATTAGTGAAATTCGGCTCGACAAAAGAAGGTCCAAAGTTTTTTATTTTCATTATTTCCTCTTTTTGTGGAATCTGATGTGTTTTAAGTAATGAAATTAAGTATACAGAAAGGTATTCGTTTTTGCTATCTAATGACCAACCTACAATTTTATTTTATATTGAAGTTTTTACACAAAACGATATTTAATATCAGGCGCTTACGTCTTTTAGATTTGGTAACACACACAGTATATCTGTCGCAATCTAATGCGTTGCGGATTGCACACTTTATCCCTTTCTTGCAAGCGAAAAGACTGCGCTCACTGTCAAATAATTATCTTTTCACATATCCTCTGAATTGAAGCATAATTGTAGGCTGTGGTAAACGACAGTTCAAATAGGCCTAAAAAGCAGAAAATACATGTATTTATTAAAAGTACATTAAGATGCACGTGCGCTATTTTGGATATTACGGCCGAGGCTTAGAAATTGCAGCCCGAGCCGCAGGCTAGGGCGTGATGGAGCCGAGGGGGTTGTAATCACCAAAGCGCACAAGGTTCTTACGACGTTTTTCAACACATTTGCGAATAAAAACGAATCAAATTCGCTTACCTTTTTGCGGTTCGGGCTGCAATTCCTGAGCCTCCATTTTTCGTTCTCACAATACTTTTCAACGTGGAATAAACACACCACAAAGAGCTAGGTTTATACTTATTCGCCAGCTCATTGAAATAAGCCAAAAACACATTCTCTGAAAACGAATTTGCATTTTTTCTGTTCTACCATTCAATGAACTTTTCGTAGGCAAGAATGTATTTTTCCTTTGATTTTCTGGAAGGAGACTCTCACTTTCATTTTGTGCCCCAGTAATTATTTCCTGTGGGGTTAAATTAATTTCTTCTTCATTGCTTGAAATCGACGACGACATTTTTAGTTAGTCACAAAAATCAAAGCAAATGAAAATACTTCTGAAAAATGGCGCGCGGAATTCTTGTTGCGCGCGTATATCTTTTTTCAAATGAGGAGCTGTGACGAAGCAGTGGCAATGCCCCCAAACAGCGTAGTCATTGAAAAAGTACAAAAACTTAAAATTTATTGCTTACAAAATCAATTAATGTTAACTTGTTGCCAATTTAACTAATCTCATGCAACAAACTGTTTATATATTATATTTTCATCAACATTACGTATATATAATAGGTCTTTACCTATGAAATGGCCGTTTTGTATGGCGAATTTTTGGTAAACTCAATTTTCAGTTCTAAAATTTTTGCATTTCTCTTAGGAATTATAAATCCATTTTTTTTTTTTGCATTATTGGGAAGACATTAAGCTAACAGATGCTTAAATTTAATTTTCGAAAAGTATTATCTGTAAGAAAATATAACAAATCTAATTATGAAATCGGACGACATTTAAGAAGAACAATTTTCGAACTACTTTGTAGATTCATCCGAACACAGGAAGTGTTAAAATAAAAATAATTTTCAAAAATAATTTTCAAATTTTGAACCTTTAATTTTATATATCAAACTAAAAATAAAAACTTTATTTTATGCGTAAATTGATAACCTTGAAGTCAACTTTCAAATATAAGAAAAATGAAAAAAATAGCATTAGAATTATAGCAATTATTAGAATTATTTTAACCTGTAATTTTAATTCTTAGTTTGTAGACATAATTGTAATTTAATTTAATTGAATTTGTAATTTTTTCTCTATAATGGATCCTGGTCATCTGAATAATTAATTTTATTATTATTATTATTATAGGAATTATGATCTCATTAATTTCGGCAATTTCATAGGTAAAGACTTATTATATACGAAAATGTCATAAATATTTTAGACATTTGAACTCCTTGCTCTTTGTTATTATAAAAAAAAAAACTAAAATTAAATTACTAGTGCTATAATATTTATTGAGAAAACACGCACGCGTTTTTAATAAGCTGGATTATGGACCTAAATACAGTGCAAATAGAGCTGTTTTATGAGCAAATGTGTTGAAAATATTATTTTCACCTTAAATATGTTCACAGCTGGTAAAACGCCATTTAAAAGAATTTCCACCGATTTATTTGTACGATTAGGGTTGTTATGGAGATCTATGGCTGTCTGTCAATTTTGTCAGTGTTTCGGCTTATATCCAAATCTTTTCAAGTTGCGAGTGAATAGGCTTGTTCTGCGTGAGATCTTTCCATCGTTATTGTACCTTGTCACTTTCTTCATGGCTAGAATAGGGTTATGAGACTCATGAGCAAGCCCGTCGATAGTAAAAAATTGATAATTTGTATGGTCTTGGGCCGTGTGCTTTCAGCGGTTTTTGACTTGAGTTTGATACTATGAGTAGTCTGTAATATCAACTGATGACTGAATAAGCAAAAATAGAACTATTTATTTCTCTTGAGGCTTACAATAACATGGTTTAAAAAAAGAAAGTTTGGGATAAGGTGTAATACGCTCTTATTTATCTTCAAATAAGTAAAAATCGAGTGAGTGTAAGAAATTAAGGCCTAAATTGCATCGCACCCCTTATTTCGGCTCTGACCTGTTATAGCACTATGTGGTCGTGTTGTTTATGAATGTGGAGATATCGTAATCTCTCAGCTATGCTATTGTCTGTGCACTCTCATTAATTACAAACAGTGTCGAGGTAGGCAAAAATAAACTGAATAGCCTGTATCAAAGAAGAAATATAGGTAGATAAATAATATTACCGTATGGTTTCCGGCATTTGATTAGGGTCTCCCTTTCCAGTTCTGTGGGTGTAGTTAGAAATTGTCGTGTCTTGGCATAAAAACCGGCCAAGTTGGAGTTGGACTCACGTACCAAGGGTTCCGTACCACCAAGGTAAAAATACCGCCTTAGTTATGGATGAGCAGTCACTCAGAAGTATATTGAACACGCGTGAGTCTAACACGCACTTGACCAGTTTTTATTATTTTTTGTTATTCTATAGTTCAAGCACTATAAACATACCAATTTTTACGCTTGTACGTGCTCCCGTTTTTACGATAGAGCTAAAACAAAAATCGAGCAAAAATAACCTAAAAAAGCACGTTTTTAGTAGGGGAACAATTAATTAACCAAACCCCTTAATTTTTGAAATTTTTAGTATTGTTTGTTATACTCGTAGCGACAACAGAAATACATAATCTGTGAATTTGCAACTGTCTACCTATTACGGAACAGACAGACATCGGAGACATATTAATAGGGTCCCGTTTTTCACCTTTTGGGTACGGAACCCTAATAAATAGGACCACTGCAGTAAGGGTGAACGTAAGATGAGACGCAAATGCTGAAGGGCAGGGTAGTACATGTCTTCCCTCCTGCTTTATTATGAAGAAAACTGAAAGATAGAAATACTGTTCTGTGCTGCCCTGCGCCGTCTACCTACGTCACAGCTTACGCCCAACCTAAGTATCTTGCGCACCTACGTTAGGACCACTCCTGTGAGTGTTGTCTCAGAATAATAAGGGTTATATAAGTAGGATTAAAGAAATAATTCGTCTCAATTTAGAAATGTGTGAAAGTCACAACAAATTACATAATCCTATTATCTTCTTAAATGCAAAGACGGCGTCGTTCTATTAATTTGGTAGGGTTATATTGAATATTTCATAATCATCGATGATGATGTGACATTGCACAGCAAAGGAGTGGCACGAAAATTAAAAATGTACTAATCTCGGAGAGATAAGATGTAATTCCATGGTAAAATAAATTAGTACACTTTCTATTCCGAGCGAAGCAAGGAGGTCCGAAATCTTTGGGTGTCGTAGAATCAGTTTATATCTGTTTCATAGGCGATGGACTTAGGACCTGGCACCATGGACTGCAGTTGTTGGGTTGGTGACCGCAATATTTCATAGATTGATGATACGATACGCAAAGGAAAGATGCTCTAGTCGCTTTTTAGGATAGCCACGGAATAATATGGGGTGTTACTATTCTAAACCTGCCACCGTACGGCTGGGTAGTCCTTATCATCATCATAACATCCTATGAAACGACCACTGCAGGACAGGGAGCTCTCTCCAGTCTTCAAGCAACAACACATGGTACTTTGGAGGGGAATTACCATAGTCACCACGCTTGTAAGCGTTGCGGCTGGCGAATGCTGTTTTTGGTTACAGTACTATGTAAGATGATACGATACACAGAAAGATACAGCCCATCCTCGGTTTCATAACCCACAGGTAGAAATGGGTCGGTTCTTTCCTGGCATCACTCGGCTGGTAAGGACATACGTAGTCAAACGAAAAATTTAAGCATCCCTGGTACAGAATCAAAGATATTTCTAGATACTTTTACTTTCCTTAGTAAGTACTTTTGTATTTTATAAAACATTTCTATCTTTGTCTTGTTATCGAGTTCAAAAAGCCCTAACGATCGTTTCTCGTGCTACCGCCAATTATTTCCTTTTGTCTGCCACTAATTAAGTGAAAACCTCCTTGTGAAGGCTAAATATTGTTCAAATAGAACGGGGTAGCCTGTACTATTAGAACAAGCCATTTGAATACCTATATTTTGTGCTGGTGTTTTTCGAAATTTATTATGGAAAGTTTTTCCATGACTCGTAAAACATTTCACTTTTCGCAAAAGTAGAGCTTTATCAAAAATGTCGGGCTATGTAAAATTTGCGTATAACACATAAAGTAATTGAAAAAATTTAACAAATTACATACATTAAGAAAGGTCACCCTGGGCATGTTTTGATAAAATCAGAAGCACTCCATCACAGTTAGTTTTTTTTAAATGCAATGTGAACTTGAGCTTTAAGATTTGTTTTACCCCTTTTTGTGTGTTTGGGGGCTCATAACTTTTTTATCAAGTATCTGCGCCAAATATCAACTTTAAATAAAACCCAAAAAAAATTGCCATTTTCATCAATTTTTAATTAAGTTGAAGGAGTTTTAAAGTTTTAGAAGCGATGAAATTCGAAATAAATCAATATAAATAAATCCGTGGCGCATAGGTGAAATCATTGGGGCTGAGTAAGTAGCAGACAACCCCACCTACCCCTATTTTCGTGTGTTCAACGTTCTGCCGAACACCCTGTATATATTTATAATACCTGGACGACCAACTTTCGCTCCGTATAATCTTAACCAAAACCCACCACAGATGTAGAGTTTCTGAAACGCGCTATTTAAAAAAACCGATCAAGTGCGAGTCGGACTCGCGCGCCGAGGGTTCCGATATACCTGTAGTATTAATGGAAGTGATAAAGTCCGTTTTTAGGACCGCAAAACTAATTTTGTTCGTAAAGGTTTTTTAAAGATTACAAAAAAACTGTGCAATTTAGAAAGATCGTTGTATTTTTGCTGTAATATTTACATGAACTTCTATCGACTGTAATTGATTCAGATTTTTCCTTTAAAAAACTTCGGAGATAAGGGGGGGGAACGGTGTTGTTTTTTACATTTTTCATCATAACTTCAAAACTAAGAGTCGTAAAAAATACAAAATATATAATAGAATGTACAACTAAAGCCCTTTCATATGATACCCCACTCAATCTAGTAGTAACCACAATTTGAAAATTTGCCCTCCCTATTCGGGCCCCTTTTTGTTTGATTCTTTCATATGCATTTAAGTTCATTCATTCATTCATTCATTCTTTTTGGCTCAGTGAACCACCACGCTTCCCTGTTCTGTGCCAATTCCGTCCAGTCGGGCACTCCCAGCTCTTTAAGATCCTTGGCGATTTCATCCTTCCAAAGTTGAGCAACCATATTCTAACTGTTCCAAATTTCAAGTCGATAGTATGAGTAGTTGCTGAGATATACAGGTGTGACAGACAGACGAAGCGGCACCATAAGGGTTCCTTTTTTTACCATTTTGGTATCGGAACCCTAAAAACGTAAAAATCTAATTTTTCCGGGCATGAGACCTAGCTATATAGATCAACTTCTTGCCCTCTAAAACCCCTGTATAATAATTTTATCGAAATGGTTAGAGCCGTTTTCAATAAACGACAAATATTGCTCGTTTAATAGCATAGGATATATACATTTGTTAAAGCTCTGGTATAACGGCACCCTAAAGCCCGGCCGGTTTGCTAGTTACACCTAAATTACAATTTGAGCCATTTTTATGACAAAGTACTTCCTTCCCTTGTAATCCGCCACGGATGTGGCCTAGTTTAGTAGGTCTATGTTTCAGGCTGAGCCATTTTGCTTGATGTGCGGTTTTAATAAAGCTCTATACGAGAGTCGTTGGGCTTGAATTGGTCGATGTAGCAGCAATTCGCACACGATCACACCTTCCTGAACTCAGAAAGTAATTTGGCATACATTGCTGGTTGTTATTAGGATATTGGAATTAACAACACCAGGCCCCTCAGCAATGTATGCCGAATTAGTCTTTATATTTAGGAACGTCTGATTGTGCCTTAAACTCTAACTAAATCCGACAAATTATGATGGCGTTGTGAACCTGTGTATGATGTTGGTAAGTAGGTGCTGATTAGTGTTGATGCTAGGTATAACTTCAATAAAAATACATACATAAAATCACGTCACAACACATCATATATAAATAAGGATTTTTTATATAAAATTTTATTGAACTCCATCGATAGCTTTATTAAATTATCGTTTATTATTATATCTATTTGTCTACTCATTGTATATAACCCTGGTTGCCTGGAAGAAATTGCTTTTTAGCAATAAGGCCGCCTTATTGTGCTCCGATTTTATGTTCACCTATGTTTTTGTACTTGTTGTTATCTGTGTGCAATAAAGAGTATTGTATTGTATAACAGCCTCCGCGGTGTAGTGGTTAGAGCGCTCGGCTCTCAATCCGGAGGTTCTGGGTTCGATTCCCGGTGGGGACACTGTCAAACAAAAATCTCTTTGTGTGACGTCCCCAGTTTGGTTAGGACATTGCAGGATGAATCACCTGATTTTCCGAAAAGTTAGATGATTCCGTGCTTCGGAAGGCACGTTAAGCCGTTGGTCCCGACTACTATCTACGGATCTAGTCGTTAATGACCCATAACCTCTGACCAAGGCCTCTGCCTTCGGCGGCTCAACCACTTTGAAACCAGGGTTGTTGAGGTCGGTCATCGACCTTGTATATTTCTTACCTCATCACCGGATCACGTTAAATCGCAGCTATAAAACTTTCTGTAGCAAATGAAACCCAATCACCACAGAACATACACAAAAGTTTATCGGGACTGTGAAATGTGTGCCAGCCGAACAACTTTGACCTTCCCTCGATGCCGGGAACGGGGGTTTCATGTGATGAATAACGACCACCGCTTTATGAGATGAATGCGCCGTATTTCTGTGTTTAAACGTTAAAAATACAGGGCCTTTAAAAATTTATGTTGAAATGTTTAGATTAGTTCTTAAAGCCTGAAATATACATGTAAGGCATATGGCAAGGGGCTTGCAAGAGCACGGTACCAATGCAAAACTTGTTCATACATAATGTATGCAAGCGACGCATCGTAAATTATACATAAGCGACATAGTGTAGGCATGCCGCTTCGCCGCCAGCTCCTTGCCTTAGTAATAGTACTATCATACAGAACGGACGCTCCCTTGAAATCTACCCCGCACCCCCGCGCGCACAAGCCCGCGAGTCTCTCGTGGTCCTTCTGAGGGTCTTTTGTACTGAATATGCGAGCCTATACGACCTTCCAATTTCAAATTCACGCTCGATGTATGTACTCGTAGTGTCCGGAATGTGCCTTATGGTGATTTTCCACCAGAGCTGTGCGAAGTAGCTTAACTGTAAACTAAAAAGTTCAAACCAATAAAAATGCTCCATTTAGCAGCGCTTTTGACAAACTAGGAAAATTGAGCAATTCTGTTGGTTGGAAATTTCCCAGCTCGCAGCTTAGCTCCCTCACACGGCACTCGTGGAAAACCACGCTTACGCTTTTTGATGTCGCGTCCGTACCGAATCCAATCCATGCCCGTGCCGTGTCTGTCTCGCCATATGCCCTTTATGTATATTTCTCACCTTAGACACCCCGCAATCTCTTGATGTGAATTCGAGGAACGACTGCCTTATCGTCCTGGCGGGCTTTCTAGAAAAATTGAGACATAAAAAACATATGGTACTTTTATACTAACCTTTTACACTTCTGAAGTTTAAAAGTTCCAAAACTAACAATAAAATAAAATAATAATAATATAATATATTTATTAAAAAATGTTACAGTTTTTCTTAAAAACTAAACAAGCACCCGCAAAACTGTTAATACAGTTTGACTGCGGGAACAGTCTTGACAAAATCTTACGAGTATGAACTAAAATTAATTAGATAATTTAAAAGAACAACTATTAAGTTACGCTAGGCTAAACTATTCAATAAACGTTGTTTCAACAATTTCGAATATTTGTTTTTATTCGGTTCATGCCTAATATCAGGGGCAAACCGTTCATAAGGTACGGTAGACGTTTGTTAAGCGTTCGATCGCCATAGTAATTGTGCACCCCAGGAACAATAAATTTACCCGCCGATACCGACCTGGTACCTTGATCATGTGTTAATAATGAGAGACGCTCCAGACTGCCATGGTTATTCACTAGAAGTAAGTATTTATGTTTTAGACTAACCGGAAGTACATTGCAAATTTTAAATAGTTTATTATAATCTCCTTTACAACCCCTTTTCGTTTTTTAGTCACAATTAATTTTAAAAATCTTATTTGGAATGCTTCCAGCTTTTGAATATAACTTTTGAATGTGAGACCATAACAGTCTAGAGCGTAGCTCAGTATAGACTCAATTAATGACATATATAAACATTTTAGGGTACTAGTAGGAACTTTGAAACTTAAGTGGTAAAATTCACCTAATAGTATTCGTAATTTATTGCATATAAATTCTATGTGGGAAGACCAAGAAAAATTTACGTCAATTTTCATTCCAAGGTAGATGACAGTTTTGGCTCTATCTATAGCTTTACAACTACAATTTTCCATTCGGTTATGCATACATGAGAAACTGTGAGTAATGATCTTTGGAAGAATATCAGGTAGACTTAGGTACGGGGAATCTATAAGCAAGAAATTAGTCTTAGCAGCATTTAACACAATGCCATTGTCATGAGACCATCTGACAACTTCATCCTTCTTTGGCCTAAATAAAAAAATAATTTGAAAAACGATTAAATGATGTTCTTCTTCGAAAAGCCGGGCCAATTTTTGTCAATAATATGCATTTAAACTCATAATAAGTAGGTATTTGAAGTAATTAAGAATGTTCAAACCGTATCTGAAGTGAATTTGAAAAAAATAGGTACCGTTTACGAAAACAACTTGAAGGAGCAAAGTTATTTATCACAAGATCTCGAAAATTCGAACTTTCACTATCGCTCAATAACAATAATGGGAAAACTTTAGTATGACCAGAGAGCTTAGAAACAATAATTCCAAGTTCACCTACTGGTATTGTGTTCACCTAAAGCAAACCGCAACCACAAGCTATTTCACTGTGTACAATATTCAGAATCTTAGATCTAAAGCTAACTACACTCGCGATAGTTCTCGCTAATCCTTCTGTTAAGTTTGTAAAACAGGGTTGTATTACAAGGTCTTATCAAAGGCACTGCATAATATATTGGAACCGATTGTTCTACTCATTATATCATCGGGTGAGCAAGCTATGCTACTCAACAACAGATGGCGCTGTAAGTTTTCTTAAACGCACTAAAACGCGCTAAGAAATATTAAAAAAAACCGGTCAAGTGCGAGTCGGACTCGCGCGCCGAGGGTTCCGATATACCTATAGTATTTTTGGAAGCAATAAAATCCATTTTCAGGACCGCAAAACTAAATTTGTTTGTAAAGGTTTTTTGCAGATTTCTGAAAAACTGTGCAACTTAGAAAGATCGTTTTATTTTTGCTGCAAAGTTTATATAAACTTCTGTCAACTGTAATTAATTCAGATTTTTCCTTACTCAAACTTCGGAGATAAGGGGGGGGGAATGGTATTTTTCTTGACATTTTTCATCATAACTTTAAAACTAAGAAATTTAAAAAAATACAAAAATATATTTTAAAATGTACAAGTAAAGCCCTTTCATATGATACCCCACTCGACCTAGTAGCGACAATTTGAAATTTGGCCCCCCCTATTTTGGCCCCCTTTATATTAATAATCATACTTATTTCAAAATTTTTTCTTGTGCAATTAAGTTGGGCAACTATATTCTAAAACTATTCCAAATTTCAGTTTGATAGCATAAGTGGTTGCTGAGATATAGAGGTGTGACAGACAGACGGACAGACAGAGCGGCACCATAAGGGTTCCTTTTTTTTACCATTTTGGTATCGGAACCCTAAAAAGACGGTGAAAACGAATTTTCCCAAACATGAGACCTAGCTAGATCTATTTTTTGCCCCTAAAATCCCTTGTATACGAAATTTCATCGAAATCGTTAGAGCCGTTTTCGAGAAACCGATTATAAATATATACCATATATACAAATATTGCTCGTTTAATAGTATAGGATGTGTAAAATGTTAAAATTTTATGTAAGCACTAAATAAAAATATTTTTCTTTCTTTCTTACAAATATTGCTCGTTTAATAGTATAGGATGTGTAAAATGTTAAAATTTTATGTAAGCACTAAATAAAAATATTTTTCTTTCTTTCTTTCTTTTCTTAAACTACTAAGAACTTAAAAAAATTACAGTCGTCTTATACATTTTCAATAGACGATACCTAAATTGACCAATGTTTGGAAAAATATCTGGTTTTTTCTGCTTAAAAGAAGTTCTGGTTGCATAGTACAAGTTGTTTGTAATCACAAGAAAACCACAAACTATTAACCTTTAATTAGATCCGCAGGACATCGGCTTGGGCGTCAATTTGTTTGAAATCAAGTCAATTTATTTGGTTAATTTGCAGATTACATTGTTACTCTGCGAAGCTAGCGTGCCGCAGAAGAGATTCGGCCAGCCTATCACCCGTTATTGTGCAAATTAACTAGGTAAAGTGCGAAATTCGGCTACTCTAAGGCGTAAGCCAGACAGCAGCGGTGCGCCGTACGGCACGCCTTCAGCGCACCTCTTCTGTCTGGCCTGCGCCGTGTCGTTCTCCTACATCTTTTTTATTTATTTTATTTATTTATTTATTTTATTTATTTTATTTATTTTATTTATTTTATTTATTTTATTTATTTTATTTATTTTATTTATTTTATTTATTTTATTTATTTTATTTATTTTATTTATTTTATTTATTTTATTTATTTTATTTATTTTATTTATTTTATTTATTTTATTTATTTTATTTATTTTATTTATTTTATTTATTTTATTTATTTTATTTATTTTATTTATTTTATTTATTTTATTTATTTTATTTATTTTATTTATTTTATTTATTTTATTTATTTTATTTATTTTATTTATTTTATTTATTTTATTAATTTTATTAATTTTATTTATTTTATTTATTTTATTAATTTTATTAATTTTATTTATTTTATTTATTTTATTTATTTTATTTATTTTATTTATTTTATTTATTTTATTTATTTTATTTATTTTATTTATTTTATTTATTTTATTTATATATTTATTTTATTTATTTTATTAATTTTATTTATTTTATTTATTTTATTTATTTTATTTATTTTATTTATTTTATTTATTTTATTTATTTCATTTATTTTATTTATTTTATTTATTTTATTTATTTTATTTATTTTATTTATTTTATTTATTTTATTTATTTTATTTATTTTATTTATTTTATTTATTTTATTAATTTTATAAATTTTATTTATTTTATTTATTTTATTTATTTTTTTTATTTTATTTATTTTATTTATTTTATTATTTCATTTATTTTATTTATTTTATTTATTTTATTTATTTTATTTATTTTATTTATTTTATTTATTTTATTTATTTTATTTATTTTATTTATTTTATTTATTTTATTTATTTTATTTATTTTATTTATATATTTATTTTATTTATTTTATTTATTTTATTTATTTTATTTATTTTATTTATTTTATTTATTTTATTTATTTTATTTATTTTATTTATTTTATTTATTTTATTTATTTTATTTATTTTATTTATTTTATTTATATATTTATTTTATTTATTTTATTTATTTTATTTATTTTATTTATTTTATTTATTTTATTTATTTTATTTATTTTATTTATTTTATTTATTTTATTTATTTTATTTATTTTATTTATTTTATTTATTTTATTTATTTTATTTATTTTATTTATTTTATTTATTTTATTTATTTTATTTATTTTATTTATTTTATTTATTTTATTTATTTTATTTATTTTATTTATTTTATTTATTTTATTTATTTTATTTATTTTATTTATTCTATTTAGGCTTGCACCTAAGTAAAATTTCGCACTTTAACGCATTGAATTAGGAAATTATTTCACACTTTGACGTATCGATGCGATTTTATTTTAATGATTAAAGTAAGTTTATAGGCCGGAAAGTAATATGTGTTGTATGAAGCGAAGGGGTGCGGAAAACTAGGTATATATCACCGTGGTGTTTAAGGTAAAAAAAATATTTCAGTACCATCCCTACTACACTGACACGTACACTCAACAGCTCGTCAGTAGAAACACTTTTGGACCTTATAGCTTGGTAATAGAGTTGAAAAAGTTTCTACCGACGTGCGGTTGACCGTACACCCACTGCCCCTGAATGCACACCATTTAAACGCTACTGTAATTGCAAGGCCAACCAAATGTCCATACTTACTCAATGCGGCAGGTTCGTATCTAAAGGCTTTAACACGTGAACGGCCTGAATTGCTTCGTACTCACAGATGTACAGTTAAACTGGTGTAAGAGGAGTCAAATAGCTTGGAGGCAAATCGTTATCAAACATACTAACCACTTTACTTATCTTAAATATATTTTTAGGGTTCCGTACCTCAAAAAAAAAAGGAACCCTTATAGGATCACTTTGTTGTCCGTCTGTCTGTCTGTCAAGACCCTTTTTCTCACGAACGAGACGAGGTATCAGGTTGAAATTGATAACGAATATTAAGGTCCATAGACCATCTGAAAATTTAAATTTTTTAAAAGATATGGCTTTTTATGTCCTTGCCTCCCTACATTTATACAAAAAAGCAAAACCTACAGGGTACTTCCCGTTGACCTAAAATTATGAAATTTGGCAAGAAGCTAGGTCTCACAGTACAAATAAAGGGACCCAAACGACTTTCCATTTTGTATGGTTAAACGAGAAAAAAATAATTCTATAAAGTCGTAGAAAGACACTTGTTTTAGTTTTTAATCTATGAGATATTCTTAGTTTATCATTGCACAGAAAGATTTCATCATCGTCATCAAAATCATTTGTCACAGTTTTCAGTAACTGTGAGGGGTTATAATTAGTGATTAACTTTAAAAGGATAATAAAATATCCTTAAAATTAAGAAAGATAATTTATTTGTCAAACCAAGCGTGATCCTGTAAGCTAAATAAGTTTAAACTGGAATTAACCGGTGGCTTACGGCAGTAAGGGGAAAATTGAATGCTGGAACGCAAATTTTAGCTAATGTAAGAACGTAATGTTTTTCATTATTAGATACAACACACGCTTAATGATGGAAAATTTAACGAAGACATGCCGGATTATATTCGTGTTAAATCTTTAAGGTTAATTCTGAACGCAAAATACATCCAATTTTGTTCTGCAACCTTCGAAAATTTGCTAAAATATTTGTTGCTCTCGATACCTTCTTTTTTGTAATTTAAAAAAAGTTGTCTAGCAAAATTTGTTGCGTAATAGCCCCGAAAATGATGTCGCATAATATTTTACACAAATTTGATAAATTACCGAATTTATTATAACGTTTTGACTTCGTTTAGAACTAAGCTTTTTAGATAATTAATGGCCAGGGAGGCATTATTTCGCTGATAACATCTCATTCGTGAAATGGTTTAACTACAATTAGGACTTCAAAGGCCTTACCCAAACCCATGAACTGAACTGACCGAACGTATCCTTTAAACAGAATTTGCAACATTTTGGTCGTAACTTGTACTTATATTTTGGTAAAGTGAACGCTAGTTAGTTACGCAGGCTGCTGTGCAAAGCTTTATATATTTCACTTTATTGAGATTATTTTGATTCTGATGATAATATCTATGTTATATGGAAGGATGTTTGATTTCGTTGTTAAGTTTTAAGGTTATTTATTTGTATCAATAGGAAAATATATTTAAAAAAAAAAAAATTTTTTACCCGAGTGCGGCGAAGCCCAAAAGTTTTTTGTTTGACCTGTATGTATGTATGTGTGTCCATTTCTTTATTCCCTCGTAACTACTATCGGCAGAACCAATTTTGATGAGTTATACATCGCAAAATTTGTCTTAATAGCGCGATTGACCCTATATTAAAATTATGATCAATATGGCGGATTTTAGGGGCCAAATTGAGCATCCTGAATTTTTTTTTCTAAACCTATAAGGTAGGGTAGCAAAATGAAGGGCTTTATGACACAATTTCTAAATATATACAACTTATATGTTCAAGCATATTTTTAAGAATAATTTGACGAAAAAGACCTGAAAAAGTAAAAGGTATAAAATAAAAAAATATTTAAATACAAATAACCTGACTGCGTAATATAAAAGAGAAAAACAAGATAGGATCTATGGATTTGATTACGCGGTCAAGTTTTTTGTTTTAAATATTTTTTGACCTCAATCTTACAGCGTAAAGGTCAAAAATACACTCGCAGTTTAAAAATATTCGGCTTATATGAACTTGGAAAGTACATATAGAAGAAGAGAATTACACATTACACTACGGAAATCCTGTTAATTTCTGTTAATTGACTCCCACAACTGGATTTTACGTTTGATTACACCACAGAGCTCTGAAGTCCTCGCGTCTTGCTCTGGGGCGGTACGCGCGCAGGCGGAGTGGCCCTATCGTTGTTCTGTGGATCACACTAATAGCAATGAAGTAATTCAATTAACTTTAATTAAAACAACGAACTTTATAAGCTGTTAACAGTTAGTAATCATTATTTAAGCATGTTACCTAGACCATGAAACTGAACAACTTTTGTCAAAATAATTAAAAAAGAAAACTTTCTATAGCAACTGCAACAGTAAAGATGATGAAAATTTATTTTTCACCTCACAAGCTCGGAAAACTTCTGTATTCGGAAAAAAATTAATCGGTCGAAGTCCGCGTGCGAAAGTCATTTTTGGCCGCTAGCGTGGAAAAGGTTTTTGACATTAGAACGTGATGATGAATTATTTAATCAGGCGCTATTGGTTAGAATTTTCTTCGCTGTAGTGAGGTGAAAAATTGTGTGTTTCGCTCGGCAGCAAAGTTATTTCGCGTCTCGTGCCTTGATTGATACTCTCGCTATGCTCAGGATTCTTCTTTCGAACCATTCTATTCGCTCTTGATCTACAGAAGAATACATAATCCTAGAATCATTCGCTTGCGTAAGTTTCAGTGAAAGGCACTTGCGTCAAAGAAAGATTTTGTTGCCTTACATAAACTATTTCGTATTTCGATGGGAAAGTCAAAAAGTTGGTAGTGCTTTCGTACGAAGTCCGCCTGGGGAAGCACTACCCCCTTGCTTTTTTCTGCCATAAAGCAGCAGTGTTTGCACTGCTGTGTTTCGGTTTGAATGGCAAGGGAGCCAGTGAAATTACTGGCACATGAGGCACACCATCTTAGTTCTCACGGTGGAAAACGCGCTTTGCTGTCTTGATAGTGACAATTACACTACTGACTAGCGGTCCGCCCCGGCTTCGCACGGGTAGATATAGGTTCTTGTTGCGTCGAGGGTTACTAAAAAAACCGGCCAAGCGCAAGTCAGACTCGCACCGAGAGTTTGCACCTTGATACGAAAAAACGACCATAAATCCAAAACTAAAGATCAAAGAGTAAAGTGTTGTACCTCATTTGAATCAGCATTAAACCAGCAAGTTTTTTTAATACAAGGTCACTTTTCCGTAATACATTTTTTTTTTCAAATAAGTGCTCTTAAAGTGAGAAGTAATTTTTTGTAACGCTTTAAAATTTACGGAAAAAAAATCATTGCTCGTTAAGTTTGATACCAAGAGCTGCAATACAATTTTTGTAGTATTGATACATTATCGACTCATAATACAACACCTTTTGTTTTATTGTTTTTAATCAATTGAATTTTTTACTGATTAAATTGTAAAAAAACTCGGTAGTTTCATTGAAAAAACTAAAATAATTCATATCTTTTCGTGCAATGAAGTTATGGCCATGCTGGTGAAAGATTTTTCGTTGGAAATTACCTCCTTTATCTCCCTGATTCGTTTGATCCACGACTTTTTGGCCACCCTGTATAGTTTGTACCGGCGTTACTATTGCATATTTTAACATGAAAAAGTAGTTATTGTGACATAACTGTAACAGTTAGACATATGATTTCCCGGACTTTTTTGTAGATAATTAATGTCTTCTATTAACCTGTAGTACATCACTTTGCTCTATTGTTAATAGTTTTGGCAGCGTATGCGATATAAGGATGCTATTTGGTATTTTTTTTCACACCTTGGGTTACATTATCGAAGTTTTCATACGGAACCCTAACTTTTTTGAAAATACTTTATAGCCTATGTTCATCACAAATAATGCAGGTTTCTAATGGTGAAAGAATTTTTCAAATCGGTCCAGTAGTTTCGGAGCCTATTCGATGCAAACAAACAAACAAACAAACAAATCTTTCCTCTTTATAATATTATAGTGTAGATAGATAGATGTACTCGTAGAGTAAGACAGCGGGCTCTATGGGCGGTGGTAACCACTTTCCATCAGGTGGCCCACCTGCTCGCTTGCTCACTTGTTACAAAAAAAAACCATTCAGTAATTTTAAGATACAAGATACTTCCTCCTTTGTATCTTACATCTTACTTACTGCGGTCACCTACAACCGCGGTCCATGGTGCCAGCCGTAACGCTAAGAAGCGAGGTGACTATGGTACTTCCCCTCCTCATTGTAGTGGAAGTTTCATGGGATGTTCTGATGATGATGATGAGTAATTTTATGGTCGTTGTCACAGCATTATATAGACCTTAGTATTTCTTTTCTCTTCTCTTTTATTCTTACTACTGTAACTATTCTGCTGTCTGGAAAGAAATAAAAACCTAATGCTCCATGCAAAACAGAAATATCCGTACATTCCGAGCTTAGCATAGACATTCCTATGCTGGTGTACAAATTGAATTGCATTTAATTCCTCGCTTCACCTGGACCGGCAAACTACTGGATTTCTCTCCTACAATGTCTGGAAATATGCGGTTTTGTAAGACAAGGTGAAAAGTTTTAGCAGAACTTGGAGCTGGCATCAAAGTTTACTCCGTACTCTGCGTCTGCACGCCTTGGTCTAGTGGTTAGAGCGTTCGGCTGCAGATCCGAAGGTTCCGGATTCGATTCTCGATGGGAACATTTTTTAAAACAAAAATCGCTTCGTGAGACTACGAATCACCAAACCGTCTAAAGATGACTTTGTGTTTCGAAACACACGTTAAGCCGTTGGTATCAGCAACTATTTTCATCATCATAACATCCCATGAAACGTCCACTACAGGACAGGGAACTCCCTCCAAATTTCCAGCTTTTGCTGAAACATTGTCGACGGGAAGTACCACAGTCACTACGCTTGTTAGCATTACGGCTGGCACTATGGACCGCGGTTGTTGGTGACCGCAGGGATACACAAAAAGATGCTGCTGCCCATCCTCTGGTTCTTTGTACCCTTAGTCGCCTCTTACGACACCTACAGGTAGAGATGTGTTGGTAATATCATTTGCCGGCATCATACGAGGCTTCTATCTTCATAAGTAGTCGTTAATGAGGCTTTTTGCGGATCGACAACTCTGACACCAGGGTGTGTGAGGTTGGTCATCAATCTTCGAACGCACACGATATGATGATGATGTGATGACTGACTCAAAATACGCGTAGTCGTGGCTTAGTCGTTACCACACTCTGGACACAATACAACGTGTTAACGGAATAAGCGAAACTGAGAAAGTAGTTTGTTCAGAAACAAGAGTACAAGTAGAACCAATTTCACGGGTTTTTAATAGGGGTAATTTTTTTTTTGTTATTAAAATTTTTGCCGCTTCTAGTTCTAAATATTTCTGTGGATGCGTGCGCTGGCGGTGCGGCGGCGACGCGCGGTTCGTGAGCGGTGAGGTGGGGAGGGGTGGCGGGCTACCGACTAGAACAACGATGATACTAGAACTATGATGAAACTTTAAAATAGCTATATCTAGAAAGAAAAATCGTTTCTTAAGATTTTTTTTTACGGGAATGGATTTATTTTTATAAAAATCAGTTGGGGTGTATGAGGGTTTCGCTTATTCCATTAACACGTTGTATACATCGAGCGCGAATTTGAAATTTGAAATTGGAGGTCGCGTACGCCCGCATATTCAGTACAAAAGACCCTCAGAAAGAGCACGAGAAACGCGCGGGGGTGCAGGCGGGGGTGCGGGGTAGATTGCAAGGGGAGCAGAGAGTGTCCGTTCTGTATGATAGTACGGTCAACCGCTTGTCGGTAGAAACTTTTTCAACTCTATTACCACGCCATAAGGTCCAAAAGTGTTTCTACTGATGTGCGGCCGTGTGTACTATTACTTTATTCTGTAACGTTGCTCCGTCTTTTCAACGTAAAACAGTGCCCCCGGAGGTTTTCTCAAATTTGTCCGACTTTCCAAGACAGTGAGCACAATATTTCACCCGGCTATCTCACTGGAGGCGTTTGTCAAATGACGAATTATTTATGACTTGGTAAAGAGACTAGGATTACGCAAATCTATGGGTATGCTTGGGTAATTTTGTGCTTTTTGGTATAAGAAATTCTATACATAGTGTAAGAAAAAGGCTGCACACAAGAAACACCACTTTTTCCATGGATCGACGTATGAATTTTCTACTTTCAATAGAAATTGCATCAGCTGAGTGCATTTTGTATGAGAGGTGTTTTTTTTTCGTTTCCTCGAGTTGTTCAGTTTGATGTGCAGGTTCACATCCTTTAGGTTTATTATACATACCCTTTTTTGAGAAAAACATTACTCAAATACCTTAGGACAAATATTTGTACTTCCACAATCATACGTTAAAGAAATGAGGTGCTTCAGAAACGTTATAATGTCTCTCTTTAAATAAATTATTATTTGGAGAGAAACATTTAACTTACTGGGTAATAAACTCATAAGTACGAATCTTTTTTTATACCCTTAACTTTATGGGCATTTACGAAACTAAACAAGTCTCTGAAAGAAACATGACTTTGTTAGAAATTAAAAAATAACGATAACTATAATTTTATGTAACTTTTCAATTCATGTGTCTTTAGAAACGCTGTTTGATTTTGAACAAAATTACTACATATTAGAGTAATATTACAGGATCCAGACGACTGTCAGCTTCAAAAAAAAATCTGAAATAAAATGCCTTATACGAACAAATATTACTTACTGTAAATATTATTGTAAGTTTTATTTTTGCAGATCAAAGTCTTTAAATTTTGGTGAATGAACGAACATGCTCTATCAAGTTTAAACAGGCCAACGTTTACCTGCGTCTATAATAATTATTGTAACATTAATTTACACGGGAGCCTTTGTGTGCTCATAGCTCACAGTAGACACGCGCCGTGCCACGTGAATGTTTAAACAGCCGTAACTAGGGTTACCGCACGACAGGATTTGTTCTGACATGTCAAAATTT
Organism: Athrips mouffetella; assembly: GCA_947532105.1. Classification (NCBI taxonomy): domain Eukaryota; kingdom Metazoa; phylum Arthropoda; class Insecta; order Lepidoptera; family Gelechiidae; genus Athrips; species Athrips mouffetella. The sequence continues at coordinate 30,322,633 of OX383963.1, forward strand.
GTCGGTTGCGGCTCGCCGAGAATCCTTTCCTATCCCATGTCACTCGTGTTAAATAGTATTTTGGTTTAGCCGTCTCGCCAAAGTCTGCTTTGCTTCTGGCTGCTTTGCAATCGAAGTTTTTATACAGATTCAGATAATTTTATTCAATGTAGATTCTTTACAGAATACTTATTGAATGTCATGCAGAATACAATGCAAATAGAGCGAGTCTACGCCGTTTTGGATCGTGCTATGGCTGCGTAAAAGAAAAGGCAAGACACCACTGCAGCACGGCCTACTTTAAGAGTCGGCTTTTTACAATGTGTTTCTTGTGTTTCGCTGGATTATCAGAACATCATACCTCTTTGTCATACAATTATTAGGCTGTAATGTTGTACTGCGGAATGTAAGCACTTGGTGAACCTTTTACCATCGGGAGTCCAGATGCACCGCAGGTTATCATCCACACTTGGTTGATATTCCACACATTCGCACAAGCGCTTTGAAACATCTTTAATAATGTGCACGGCCAAAGAGTGGAATTCTCTGCCTGCGTCTGTGTTCCCGAGTTCATATAACCCGAATCTATTCACGTTGCGAGTCAATAGGCTTCTTCTGGGCAAGCTCGTCCCATCGTGGACCTCATCTCTGTCCTCAAGACTAGATCGAGGTCAAGAGTAAGCCCATTGACCATAAAAAAACTGTACATTGAATTTGGGGAATGAAACACTTGTACTAGGTACTACTGCTTTGTAACTAGTGTCAGTGTTTTATTATTATGAAAAAGAACTATGATGAAAATGTTGTTCACAGTATCCTCCATAAAATTTTTAGGTGTCTCTGGTTCTCCGCAAAATATCAGGACTTATCACTTTTATATCTGCTGGTAGCCCTAACTGCTCCACTTTAACTTGGCATAACCAGAGACGTGCCTTCGGGAACACGCACATTTACGGGAATATTCTCCGAGATGTATCAATGAGAATATAATAAAATAGAGAATAAAAGAAACATTTATTCTCTTAACACATGGCAGTAGGGTGTTATAATAGTTATTGCAGAACAGTCATGTTTTGCCAATAAAGGACATGCAAATATTTTTAGAGAATATAAAATTTCGTCATAATTAAAAACACTAAACAGTGTACTTTAAAATTATAATAAAAAAAAATATTTCGAATTTTGCTATAAGTACAGAATTTTTTATCACAGCGATTTATATCATTTTGCCTTGAATAGCTTTTAATAGGCTCTTAAATTCGTTAGAAATTTTATTAAATATTCTTATACTCATACATAAGCAATAAGTGTTATGTTTCAGATAAATAATTATTAATCTCTCTGGATCGCACAACGTTTCTTATTTTGCAATTATACAAGCCGCCTAAAAACAAATGATGAATTTACAAAAATCCTTTTTTTGTACCCTACTTGGAAACTCCTGCGCATCAAAAGTATTTTTTTACAAATTTTCAAGTGAGATATTTATAAAGTAAATGGCGATTACTTGGATAATTATTTTAAAGCAATAACTACATTGAAAATAAGTCGTTATTTTTATTTTTATACTTTTGTTATTCGGAAACTTTATAACTATAACGGGTATAAGGGACATGTTGGCAAATATTGAAAGGGCATGATCAGTCAACGTAACTGAACAACTTTCACTAAATAAAACTTTCCGGAAATGGAAAAAATCGAACTCTCCATACAAACTGTCCAATTTAGTTTGCATTTTTGTATGGAGAGGCCGAATTTTTTTTCATTTCCGGAAAGTATTATTTATTGAAAGTTGTTCAGTTACGTTGACTGATCATGCCCTTTTAGTATTTACAGTACAGTAACTTAAAATATAAAACAGTCGATTCAGTTCTCAATATTGAAAACACAACTCAAATGCAAACGTTTCTCTTAAACTTCTTATAAAACTGCTGACATAAAATTAAATAAATCAATACAGACTCCAGGTTCAAGAATAAGCCTAATATCAAAACTTACAAGTGTTTAATTCCCGGATTTAATATAAAATAACATCGTTCACAGTCAGGTACAGCGAATATTTCAAACGAATCGAAGTTTGTATTCCGAAAGCTTTGTGATTGTGAGAAATGTCAGCGTATTACGTGCTCGCCATTCCCGATATTTCTGATGGGATGTGGCAGATGATAAAAGCTTTTCGAGATGTTCTAGAATATTCCCTAAATTCTTGGTGTAAAAGGATATCACCTGAAAACCATAAAATATAACTACAACACCCAAAAAATTGGTCGTATATAAAAATATTCCCTAACAAAACAGTGCATAGACAGTTGATAAATTTATTTGTGCAGTGTTTATAAGACGAGCAACATTATTTCTTGTCTTTTGATTTTTTTTTGTTGTGATTCTACGTTTTTGGTATCATATACAGCGTGTAACAGAGAGGTGTGAATACTTAAGGGTGTAAATCTGCCCATGAAACTGAACAACTTTTCGCAAGGAACATAGGTCGAAATACGAAAAACCAAATTTGACCTTCCATACAAAATGCGCTATCGGCTGATGCAGTTTCTTTATTCTTTATTCTTTATTGTACACGAATACATTACAAAAACAAGCACAAGTGAGAACATATAACAATGGCGAGCTTAACTCAAAATTGAGTTATCTACCAGCTAACCTTAAATAGAAAAATCTAGTAGACAATACAGCGGGCATAAAAGTGTACAACACAAATAATTAAAACAAGATTCCTTACTACAATACTTTAACACGAATAAATACTAAATAAGTAATAAATATACAAATGTAATATATATTTATATAAATATATATATTAAAATATATATAGGTATATTATATACAAAACTTACGTAAATAAATACATATTTTAATACTAAAAAGAAAAATAATAAGAATAGAAATGATATATAAGTAAAAACTAGTTAGAGAGAAAGTGCTCTTTTAGCTTTCGCCTGAAAGTATCCAGCGACGGACTAGCGCGAATGGAGTGAGTCTATGGGAGGTCAAAATTTTTTTTCCTATTTCGACCAATGTTCCTCAGGGAAAGTTGTTCAGTTTAATGGGCAGATTCACACCCTTTAGTATTAACACACGTTTTCGTTACACGCTGTATACTAGATACTAGGATTCGGTAAAAGTTTGCAAACAAATCCTAGTGAATTTCGAGCAATGTCAAAGTAAATACTGCTTTTAACATAGTAAGAGAAGTTTCGAGAAAGTTGGCTTTGTCAAAACTTTAAATTACCTTGAAATTTTAGACTGAGAATGGGATAAGCTTTATAAAGTTGGTCATTTGATGAATTAAATATTTATTTTGTTTAGATGCGGTTCGAAAAGCTGTCTGAGTTTCCATTAGCTTGTAGATTGTAGATAGTCTTGATTTTGCTACTGCAGTCTATATTGTCGACTGGACTCTACTGAATTGAAATAAATTAGTAGGTAATTAGTAGGTTCCGATATACCTTAAGTATTTTTGGAAGCAATAAAGTCTATTTTTAGGACCGCCAAACTAAATTTGTTTGTAAAGGTTTTTTGCAGATTTCTAAAAAACTGTGCAACTTAGAAAGATCGTTTTATTTTTGCTGTAATATTTACATAAACGTCTATCGACTGCAATTAATTCAGATTTTTCCATTCACAAACTTCGGAGATAAGGGGGAGGGAACGGTATTTTTTTGAAACTTTTCATCATAACTTGAAGACTAAAAATTGTAAATAAGTACAAAAATATATTTTAGAATGTTCAATTAAAGTAATTTCATATGATACCCCACTTCGCCTAGTACCGACAATTTGAAATTTGCCCCCCTATTTGGGCCCCCTTTACATTAATAATCATATTTTTTTCTTAATTTTTTCACGTGCAATTAAGTTGGACAACCATATTCTAAAACTGTTCCAAATTTCAAGTCGATAGCATGAGTGGTTGCTGAGATATACGTACAGGTGTGACAGACAGACAGACAGATAGACAGACAGACGGACAGACAGACCAAGTGTAAGGGTTCCTTCTTTTACCATTTTTGTATTGGAACCCTAAAAAAGATAAGTACACAAGAAAAGGAGAAAGATACCGTTTATCGTGGTTCTTATATGTCTGTACGGTCAACCGCTTGTCGGTAGAAACTTTTTCAACTCTATTACCACGCCATAAGGTCCAAAAGTGTTTCTACCGATGTGCGGCCGTGTGTACAAGCATTCTGAATTTCGTCAAAACTTGTTCGTGGTTTAGCCGTGAAGGAAAACGTAAACAAACCCTTCCAGCCGCATTTTACTTATATTAAATTAATACTAAATTATCCAGGGTCAAACAAAAGTTTACTTCATCATATCAGCCGAAAGACGTCCACTGCTGGACATAGGCCTCCCCTAAAGATTATTATTATTCATCATCATAACATCCCATGAAACGTCCAATCAGGACAGGGAGCTCCCTCCAGAATTCTAGCTTTTGCTGGAAAAATGTAGAGGGGAAGTACCATAGTCACCTCGCTTGTTAGCGTTACGGCTGGCACCATGGGCCGCGGTTGTAGGTGACCGCAGTAAGTAAGATGTTAGATACAAAGGAGGATGCTGCTGTCGCCTCTTACGACACCCACGGGTATGTAAGGGTTTTGTCGGCACCACACGGGGCATTATTATTATTACTTAGTTTTATATAAATCGTTTCAAAGTAAAATCCTCCTGTTTAAAATAGAAAGGACACACAATACACGGTAGTAGTATCTTTGTTGTTTGCGTTTCAAAGGCAGCTTCCACACCATTTATCACGGGAACAATGACGCCGGTTTCAGTATCAGCTCTGTTTACACGTACGGTCAACCGCACGTCAGTGGAAACATCTGCAACTCTATTACCATGGTGTAAAGCCCAAAGTGTTTCTACTGACATGATGTTTGGTGTACCTATATACTTATATTGACCGCATGTGTAAGGATAAGAGGTTTAAAGGATGTTCTATAATCGTTAATATTAAATATTATAATACCTAGTAGATTGTTAACCAAGGGAGCAAAGAAATATTTTAAGAGCGAGAGCGTTTTTTGAATCCAGAGCGCAGCAAGGGATTCAAAGTACGTTGCTCGAGCTTAAAAATAGTGTTGCTTCCGAGTTGGACACTCTACTTTTTATCACCCTCTATGAGAAAATAAGTAAATGCAGTTATGAATATGTAAGAAAAGTACGTTTATTTATTTACATAAGAACAATAAGACATGACATAGAAATAATTAGAGGCTAATAATAATATCCACATTCCACTTTAAGTCCCTTAAGGATTAAAACGCGATTTTAGTCCCTGTTAACGTAGAACGAACTAGCTCTTTTCGAATAGATGTGATAAAAAGGTTCTTTTTATGTTACATATTGTGAGCAAGCGAGCTGGCAGGCCACTTGATGGTAAGTGGTCACCACCGCCCATAGCACCCACTGTCTTATAAGTTGCATATTTTGACTAGGTTGGGAACAAAAGCGAATTTATCGACTTCTAAAAATTAAATTCATCGTCGATTACTTCTTGACCCCGCATGCATTTTTTTGTATTGATAAAGGTGTTGTTTAGTTTCATGTTCTAAAACCACAGTTTCAGTTTTTAAAAATAGTTATTTTATTTTATACTTTGTAGAACCATATCTTCGTGATCTACAGATTTACCTGTAGATGTAGCACCTGCAATAAACTTCCTGCTTTATCCCCTTTTTATTCGGGTCTTTCAAAAGGGATTTCCTTTTTAGCGTCTCATAACGTTGACCTCCGACGTAAAAAGCTGGAGTAAAACATCAATAAACAGGTTGATGTTGAAGCCCTTTAAAAATATGAATCTTTAAGCCCGACAATCGAGTTGACAACCTAAAAGGTATAATTTTTTGATAGGTAAAGATGAAAAATTTGTCGCGAGCCGCGCTTAAACGAGTGGCCTTTGCCGTACGGTGCACTCGAGCCAAGCACTCGAGAAAGTGAGCTATCGCGTATTCAATCGATTTGTTCGAATTTCTCTCCTCCTGTGAATATCAACGCCATCTTGTATAAAAACATTAGGAGTGCATGGCACTGTTCCGAACATGTCTCTTTAGTCAGGGAACCATTAATTGACTAATCAGCTCACCATTTTATACAATACAATACAATACAATACAATACAAAATAACTTTATTTTCTCTCACACAGATTACTAAATAAGGTAAACTTAGTCATTAAATGGTTAGGTACACAACAGATTCAATCTATGTGAGAGACTGGTTTCTGTACTAGGAGGACCTGTATTACAGATAACCAGCCTCTCCAACTCTGGACCAGGTGAGTAAAAGGTAGGTACTTAACTATATAAAGTCTAATCCAAAAATAGGTAGATGAGAGTGGATGTGACTGTATATTGTGTGCGTGTGTATGCATGTGTGCGTGTGTATGCATGTGTGCGTGTGTATGCATGTGTATGTGTATATGTGTAAGTGTGTGTATGTGAGTGATATTATAGATGTGACTGCTACTAGGGACAAAACTAAAGATTTAACGTATAACCAGTAAAGCTGAATCAGGAAGGGATTTTGAAGAGATTTTCTGTTTCTTCATAATTTAAGGACTTTAACCATGTAGTAATAACCCTTTTACAGTTATATTTTGTAAGGGGGTATATTGCAGTCTCTTTGTTAATTTTATTATATAGATAGCCTCCTAGAAATCCAAAAAACCTACCGGCTATGGCTGTTGACCATCCGTAGGAGGAATGGCATACAATATGTTTCCGACGTCTATTGATATTAAGAGAAGAATCAAATTTAATTATTGAGTGTTGTTTTAGAACGGTGTTAAGAACAAAAAGTTGCCTTACAGTCAGAACATCAGAAAGAGAGTATAAATCTTTTGTGGGAAAACGGAAAGGTAGAAATGAGGATACTTTCAAGAGTGCTCTCTGAGCTCTTTCGAGTTTAAGTAATACAGTTTTAGATGTACCACCCCATACTGTGATACAATAGCATAGAATGGACTGACATAGGGCCAGATATACCATTTTAATTATATGGGTATCAGAAATGTGACGTAAGTTTTTAAAAATAAAAATAAGCTTGCGAATCCTGGCAGAAAGACTATCGATATGCAGTCTGAAGCTTAGTGTGTTATCAATCATAACACCTAAGTACTTAATGTTCAATGCAAGAGTCAATCGGTTGCAAGAACAAACAGAATCTGAAAAACAGGAATGAGCCATTATAGAAAACCTATCATGTACAGACAAGTCAACATTGTTAATAGAAAACGGAATAAATTTGGTTTTGTCGACGTTTAGAGTTAGTGCATTAAAATTGAGCCAGGAGTGAATCAAATTGAAACCCAATTGTGCAAAGTTGTAGGTTTGTTCCCAGGTATCGCCGTGAAAGATGAGTGCGGTGTCATCAGCAAAAGTGACAATTTTTCCATTTGTCAATTGGAGGCTGCACAGGTCATTTATATAGGCAAGAAAGAGGGTGGGACCCAAAACGCTACCTTGCGGTACACCGTAAGTTATCGGCAGGTCAGAACTCGTGTAATCACTAACTCTTACTCTTTGTTGCCTATCAGTTAGGTAGTCTTCAAACAATTTTAGCTGAATATCTCGAATTCCTAATTTCTCAAGTTTTGCCAGTAGGAGTGGTGTAGAGACTGTGTCAAAAGCCTTTGCTAAGTCAAGAAATATTACTATAACTTTCTTTTTCTTGTCAAGTTTTGTGACTATGTGATCGGTCAACTCATGAACAGCATCGTTTGTTGAGACTCCAGCTCTAAAACCAAATTGAGAATCCGAAAGAAGGTGTTTAGTCTCCAGATAGTCAATTAAGCGTCTGTTTAAAAGCTTCTCTACAACTTTTGACAAGGTGGAAAGTATAGAAATGGGTCTATAATTATTGACACAGCCTCTGTCACCACTCTTAAATATGGGAATCACTTCTGCCAACTTAAATTCTCGAGGAAACGTACCAGATGAAAACATTAAGTTGAAAATATATGATAGAGGTGCAGCTAGAAATTGATGATAACGTTTAAGAAAATTTCCAGAGATATTATCGCGCCCCATAGTATTGCCTTTTTTTAGATTTAGAATACATGTTGTAACTTCAGATTCATCAGTTGGTGTAAGGACAAAAGAAGACGGTTGGGACGGAATGGAAAAAGGCTTGTTACACGAAATGTGAGGTATATTTTCAGCCAGATTCTTCCCTATAGATGCGAAATACTTGTTTATGTTATCGACCGATGTAATGGGGTTTAACGGAGAGATAAGGTGAGATGCAGGGTTATGATTGTTGGTTAAATAGGTTAATTGCTTTATAGTGTTCCAAAGTGTTTTGTTGTTAGTTTTAGCTGCCTCTTTAATTTGACTTTTTTCAAAGTCCCTTTTTAATTTTTTTAATAGCCAGTTGCAAAAGTTCCTATACCTTCTGTAACTAATTTGAACTATTTCGTTATTTGGATTTTTTCTAAGTTTCTGGTGCAGCCTGTCTCTATTTTTCATACAACGCAGTAAACCAATTGTTATCCAGGGTTTTTTTATTCGCTTGCGGTTTGCTACCTTGATATTTCGCGTGTACGAATCAATTTTTGCATTGATCTCACAGACTAGTAAAGATGTGGCCACGTTAGCATCTGTTGTATTATAAATCGCACTTAGGTTTAAATTTGCCATGTCTGAATCCAGTCCAGTGTAGTCTATTGTTTTCTTTAACGGAGCGGGTTTTTCCAGCCGGGAATCAGAATGTTGTTGCTCCAGAATAAATATAAGAGAATCATGATCCGTAAGTGACGTCTCGGCCACATAACAAGAGGCGGGAAGTTTGGTTTTTAACATTACGTGGTCTAAACAGGTTTCAGTGTGGGTTGGAAGTTGATGAGCTGGTAACATACCGTGAGAAGCCAATAAATCTAAGTAAACATGTAAGTTACTATCAACGCTATTTTCCCTTATATCTACGTTAATATCACCCATTAAGACAATATTAGTATGATTTAAACCAGATAAAAAGTCATTTAGTGATTGAATAAAAGGTTCAATAATTTTATAGCCAGGAGGCCTATATATAGCAATTATGATTGTGTTGTGATCTATCTCAAGGGTGAGACAGTTAGCGTTTCTTATGTTAGGCTCGGATATAGTAACTGAAATGTTATTTTTGTAATATACCATTACACCTTCATTTTGAGTTAGGTTATTTTCCGTTATAGCACAGCTATATCCATCTAATGGCGGAATGACTTGAATATGACGTAGCCAGCATTCAGTTAAAATTATGAGATCCCAGTCAGTCTTAGATCTGTCCAGAAGTGTAAGAAGTCCAGAAAAGTTTCGATTGGTACTGCGAATGTTTTGATGAATAATTTTTAGACTAGTGTTAGGATTCATTATTAGGCTAGGGCAGTCTTCAATTTTACAGACGGCGGATTGAGCTATAGTAAAATTATCAAGTTCAATGTTTATATCATTTATATTATCAAATTTAGATAACAGAATTCAGGTTGTTGACGATCAAATGAGGTGAATAATAAGTTAAGTAAAAGAGGACAAATGTATTGTAGTATATACATGTAGGTATAAGTGTTGTTTGATATGTTGGGAAAAGGTAAAGGCAGCTGGTAGATCTGTAAGATTGTAAGGAGAACTGGTAGTTTTGTCATTTGAGTATAATGTTGTGTGATTGTGTGTGTTGTAGTACTTCTTGAGGGTAATAGAGTGTAATATGTGATGACTGTAATAAAGTGTATAGTACAATGTTTACAAACAGATTCTGTAGTAAAACAAGAAACAAATAATATAAAAACCAACAGCCAGCATTGGAAGTGTACAACTAGTCACTTAGAACGGAGCTTATTGATATCTGATTCAGAATCTATACGAAGCGCCGGCGAGTCTTGAGACTTTCTTATAAATACTTTTCCATATGAGGTCCAAGTGCTGTGATAATTATAATCCTTGACCAGTTGTCTAGCCAAATAAGCCAGCCTTCTTCCTAGATTAGTGAGGGACTCATCAACAAAGATAGGTCTGGGCGACCCTGGCAATCCAAGGTGGGCAGTATTGAGTTTTTCATCTCTGTGCGTTTTATTGTAAGATCTACATTGACTGATAAAACCATCTTTGCACAAAACTGTGGTCAAGTTAACCACAATATGGTTGTTAGTTTCCGTCTTGGTTCTGAGGCGGTAGATGTCTTGAATATCAGAGTCCGATAACGGTTGATCAATTAATCCACTCAACTTTTTAACTGTTTGGCGAAGCACAGCTTTATTTTCTGATATTAGCTTGGGAATATTCCTAATTTCAATTGATGAGTTGCGGGAGTTGCGCTCAAATAGCTCCATTTTTGTCTCGAGCGTCTGAATTCTTTGTTCGTAAACTTTGTTGGATTGTTCTAGATTCCGCATTTTATGCAATACTTCATCATATTGTGCCGATAAAAATTCCATGCTCTTTTTCAAATCATCATTTTGGTTCTTAACCATCAGAACAGATTCAATCAGTTTCTCATATTTTGAGTTTTGCTGATCTTCAAAGGAAGTAAACAACTCTTTCATCTGGCTTAAAGTTATAGCCTTGGAATCTGACCATTGTTTCGATCCGGAATCGAGAGGTGGATCTTGTAATTGAGGCTCTGAGTTTATCTCCGTGTTGACAGTGGCCGATGGTACGGAATCTCGGGCTTGAGGAGGCGAACGCGGTGTTTTAGGCATCTTGCTGGCTGCGGCGGCCTTCAAATGTGTAATAAAAATGCAGCAAAACGGCTATATACAACCTTAAGTTATGGATGTGTTGCGTCCTTTATTATTCTACTGACAAGAATAACACAATGAGGCAGCCAGTGGCAGGGGTCTTGCAAACTGGTCGTCGATCGATGATCTCATACAATTAACCGTTCCGTCAAATTTATGTAGACCTCTTAGACACACGGGAATATTCGACGGTTGACAACAATTGATAAACACTTAATTGTAGTGTAAGTTTCTTTTTAATCTTTTAGTTTAATAACAGAGCACTCACACGCGTTTTGTCTTGCTAGGATGAATGTAAAAACACAATCCAAAGTTGCAAACAAAACTTTCACCGTTTAGAATAATGCGAATATTATTAGCGATTTAAACTAGCACGGATTAGCGAGTAAAACACGTCTGCACTCAGAAGCGATCCAGAGGGGAGAGGCTTATTTTGTTTGAAGGTATTTATTTACATGGAATCAAGAAGACAACAAGTTGGTTTTGTTACTAAATACAACCTTTCAGGTGACTCTCGTTTTTTTGCAATATATTTAGAGACTTAACGTTGGTAAATCAGCAGCAGCTATGTGTGCGTCTGTATTGTTATTTCTTTTGTTCGCCACTCAACAATCTTCTGAAAATCATTCATCATAACATCCTATGAAACGTACGTCCCTCCAGAACGCCAGCAAAACGCGTGGTACTTTGGACGGGATTTACCATAGTCACCATGCTTGTAAGCGATGTGGCTGGCGACCGCTGTTCTTAGTGACTGCAGTATGTGAGATGTTACGATACACAGCAAGATGCTGCTGCCCGTCCTCCGGTTCATAAGTTCTTAAAACACCCACAGGTAGAAATGGGTTGGTACGGTCAACCGCTTGTCGGTAGAAACTTTTTCAACTCTATTACCACGCCATAAGGTCCAAAAGTGTTTCTACCGATGTGCGGCCGTGTGTACCTCCTGCCCTGTGTCCTTTGCCGGCACCACACGGACGTTGCTGGAGTGAAAAGCATTACGAACTAAATATTCTTTCCTTCTATCCTATTATTCTATTTATTCCAGTTACAAAAAGTAACATCTAAGCTTTGAGGAGATAGGACATCTAAGTGTGGCTGTAAGGATCAACTTAAACAACTTGATAATAAGATAATAATTAAGTATGTACCTCGCCATTTGAAGCGGTATTTGCCGAAGCTTTAGTCATATAAAAATTACAGAAATAATCACAATGTTACCCTTAATTTATACTAACTATTTTTAGCACTTAGTAAAAGTCTATTAAAAAATTAAATTTAAACAAAGAAATTTGTTTAATTGAAAATAAATCTTTATAGTTCTTTACTAGAGGAGCAGCTGTACAAGAATGTAACCAATTTAGTTTTGAGAGACAGAAACGATTTTTATTTACCAATTATTTAAAAAAATATATTGTTTTGTATGAAAGGGATTCTTATAGCCTTTGAACAAGCTTCGTTTTACGAGCTATGAATTAGGTCAAATGTAATACCTATCACCGACACCGGGTGTATTTTATAACTGTTATTTATGTCACAGGTACTTATTTAAAGAATAAAATGATATTCTCTTTCAAACACATTCTGTAACCTTCACTTTTAGAAAAAAGGAGAAACGAGAGGTAACATCGACTATGCTGGTGTTTTTTTTTTTTTGTAGGTTTCCGAACAAAAATGGTAAAAACGGAACCCTTATGGTGGGACTGAATAACTTTCCCAAAGAAACATATGTTGGGAAACGAAAAAAAAATTTGACCTCTTCATACAAATTGCCCACTCTGGTCGAAAAGTTTGTATGGAGAGGTAAATTATTTTTTTTCATTTCCTAACATATTATGTTTCTTTGGGAAAGTTGTTCAGTTTCGTTGACTGAACACGCCCTTTCAGTTATCGGTACACCGTCCCTTACACCCTTTATATATCTTAAAAATAGTGCACTTGCATCTTAATGTACTATTTTAATTGTGTAATTCACGTTAAAAAGCAAAAAAGGCAACAACTTAACTTCTCATGCAAAAAAAGAAAAACAAGGCAAGTAGAGACAACGAAAAGTTTTCCTAAATTCACAAAGCGTTCGAGTATGAATAAATTGTAATCAGTCTACAGACAAGTTAAAATTGAATACTAGAAACGACGCACCGCAGGAGTACGAGTATGACCAGAATTAATAGATCACATGGAATACACTCTAGCAAATCTCTGCCAAACTTGTCTGCTATAAACCTATCAAAATGTTATAAATGTTTGAGGGTCGTCATCCAAATCATATGCGCTCTTAAATTAGAAAGCATTTTTGCCAAGATACTTTTGAGCAGCATGGGCACAGCCTGTTGAGACGGACGGGACATTTTGAGGCTAATAAAACTAGATAATTTTAGTCAATCAATCAATAATTTATATTACGGTACCCGAGCTTTATTCGGATTGTCGGCTAACTTTTTTACACGGAGCAACTGCTAACTGGACTCCGCAACAGCAGGAGGCTAAAGCCAGCTACGCAATTTCGTTTTGAACGTCCAGCAGTGTGATAGAAAGAGAAAGCTAATGCCCCTATACCATTATTACTTTCTTTTCCATTTTTGCATCGCACTTTGCTGGACGTGCAAATTGAAAAGTGCGTTGCTAGCTTAAACGATCTTTGCCAGGTTTGAGGTCATCCTGGCTGTCAGAAAGAATAAAACCGAAGGAAATTCGTAGATCTATAGGGTGACTTTTAATTAGTTCTTGATAGCAAAATATACGCATGTACTCATGATACTGAACAACTTTTCCCAAGGAACATAGGTCGAAATACGAAAAACCAAATTTGACCTCCCATACAAAATGCGCTATCAGCTGATGCAGTTTCTAAGGGAGGTCAAAACTTGATTTTCGTATTTCGACCTATGTTCCTTGATTCAGATTCAGATAATTTTTATTCAATGTAGATTCTTTACAGAATACTTATTGAATGTCATGCAGAATACAATGCAAATAGAGCGAGTCTACGCCGTTTCGGAAAGTTCTTGGGGATATTGTTCAGTATCATGAGTACATCCATACCTTTTTCTATCAAGAACTAATTAAAAGTCACCCTATATAGGTCCGTTAAGTAGGATAAGGTTAGGTTTTCTTTCAACCAAACGTACAAGCCGAGCGATCGAAGCGAGCGTGCTGCAGCAGCAGCCGGATAGTGCCAGAAGCGAATTAGGTGCAGTTTATTATTTTTAGAAGGTTGATATGTTTGAATATGCAAACGACCACTATGCGTCGGGTAAAGTAAGTAATTAAGTAACTGCGACAAGAGTCCCGTCTCTGATGAACTCCTAATAAATTTAATCCTAACTAATTTAATTTAATTTCTTTAGCGGCGCTTGGCACTATTTTAGATGGGTAAAAAATGTTAAACTCGCGTCAGATGTCGCGTCAGATCTCGCGTCAGATCCGTAGCCTGATCGAAAAAGCGTCAACTGTCAACCGTATTGTTATTACAATACGGGTTTTTATTCAGTGACATCAAAGAAGTACGCGAGCAATGGCGCGATTGACCCTTACAAAAAGCATTATATTCAAAAATGCAAGTTTTCACTTCTGCCGGCACTCCCGGAGAGCAACCCGTCCCTTTTTTAGGGTTCCGTACCTCAAAAGAAAAAAACGGAACCCTTATAGGATCACTTTGTTGTCCGTCTGTCTGTCTGTCTGTCAAGACTCTTTATCTCACGAACGGGTAAAGGTATCAGGTTGAAATTAATACCATACCAGGCCACTCAGAAAGTATTGCGAAAAATAGTTTTTATATATGGGAGACTGGCCGGTCAGAATCTTTTTCGAAAATATGATTACTTGTAAGTAAAAATATGTGTGTTCCATTTTCAAAATTTCCCTCCACATTTTTTGCGAGCCAATTCAAAGTATCGTGTCTTACTGAAAAATGGATCTGCGCCGGGAACATTTTAGAGCTATGATTTTTTACGATTTCAAGTGTCGCCTGAAACCGGATGAATCGTTCGATAGACTTCAAATGGCATTTATGGATGAAGGCCCCTCCAAGGCAACCGTGTATCGTTGGTATAACGAATTTAGGCGCGGTCGACCAACCTTGGGGGATGAAGAAAGAAGCGGTCGCCCTTTGACGGCTATTACGGAAGAAAACGTGCTAGCAGTGAAAAATTTAATCCAAGATAATAGGCGAATTACATATCAGGAGATTCAGCACATATTAAAGATTGGATCGGGAAGCGTTCACGAGATTCTACACGGGCATCTTCGCGTGAGGAGGATAGTATCGCGCTGGGTGCCGCACTACCTCACCGACGCTCAGAAGCAGGCCCGGGTGGAATGGTGCCGTGATATGCTGAACAAATTTGAAGCAGGCTCGTCTCGGCGTGTTTACGACATCGTAACAGGTGATGAGTCCTGGATTTATCAATACGATCCAGAAACCAAGCGCCAGTCGACAGTTTGGGTGTTTCAAAATGAACCAACGCCTACCAAAGTGAAGCGATCTCGAAGCGGGGGGAAGATTTTGATCGCCAGCTTTTTTAATTTGACTGGCCACTTGGCCTCAATTCCCTTACGAGATCAAAGAAGCATCAACGCCGAATGGTATACTACCAAATGTTTACCAGAAGTTTTTTCTGTTGTGAGCAACAAGCGACCAAACACAGGGCTCCGCGGACTACTGCTCCACCACGACAATGCGCCTGCACACACCGCGCTCAAAACGAGGGACTTCCTGGACAGCACACCAGTCAAACTCCTGGGTCACCCTCCTTACAGCCCTGATCTAGCACCGTGTGACTTCTTTTTATTTCCAAAAATAAAAAATCAGCTCAAGGGGATACAATTTTCGTCGCCGGAAGATGCGCTGGCTGCGTTCGAGCAGGCTGTAAACGAGGTGTCTACGGCGGACTGGAAAAAGTGTTTTGAAAACTGGTTCAGACGCATGAATCTTTGTATAGAGGCTGGTGGAGAGTACTTTGAAAAGATTTAATAAAAATATATGTACCTGTAGAGCAATTTTTTTTAGTGTCGCAAATATTTCTGAGTGTCCCACGTATATTAGGATCCATGAACCACACAAGATCTGAAAATTTCAATTTTTACAACGACGCAATCAAAAGATATGGCATTTTATGTAATCATCTCCATACATTTATTCAAAAATGCAAAACCTACAGGGTACTTCCCGTTGACCTAAAATTATGAAATTTGGCAAGAAGCTAGGTCTCACAGTACAAATAATGGGAAAAGTCTGAAATCATTAAATATTACAAATTTTCTCACAACTAAAGGTAACCAATTATGGTGAGCTCCCGTTTCAAGAACATTCATATAAGAGAGGGGTCAAGTTGGATGGTCGTTGAGGCGATTTTTGTTTTAGTTCTATTTAAAAACGGGAACACTTACAAACTTGAAAATTGGTATGTTTATACTGCATAAGCTATAAAATAACAACAAATAATAAAATTTGGTCAAGCGCATGTCGGACTCAAAAAATCTAGCACATTAACTTACTGAAATTTCAACTAATACAATTATGTTTATGTGGTGGTACGGAACCCTCAGTACGCGAGTCCGACTCGCACTTGGCCGGTTTTTTTGTAAGTTGAACGAAAAAATGTTGTTGTTTTTAACCTTCAGAATAAACCGATATTTTTTTTCATGGCTTAAATTTTAGTTTGTTGCTCAAACCATTTATAGGTTGAAATATGAAAATAAATATTACCTTCTCCTACGGCAAGCTTTGAACTTGTACCTACGACTATGTTCCTTTGTAAAAAATGCTCAGTCAAAGAAACTACGAAAAATTATGAACGACTGTAAAAAAAAATAAAGAGCTTTCCTTTTGTTTTTAGGGTTCCGTACCTCAAAAGAAAAAAACGGAACCCTTATAGGATCACTTTGTTGTCCGTCTGTCTGTCTGTCTGTCTGTCTGTCAAGACCCTTTATCTCACGAACGGGAAAAGGTATCAGGTTGAAATTAATACCATGTATTAGGATCCATGAACCACACAAGATCTGAAAATTTCAATTTTTTACAACGACGCAATCAAAATATATGGCATTTTATGTCCTCATCTCCATACATTTATTCAAAAATGAAAAACCTACAGGGTACTTCCCGTTGACCTAAAATTATGAAATTTGGCAAGAAGCTAGGTCTCACAGTACAAATAATGGGAAAAGACTGAAATCATTAAATATTACAACTTTTCTCACAACTAATGATAACCAATTGTGGTGAGCTCCCGTTTCAAGAACATTCATATAAGAGAGGGGTCAAGTTGGATGGTTGCTGAGGCGATTTTTGTTTTAGTTCTATTTAAAAACGGGAACACTTACAAACTTGAAAATTGGTATGTTTATAGGGCATAGGCTATAAAATAACAACAAATAATAAAATTTGGTCAAGCGCGTGTCGGACTCAAAAAATCTAGCACATTAACTTACTGAAATTTCAACTAATACAATTATGTTTATGTGGTGGTACGGAACCCTCAGTGCGCGAGTCCGACTCGCACTTGGCCGGTTTTTTTTTCAGGTACTAGTTAGGTACATAGCCCTCAATTTTGATAGGAGCCAATTTTTGAATTTTCAATGGAAATTCAAGAATTGGCTCCTATCAAAAATTTTGGGACATGTATTTAACTAGTACCTGGAAAAAATTTAGTGCATTTATAAGGCGTGTCCACGTAAAGGCGATATAAGACGTTAAGGGACTGGACTATCCGACATAATGTCAAATCTAACCTGTTTTACCTAGGCAGTAAAGCTGCCGTTATACATAATCTGAGGTTTTACCTATTAAATTTGAACAATATTTTGAAGCAAAGGGTCGGGAACTGAATGTGACTTACTTCATAAATTAAAAATATCGGGAAAAGTTTCAGTGATATCTGTCTCTGAAGGGTCGCTTCACTTTACGTTGAAGTTGATGAATTTTGTTGAAAAACTTTCACATGTAGATAATTTTTCTGACAATCTCGTTTATATTGGAGTTTTTTTTTACTCTTCACCTTGATCCAGGCTTGAGGACAGATATGAGGTCGAGAATATAACAAGCTTGCCCAGAAGAAGCCTACTCACTCGCGATCAAAGCTCTACCATTTTCGTAATTTTTCAGGTAATAATTTAAAGACTCATCGTAACATCAAATAAAACATCCACTGTAGGACAGGGAACTCCCTCTAGAACTTCAGCAAAAATGCGTGGTACTTAGGAGGGGATTTACCATAGTCACCACGCTTGAAAGCGTTGCGGCTGGCGACCGCTATTTTTGGTGACCGCAGTATGTAAGATGGTATGATACACGGAAAGATTCTGCTGCCCATCCTCCGGTTCATAATCCCTTAGTCGCCTCTTACGACACCTACGGGTATAGATGGGTTGGTACTATTGTTTGCCGGCACCACACGGGCGAATTCAAGACTAAAACGTACGTACTAAAACGTACTTATTATTATCGTATGGCGTTAAGTATTCCCTGTGAGTAACAAATTAATGTCATTGTTAGACTAACAATGCTCACACTTAGAGAGCCATGGCTTCGCCTCTGGTGTGAGCGGATGCAGTCCTTCCAGTCCTCCCGGAAATCGTCTAGTCGGACATTCCTGCCATGAAATGCTATACTGTTTGTAATGGCGCTCCGTAATCATAGGCAGCAGACCCTGAAATTCCCCAACGGTGCAGATGCTAATTTGCTAAATTGCACCTTGCAACGTCCATGCGAATATGACTCAGGGAAACTTGTTTACTATTATATATTCTGTGCTCAGGGTTGTCCATAACTTTCGACATTTGCGTCGTAAGGGTTGGTGTAGCCTATTTTGTCGTGCGGTAACATCTGCGGCACGCCACTGAGCAGTCAATTCTTCCTTCGGATCAAAATGCTTTTGCATGCGTAAAAGATGATCTATTAGTTTTCTGTACAATCTTTAAATGGATAAAGTAAGACTGAAATATTTTAATGTAAACATTATTCAAGAGAAAGGTGATTTAACAAAGTAATTTTCTTCTTTTATAGGTAAGTTCCCGGCGATTGCATGAGATAGCTTCGCGAGCGGAAACCCCGGTAAAGGTACAATTTAATCTAATCTATTTCAGCGGGAAAAGGCTGGCATAGAATAGATGATTAAGACTTTAGTAGACTACAAGTATCTCGGTCAGTTGCATAAGCTTGTTTAAGTTTAAAGCTCTTTTAAATCAATTGCCGTTACTTTCTTTGTCAAAAAAATTTAGTGCCAGCAATAGCCTTAAAGGAGCTTTAACTTTAAAGATTATTTGAGCAACTGGTGGTAATACTTACAAAGTGGTCAAAATACAACGCTTGAAAACTGATACTGTGGATCGATAGATTTTCTACTGTATTGTCAGTTCCTATAGTTATTTTGAATTTGTCTGTTTCGAAGTAACTTTTCAAATAGATGTCGGAATTAAGCAGACCTTCAGACAGTATTCTTGCGTCATAGCCAGATTAGATGCATATAACACAGTGGTGCATTTCCCCTTGCACGTAAAGTTCCTAAAACCACATAAAGTTTACAAAGGAAGCCTTGTCCAGCTACAAACTAAGTTCACCAACTTTGACCCAAGCAGAGAATTTAAACCTAAAACATCCGCACAAGTTTACATCGCTATTTCGGAGTACCCCATTGAGTACCCCCAGATAATGTAACCTATTTACCGGTGGGGTTGAATCAAAGAATTTATATTAACCTCTTTCGTCGTATGTGTTTATACTTAATATGTCGATGCTTTGAATATAGTTCACACATCCAGTCACACACACTAGCACACATACATTTAAATACACACCATTCCTCTCACCTGTTCAGCATTTATGTAAATCCCTAATGCTTGTAAGTACCCACTAAAATTGTATTTGCTCCCGGTCCAGTGTAGGAGAGGCTGGTGTCTGTCATAATAGGCCTCCTAGTATAGACACCAGTCTCTCACATAGATGAATTTTTACTAGTGTGTCTTACTAATCTTTAATGTACTTCTATCTATGTGAGAGAATAATAAAGTTTATTATTATTATAGTTAATTTATTCAAATTATTTGTATGAAAGGGTATATGAAAAAAAGGAGGAAGTGAGGAAAGTATGTTAAGATCGTAGCAGGGCTGTGGTCTCTACTGCGTGTAACGGAAAGTTGTGATAATACTGAAGCGTGTGAGTCTGCCCATGAAACTGAACAACTTTTCCCAAAGAACATAGGTCGAAATACGAAAAACCAACCTTGACATGCGCTATTAGCTGATGCAGTTTCTGTGAAGGTCAAAAATTGATTTTGTTCTATGATCTAGTTCCGTGGGAACAGTTGTTCAGTTTCATGGGCAGACCCGTTACTATCATCCCCTTTTCGATACACGCTGTATGTTTACAGCGTTAGTTTTCATTGGTTTTTCTCCGAAAGCTCAGTGATTCTGCTCATGAAAACAAGCAACGTTCCCGAAGAAAAAATTTCATCCCATATAAAATGTGTCGATAATGTGACCTCTTTATTATGGAGAGATGACCTCTTTACTATCATACAGAATCTACCCCGCACCCCCGCGCATTCTCGTGATCCTTCTGAGGGTCTTTTGTACAGAATATGCGAGCCTACTCGACCTTCCCATTTCAAATTCGCGCTCGATGGGTGTGACGAAAGTTAAAATTTCTACTAAGTATGTTCACTCAAGAACAGGACAAGTATGACAACACAGCACGATTTTAAATTATATTGCTATAGAAATTACAACGTTACAAAGTCCAATTTGTCAAGCTCGACGTGCTCTTGACTGTACCTATTGTACTGTCCCTGTGGATCAGGCTGAGTAAATATTATCTGTGTTCTGTATTCAAGTAATCCGCAGCGGACCATATTGAGCAGGCCATTGGCTTAGAGAATGCTTAGAGAGTTTAGTGTAGATAGGGTAGTCTAATCCATTAACGCCCTCTGTACCCGCTTATGTACAGCTGACTAAAGCGAGATTTATAGGATTTATCTGTTTATTGTAGCGTATTTTGATAACTTCTTGCAAATTTATTAATTAAAAGCAGCTGCCTACAACTTCGTGGGAATCAGATATTTTCAAAATCGGTTTAGTAGAAATACATTGCTAGATTTGCTAGTTTAACATATAGGCAGCATACTTTTAATGACCACTTTTTTACTGACCCTGTGCAAATCCGACCTTATACTGATAGTAAAAGCAAAAACTTGATGCTCTACAAGTTTCACCTTCAACGAAATCAGTTTTTTACTTTCGAGCGGCGCGAGAAAGGTATTGTGTTCGTAAAAAAAAAATTCGAATTTTCTCAAAAATGTGTTCTATATCACTTATACATCATAAAAAACAAGTCTCCCAAAAATGTCCGTCCGTCGGTCGGTCGGTCTGTCCGTCACGCTTTGGCCAAGCGGCTAAACGAATGGTCCGATTGACACCATATTTTGAATTTAGGAGTTTTATGCAAATCCATCGAAGGGTTTTAAGTGGTTTCTTGCTGGCTCTCATTTTGAGGGTAACTGTCGTACAACGAAACTGAAAAATCTAAATTTTCTCAAAAACAGCTCATAGAATCTTGATGAAACTTTGCATGACCAAGCATCTCCATGTAAGATATCTTGCGCCATTATCAATTGATCTGTGTAATTTCATATAAGGGGTGTTCCTGTACCACCAAATCGTAAATATGTGATTTACCCGAAATTGGTTCCAAAGAGTTTATTAAAATTTTCTATAATATTAATCCTGGATTGGTTGTCTACCTGACTGGATATTCTTTATGATTTTTTTAAATAAAATTTAGTACACAGGGTGTACCAAAAACTGAAATAGCTTGCTCAGTAGACTAAACTGAACAATTATCCATAACATGTTTTGGGAAATTAAAAAATCTCCATGCAAGTATCCTACGGTAGTATCCATTGATCTGTGAAAATTCATATAAAGGGTGTTCCAGTACTACCAAAAGTTAAACATGTGATTTACTCGAAATCGTTTGAGGTTTGTTTGTTTTAATGTTTGACAATTTGAATTCTGAATTGATCTGTATATTTCATTCGAACATTTTTTTGGCAAAACGTAAATAAAAGTTTGTATTTCCATGCTATGTGTAGGTCATTACAAATTTAAGTTTGCGGTTGATAGTTTTTCCTTGAGTATTGCGAGAAAGTAAGTGCAGTGCGGCTGTACCATTTATTGTTTTAAGTATAGAGAATCGAAATATTCGTGCAATTTTAAAGAAGTAATGAACCTTGTAAGTGGGAAGATCCGACTATGTGAGCGAAGCTCACTCACTGTTCTCTACAGAAATTCTAATATCATCTGTGATCATGGGTGCCAAATACAGACACCCTTTTTTCATCCTAATGATTCGGCCCTAGTCGGGAAGCGATCTAGCCACCGCCGACGCAGCAGTCAGCCGCTCTACGACTGCGTCATACATGTGAATAAACCCTCTCTGAGTTAACAATTGGAAACTGCAGGTGCAATTGACGAGAAAAAAAACGATAGAGAAAGGCAAATCGCTGCACTGCGCGTTGGCTGAAAACGAATAAAAATGTTATTTGAAAGCCTATTTTATAGAATAGTAAGAATTAGGGCTACTAGGTTTTAATCATTCTTCATACACGCCACATAAAGAATGAATTTGGGCTTAAACATATTTAAAAGAGCTCGTGGATTTTTATTGTCGCTTCTTCTTTTCTCACCATGGCGCCACTTTTTTTGTGTAGCGATGTTGTTTAGCTGACTTCGAATAAACGAGTTTGACTTTGGATATTTTAAGTGAGAAGTTAATGTCAGTGTTATAATTTTTTAGGGTTCCGTACCTCAAAAGGAAAAACTCACTTTGTTGTCCGCCTGTCTGTCAAGACCCTTTTTCTCACTGACGGGAAAAGGTATGAAGTTAAAATTAATATGGAACTTAAAGATGTGAAAATTTCAGCTTTTACGATCACACAATTAAAAGATATGACCATTTATATCTCAATCTCTATACATTTATGAACCAAGCCAAAACCTATAGGGTTTCAAATTTCAGCTTTTACGATCACACAATTAAAATATATGACCATTTATATCTCCATCTCTATACATTTATGAACCAAGACAAAACCTATAGGGTTTCAAATTTCAGCTTTTACGATCACACAATTAAAAGATATGACCATTTATATCTCCATCTCTATACATTTATGAACCAAGACAAAACCTATAGGGTTTCAAATTTCAGCTTTTACGATCACACAATTAAAATTTATGACCATTTATATCTCCATCTCTATACATTTATGAACCAAGACAAAACCTATAGGGTTTCAAATTTCAGCTTTTACGATCACACAATTAAAATATATGACCATTTATATCTCCATCTCCATACATTTATGAACCAAGCCAAAACCTATAGGGTTTCAAATTTCAGCTTTTACGATCACACAATTAAAATAGATGACCATTTATATCTCCATCTCCATACATTTATGAATCAAGCCAAAACCTATAGGGTACATCCCGTTGACATAGAATCATGAAATTTTACAAGAAGCCAGGTCTCATAGCATATGCAAAGGAAAAAGTCTAAAATCATCAAATATTACCTACAAGTATTCTCACAACCAAATCTACCAGTTAAGGTGACCTCCCGTTTCTAGTACATTCTTATTAAAGAGTTCCGGTTTGAGTGGACGCCGAGTTTTTAAAATCAAAAGGCAAACATCTTTATATATTTTAGAAATATCCTTATTTATAAGACGAAACAAAAATATGTTCAGTAAAGTAACCAGTGCACGCCGTAGGGATAATTTACAAGTAAAGGCTGGCAAGACAGCTTTATACAGCGCAAGTGTTTTTGCCATGGGCCCAAAGGTATATAATAAACTGCCCTTAGATATAAGACAATGTGATAATATTATTAAATTTAAATGTGAGCTGACTAATTATTTAATTGAAAAGACATTTTATTCTATTACCGAATTTTTTAATGACAAATTGTAATTTTAAATAGTTTGACTTGAAATATTATGTGAATTGAAAATTTTAAATATTGAATATGTTGTATTTGTAAATAAATTATATGTAAATTCGTATGCCGGAAGGTGCAACATAGTGAGACAATATATTTTATAACAACTAATTTACCTATGTTGACGAATAAAGACTTTTGATTTTGATTTTGAATGCTTGTAGTAAATCTTTTGGTGGACAGCTACGGAACCCTTTGTGCGCGAGTCCGACTCGCGCTTGACTGGTTTTTTCTAATCTACTAGGAAACTGTTGTAAATAGTTTTCTCCTTCATGAACAAGATATCACTTGAAGCTGTAAGAAGATTTGCAGAAAAACCAAAATACTGGTTATTATTATTTTTTATATGTGTACAAACTCCGTAACGGCAACAATGTCGAATACATTCATAAATGCTCTCTACGTATCTCATTTATTTAAGCTAAGGTAAGGGCAAGCTCTTGAATACTTTAAGAGGCATACCTCACTCTAGAAAACTTTATAACCCAACCCATTGACGTGCCTTTCGAAATATACATTATTTCCGCCAATTTCATACCTTCTTTCTTAGGTCTATTTATACCGACGTCAAATATTTAAACGTTTATTTTTGTGCCTTTTTAGGAAAAGTTTTTTTGACAACTCTCCAACGGACTTGATAAGTTGAGATACCCCACCTTTTTAACCGACTTCAAAAAAGGAGGAGGTTCAATGTTCCACTGTATGTATTTTTTTTTAGTCGAAGTA
Source organism: Athrips mouffetella (assembly GCA_947532105.1). Lineage (NCBI taxonomy): Eukaryota > Metazoa > Arthropoda > Insecta > Lepidoptera > Gelechiidae > Athrips > Athrips mouffetella. The sequence goes on from OX383963.1 coordinate 30,347,073, forward strand.
TACTTTATTCATATTATGATTCTTAGATCACTTTATGACGTCATTTAAACTAAAACTACGTCACTTAAAAAACAAAGTGGCGCCAAAGAAGCGACAAGAAAAAACTTCTACATGTCACCGGAAAATTCTTCTGCGTCAGTTGATCAAATTTAAAAAAATAATTAGTCGCAGGAAATTCGTAGGTCCATAGATCGGTTAGGTAGACAAACATCCGATAATCTTAGCCAGAAGTCAATTCAGTACCTACAGTTTATTATTTTTCGAAAGTTTATCAAATTTCTAGGAAATTAATCAAGGAACGATTCCGAAATATCACATACTCGTATCAGTGGGTGACATTTTACAGTGTGAAGGGTTGATACACTACAAATAAGTCAATTTGAATTAGCCTGTTTGAACCTGTTAGACTTAGCTATAAGGATAGAGATGAAGTTGACGACAAACCTCACCCAGAAGAAGCCTATTCACCCGCGTCTCGGATTAAATGGGAACACAAACGCAAAAATGTCTTCCCGTAAGAGGTACGCTTGTATAATAAAACGCAAATATCATCAATCACTGGTCTTCACACACACTTATATGATAAAAAACAGGCCAAGTGCATGATGGGCCACGAGCAGTGTAGGGTTCCGTAGTTCCTTCCTTTTACCTGATTGTTATTGATCTATTATATACAGTTTTTCGACTTTTACTCGTAAATCTGTGAAACGTACTTAGTTATGATAGTTTTCTTTTTTAATTGTATCCGTATACCTGGGCGACTGAGCTTCGCTTCGCTCTACAATAGACGCCTTAACATTAAAAAAAATCATCGGGTGAGCAAGCTAGATGCTCCCCGCCAACAGATGGTCCTTTAGGTTTCCGTCTAAAACGCGGTATTAAAAAAATACTTTAAAACACGGGAAAACGCATTTTCCTAGATAGTAGCTAGATCGATTTTTAGCCCCCGAAAACCCCCGTGTGGTAAATTCATTGAAATTGTTAGAGCCGTTTTCGAGAAACCGAAACCGAAATATTGCTCGTTTAATAGTTTATAATACTTTGTATATAATACTTTGAATTTTTTACGTTCCCAATAACATCCGGTTAAACAGCTGGCAGGGGGTGGGGGGGACACACACTTGACTCTAACAAAAAGTTCCGACGTTAAACTAAATATTTCGCAATATTTCCACTTAACTCATACCAAACTAAACATTTCTTATAAAAAGGGTATTTGTGCTAAGTTGGTTCAACCCTAAAATGGAACCCCAAATATGTAAGTTTACAAAAGTTGTATATTTTTCTTTCATGATCGCTTGAACGAAGCTTTGGTTACGACGCCATGCAATCGTTTCTTTGCAATAATGCAAGAAAAACAAACTCATATGAAGTAGAAAATCCTACCAATACGGGGTGTTAGCGTAAACACTGTGATCCTTGAGAGTGTGAACTCAGATCATTAAAACTGAACAACTTTCCTTATGGAGCCTACGTCGAAATACGATAAAATATGACTTCCAATAGAAACTGCACATCCTAATCATCATCATAATATCCCATGAAATGTCTACTGCAGGACAGGGAGCTCCCTCCAAAACTCCAGCAAAAACACTTGGTACATTGGAGGAGATCTACCATAGTCACCACGCTTGTAAGCGTTGCGGCTGGCGACCACTGTTGTTGGTGACCGCAGATGATGATACGATATCTGCCCATCCTCCGTTTCATTATTCCTTAGTCGCCTCTTACGACACCCACGGGTAGAGATGGCTTAGTTCGAGTCTTTGTCGGCACCACAAGCACGGACGGAAACTGAAAATGGGATATGTTTTTTTTCTTATTTCTTTCGTTCAGTTTCATGGATCACAGTGACCCACCAGTGACCCTAAGACTGAAAAAAAAAATATTGTTGACCAAATCAAGATTTTGATAGTTTCAAACAAGCATCTTGACTCCATTTGAGCTTGCAAAGACCTTATTGGATTGTGTCAATTTGATTATTGAATAAAAGATCACAAATTTAAATTGACTAAGAAGCTATTTGAATCTTTCAATATCTTTTTCGATTTAATCACAAAATGCCAAACAAGAGAAAATTGATCTTGGTTGGCTCCCCGTTTTTTCAGTGAAGACTCGATATTTTTCACAATATTTTCAACTAACAACTAAGTAATGTTCAATGTCTGTAATATTGTTTGCAAATATAATCCGAACTTAAGCAATATCACAACCTAAGACGGACAGTTTTCTCAAACATAAGATGGTAAGATATTGCTCGAGGCTCTTTGAGCTTTGTTTCTGTTAAGGTAGTTTAACAATATAATTCAAGTACTATGATTCGTTATCATATTTAGTAAATATGACAATGTGTTTGATATTTAAAACAGTAAAATTTATAGATCTTAAACAAAAGATATCTACTGATGAGCCTGTATCGTGGTGAGAAAAGTTTTCTAGTACCTATCTATTATGAATAAAAATGTACGAAATTTTGCATGAAGTTAAAATACCTCGAAGATAAACGCACAGAAATCTTAAAAAGACCAAGCAAGTAAGTAACTTGTTACGCTGATATTATGAATAGGCCTATTATTTATGATCAGTTAAGGTGAGCTGAGCTCCCTAAGTTCATCCATATGAAAGAGGTCAAGTTAGAGTGGACGCAGAGTTTTTAAAATCAAAGGGGAAAGTAAAAGCTTAAAGAATACGATTTGGGGGATGGATAGGTACGGAAGAGTCCGACTCGCACTCGGCCGGATTTTTAGATGAAGTGTCAGGAATAATAAGTTTTCCCAATGATTTTCCAAATTCTACAAAATTAGGTCAATTCACTACGGGCGGACGAAACGGGATTATTTGGTAATTCAATTTAATAAAAAAAAATATTATTAAAAATATTTCATAACGCAGAAAATTGCTCCTTGATAGAAATTTCAAGATTTGGATACAATTTCGTAAGTAAGTAAATAAATACAAATTATATGATAACTCGAAATTCAGATTCAAAGTGAGCGTATCCATCAAGGCAGTGTAAATTGAATTAAGCTTGCCTTGCTTACGTTTTAACGAAGATTGAAGATTCATGGAGGTTGTAAATACGTCAACACCGAAACAAATTATTTATCTTACCTTTCAAGAACGAATTGGGAGAAAAAGAAAAATCCATTATATTAGCTCTTTATTCCATCTTAAGTAAAATTATTCCATATTGAGCTTATTTCGCCATCCCCCTTCTACCATCAGGAATCCAGACGCAAGGCATGATATCACCCATCACCCACACTCGGTTGATAATTCGTACATTCGCACAAAGCGCTTCGCAACATCTTTTTTAATGCGCACGGCTAAGAGTATAGAAGAACTCTCTACCTGCGTCTGTTTTCCCGAGGTCTATTCAAGTCGCGAGTGAATAGGCTTCTTCTGGGCAAGCTCCTTCCATTGTCAACCTCATCTCTGTAATAAAAAACCGGCCAAGTGCGAGTCGGACTCGCGCACCGAGGGTTCCGTACCACCACATAATCATAATTGTATTAGTTAAAATTTCAGTAAGTTAATGTGCTAGATTTTTTGAGTCCGACACGCGCTTGACCAAATTTTATTATTTTTTGTTATTTTATAGCTTATGCACTATAAACATACCAAATTTCAAGTTTGTAAGTGTTCCCGTTTTTTAAAATAGAACTAAAACAAAAATCGCCTCAGCGACCATCCAACTTGACCCCTCTCTTATATCAATGTTCTTGAAACGGGAGCTCACCACAATTGGTTACCATTAGTTGTGAGAAAAGTTGTAATATTTAATGATTTCAGACTTTTCCCATTATTTGTACTGTGAGACCTAGCTTCTTGCCCGTTCCGTTTTTTCTTTTGTGGTACGGAACCCTAAAAAAAACCGGGGGTTCCGTACCATTTAAGTGAAAAATCGTCTTAGTTATGGACGCGCAGTCACACAGAAGTGTATTCAATTTGCGCGGGTCCGACATACACTTGACCAGATCCAATTATTTTTTATTATTCTATAGCTTATGCGCTATAGACATACCAATTTTCACACTTGTAAGTGTTCCCGTTTTCACGATAAAGCTCAAACAAAAATCGAGCAGAAATTGCCCAAAAACTCGTTTACGTGTAAATTGTTATGTACAAACTATGGTGTTTTATAAATATTCATAGCAATGTTCAGATAATAGCCGAGCTTGTGATAGCTTTTTTAGGGTGTGTGGCATATTATGACCACCAAAAGGTGTGTAATGTCAAGTTGTCACTACGCAATTTGCCAGCAACCCTTCACTCTTCAGGATTTGATTTGATTACCGGAGCTGAACCAATTAACGAGAGGTTCGAGTGGTGTCACGTTCAAACTGACAGGTGAAACCCAGAGCTACCTGATCAAGTTTTGATTTTATGTATTTAGCGAGGCTATTGTCTCTAGATTCACAAAACAAATACATGTCCACACGGCCGCACGTCGGTGGAAACACTTCGACACTAAGCGGGTCTCTGGTTTTGGGCGTTTATAGCGTAGCGCTAGTTCAGCTTATACTGGTTTTGTTTCCACTTGCTTGCTGCCGTGCGTACAACGTAAGTAAATTGGGCAAAACCGTTCGGGTGGAAACTCTGGACATGAATCTGAACAACTTTTGTTTTAAGACTTTTGAAAATTCGCAAAAAAAATATGCTTCTTCACAAAATCGAGCTAATTTGTATAAATAAATTACATTGATTCACAAACAAAATGATCAACTGTATGTAACGATTAAACAACAAAACCTTCATCCATACGCACATACAATCTTATTCTATTTTTATCATTGTTTTATAACGTGTGACCTTTAGTTGCGTACGTGTAGGTGTTCACTGAGGGTACAATAAACACGGTGTTGTAAGTTGTTTATTTTGATACTAACAATATATTCCATGTAATTCCACGAACTTATACATTATTAACTCTTGGTATGCATGATTTGTTTTGATTGTTATAGTTGCTAAACTAAAGTGGCAGTGGGCAGGGCACATCGCAAGACCAACCGATGGTCGATTGGGCGTAAGGGTTCTAGAGTGGCGACCACGTACCGGAAGACGAAGCGTTGGCAGGCCCCCCATAAGGTGGACCGACGATCTGGTCAAGGTCACGGGAAGCCGCTGGATGTGAGCAGCGCAGGACCGGTCGTCATGGAGATCTTTAGGGGAGGGCTATGTCCAGCAGTGAATAGAATAGAAAATATTTATTTCACTACATAGCACAAAATGTACAACAAAATTACTAAGAGTAAGACCTGAAAAAATACAATTATATTTCAGCAGAAAGTACAGATATTATTAAACATTTTGAACTGTGCATAGAAAAAGGCGCTAAACTCAGCATTTTGTCGCTATTGTGAAATAGCAACACTAATTTTCAGTCAGCACCAAGAGTTGCGCACAAAAACCTCATACAAAAATTACATCTAGATGGAAGCAGAAACTGTATTAGGCACAAAAAGGATATAATCAAAACACTCAAAGTGACGAAATAAAACAATTAAATATTCAATCCATGAAAATAACTTAAAAGGCATGATATAAATATGCAAAATAAATAAATATATTTAACGGCATAAAATGGTAAATATTTACATGTAACAATTAAAAGTGACTTTTAATTAGTTCTTGATAGCAAAAGATATGCATGTACTCATATTACTGAACAACTTTCCCCAAGGAACATAGGTCGAAATACGAAAAACTAAATTTGACCTCCCATTCTATCAAGAAATAATTAAGAGTCACCCTATATTATGTAAAAAAACAAGAATATGTGTGAGTAAAACTTCAGCAACGAACAAGTTTCTGAATGGAAATTAAAAACTCACGATATTTATTTTTAAAATTAAATTTGCATACTACGAGTATTCCAGTGGACGTCTTTCGGTTGATATGAAAGTTGCTATCAAACGTCAAAACTATAATAACTTTCCCATTTAATTGACTTAGATGAAAAACAAAACCCCTTTTTTCCACAAATCAAAATGTAAGTATGATTAATAGTTATTTGTTATGCAAGGCAGCAAAATTTATTATTTGACGCAAGTGCTTCGTATTGAAACTCGAGCAAGCGAAGGATTCTAGGATTGAGCCACAAGCAAGAAAAATGCTGAGCGAACGAGGATTTCAACGCATTTGTAGCGAAATTACTTTGCTGCCGAGCGAAATGCACAATTTTTACCTCATTACAGCTAAAATGCTAATGAATAGTGCCAGTACCTTATACCATAATTAATTCATAATCACGTTCTAATTCCAAAAACCTTTTCTACGCGCAAAATAGGACTTTTACACGCAGATTTTGAAAAAATTACAAGCTTGTGAGGAGAACATATGTTTTTATTGTTTATACTGCAGGTTTGAATCCGTTTCGCGTCAAATTATTATTCCTCTTTATCTATTTAAGGTGTTATTTGGATTAAATAAAATTAATAAATCAATATTCGTGAAACTTTGATATATCAACACAACCCAAGAAATCCATGGTATAAAGCAGACTTACTGTGCTATTTCTTCTGTAATAATTTCTATTCAAATTTGGATACTGCACTATAATAATGTTTCTTGAGCCATAAAGTGGCCGAGAGCATAATATGAGAGCATAGAGCATATGCATATTAGAGCATAGAGCATATGCATGTATAGGAGAGCATAGCTACTACTATCATTATAGAACGGACACTCTCCGCCCCCTTTGCATTGCAATCGACCCCGCATCCCCGCACGCGCCCGCCCGCATGATTCGCGTGTTGCTTCTGGGTATTTTCATTGACGTCCTGCATGTAGCTTACATAATCTTTTTTTACTGAATGTGCGGGCCTACGTACCTTCCAATTTCAAATTCGCGCTCGTTGTATGTAGGTTCCGGGGTGTGGTAATTTCCTGAGCTCGATTCTCCACTTATGACGTTCAGGAATGTTTCTGTAAAAAATTCATTAAATAAATGTTTTTAAATTTTGTCATCATAAAACATTTTTTTAATACCCACTTACTTCCGTTGGTTTGTTGAAATACCAGCCTTGGGGTGTACTTAAGTACAAGACAGAAATAGCACTCTTATAAACAAATTCCTGAGCAGAAAACGGCCGGAAATTAAAAAAATCGTAGTCTTATCACTTGCGTTGAAAGGCCAAAAGTTGAGCCGGTAAAAACTGAGGTTCTTTATATGTCGCAAGTGGGCAAAAGAGCAGGTGGGACCTAATGGTAAGTGGTCACCACCGCCCATTACAGCCACTGACTTGTTATTGGCATAACTTGACACTAATAAAACACAAAAAGCGCGTTACCCAACCTCAGATCTAAAGTGGAATGTCTCATGTGCCGAGTGCTGTATGTGCTCTCTTACCCTTCGAACCGAGACACAGAAAAACCTTGGTTGCACCTTGGTTTCTGAGTTTTTAGGGTTTCGTACCTCAAAAGATAAAAACGGAACCTTTATAGGATCACTTTGTTGTCCGTCTGTCTGTCTGTCTGTCTGTCTTCAAGACCCTTTATCTCACGAATGGGTAGAGGTATCAGGTTGAAATTAATACCATATAATAAAGTCCATGAACCACACAAGATCTGAAAATTTCAATTTTTTACAACGACGAAATCAAAAGATATGGCTTTTTATGTCCTCATCTCCATACATTTATGCAAAAAAGAAAAACCTACAGGGTACTTCCCATTGACCTAAAATTATGAAATTTGGCAAGAAGCTAGGTCTCACAGTACAAATAAAGAAAAAAGTCTGAAATCATTAAATATTACAACTTTTCTCACAACTAATGGTAACCAATTGTGGTGAGCTCCCGTTTCAAGAACATTCATATAAGAGAGGGGTCAAGTTGGATGGTCGCTGAGGCGATTTTTGTTTTAGTTCTATTTTAAAAACGGGAACACTTACAAACTTGAAAATTGGTATATTTATAGTGCATAAGCTATAAAATAACAAAAAATAATAAAATTTGGTCAAGCGCGTGTCGGACTCAAAAAATCTAGCACATTAACTTACTAAAATTTCAACTAATACAATTATGATTATGTGATGGTACGGAACCCTTGGTGCCCGAGTCCGACTCGCACTTGGCCGGTTTTTTAACATTATTTTCGATCGTTTCAAATATAAGTTTTGAATTCCATGCAATATGGATGTCAAATGAAATAGATTTATGTTTATTTTTTACTTGCTATAATTTTTTTGGAATTGAAACTATATATCTCTCTCGAAATTGAAATTGCATTCAAGATGTACAATTTGTATGTGTGAGTGAGGAACATCTTAGGATCAATCTCACACTTGAGACGGATTTATTAATACGAACCTAAATATCAAAACGTCTACGCTGCGTATCGTCACAGATTAATTAATAGTAAATATCGTGAGAAAATATTAAATAAATAAAAATAAAATAAATACGAAATAAATGAATACAAATCCCTTATACCTTACCTTACATAAATACGAATACTTTAAAGTTGACATAGGACTTAAGTTTGATTCTAAAGTTTGTTTTAAAGTTTCGCACTTCTCATTCTCTTTTATTTTATGCTAGTTTGCTATTTATTAAAAACATATGTATTTTATGCTAGTTTGCTATTTATTAAAAACATATGTATTTTTTTCTGTTTAATTCTCATTTCACACTTCTAAATGCACATTCCTGTGCTCCTTTTCATGTCATTCTTTCACACCAGCTAGGTTGGCTGGAAGAGATCTCTTATAGAGATAAGCTCACCTTTGTAAACAAATTTTATGTTAACTACAATTTTATGTAATTTGTGCACAATAAAGAATATATATATACATACCATGTTTATTTTATTCTGGGTATTAGCACGATACTTATAATTAGGAAAAAAAATATTAGAAAAGAAACGTGTTACTCAAAAGTTGTTTTTTCCGTCTTTTTTATTTTAATAATGGTAGACTGTGCTCAATTGTTTTATTTAAATAACAGCCCATAAGTACCCCTCCCTAGAATTTCACAACAGAGAGATACGGCTCTACCGTAGACACCACGCTTGTAAGCGTGACGACCATGACCGCAGTTCTGCTGCTGCCCATCCCCCAGTTCAAAATGGGTTAGTTAAGTTTTACAATTGGTGCTACTATTTGAACCAGAAATAGACGGATAAGTGTTTATTTCAAGTAATCCTTTGAAATCTAAGGCTACGTGCTACCATTTCTCAGTATTTACGTATGCATCGTTCGTCCTACATTTCACACGACATATTCTACCCTGTTTTCATAATTCACTCGCGGCAGCTGGCAGGTTTTATCCATTGTAAAATATCGGTTCGATCGACCTGTACCGGGGAAACGAGATCCACCTTTATGCGGTGGCCATTTTATTACAAAACGTTTGAGGTTGAGCTGTTTTATCCAGTTGGGTTGGTTATCTTGGTTTTAAGCTACGGAACTGTTTATTGGGTCCATAAATAGAATACTTGCCTTATTTATTTATTCATTGTACACATGAAAAGAATACATAAAACATAGATTAAGAAAAAACCGGTCAAGTGCGAGTCGGACTCGTGCGCCGAGGGTTCCGATATACTTTTTGTATTTTCGGAAGCATTAAAGTCCATTTTTAGGACCGCATAACTAAGTTTGTTTGTAAAGGTTATTTGCAGATTTCTAAAAAACTGTGCAACTTAGAAAGATCGTTTTATTTTTGCTGTAATGTTTACATAAACTTCTGTCAACTGTAATTAATTCAGATTTTTCCTTTCACAATTTTCGGAGATAAGGAGGGGGAATGGTATTTTTTTGACATTTTTTATCATAACTTGAAAACTAAGAGACATAAAAAATACAAAAATATATTTTGGAATGTACAAAAAAAGCCATTTCATATGATACCCCACTCGACCTAGTAGCAACAATTTGGAATTTGGCTCCCCCTATTTTGGCCCCCTTTACATTAATAATCATATTTTTTTCAAAATTATTTCATGCGCAATTAAGTTGGGCCACTATATTCTAAAACTATTCCAAGTTTCAGGTCGATAGCATGAGTGGTTTCTGAGATATGGAGGTGTGACAGACAGACAGACGGGCAGACAGACAGAAAGACAGACAAAGTCGCACCGTAAGGGTACCTTATTTTTACCATTTTGGTATCAGGACCCTAAAAAAACGACACATCAGGTACTGCTTATTTCAACCTAGCCTTCCTATTTTAGTTAAATTTTTAAGTTGCTTAACGTTTCTTGTATTGATAATACAATATCATCAAAATTGGGGTTCGGAACAGTTCGATATTCATTTTGTATGTTTTGAAAAGTTATAAATGATGAGCAAGTAGCTAAATGCGTGGCTAGGCTAGTGCGTATAAATTATTGTTTTTTTAACAATGGACTTGATTTTGGGACTCTTTAGTTCGTGACCTTAGCAGAAAGATTGGCCTCGCCTGGCCTGTTGGTATGGAGATTATTTTGCGATCTTAGTGAGAGGAATGCAAGCTAGCTGATACACAATAAAGTGAAAATTTTGATCATATAAGGGTCAACTGACTAACATATCAAAACTCAGCCTAAACCCTTTGCTCTAGTAACTTGAAATTTTGCACATAGGTTCCTAGCTTATATTTGCCGTAGATGTGCTATCACGCCATAGGGAGACCTAGCTTCTTGCCAAATTTCATAATTTTAGGTCAACGGGAAGTACCCTGTAGGTTTTTCATTTTTGAATAAATGTATGGAGATGAGGACATAAAATGCCATATCTTTTGATTGCGTCGTTGTAAAAAATTCAAATTTTCAGAACTTGTGTGGTTCATGGATCCTAATATATGGTATTAATTTCAACCTGATACCTTTACCCGTTCGTGAGATAAAGGGTCTTGACAGACAGACAGACAGACAGACAGACAGACAGACAGACAGACGGACAACAAAGTGATCCTATAAGGGTTCCTTTTTTTATTTTGAGGTACGGAACCCTAAAAATACTAAAACAATGGTATATCTAGTGCTCGCGAACGAGCAACATGCTTGTGATCTTTTCAAATCCAAAATGAATCTCAAAAGCTACACAATCCGTTCCTACAAACTTCAAATCAAACTCTTCTGTTTGTGTCAATCATAAGTTTAAAGATCTTTATGTACTTACGTAATCACATACCGTCGCATCGTCGACGAATCCTATACCAATCCATATGGAATCCGATTGTTCTGGCGGCAGAGCGGAGCAGATTGCATTACTGTCATGTAGGAACTGCACACTGAACACCAATTGATCGGGGGAAGGGCTGTATCCTTGGGCATTGGGTTTTCAAAGAATATTTTTTATTATTATGGCGGATTACCAAAAAAGGGGAGTCCTTGTACGTACTACGTGAAGTGGCCTGATCGGGAAAATGGACATATCGCCCCGGAGGGTCTTTTTTAGGGTTCCTATACCAAAATGGTAAAAAAAGGAACCCTTATGGTGCGACTTTGTCTGTCTGTCTGTCTGTCACACCAGTATATCTAAGCAACCACTCATGCTATCGACTTGAAATTTAAAATAGTTTTAGAATATGATTGCCCAACTTAATTGCCCATGAAAGAATAAAATAAAATTATTATTAATGCAAAGGGGGCCCAAATAGGGGGGTTTAAATTTCAAATTGTCGTTACTAGGTCGATTATCATAGGAAATATCGTAGGGGTATCATATGAAAGGGCTTTACTTGTACATTCTAAAATATATTTTTGTATTTTTTTACAACTCTTAGTTTTGAAGTTATGATGAAAAATTTCAAAAAATATACCGTTTCCTCCCCCTTATCTCCGAAGTTTGTGAAAGGAAAAATCTGAATTAATTACGGTCGAAAGAAGTTTATGTAAATATTACAGAAAAAATAAAACAATCTTTCTAAGTTGCACAATTTTTTAGTAATCTGCAAAAAACCTTTACAAACAAATTTAGTTTTGCGGTCCTAAAAATGGACTTAATTGCTTCCAAAAATACTATAGGTACTAACTTTTTTACACATAACGTTCTTATTACACAATTTTAAATGGTTGTAAAGCTCTTGAAAATAAATTATAGAGAAGGAAGTTGGACTTATGTTCAAACGTATTTAGGGAAAGTATACCTATTTCTGCTGCAAAACAGCAGTGCGCTCTGCTGTGCTTTGGCTCAAAGAGTGGCTTCCCGCGACCTTGACCAGATCGTTGGTCCACCTTGTGGGTCCTGCCACCTCTTGGTCTTCCGGTACGTGGTCGCCACTCGAGAACCCTTACGCCCCATCGGCCATCGGTTCTTCTTGCGATGTGCACTGCCCACTGTCACTTTAGTTTTGCTATTCTTAGGGCTAAGTCAGTTACTTTAGTGCTTCTGCGGATCTCCTCATTTCTGATAATAGATATGTACATACCTATACCTAATATAAACCTAACCCTGCGTTCAAATTACGTGAACTGGAAAACAAGCAAAACTTTGGAGTATTAAACAAATATAAAACTTAAGCCAAACTCCGGATTTCGATACGTGAAACAGCGCCTCTTTGCTTTTGAAGAAATTTCCAGTAAAGCAATATGGATTTATTTACATGTTTATTTAGTCCATCAACCCAGGTACGTTATCTAAGAATGTATATAACAATTTTTATCAGTGGTAACCTTTTCGTTGTAATGAAAAAATGTTAATGTTGTTTTTCATTTATACTTGATTTATACAGTTTGGTAACTAATATACTTTATAACCATTTTTAAGGTTCCGTACCCAAAGGGTGTAAAAAGGGGTACCTATGTCCGTCTGTCTGTCTGTCAGCGGGTTATGTCTTATGAACCGTAATAGGTAGATAGTTGAAATTTTCCAAGATACCTTAATTCATTAAGAGATATTTAGAGGGGCTTCCCTACTACTCAGGCGATTTTTTGAAAGAAACAAAGGCACTAAAATAAACAACAGTTTCCCTGTGACTGTGACTAATAAATTGGTCCGCCCCAGGTTGACATGTCACCATTTTTCACACCCCTAGAAATAAATCGAGGGTTTCGGTAGCTAATAAAATGATCGCCAATTTTATTGGACATCTTACTTTAACCTAAAAACATACACGGGACGTATAACAGGGTTGACGAAAGATCGCAACGTTTTGTAAAAAAGATGTTTGCAGTTAAGACTAGATTTATCTTCAATTACTGGATTTACACCCAACAGCACGTCAGTAGAAATACTTTGAACTTTATGACATGGCAAGAGAGTTGAAAATGAGTCCTCTGACGTGCGGTTGACCGTACACATTTGTAACGTGTTTGTAACTATAAGAGCAAGAGCTCCACGAGATTAGTTCACCATCCCCCATCTACCATCGGGAGTCCAGACGCACCGCAAGATATCACCCACACTTTGTTGATATTCCACACATTGCACAAAGCGCTTTGAAACATTTTTTATTATGCGCACGGCTAAAGAGTGGAATTCTCTGCCTGCGACTGTGTTCCCGAGTTCATAAAACCCGAATCTATTCAAGACGAGAGTGAATAGGCTTCTTCTAGGCAAGGTCGTCCTATCGTCGACCTCATCTTCCTCAAGTTTAGATCGAGTTCAAGAGTAAGCCCATTGATAATAAAAAAGTACACAAACAGAAAAACGCTAAGACAATCGTGTATATGCACCTAGTCAGAAGTATCCATATCATTTTTAACATTTTTTACATGAATTGAAAGTAATTAATTTGTTTACAAAACCCCACGGTCTTTCGTGAACTCTGGTAAATAAGGAAATTCTCAAAAATAGGATTGTGGAGTCAGACCATCTAAGGGAAGAAATTTTGATTTCGACCGAAATAAACTGATAGCCGATATTGACCGCTTTACTTTGGTCAATAAATTTTATTTCATAGCCCATTTGAAAAAGCCTCCCGAATGAGTATTTCTTATTTGAGCAAATCTATGAAACTGAGCAACATACTCTTACCTCCTATTTCCCTGCGCCTGATTTAATAGCTATTTTTATAAATTTAAATTTGACGTAGTAAAAAAAATTAAGAGCGGATTTTTTTAAGAATTATAAGTGTTTTAATAAAAAATGTTGGAATTCTTTAAAATTATATCAAAAACATTATAAATTTAATTTTGAATAAATATATTCAGTTGTCCAAAATGTTATTTGTACCTGTAGGACCGTGGAACTCAAGAGGCTATGTAACGACTTTTTACACCCCATAGAAACTGCATCTCGTGGTAGCGCATGTATTATGGGAAGTTTTTCGTATTTCGACCTATTATATGTTCTTTTAGGAAAGTTGTTCACTTTCATGGTCTGAATTTATAGTTTTAGTTTCCAAAACATCTCTTTTTACACCCTGTGTGTACTGTACCTACGAATAAATAGTTCAGTAGGGAGTAATCTTGGGCAATATGTGCTGTTATAAAGTACTATCAGAGGGGGAAGTTGATATTAAAGTTAATGTTAGGATCGAATAGAGTGGAGTGGTCTTTGCGAAGTGATTGATAGTTACATACGGACTTCTTACGGAGTTTATTACTTAACGACATAAACAAAATAGAAAACGTTTAAAAACGCCCATATTTTTTTCAAAAGTTTGGTAAGGGGGTGATTTGGAGCAGAGCACGTATGCCAGTGCGATGGGCCGACGCTATAAAAGAAACTACTGGAGCGACACTACAGGCGCTGGATTACATTACAGCTACATTCACCGAGCTTAAGATAAGGCGATCTGGAGAGGTGTGGCGGCACAAGTAGCAGCTCACGATTGTCACGCCTCTCAGTCATGAGGGTACGACTAAGATTTCAGATTTCAGATAATTTTATTCAATGTAGATTCTTTACAGAATACTTATTGAATGTCATGCAGAATACAATGCAAATAGAGCGAGTCTACGCCGTTTCGGATCGTGCTATGGCAGCGTAAAAGAAACGGCAAGAAACCACTGCAGCACGGCCTACTTTAAGAGTCGGCTTTTTACAATGTGTTTCTTGTGTTTCGCTGGAATATCAGAGCACCATACCTCTTTGTCATTCATATAGTCATCCAATCTATAGTAAGCTTTTTTACATAACGTTTGCTTTACACATTCTTTAAACTTTCTCTCAGGTAATTGCACTATATTGTCAGGTATTTTGTTGTAGTATCGTATACACAGACCAACGAAAGATGTATTGACTTTAGTTAATCTAGTATATGGTTGATCAATTTTATGCTTATTTCTAGTATTAAAATTATGCCTGTCACAAATTTTAGGTAATTGATGAATGTTCTTTCTAGCATACATTATATTTTCATAGATATACTGGCATGGCACTGTCATAATGTTGATTTCCTTGAACAGTTCTCTCAGGGAATCACGAGTCTTCAGGCAATAAATTGCTCTTATAGCCCTTTTTTGTAAAACGAATATTGAATGTATATCAGCTGCTCGGCCCCAAAGCAGTATGCCATAAGACATAATGCTATGGAAGTAGCTAAAGTAAACCAGCCTTGCAGTAGCTACATCAGTAAGTTGTCTGATTTTTCTAACAGCATATGCAGCCGAGCTCAATCGACCAGAAAGAGCCGTTATATGAGGTCCCCATTGAAGTTTAGAGTCTAGTGTTAACCCTAAGAAAACTGTACTATTTACAAAATCTAATGGTTCATTATTCAATACTATGTTATGTGAAGTAGACCTTACATTTGGTAGTGCAAATTTAATACATTTAGTTTTTTTGGCGTTTAGGACTAGATTGTTAACAGTAAACCATGCATGAATCTGTCGAAGTGCATCATTGACTTCGTTATAATTTTGTGATTTCCTACTTACATTAAATATTAATGAAGTATCATCAGCAAATAACACAATCTTTGACAGATTCTTCACCACAGAAGGAAGGTCATTAATATAAATAAGGAATAAAAATGGCCCCAATATGGACCCTTGAGGTACGCCAATTTTGACAACAGATCCCAGTGATTTCGTCCTGTTTACTTGTACCTTTTGAATCCTGTTTTCCAAATATGACCTAAGTAGTTTAAGTGAATTATTCTTAACACCGTAATGTTCAAGTTTTAGCAACAATGTGCTATGATCTACGCAATCAAATGCTTTGGATAGATCACAGAAGATACCAATAGCATCTTCAGATTTTTCCCACGCGCAAAAGATGTATTTTAAAAGTGCAGTCCCGGCATCCGTTGTACTGCGCCCTTTCGTGAAACCAAATTGATGGTCATGTAGTAAGTTATTTCTATTGAAGTGTGAAAGCATTTGATTGAGTATGACCTTCTCAAAAATTTTACTAAGTACAGGTAAGACTGATATTGGTCTAAAATTACTGGGATCCTTTTTGTCACCAGCTTTGAATAATGGAACTACTTTACTTTTTTTCATTAAGTCAGGAAATGTACCATGATCGACACAATCATTGAATATAACAGCTAAATATGGAGATATAGTATCAATGATCGCACTACAGACTTTTACTGACATTCCCCATAGGTCCTCAGTGGTTTTCATTTTAATACTTTTAAAGGCTTTAACAATTTCGTTAGGGGTGACATGATTAAACCCAAATTCAGTTTCGCAGGCGTCCACATTCTTTTGAAGTAAATCGCTAGCAAGTGAAGATGATGAATTGAGTGACTCTGTTGTTTTCAAAGGAATATTAGTAAAAAAGGTTTCGAATTCTTGAGCCACTTCTACGTTTGAACTAATAGTTCCGCGATTTGTATGAAGTGTGATTTGATTGTCACGCGGTTTCACTTTTCCAGTTTCACTGTTTATAACATTCCATACAGCCTTAATTTTGTTATCAGCAGACTGTATTTTTTTTCCGTAGAAAAAATGATTTTGCTTTTAAACAAACTAATTTAAACAATTTTGAATAATTTTTGACATATTCAATGAAATTGTCGTCATTTGAATAATTTCTAAGCTCATATAATTCAAAAAGTCTCTCTCTACTTTTGCGAATACCAGCGGTAGCCCAGTCACTGAATTTGAATTTTACAATAATTTGCTTTTTTCTAATAGTGAAAATTTTACTGAATTCAGTATTAATCAATGTGAATAAATCTTCATATGAGTTATTAGGGTTGTTAGTATTATAATTGTGACAGGGCAGTTTTTCTAGCAACGTGTTTTTGTACTTTTCTAACCTACCGCTCGTTAGGCTCCTGGTTTCTATATCTATATTCTGGGTTACTCGAGAATAATTAAAAGTAACACTTTGACCAGAGTGGTCAGACTGAAGCGAGTTTATGATACTTTTCTCAAAATAATCGCAATTACAAAAGACGTTATCAATACAGGTAGCCGAGGATGACGTCACCCTTGTAGGTTCAAAAAATACATGCTCTAAATTAAAACATTTGAAAAGACTTATAAGTTTGTTACTATAGGTATTATTTTCTAAGATATTGACGTTAAAGTCACCACACACTATCACAAACTTATTTTCTTTTGTCACTATTTTTAAAACATCTTCCATTACTAACTCGAACATTGAAAAATTTTGAAAAGCGGGAGGTCTGTATACGCATACTACAACATGCTTGTCCAGCTCAACACAAGATATTTCAATACATCTTTCAACCGAAAGTCGAACGATATCTTTACGGTTCTTTATCTTAAAACTGTTACGAACTAAAATCAGTGATCCACCGTGTAAAGCAGACTTTCGATTGAAAGCACTGGCTATACAATAATTTTCATAATTTATCAACATTTGATAGTCTTTTTGCCAGTGTTCTGTCAGACAAACAATGTCAAATTTTGTTCTTTCTAAGAATAATTCTAATTCTAAAATTTTTCCAGAAAAACCTTGAATATTTTGATGTAAAATTTTCAAAATATTAGATTTTTCCTTTGTCTTTGCTATAGGAAGTTTTTTGCCAGAAGGTTTTTTTTCATTTACTTCAGTAAAATTTTGTGTAGAAAAACCCTCTTTTGTCGTATGAACTAGTTTAAAGAATTGGTGTTAGTAATGTTACTAACTATAGAAGTTTTTTGTGTATAACTTCCTATAACAGAGTCAGATATATTATATGCTATCAATGTAGCCAGGTCTTTCTTAAACTTAAGAGGCAGATACATAGTATCCTTTGTCAATCTAAAATAACTTACAAAAATATTCATGTCAAGATATAAAATGTCACTATGATAAGAAAAAGATTTATCATAGGTACCACGCTTGGTTGCGAAAGAATCGAACTCTCCCTTGTTCAGTTGCAGCTGGCAACCACGGGACTCCGATAGTACAGTTGGACTCAAATCAATAGTAACTCTGTAACCTTGAGCAAGTCATTGGTTTCTAGGATTTTGTATTGTACAGCTCAGCGTAGAGCTGGTCTGGCTAGTACCTGTACTGGTTGTTTTACCACCTATCTATAGACTCTAAGGGCACTGCATGTTCTCCTACGTCATCGAGTTCAAGAAATTTGCAACTTTGTGGCGATAGTAGTGGCCTACTAGGTCCACAAAACGTTGGTCTGCCAATCCGCAATGTACTCAATGACGTAGGATAACATGCAGTGCCCAAGTCTACCATCTCTCTGTACTTATCTGTCTCAACAAACGGCGCGCGGTCGCGTCTTCTAAATAAAAAAAAAGAAGCTAAAAGATTTTTTTTTTTCCACACGGCGCCACTTTGTTTGTGCAGTGATGTAAGTTAATTGGTAATATCTTGCAATAATGAATAAAAAACTTTGATTTAGAGTTTTTTATGTAAATCCCTAAGTCGCGTTTTGTGACAACAACGAACAAATACTTGTTACAAAAAATGCAGCTTACCAACAAATAACATTAGACGAAATGAAACGAAATTAAACCTCTGCTAAAACAGGTATCTTTTTCCCCGATCTATGTTGAGGATGACACATATTTAAGTTCTCTTTATTTTCGCAAATTATCTATCAAATCCCATGAACATTATGTTTAGGATGGACTCTGTTAGCAAGGATTATAATCAAAAGTCACAGATACTCGTATATTCTTGGGATTTCAATGTGATGGCTACTCAAGGACACCACTTTAGTCCCAAGGCTATGTATGTCTATTCCTTATGATAAAAAGTTTCCAACTCACAACACTAGCACCAAGAGGTGAGGCATTAACTAAATACTAGACCACAGTAATAGCTAGATCACAAAGTTTCCTAATTTTCATTCGAAATCAAATTAATAAACTTCATTTTCATTTTTCCAGGTAAGTTCTTGATGAAAGAAAGAGACGACATGTTGCTGATCAGGACCATCGGTAAATATAACAATTAGCTTTAAAAGCTCTATGAACTTATTCTGCTATTTCCTTTCTACTATCGGAAATCCAGACGCACTGCAGGATATCATCCACACTTTGTTCATATGTCACACGTTTCAAGCGCTTTGTGACATCTTTTATAATGCGCAAAGCTAAGCAGGGGAATCCTCTGCCTGCGTATGTGTTCCCGAGTTTATATAACCCGAATCTTATTCTAGTCAAGCTCATTCCGTCGTCAACCTTATATCTGTCCTCAGGGCAAGAGCAAACCCATCGACAATAAAAATAAAGATCTATGGATGGATAAAAGTTCGGAACTGCGTCGCGCAACCTTTTTTAAAAAACCTGTTAAGTGCGAGTCGGACTCACGTGCCGAGGGTTCCAATATACCTATAATATTTTTGGAAGCAATAAAGTCAATTTTTTGGATCGAAAAAATAAGTTTGCTTGTGAAGGTTTGAAAGATTGTTTAATTTTTTCTGTAATATTTACATAAACCTCTATCGACTATAATTTATTAATCATAACATTAACATTACATTTTCCATCATAATTTGAAAACGAAGAGACCTAAAAATAAAAATAAATCTATTTTGGAATGAACAAGTAAAGCTCTTTCACATGATACCCATTTTGCCCTCCTATTACTCACCCTTTAGGTAAAACTTTAGATTATGGACCATCGAATATGCTACAGTTTACATTTCAAGCACAATGCATAAAAGTTTATGCTACATAAGCATACCAAAGCCTACTACCAAGAAAACGAAGAAAAAAAAAACATCTGTGAGCTCGTTCTAACCCTCAAGCGGTCAAGTAGAACTAATCGGATCTCCTCCGAGCTTTCAGATTGCAAACATTTCATACAATCCGATTTTATTCCATTATTATAAGCTTTTGCACACACAGTACTCACGGTGGTATTTTGAGGATTATATTATAACAAATATATTGTAGATGTTTTTTACGTAAGTATTTTCGTTTCACGAGTCAATGCAAAAGTTTACCAATACGTTTTGCAGCTATATCAAGGCTATTATGATCCATGATCAATAGAAAACAGCTAAAGCTGTCAGTAAAAACAATTTTGTAAGACAATGTTATTCTTTTCGTCAAATATACTTTGATGTATTCTATGGTCAGGTTCGTGGTGGTTTTCTGGTTCCATTTGACTCGTGAAACTAAGTAAATCTCTTACAATGACACTAGATGATGATTGAAGTACCCCGTGTGGTGCCAGCAAAGAATAGTACCAACCCTTACATACCCGTGGGTGTCGTAAGAGGCGACTTTATTATTTCTCCAATGGGTTACTCCGCCCATTAGAGGAGTTTATTCAATAAGGCACATTATGTTTTGCTATCGGCATACAAAACAATCATGTATCCTGGTTTATTCTAGCTAAGAATAAGTTGTTTGGGTTCACAATCTTATTAATATTATGCGCAACGCAACACACATGACACTAATACAATTTACTACATCGACTGAGGGTTATAAACTGGAGGATGGGCAGCAGCATCCTCCTTATTATCTAAAATCTTACTTACTGCGGTCACTTACAACCGCGGTCCATGGTGCCAGCCGTAACGCTAACAAGCGAGGTGACTATAGTACTTCCCCTCTACATTTTCCCAGCAAAAGCTAGAATTCTAGAGGGAGCGCCCTGTCCTGTTGTGGACGTTTCATGGGATGTTATGATGATGATGATTGTAGCATAAAAGCTAGCAGCATACAATTTTGCAGACCTGCTTAGCATGTGTTATTTATTATTATTATTTATTTATTACGCAAAAGAATATATTAATCCGAATTTTGAATATTAGCCTGACGTGACCTGATGCATTAATTTGTGATCCATTCTCTTTAATTCCAAGCAGTCAAAAGCAATCGGTTAAAGCTGACAGAAAAAACAATTTTGTAAAACAAGTTTATTATTTCCGTCAAATATACTTTAACTTTAGTGTGATGGCTTCAAAATATATAAATTGGTAAGCGTTGGAATAAAAAATAAAATAGATTCTAGCGGATTTGTGAAGTTATTTTAGCATGTTGTATACCGTTTGAAATGGGATAGACTAGATAAGAGAACTTTTAAGGGAATTGGAAGTTAATAATAAGAAATTATTACAGACGGGATCGATTGTAGTGGCGACGACATTATTGGGACAACTTGGTAATTATTTTTTTTATTATCATCAACGGGCTTACTCTTGAACTCGATCTAATCTTGAAGACAGAGATGAGGTCGAAGATGGAACGAGCTTGCCCAGAAGAAGCCTATTCACTTGCGACTTGAATAGATTCGGGTTATATGAACTCAGGAACACAGACGCAGCCAGAGAAATCCACTCTCACTTGACCTGAGAGTTACTTGACTTGATTAGATTAGATAGATTAGATTTATTTATTTCATACTATCAAATTCAAAATTACATAAATTGTTCAGATGTCAATGAATAATATGATCGTCAAATAATATAAAAACAAAAAATAATCAATAAAGAAATACAAACATGTCAAAAGGCGGCAAATACAAAATCATCTTATAGTCATAATAAAAATATTCAATGTCAAAATAAATATAAAATGTCAAATTAACTAATAAAATAAACGATACTGAAAAGTATTGAATAATTAAAAAAAAAAAAAAATTAAATGTCAAGATAAAAATGTCAATTAATTATTTTGATTTTAACATTAAATATTTATTGTATTAAAGAATTTAAATATAAGTCTACGACAGTAGCTTATTCATTTATATTTTAAGATAAATTCATTTACAGTGTAAAATTCATCATGCAACAAAAGGTTTTTTAATTGCCGATAGAAGGTGTTATTGTTGGTCAAGTTCCTCAAGTCTGCCGGTAGTCGCTCGTAATAATAAGGTCCAATCACACGCGGGTTTTTTGACGCCAGCTCAGTTCGGCGAGGGACGCTAGCAAGTCTTCCCACATTTCTTAACGAATGGCCTCCACCTGTGCGGGTGCTATAATAATCTATATTTCGGCGCACGTAAGAGATTACCTCATACAGGTACATGGAGACCATGGTCATTATCCCATTTTTATAAAATAAGGACCTGCACGTTTGCCGTGTTTTGATCCCTGCTAGTATCCGCAGTGCACGCTTCTGTAAGACAAATACTCTCTTGGAGTCTGTCGAGTTGCCCCATAGCATTATGCCTGAGAGGATGGAATGGAAATATGCAAAATATATCTGTCGTAATACGTTTTCAGAGACGATAGGTCTTAATTTGCGTAAAGCGTATGTGGCACTACTGAGTCTATCGCAAAGCGCGTCTATATGGTTCTTCCAGTTTATGTTTGAATCCAGTGTAAATCCCAGAAATTTACATGTGTTACATACTGAGACAGGACAATTAATACAAAGTGGTTTTTCAATAGCTTTAGCAGAGAAAATAATGATATTAGATTTAGTTGCATTTAGTACTAATCCATTTGAGTTGAACCATTCACATAGCTGATTGTATGTGTGGTTAATTTTCATGTTGAGTTGTTCGTAATCACGACCACACAACACAACTGTAGTATCGTCCGCAAACAATACAACTAAACCGTCTTTGATGTGATGGGGCAAATCATTAATGAATAGCAAAAACAATGTATTTCCTAATGCTGAACCTTGTGGTATACCTACAGTGACATCACTCGCTTGTGACCTATACTTGC
The DNA here is from genome assembly GCA_947532105.1 of Athrips mouffetella. Classification (NCBI taxonomy): domain Eukaryota; kingdom Metazoa; phylum Arthropoda; class Insecta; order Lepidoptera; family Gelechiidae; genus Athrips; species Athrips mouffetella. The sequence goes on from OX383963.1 coordinate 30,369,950, forward strand.
GACCATTTGATGCGATCTCAACTGACTGTTTACGTCCTTCTAAGAATGATTTTAACAATTTGTGAGAATTACCTTTGATGCCGTACTGATGCAACTTTTTAAGAAGAAGGTCATTTTCAATGACATCAAAAGCTTTCGTTAAGTCGCAAAAAATACCTGCAGTCTTGTATTTATCGTCCATGCTGGTGAGTATCGAATCAATGACTTGATGTGCTGCCATGGTAGTGGATTTGTTTTTTCTGTAAGCATATTGTTTGTCAGTCAGTAAGTCGTTTTGCTCTAGATGTTCCATCAAGCTTGTGGACAAAATAGACTCAATAATTTTAGAAATATTGGGGACGATTGTGATGGGTCTATGACTATCAACTTGGGTTCTGTCTCCTTTACCCTTATAGACGGGACACACTCGAGTGCTCTTTAAAACCTCTGGGTATACACCTTCATTGAACATATTATTGATAAGTGTCACTAAAATATCTGCTATCAGTGGCCATACCGACATAAGTATATTGATTGATATATCATATATGTCAAGTGTATTTCTAGTGTGCAACATATGTTTTAGGACTTTGTCTAATTTTTTGCGAGTTATGATTGGCATTGTGAAATCTGGTGGGTCCAAATTATTTAAACATAGTTTTAAGTAGGTACTTGATTTACATATATTCGTTTGAAGCGGCAGCTTCGACGTTATCGACAGAAAATGATTATTGAAACAATCTGGAATTGTGTTAACACTAAGAATATTGCCTTTATCAACTATGCCTATTGTTTGCGATTTATTTTTTGATGCAATTTCCTGGTTCACTACATTCCATATCTCTTTGGATGGATTTTTAGCTAATGATAACTTATTGTCATAATAAGTTCGTCGATCACGCAAACTAATAGACTTTATTAGTTCAAAGTAATGGCGTATGCAGCCTTCAATAACGTCATCATCAGGATACTGATGCTTTATAGCACAAAAATCATCAAATTTATTAATATATTGAGCTAACTCATTACTCACCCACGGAGTATTATTTTTCTTCCTTACAAGAAGTTTTTTTATAGGAAAATGGATATTTATGTAATGTGTTATTATTGAAATTAATTTACTAAATTTATTGTTTATATTTATGTCAATATTGTTTATAAATGTCCAATCATAATTTAAAATGTCATAATAAAAATCATTCACTGCATTCTCTGTAAATAGCCTACGTTCTACGAAAGCGCTAGTTGACTTTTTCGTTTGTTGAGTATTTATCAGAAATATCTGGGCATTGTGATCGCTTATTGGCGTGTCGAGCGCTGAGACTGTGACGTCACCGCTATCATCACAAGCGACTATTCCGCAGTCTAATGAGGAAGTACAGGTACTTGAGATACGCGTGGGAAAACTAACTATATTGCTCGAGTTATAGGATTTAAGCAAGTCATTTAATTTATTTTTTTCGCAGTTATCTGTTAAATAATCTACGTTGATATCGCCAACTAAAAGAAACCTTTTGTTTTCGTCAATTAATTTGCATAACAATGTCTCTAATACATTTAAAAATATTTTGAAATCTCCTTTTCCTGATCGATACATTCCTATTACAATTAATTTAATCTCATATAGTTCAATGGCGCTAAAATCAAAATGATACTCAACGGCGAGTCCCTGCAGGTCAGAGCGCTGTTTGTACATAACACCGCTACGTACGTATAGTGCAACTCCGCCGTGTTCAATGCGCGTGCGACAGTAGTAATTAGCTAACTCGTAACAACAGAGTCCCACGCGTTGAATCTCATTTGATTTACACCATGTCTCTGAACAGACAAGGACGTCAGGATTATGTTTATTCAATACAATGTTTAATAGTCCTGTTTTACTTGTAATGGAACGAACATTTTGGTGAAGTACCGTTGTAGTAGTGGAGGGAACATTTGTACATTGCGTTTTAGTTGAGATTTTGGAGGTTATAACCGGCGGCCCAGTGATTGTCGTTTTCGTGAGTTTTTTGAGTGCGATTTCGGTGCAATTATATTGAAAGGCCTGACAGACACTCCTTCCGGCCAAAGTTTAGTGTCACGAACGGAACTCACTTTTGATGCTGGGACATCGAGCTTAAACGATGCATAGTCACCTCGGGTTTTAAGCTTTTCGCAGTGAATATTTGTCAGCTGTAGACTCGACTTGAGGTGGTCAATTATGTCTTCGTTTGTGGTGGAAGTGCTAAAATTAAAAAGGTGCAGACTGCTGATGCGTGGGGAAGCTGCACTAAGGCGTCCGATGGTGGTTCGGGGACTTTTAACTGCTTCGGAATATGTCGATGGACGACCGCCAGGTTGTTGAACTTGCTGCTGGTTTGCCGTTGCTGCTGGAGTAATTTTAGGCTGCAAATGAGCAACTACTGGAGCTACGGGAGGTTTCTTTGCAGGATTCTCAGGTTGATAGCTCCCTTTAGCCGCAGGAGTTGATGTAAGGGGGTGATGACTTCCTACTAAAGTGCAATCATGATTTTGAGCCGTGGACTGCTGCTGTAATACAGTGATGCCGTGTGGGCCAGAATCATTCATCATAAATGGAACATTCAGTTTTCCTGGAGTGACATTGGATGTGCTTGGCGACTTGTGGAACTCAATATCAGGTGAGTGGTTGTTGTTTTTTATCGTTAAAGGGCTTCTATAATCGTCCGTTTGGGTGTATTGATATTTCTGAAAGTCATCTACTTTCAGCATCAGCTGTTGTATTTTTAAATCTTGCTGTTTTATGAGCAATGTTTGAACATTAATAACCTCATAACACTCATTTAATTTCATGTTCAAATGAGATACTTTCGATCCTAAATCCGTTACAACATCCACTAACCTGTCAAGTGATGCTTTTGATGGTGGAGCCATTATTTTGGTGATTTATATTATTTTGCACTTGTAAAATCACTCAAACTTTCTCAAAGTGTATTCAAAAGGTTTAATTTAATCGTAAACAAATAAATATCAATTTACTAAAATCAACGTTTAAAATTTGGCCGTATCCGCCATTCGCGCGCATGCGCATATTTGAGAATTTGACTTGCAAACAAACCTGTCCACCAAGCGTCGTGCGTTCTAAACCACGATGGCTGTTGTCTTTAAAAAGTAACCTTTAAAACAAGCTTTTTAGTAAAATTTATTGTGTTACCTCTATTAAAATCTGCTCGTTCGCAATCAGAGCCAAGCGGGGATCCCAGCCGCTACGTGATCGGCAATCGTCCGCCATACAGAAGCGATTCGGAGTGAAATCGAATTGCTATCCGGCCGGTAGTCTATTATTGAAATGTGGTAGGTGTACTACTGTTTGATTTTTTGGTGTGGTTGGTAGTGAACGACGTGGACGCGGGTTCTTTTTCCGCCCAGGGCTAATATTTGTGTAATGAACATGAGTTTATTCTAGTCTCATTTTTGTATGTACTCGTATATCAGTCTCTGGTACTCATAGTACAGGCTTTGCATAGTTTCATCATCATAACATCCCATGAGACGTCCACTTCAAGACAGGAAGCGTCCTTGACAACTCCAGCAAAAATGGCGTGGTACTTTAGAAGGGATTTACCACAGTCAATGCGCTTGTAAGCAATGCGGTAGGCCGCTATTGTTGGTGAGTGTAGTATATAAGATGGTACGATACTAGAAAAATTCTGCTGCTCATTCTCCGGTTTATAAGCCTGTAGTCGCATCTTACGACACCCACGAGTAGACTTGGGTTAGTACTATTCTTTGCTGGCGCTACGATTTAGGATCAGATAACTGTGTAAATGGTCCCCCAATATTTATTTATGTGTTATTGTTCATTTATTCTGAAAACTTTGTGGTGCTGGCTGATCTTGTTGGCATTAAACGGTCTAAGAACAGCCCAGTAGGTAACATCTTACTGTGGGTGTCATAATAGGCAACTTAAGATTCTTCAACCGGAAGACGGGCAGGAGCGTCCTTCTGCGTTTTGTAAGGAAAGTAGTTCAGTATCGTTGACTGAGCACGCCCGTTTAGTCTAGGCAACGAAGCGGATCGTTGTATGAAGACCCCCGCATTAAATCCTCAGTCGATGAAACTTTGTTTATTTATTTATTTGCTTGGGTATTACACTACATGAGACAAACCTTCTATAAAGAAACTAAAGAAAAATCGGTACTTTTAATTTTTCCATACAAAAATTACAAAAAATGTATGAAAACATTAAAAGTACCGATTTTTTTGGATTTTTTTATAGAAGGTTTGTCTCATATAGTGGAATACCTCAGCAAAGTTTCATCGACTGAGGAATTAATGCGGGGGTCAACTGCTTCGTTGCCTACACTAGCTCTGTTTTCGGCACACCGTCCCTTACACTCTATTTAGGGTATAAATTTACCAGCTGGTGCCCGCGACTGCGTCTGCGCAGGCTTACAAATTGTAGCCTTTGTGTTATTCTGATGTATAAGCTGTATTATTGTAAAGTTTCATTAAAATCCATTCAGTACTTTTTACGTGAAAGAGTAACAAACATCCATACATACATGTTTACAAACTTTCCCGTTTATAATATTAGTAGGATATAGTGGCATCTTCCACAATTTAATTCAGTTTTACGATTACGGTAATTCCTTAGATTATGAATAACGGCAGCTTACTGTAATTCACAGGTTTAAAAATATCCTGTAAAACCACTTAGTTTTTGAACAGTGAAAAGCTTGAGCTAAAATAAATTAAGTGAAGCTACACAGTAGAACAAGGGTAAAATGGCCGCCCACTACTACAAAGAGAAATAAAAACGACAAGTGCACCCGTTACCAAGTTTTATTTTTATTACAAGCTGCAGAAACTCGGGGGAAAGATTATTTCCAATTTACCGCTAATTGCGTTTCACACTGTTTCATAAACCCTTTCTTATGTTACTTGTGCGTTATTAAAAGTAAAAACAATCTTATAAGCGCGAATCCGATGCTAGATGGTCTACCCGTGATTAAAAACAACGTCATCATAACTTTCCTTGAAAACGGCCACTGCAGGGCAGGAAGCTCCCTCCAGACTTCCAGCTTTTACAGGAAAAGTGTTAAAAGGAAGTAGGTACCATAGTCACCACGCTTATTAGCTTTGCGGCTGGCACCATGTACCGCGGTTGTTGGTGACCGCAGTATGTAAGATGGAACGATGATACACAGAAGGACGCTGCTGCCAATCCTTCTGTTCATAATCCCTTAGTCGCCTCTTACGACATCCAAGAGAAGAGATGGATTAGGTCTATTCTTAACTAGCTCCACACGGCATATAATACAGTAAAACAAATCTTACACCTATCTCTACTCATATTAAATAGAATTAAACTTTCTATACAGGGTGTAAAAAAAGTATGATGATCCCTCTAAGGGGTGATTCTACATCACTTATAGATTGTATTAAAAATATTAAAAAAGCAATACTTTTTATAAAAAAAAAGTTGTTTTAGCTCAAAAAGAAGTGAAGCGCCTGGAGGGATAAAATTAAATGACCTCATGATAAGCTGGTGGTGCAGACAAAGATGTTTTTTGTTATAATATCCAGTCATTAGCAAGTACTTGTCCATTTGAATAAATTACTGTAATGAATTCGAAGCAAAATAAAATTTCATTATCACCCAAAATAAAAAATAAAGAAATATTTTAAAAGGTTTTTTTTTTAAATAATTTTTCACAATCATCAATTCAAGAAAGAATCATTGTACTTTTTTACAACCTATATTTCTTTTCAATACGACAAAGCCTTCATAGTTCACCCAACGATGTCGATAGTGTCTGATAAGATAAGCAGCTGTCTATTCAAAGACCGTCGCTCACAAGAGCTCTTTTGCAAATTACGAGCCAACAAAGCCTCCTACAGAATCGGTGACTGTACTTACTAGAGGCGTAAGAGCCTTAGGTATGAGCTACTTACTTTGTGCTGGTACTTTGACATTGGTGCCTTGCACGTTTTGTCTCCCCGCGGGGATAAAAACTTTTCCTTTGTGTACGTACGAAAGAGACCTATCTTCAAGATTTTCCTTCCCTACCTTAAGGTCTCATAACAGAATGTTACGATCACGAAAGTTAAAGTGAATGGTGCCCTAAAATGCGTTTCATTGATTCAATTATTGCCAGAAAAAAAGGCATCTGAAAGAATTGATTAAAATAATTGAAATACCGAGGATTGATTAAAATACCCGTCCCGTGCATTAAAGTCCAGTGTGGTGCCGGCAAAGAATAGTACCAACCCATACATACACGTGGGTGTCGTAAGAGGCGACTAAGGACTATAAACTGGAGGATGGGCTGCAGCATCCTCCTGTGTATCATACCATCTTAGTTACAGCGGTCACCTACAACCGCGGTCCATGGTGCCAGCCGTAACGTTAACAAGCGAGGTGACTATGGTACTTCCCCTCCAAATTTTTCCAGCAAAAGCTAGAATTCTGGAGGGTGCTCCCTGTCCTGTAGTGCAAATTCCATCGTATGTTATGATGATGATGATTAAAATACCGAGGAGACCTTTTAAGCTACGTTTTTGAAATTCCATGAAAACGATGTCGCGGACAACAGCTAGAAAATCATAACTTCCAAAACAACTCACCTTTCAACAGTATTCTTTCTTTAATCTGATAGGCTACATGTACGTATTTTCCATACAAATGGAAAATGGAATAGACCTTGAATACACGTAGTTGCAATAAGACTTGAGTGCAGCCTCCATCTTTTACTGCATAGCGGCAATCCTAGCGGATTACTTCCAGCCAAGCGAGAATAGAATGAAATCATCTTGGCAATAATAATTTTAAAACAGTCGCTTTCAGCAAATACTTTTTGGCCTTCTTTTATTAATTGGAGCTATCACTGAAAAATAATTAAAATTTTGTTATACTCGTACGACCAAAAATAGCTAAGCTTTTTGACAAAAACGTAGTACACTCCTTTTCTAGATTAGCGAAACGCTTATTAGTTATTCTTGCCAAAAATTATTATACACGTTAACTTAGGAAATAAAATAGAAAATATATTCTTTAAAAATTTACTTGCACAAAATAGCTTATTTTACGTTCTTTTTACTACTAATTTGGATGCTGCGTATACTTTGTTTTTATTAAATTATCAAAAAGGCGCATACCATAAGAATACACTTGCGTTAAACGCTTTAAAGAAGACACTTGTTTTAAAACGTTTTTGAATTTTTTTGAAAAATAAAGCTTCGTAGCTAATAATATGCGCGAAATGCTAAGTAGTGAAAATGCAGTGCTATTTCAACTGCAAATCTCTTAAAATTTCTTCCGTCCTGTGCATTTACATAATGAAGTCTCGTAAAAGGTAGAAATATTTACCTAACTAGTCTTTAAATATATCATGGTGTAACCAGTTTTTTTCCGTTTATTTCAACGCTTACCAACACATTTTATATGTCAAAAGCAATCGGGTAGAGCTATCAGAAAAAACTAATTTGTAAAACAATTTTATTCTTTCTTTCAAATACACTCTGGTTTTACTGGCATGGCTGCAAAAAACCGGCCAAGTGCGAGTCGGACTCGCGCACTGAGGGTTCCGTACCACCACATAAACATAATTGTATTCGTTGAAATTTCAGTAAGTTAATGTGCTAGATTTTTTGAGTCCGACACGCGCTTGACCAAATTTTATTATTTGTTGTTATTTTATAACTTATGCACTATAAACATACCAATTTTCAAGTTTATAAGTAATCCCGTTTTTAAATAGAACTAAAACAAAAATCGCCTCAGCGACCATCCAACTTGACCCCTCTCTTATATGAATGTTCTTGAAACGGGAGCTCACCACAATTGGTTACCATTAGTTGTGAGAAAAGTTGTAATATTTAATGATTTCAGACTTTTCCCATTATTTGTACTGTGAGACCTAGCTTCTTGCCAAATTTCATAATTTTAGGTCAACGGGAAGTACCCTGTAGGTTTTGCATTTTTGAATAAATGTATGGAGATGAGGACATAAAATGCCATATCTTTTGATTGCGTCGTTGTAAAAAATTAAATTTTCAGATCTTGTGTGGTTCATGGATCCTAATATGTGGTATTAATTTCAACTTGATACCTCTACCCGTTCGTGAGATAAAGGGTCTTGACAGACAGACAGACAGACAGACAGACGGACAACAAAGTGATCCTATAAGGGTTCCGTTTTTTTCTTTTGAGGTACGGAACCCTAAAAAGAACTGTATATAATATTATTCGTCTTTGATGTCCAGCTTTAGATGTTTAGATGTGTAGTGTTTCGAAAGATGTACAGAATTAAACATTCTACTTGATACTACACTAAAATTAAACAGGTCACTTAATATTTTTGTCACAAGAAATTATTTAACACGAAATCACGTTAAATTATTATCCAAATATTTTCCGAATAATTTATTAACAAAAATCGTTAAATGTTTATGTTTCACTAAATTACAAAAGTACGCATAAATATTTTGAGTAGCTTTAATAATGAAAGTACCTATTACACTTACTTAATTAGAATCCCGCTGCCAAAAGATCGGCTAAGTGAAACCTGGCTCTTTAATTATTATTTAATACCGTTCATGTTAACGCTCCTATCCAATCATTTACCTTAAATTCAACTAAAGTTAACAAACAAAAACGTTGAAGTGTAATAAAATAAAATAGATGATTATTTAGCACGGTTCTTCATAGTGCCAAATAGTGCTTACTACTCGGAAAAGTATGCATAAAGTAAGCCGGGTGGGATGGGCGGAGGACCAGGGCCGTAACGAAGTCGAGACCAAGAATTAGAACTCATTCATTTGGTAAGCCGACCACTTGCGATATTATTAGGTGATATTTTTATTATCTATCTATCGTAGGAAAGTGCTTGTAGCGTGAGAAGTAGAGTATTTTATAAAATTGTATGTAACCTTAACCCACAGTCCTGTGGAGTCATAAGCCACATAAAAAAATACTAGGTTAATGTCCGAAATATATAAAGGTACTAGCTGTTACCCGCGGCTTCGCTCGCGTGGTTTTCGTATTTATGTTGTTACCGGTTTTCCGAAGGAATGAGATATTTTCCCGTCATTTCGGGGTAATTTTAAACTAAGGCAAATCAATGAGTACAATTCAAGATCCAGCTGAAGTTACTCCTAAATTACTCAGAACAGAAGAACTTAACAGCAGTATTATGCCTTAAAGTTTTCACTTAACCTATTGGCTCTGTTTTGAAATATTACACCTTTATGTAATATTTCAAAACAGAGCCAATTCGCAGAAGTAATTGAGAAAAACTTAAACTTCTCCCTCTCTCTCCCTCTCCCTCTCCACCTCCATCTCCCTCTCCCCCTCTCCTCCCTCCCCTTCCCCCCTGCCCCCCTCATTCTCTCCCTCCCTCTCCCCCTTCCCCTCCTTCTCCCCCTCCTTCTTCCCCTCCCTCTCCCTCTCTTTCTCCCTCACACTCTTTACCTCACTACCAATCTACCTCTGTACCTCTCTACCTCTCTACCACTCTACCTCTACCTCTCCCTATCCCTGCCCCTATCCCTACCCCTAACGCTATCCCTAGGGGATGATGGTATTTCACGTCCACCACGTTGGATTTCAAAGTTGTTGTAGCTTTCGTAATCAGCGACCCGATAAACCATACAAACGACACCCATATTTATTTTTGGACATTTTAAACCTATCGCACCCCAACTCCATCCACAGGGGGATGATGGTATTTCACGTCCACCACGTTGGATTTCAAAATTGTTGTAGTTTTCGTAATCAGCAACCCGATAAACCATACAAACGACACCCATATTCACATTTCAACCCTATCTCACCCCAACCCCATCCCAAGGGAATGATGGTATTTAACGTCCACAACGTTGAATTTCAAAATTGTTGTAGTTTTCGTAATCAGCGACCCGATAAACCATACAAACGATACCCATATTGTTTTTAGACTTTTTCACCCCATTTCCCTTTTTTAGGGGTTGAATTTGGGGTGGAATTTAAATAACAGTGAAGAACGTTGCATATAATTACATCATTAATGCCTAAATAATAAATAATGTGGATTTTACATTAAAAATAAAGAATTTTCAACTTCATCCCCCTTTTCACCCTTAAGGGTGTTGAATTTTCAAAAACCCTGAGACTCGTGAATATAAATTTTTAGTCGTCAGCCTAAATACAAATTTTGAAGATCCTAACTTCAAAACTGACGGACTTTCATACAAACTTTCATCCCCTATTTTACCCCCTTAGGGGTGGAATTTTGTAAAACCCTTTCTTAGTGCACCCCTAGGCCTCATAAGGAACCTACATGCCAAATTTGGAATCTCTAGACTGACTGACTGACTGACATATCAACGCACATCCCAAACCACTGGGTCTAGAGATTCCAAATTTGGCATGTAGGTTCCTTATGAAGCCTAGGGGTGCACTAAGAAAAGGTTTTACAAAATTCCACCCCTAAGGGGGTAAAATAGGGGATGAAAGTTTGTATGAAAGTCCGTCAGTTTTGAAGTTAGGATCTTCAAAATTTGTATTTAGGCTGACGACTAAAAATTAATAATTACGTGTCTCATGGTTTTTGAAAATTCGCACCCTTAAGGGTGAAAAGGGGGATGAAGTTGAAAATTCTTTATTCTTAAAGTAAAATCCACATAATTTATTATTTAGGCATAATGATGTAATTATATGCAACGTTCATCACTGTTATTGAAATTCCACCCCAAATTCAACCCCTAAAAAAGGGAAATGGGGTGAAAATGTCTAAAAACCAATATGGGTATCGTTTGTATGGTTTATCGGGTCCCTGATTACGAAAACTACAACAATTTTGAAATCAAACGTGGTGGACGTGAAACACCATCATCCCCCTGGGGATGGAGTTGGGGTGCGATAGGTTTGAAATGTCTAAAAATCAATATGGGTGTCGTTTGTATGGTTTATCGGGTCGCTGATTACGAAAACTACAACAATTTTGAAATGCAACGTGGTGGACGTGAAATACCATCATCCCCCTGGGGATGAAGTTGGGGTGCGATAGGTTTGAAATGTTTAATCCACATAATTTATTATTTAGGCATAATGATGTAATTATATGCAACGTTCATCACTGTTATTGAAATTCCACCCCAAATTCAACCCCTAAAAAAGGGAAATGGGGTGAAAATGTCTAAAAACCAATATGGGTGTCGTTTGTATGGTTTATCGGGTCGCTGATTACGAAAGCTACAACAACTTTGAAATCCAACGTGGTGGACGTGAAATACCATCGTCCCCTGGGGATGGAGTTGGGGTGCGATAGGTTTGAAATGTCTAAAAACCGGTCAAGTGCGAGTCGGACTCGCGCGCCGAGGGTTCCGATATACCTATAGTATTTTTGGAAGCAATAAAGTCCATTTTCAGGACCGCAAAACTAAATTTGTTTGTAAAGGTTTTTTGCAGATTTCTGAAAAACTGTGCAACTTAGAAAGATCGTTTTATTTTTGCTGTAAAGTTTACATAAACCTCTGTCAACTGTAATTAATTCAGATTTTCCCTTACTCAAACTTCGGAGATAAGGGGGGGGGAATGGTATTTTTTTTGACATTTTTCATCATAACTTGAAAACTAAGAAACTTAAAAAAATACAAAAATATATTTTAAAATGTACAAGTAAAGCCCTTTCATATGATACCCCACTCGACCTAGTAGCGACAATTTGAAATTTGGCCCCCCCTATTTTGGCCCCCTTTACATTAATAATCATACTTTTTTCAAAAAATTTTCATGTGCAATTAAGTTGGGCAACTATATTCTAAAACTATTCCAAATTTCAGCTCGATAGCGTAAGTGGTTGCTGAGATATAGAGGTGTGACAGACAGACGGACAGACAGACAGACAGACAGACAGAGCGGCACCATAAGGGTTCCTTTTTTTTACCATTTTGGTATCGGAACCCTAAAAATCAATATGGGTGTCGTTTGTATGGTTTATCGGGTCGCTGATTACGAAAGCTACAACAACTTTGAAATCCAACGTGGTGGACGTGAAATACCATCGTCCCCTGGGGATGGGGTTGGGGTGCGATAGATTTGAAATGTCTAAAAATAAATATGGGTGTCATTTCTATGTTAGTGATAGGGAAAGTTGAGGTAGAAGTAGAGAGGTAAAGAGGTAGAGTGGTAGAGAGGTAGAGAGGTAGAGAGGTAGAGAGGTAGAGAGGTAAAGAGGTAGAGTGGTAGAGAGGTAGAGAGGTAGAGAGGTAGAGAGGTAGAGAGGTAGAGAGGTAGAGAGGTAGAGAGGTAGAGAGGTAGAGAGGTAGAGATGTAGAGAGGTAGAGAGGTAGAGAGGTAGAGATGTAGAGAGTTAGAGACGTAGAGACGTAGAGAGGTCGAGAGGAAGAGAGGTAGAGAGGTAGAGCGGTAGAGAGGTAGAGGGGTAGAGGTAGAGGGAGAGGGAGGGAGAGAAGGAGGGGAAGGGGGAGAGGGAGGGAGTGAGGGAGGGGGAGGGGGTGATGAAAAGGGAGAGAAAGAGGGAGGGGCAGGGGGAGAGGGAGGAGGGGGAGGGGAAGAGACAGGGGGACGGGGAGGGGGAGAGACAGAGGGAGGGGGAGAGGAAGGGGGGAGAGGGAGAGAGAGAGGGTTTTAGTTTTTCTCAATTACTTCTGCGAATTGGCTCTGTTTTAAAATATTATATAAAGGTGTCTCTCATCTCTCTCTTTACATTTGTTAGGATACTGCTGCTAAGTTCCTCTGTTCTGAGTAATTTATGAGTAACGTCTGTATATTATATAAAATTCAGCTGGATCTTGAATTATACTCATTGATTTGCGCAGGGTTAGTCCTGTTTTTCCTTAGTTTAAAATTACCCCGAAATGACGGGAAAATATCTCATTGCTTCGGAAAACCGGTAACAACATAAATACGAAATCCACGCGAGCGAAGCCGCGGGCAACAGCTAGTATATAGATAAAAGCAATATTCTGAGTGGTACCGGCAAAGAATAGTACCAACCCATCTTTACCCGTGGGTGTCGTAAGGGGCGACTAAGCGCTTATGAACCGGAGGATGGGCAGCAGCATCTTTCTGTGTATCGTACCATCTTACATACTGCGGTCACCAACAACAGCGGTCGCCAGCCGCAACGTTTACAAGCTTGGTGACTATGGTAAATCCCTACTAAGTAAGCCCATAGACGATAAATAGTAGATTGACAAGGCTGTAAAATAATATTTTTAAGGCGAGGGCGCTATTTTGAATCCATAGCGAAGTAAAGGATTCTAGAGTAGAATCCTGAAAGTAGCGACGGATTCAATAGGTCGCCTGAGGTAAAAATATTTTTGCAGCCGCGTATTACACTCTACTTTTCATGTACCTCTATGAGAAAAGAATAAGAGGCTCATTGAGACACACACTCGTCATTAATTTCAAATATAAAATACCTTTACAATATTATTACTTGATAAAAGAATACTAAAAACTGAAAATGTTATTGACATTGTTGTATCAATTAGGAACAGAACCTCTTTGATTGGTATTCTTGTTTACATTTAGAGCATATTTCTTTTTTTATATTCATAGTAATTTTAATAGTACAACCGGCCAGTATCATTTTTCATACAATATTTTGGTTCGACCTCTATGGTTGACCTAAAATATCCCTATGGTGGACCTAAATTCAAATTCTAATTTTAAATCCCATTATTACCCGCTACGAAAGTCTCTTGGAGAAAACAGCTATTTTGTTCGCCTTTATTGACGAACCGTTCACCGATTTTCGAATAGATGAGATGAAAAAAAAATTACCACACGTTGTTGCTGGAGTTCTGGAGAGAGCTCCCTGATGTTATGATGAAAGCGGTGCTTAAATCATTAAAGGTTACATCACAGTCCACTGTTGTCATTACACTTCTCCCAACGCACCACGTTGAAGCTCTTGTTAAGAACTACGAGTATATGAGACCGGAAATAGTGGCACAATTTGGGTCCTATACTCAGCAGTGGGTGGGTGGGGGTTAATTGAATGGATGGGATGAATGTAAAAGTATGTAAATATTAGGTTTATTATTAAGAGGCATCTTTAGTATTAATATAATATCTTAATTTCTACTTCCAATTTCCATATGGCCCATCACTTTTATTACAATACCAATAATTTCGTTTTGATAAATATGTTTCTTATCGATTTGCGCCTCCAAATTATGTCCCCGTTTTATTTGTATGCTTATAAATACGGAACGGTGACAATTTATAGTTTTAGCCGACTTACAAAGTGTAAAACTGGTAATTAAAATGTTACCTGTCGGTTCTTTGTTAAGTTTTAACGATAGTCATAAAGTTGTGCTCTTAACGTTAATTTGCATTAACTGACTTTAAGCTGATCATTAGCGTAAAGTAACATTGTTTGTTTATGGTTTGAAGTGTTCATTTACTTTACTGTTGATTTTAAAGATTTTAAAGTCATGACCTGAGCTGCAAAGTCTAGAACTATGTATGGTCTAGAATTTAGTTCTGCTTTGCTAACGTTACATTTTTAGGGTTCCGAACCAAAATGGTAAAAACGGAACCCTTATGGTGCGACTTCGTCTGTCTGTCTGTCACACCTGTATATCTCAGCAACCACACATGCTTTCGGCTTGAAATTTGGATGAGTTTTAGAATATGATTGCCCAGCTTAATTGCAAACGAAAGATTTACAAAAATATTATTATTTTTGTAAATGGGGCCCAAATAGGGGGAGCAAGTTATCATAAGGGCTTTTAAAAAAAAATTACGACTTCAAGTTTACGTACCCCCCCCCCCCCCCCCATTGTCTCTGAAAGTTGCAAAAGGAACAATCTGAATTCATTATAGTCGATAGACGTACGAGTATCCGTAAATATTACAGGAAACATAAAAAAAATCTCTCTAAGTAGCACTGTTTTTTAAGATATCTGCAAAAAACCTTACAAACAAATTTACTTTTGTGGTCCTAAACATAAACTCGATAGCTTCTAAAAATACAATAGGTATATCGGAACCCTTGGCGCGCGAGTCCATCTCGCACTTGACCAGTTTTTTTTAATATACGTATAGTATACTTACTATACTCATATTCAAAAAACTGGTCAAGTGGTTCATCACCGTTATTGCTTCACCCTTGATTATTGTAAAGTTTAAAAAATATTGACATACTAATTCAGAAAATTCGACGAGGTTTCTGGTACACAGTACTATTTCAATAAATACAACACAAATAGATTGCACATAAATACTTGTAACTTTTTTTTGACTAAAATGCAACAAACACCACTGATTGTAATGATGAAGCTGGCTGTAAACAAACAAAAAGTCTGGGTAAATGAAGGAAAATCAAAAGAAAAACTTGTTAACAGCGCCATCTACGAGAAACGGAAAATCTTGGAACTAAATGGCTTGTTGCCAAGAACCGCTACGAGCGCAAAGATGCGTAAAGTTTCAGTACTGGCTGAATGAGCGTGCAAGTTTTTACTGATTTTACTAGATGGCGCTCATCGTGAAAGTTAGGTTCTTGACAAAATTTTCAGGTTTCAGGTAACTTTCGGTTCGGGTTTTGGGTTCAGCTTTCAATTTCGTGCATTGATCGTAAAAAAATATTAATGAAACTTGAATATTTTAAAAGGATTTTGTCCAAGGAAAGTAAAGGAGTGCAGAAATTTCTGTAAAATTGGCTCCACAAAAGAGCAATGACAAACTGTAAAGTTCCATAAAGCGTACGACCCAGAGTACCTATACCTAAGTTTTGCAAGAAGTCTTCGTACACATAAGTAGACCTGTAGTATAGTCCACAGTACTTGAAATCTCTTACACGGAGAGTATCTGCAATTTTAAACCTTAAGTTAAGGTTTGAGGGTTGGTTTTGAAGAAGAAGTAAGGTTTGGCCGTGAGCATCGGTCGTCGGCCCGCACCCCGCCTCTCTTGACGTCATGCGTGTGACGTCAGAGCCCACCTGCCCCCTCTTACCCCCTCGCCACCCCACGCTTCCCGGGGCTTCAGCTCGGTTAATTTATTTCATCATCCACCTCAATTTGGTAATGAAATATTTTGAAATTCTGTTTAGAATCGCTACGAGAAATTAGGCGTAATTAAGTTTATTTATTTTAATTATAATTACCTACTTACTGAAGAGAATAAGTAAGTAATTGACTTCAGTCGAATCTAATTATGTTTCAACGTTTAGACCGAAGCATTTTGAATGTGGAAATGAAATGAAACATTATATAGATAGTTCTTAGTTACAAACATTATTGTATTGTTAACAATTTATGATTATGATCTAGCATCTTATCTACTTCGCCATATTGGATAAAAATAGACCGCTTAAAACTGAACCTTTGGATTCTGACCACGGAACTTGACAACTTTTCCCAAGACACATAACATAAGTCCTATTACACATAAGACACATTGGTATGTTCCTATAGAAACTGCATCAAGTGATTGCGCATTTGTATGTGAAATTATTTATCTTTCACACTTCGACCTGTATAGGTTTTCTTGTTCTAAATCCGTATTTTAAGGTTTCGACAGATGTTTAACACCCTGTATAAGATAGAGCGGACCTATAACGGTTACAAAGTGGTGATATAACTACCTATCTTCCCGAGCGCGAGCGGAGCGAGTTGGGAGAGATTTTAACTACAGTCGCTGTATCTATCAGCTTCCAACTAGGTTATTAGCTGCAGTTACGTTGCATTTCAAGAGTGCGCTTGGAGATACTTGTGTTGTGGTGTGTGTATTCAAGTTTTTGTGCTTGTGAGCATCCGACCGTTGCAGTGTTCTTTGATGGAAAGTTTTCCTTCAACAATGTTGTTCAGTTTTTGTTTGGAGATGCAAAAAATATAGGAAGATCTGGCATGTTATTTCGCTTTTAAGTACCTAAGTATATTTTAGGTACCTACTCAGAATTCGGATCTAAACAATTATCCTAAAGGCGATTTGATTTCCATACTAAATTTAAATGACTTGCATTCTTATGCGGGACATAAAATGCTGTTGAAAAACGATTGTATACTGCTATTTTAGTTAAATTTTTCGCCGATTAATACAAAGATATAGCTTATGCACCGAAAGTATACCAGTAATAGATCGCACACCCACATGGTAATATTTAACCAAAAATTGCTAACTAAAAGCTAGTATTTTCGGTGCATTAGCTGTATCTTTGTATTAATCAGCAAAAAACTTAACTAAAAATAGCAGTATACACTCGTTTATCAACAGCATTTTATGTCCCGATAAGAATGTAAGTCATTTGAATTTAGTTTGGAAAACGGATCGCCTTAAGGGACATAGGGTCAAAAAAGTTGAAAAAAATTGGTTGTCTCATATTAATTCCATTATTTTCGACGCATGATCTATTTGGGAAATATAAAGAATCTCATTATACAACTCATGTTTCTTTTTGACAACAACTTTTTATAAGAATGTAACATAAACTAAGGTGTTTTGGGATAGCTTTTCAGATTAGTATTTTGTGTGCTAAAACAGCTCGATATTTTCTTTTATAGGTCGTTCGCAACAAAACATTTCCGCCATTTTGGAACGAGTACGGCTCTAGCAGAATCCGCCCATGACAGCAAATTGAAACGCCGGCAAATTCTCCGGAAAATCGGAAATGTCCGGTAACCGGTGGAAAACTTTGTAGCAGATTAATCAGGTGAAACAACTAACTACGGGTCGCAAAGGGGTTAAAAAGTTAAGCTTCAACGTTGACTCGCTGCCATCTTTTTGTTTGCCTGACTGCAAAAATTACCGTTATTAAGTTCTTAGCTAAAGAAAACGTGGCGAAGAGGTAGTTGCATTTTTCAATCAGATACATTATGTCGCAGGCAAATCGGGTTTAGATCACTGGTGCATTTTAGGTTCGTTAGCCACGGTAAACCTAACCTAACCGATACCGAGCAGGGATCGGTTAGGTAAGGTTAGGCTATCTTCCGACCCGAATCACGCGCCGTTTTGTAAAATGCTGCGGCATTATGTAAAATGCCTAATTAAAAACTTTTCGGCATTTTGTAAAATGCCAAGGTAAACTGTGAAATGACGAATTATAAAATTTGCCTGCGACATATACAGGCGCTACTTTGCGGAAGTTCATTTTGACAAGTTATGGAAAATAAATATAGTTAATTAAGTTTTTCACTAACAATGGACTAATAAGTTGTCTGAGCAATAAATAAATTTGAATTCGAAATATGTAGCCACCTCCGCAACGATGATAGACGCTATGGTCGCAATATGTCTACCTCAACATAAAAATTGCCCGTTTGTACTGCTGAAAAACAGTCGCAGTGTGTCTAGAGCCTTATTCGTACATCAAACTAAATCCACACTTTTACTCCTACCGAATAGTACTAGTCGCAAGTTATGCCCAGTTAAGAATTGTAATGAATGTTGTAGTAGTTATTTATAATAACGAAAATAATTTTGGTTGTGAAATGAATATACAACAGTTTATTACAACGAAACACATCATACTAAGCCGACGCTTAAAGTAGGCCGTCAGTGATTTCTTACAGTTCCTTTTACACTGCCATAGCATAGCACTCTTCCGAAACGCTAGCAGACTAGGCTGCATATTATGACGTTCAGTAAGTACTCTGTGAATAATCTATTAAATAAAATAAATCTATGAAAAAAATAAGAAATTAAAATAAAATTAATGTTGTGTAAGAATAGTACATTAATTACCTAGAGAGGAAAACTAAAGAATGCTCTAGATGACTTGTATACTTCTGTGGGGAGTAAAACTTGATCTGAACATTATATAGTTTCTCTCGTGGTCAAGTAATTTTTCGTGCCGCTGCGGGGAGAAAGGGGTACCTTTGTCTAGCGTTGCGGGAAGAAAGTACCCATTTTTCCCTCAAGGCACGAAAAATTTTTTTTTTGTATGTATAAAAAACTGTATATAGGCTAGTGCCCGACTATGCAGAAACGTTTAGCAAATCATTTGGGATTTAAGAATTCGGATCGAAATTGTAGCCAATTAATACTCGGGTAATTATCACTTGCTAATATGTCAAAAGAACCCATTAGGGAATAATTTGCAAATAATAATTACGGTCAGTGTATGACGCATCAACTCGATGTGGGTAGGTTCTATTACTATTCTACAAAACTGAAATTGAAATTTAATATACGGCCATTAAGTGTGTGTTTGTCGATTTTACAACCCCTACGATATAATGATCAAAATGATAATATATTTGCTAAATATTTTCACCTATTTATTACCACATTATTTTACCGAAATATTTTTATTGAGGTTTTCAATAAGTTTTCTTTCATTGAACAAGAAGCTAAGTACAGGGCGTTTTATAAAAAACTTATGGGCTCTTTCTAGTAAATGCAACTGCTTTTATTCTACGTTTTTTCGATTTGGCTAAAAAATCGACTTTTCGAACAAATTGGGCTGATCAGCTGATAATTTTGCATAGAAAGTCGAGTTTATTTCCAAAAGTCTGAGAGCAAAAAAAGGTGTCCCAGAATAAGCCCTTAAAGGGTTTTACTCGAATTTATAAAAACCCGGTTTATTTTTAATTTATTTTATTTTAACACTTCCTGTGTTCGGATAATTCCACAAAGTAGAAAATCGAAAAATACACAGAAAGTTTTATATTAAAATAAGTTTTACAATTATACTTTAAAATACTAATTCAAGACTTAAATTCTATCTGCAATGTTAGACTAGTTGAGCGTCGCAGCACAATCGCAACGTTGATTTTATTTTATGCAAGCGAGCTTGAGTGCCGCCATCTGATGGTAAGTGGTCACCCCCGTCCATAGCGCCCACTGTCTTATTAGTAGCATAATTAATACTAACAAGACAGCAAAACGCGTTGCCCACCCCGAGAACTAAGATGGTGTCTCCCATGTGCCAGTAATTTCACTGGCTCCCTTGCCTTTCAAACCGAAACACAGCAGTGCAATCACCGCTGCTTTACTGCAGAAAAAAGCAAGGAGGTGGTACTTCCTCAGACGGACTTTGCACAAAAGCCCTACCACCTTCAAATGCGTATAGAGGTCGCAAATTTCAAAACATCAGGCAGGACCACGGTAGGCGTCTCCGAAACTGACGAAGAAGACGCAGGTTCAAATCCTGCCAGTGGTTGTGAAAGTTTGCTATTTTCTACTCTGTAGAATCAAAGTTTTTCGGTGTTATGTTCTGAGGCACCCCTTAAAAATATTGAGAGTACTTTTTGCACCCTGAATAATATTGTTAAACATTAATTCCTTTTTATAAAAATATAAACAATGAACCGTAATTTTGAGAGGGAAGGTTGTTCTTTTGATGAGAAATTAAATTTGCTTTCGCCCTGTGGCGCTGCTGCAAAAATTACGTCGGCTCTGATGGTGTTATAACCTGCGAGGGAAAATTACGAATAACATAATAATAAATAGGGAAAATTTTATGCAAATTAGAGTATTGCAAGGTTTGCAATCATACGCAGGATTCGAATGCGCGTCTTCTTTGTTCAAAGATTTCGGACCTCCTTGCTTCGCTCGGAATAGATACCTTGCTAATTTATTTTAGTAGGGGATGACATGCCAACATGTCCCAATTCTATCATCGGTGATCACTAGAAAATATTCAAAATAACCTGTCAAATCCATAGAACGACGCCTTCACTACCTTGTGACGTATTATATCTTTAATCCTCCTTCTAATTACCTTTATTTTTCTGTGTCTTTTTTTAGTCTGTTTTTTTTTTAACATCAGTTGTCGACGTGTCAAAGGTGCAAACAATTCGTTTCAATATAAGTAATTTTTCTTCAACCTCGACACTGGCAGAATTGCCCTGTTGACAGAAGCCATATTATTTTTTTTTTATTTGATTTTATTTATGAGTAATTTATAATCGAAACGTGCCGTAAGCACTTTGTTCTTTATCCTGTTATTTGTAAGTATATTCAAAGAAAGACATGAATGGCAAGAGTATTTGCGTGAATTATCCGAATCCGAATGCATTGGTTAGTATGGTCATAGAGAAATTCAAAGAGTATATTTATACCAGAGAAATTGATGGTACGGTAATTTCGATCCATTTCTTTAAAAACATTTCTTTTTTAAATTTAATGAAAGAGAATAATGTTCTGAATCCTTAATTTGTGTTCAATTTATATAGTTTTTTCTTCATAGGTGAAGTACGAGTATACTCGTAAAGCACTATGCACCGCCTCGGGCCTCGAACCACACCCTCGTTGGGAATCGGTCCCTTTCTTTTCTCGATGAGCAAAATACAATTTCTCCGTTTTTTTACATTTTAAAAAATACCACGTTTTAGAAACCCTACAACGAAAACTGTTGGTGGGTTTCGGTTAAGATTATACAGAGCGAAGCTCAGTCACCCAGGTACTGTATACTTAAATAAGCTTTATTAATAAAAAACATTGTTGTTATGTAGTTCAATAATTCCTTGTAGCCTTTGATCCAATAGCAAGCTCTGAACCTTTTTAAGAGAATGTTTTATTTAAAAACAGTTTCAGATATCCATAATACCTACCTTGTTATCAAAATTGAAAAGGTCGGATTACGATATCCCAGGAATCCAGGCCCATGGTTTTTATTTATAGAAAGCTTTTACAATTTTATTAAATTTTATCAGGAATAATTACAGGTTCCGTAGTAACCCTAAGTAGGTAGTAACTGTGATTTGGTTTAAGTATCACAAGTAGCACACCATGGTAAAAAATATATACTTGCAAAAAAAAACATCGTACCTTACTCGTAAAGTGAGGTTGACTTTTTTTCGTGTACGAATAGTAAATATACATGGTGTTAATTTAATTGCGTGCCATGGCTTAGGGGCGGGATCAGTATCAGTAATTGAACAACTTTTCTCAAGGAAAATGGGTTGAAATAAAAAAATAAACAGTTTTTGTTGACTGTACAAAACGTGCCAGGTTGCGCCCAGGCAACGCTGTTTTTTAGACACCCCTTTTTATTGTGCAGCAGCCTAGATAGGTCGCTGTTTGGTATCCGATAAGATAAGGTTGCCAACTGCCTGCTATTAGTCTATTAGTTAAACAATTCTCAGGGCTATGTCAATAATTTTAGTTCTTCTATGGATCTCCTCATTTCTGATTCGATCCCGCTGAGAGACTCCGATCAAAGCCCTTTCCATAGCCCTTTGGGTGACTTTTATGACGTGATTTTATGTATATATGTAATAGGTGTTACATTGTTTTTAGTGTATTGGCACTAAGTTCGTTGTTAGAGCTGTTAAATCGCATCTCTACCTAAATAAATAGTACTTTAGTATATTTATTGACTTACATAAAACATATACACCTATACAACAGACATGATATTACATACAGTACATGCCAACAGTAGTTTTAGTCTATTGCATTATACGAGTACAATTCAAATTCAGTAGGTCCACTACTGCTACAGACGGGAACTGGTGCCAGAAACTTATCCGGCACAGTTTAGTTTTAAGAGTCGTATAAAAAACATCAGCTTAAGTGCTTTTAACCTTAAATTTCAATTAAAACAAATGTACTCACATTTCGAGGCACTAAGAATATTGAAACTTCATAAATAACCATCAAATTACACTGTTATCAAAATTTCTTTTGTCCTATAAAAAAATATTCTTTGTTTTGAATTTTTAGATACTTCGTTCATTGACATTAGAGTATGATACTGCTTGGATGGTAATGAAATTACCCGTGGAAATAACTACCGATTTGAACCCGCAACGAAAAATAAAATACGCAACGTAAAATAAATTTAAATCTTATCTTATTAAGATAACATAAGATTTAAATTAATTTTACATTTTTTATTGGTCTCTAGTCTGTCATGCTGTTTATCAAGTGGATGATTTCACAAATCCCTATATAATCCCTGTAATAGCCCTGAATTATCCCACAGCTAGGCAAAGGCCTCCTTCCGTTCTCTCCACGACGTCCTACCCTGTGCTTCCTCCGGCCAATTAGTTGGAAAGGCGTCTAGCTCATGGCATCCACTGTGTGGTGGTTTTCGCCCACAATATATCCGGCATGCGGCAGACATGGCCAGCCCAATTCCAGTTTAGTTTGGCGGCTGCGTGGGTCACGTCGGAAATTTGTGATATATTTAAAAAAGTGAATTCGCAACCCGCATATTTTGCCCTTTTGACCAATCTTATCAAAGTGAGGATTTAGTCAGAAGAAAGTTACACAGACTACTATAGGTAAAATCACAATTTTATAACGGATCGTCATCCTAAAGCAATCAAATTCCATATCCTCGAGATTCCGTATGGCGTGACTCGGAGATAAATGAATACATCTGAACGCACATCTCCGTGAACCCTTATCGTGAAAGGTTTGTGACGTGACGAATACAGAGGCTTATTTATATTGGGTGTTATCTTCAAAACATTTATCATTAGTTTCATTTACACTAATATTTTACGTTTGTATGCTTTGCCCCGTGTGGTGTCGGCAAAGAATAGTACCAACCCATCTCTTTGGGTGTCGTCAGAGGCGACTAAGGGTTAATGAACGAGAGGATGGGCAGCAGCATCCTTCTGTGTATCGTATCATCTTACATACTGCAGTCACCAACAACCGCGATCCATGGTACCAGCCGTAACGCTCACAAGCGTGGTGACTATGGTACTTCCCCTCCACTTCCCCTCCACTTCCTCTCCACTTCCCCTCCACTGTTTTAGCAAAAGCTGGAATTTTGGATGGAGTTCCGTGTCCTGTAGTGGACGTTTCATGGGATGTCATGATGATGATGCTGCTTTGCCTCAAAAAGTTTCTCTTTCTTGCAAAAGTTATCTTCCTTCTTTCTTCTCTTTTTCTGTAAGCCAAAAGTTCTTAAGAATCTATGTACTTTGTTCGTTAGTACTATAATACTCGTACGAGTACAAAATGCCTACGCCTCGTAGCATGATGGCTACGACTGATTCAGTATTTAATGAAAAATTACATTTTGATGTCAATTCACTATTGTTTCCATGGTAGGAGCAAGTCATAGCTCATCTTTTTAGGGTTCCGATACCAAAATGGTAAAAAAAAGGAACCCTTATGGTGCCGCTCTCTCTGTCTGTCTGTCCGTCTGTCTGTCACACCTCTATATCTCAGCAACCACTTATGCTATCAACCTGAAATTTGGAATAGTTTTAGAATATAGTTGCCCAACTTAATTGCACAAGAAAAAAATTTGAAAAAAGTATGATTATTAATATAAAGGGGGCCAAAATAGGGGGGGCCAAATTTCAAATTGTCGCTACTAGGTCGAGTGGGGTATCATATGAAAGGGCTTTACTTGTACATTTTAAAATATATTTTTGTATTTTTTAGGGTTCCGATACCAAAATGGTAAAAAAAAGGAACCCTTATGGTGCCGCTCTGTCTGTCTGTCTGTCTGTCTGTCCGTCTGTCTGTCACACCTCTATATCTCAGCAACCACTCATGCTATCGACCTGAAATTTGGAATAGTTTTAGAATATAGTTGCCCAACTTAAATGCACATGAAAAATTTTTGAAAAAAGTATGATTATTAATGTAAAGGGGCCAAAATAGGGGGGGCCAAATTTCAAATTGTCGCTACTAGGTCGAGTGGGGTATCATATGAAAGGGCTTTATTTGTACATTTTAAAATATATTTTTGTATTTTTTTAAGTTTCTTAGTTTTCAAGTTATGATGAAAAATGTCAAAAAAAAATACCATTCCCCCCCCTTATCTCCGAAGTTTGAGTAAGGAAAAATCTGAATTAATTACAGTTGACAGAAGTTTATGTAAACTTTACAGCAAAAATAAAACGATCTTTCTAAGTTGCACAGTTTTTCAGAAATCTGCAAAAAACCTTTACAAACAAATTTAGTTTTGCAGTCCTGAAAATGGACTTTATTGCTTCAAAAAATACTATAGGTATATCGGAACCCTCGGCGCGCGAGTCCGATTCGCACTTGACCGGTTTTTTTAAATTTCTTAGTTTTAAAGTTATGATGAAAAATGTCAAGAAAAATACCATTCACCCCCCCTTATCTCCGAAGTTTGAGTAAGGAAAAATCTGAATTAATTACAGTTGACAGAAGTTTATATAAACTCTACAGCAAAAATAAAACGATCTTTCTAAGTTGCACAGTTTTTCAGAAATCTGCAAAAAACCTTTACAAACAAATTTAGTTTTGCGGTCCTGAAAATGGACTTTATTGCTTCCAAAAATACTATAGGTATATCGGAACCCTCGGCGCGCGAGTCCGACTCGCACTTGACCGGTTTTTTTTAATTTGATGTTTTCTAAATAAACATCAAATTAAAAGTACCCTTAACCGACGAGCGAGTACGAAAGGGTTGATGAAAGTACAGGAAACGAGGGATATGTCAAAATCGTAGCAGGTGGAGGGCTGTGGTATCTGCCTACCCCACAGGGAAAGACGTGTTTTGTGGAAGTTTTCAAAAATATAACATTAATTCCTTTATATTTTTAGGGTTCCGTAACTCAAAATAAAAAACTTTGTTGTCCGTCTGTCTGTCTGTCTGGACCCTTTTTATCACGAACGGGTAAAGGTATGAGGTTGAAATTGATAACGAATATTAAGGTTTATCACACAAGATCTAAAAATTTCAATTTTTACGACGACGCAATCATACATTTATGCAAAAAAGCAAAACCTACAGGGTACTTCCCGTTGACCTAAAATTATGAAATTTGGCAAGAAGCTAGGTCTCACAAAACAAACAAAGGTAAAAGTCTAAAATCAATAAATATTTAAATTTTTCTCACAACTAATAGTAACCAATTAAGGTGAGCTTCCGTTTGAAGAACTTTTATATAAAAGAGGGGTCAAGTTGGATGGTCGCGGAGTTTTTAAAATCAAAGAGCAAAAGCTTTTAGTATATCATATGGTAGATAGGTACGGAACCCTTAGGGCGCGAGTCTGACTTGCACTTGGCCGGTTTTTAGGGTTCCGTACCTCAAAATAAAAAACGGAACCCTTATAGGATCGCTTTGTTGTCCGTCTGTCTGTCTGTCTGTCAAGACCCTTTTTCTCACGAACGAGAAGAGGTATCAGGTTGAAATTGATAACGAATATTAAGGTCCATAAACCACACTAGATCTGAAAACTTCAATTTTTACAAGGACGCAATCAAAAGATATGGCTTTTTATGTCCTCATCTCTATACATTTATGCAAAAAAGCAAAACCTACAGGGTACTTCCCGTTGACCTTAAATTATGAAAGGCAAGAAGCTAGGTCTCACAGTACAAATAAAGGGAAAAGTCTAAAATCATTAAATATTTCAATTTTTCTCACAACTAATAATAACCAATTAAGGTGAGCTCCCGTTTCAAGAACTTTTCTATTTTTTATTTTATTTTATTTTATTATTTTAGGGATAACAACAGCCTTAAAAATAGTGATTAAAATTACAAAACAAACTCAAAAGAGAAAGGCCAATTACAGCTATCCACGTACTACATATTTAAACTTATATTACGTCCTGATTATACTCGCAAGAGCGTATGGTGCCAAGCAATTTGAAAATGAAAAAAAAAATTTGGTAAGTTAGAACTAAAGAGAGTTTGTTGTGTATGTCGTGTGTGTGTGAAGTGTGTGTGTGTTTTTGTGTGTAAAGTGTGTGTGTTTCTGTGTGTGAAGCTGTATATCTTAAGCTATATATGTATCAGAATTTGCTTATTCAAAGTAATGCAAGTTAGTTGTGTACACCCAACAGCACGTCAGCAGCGAGACTCTAGTCTTAATGGTATGGTAGTTAACAGAGTGGCAAATGTATCCTCTGACATGACGCTGACTGTACCATGAGATGGCAGGTTTTGAGCGGAAAGCAATGAGAGTAGATAAATTAATGAATTACAATGCAGTAATCATGGCCTTTACCTCGTCTTTGAATTTGTGTTTAGAAAGGTAAAAAGGGTCAACGACTTCAAAACTTGTGTTATATGTTTTTACTAGTCGGGTAAGCACTGCATTTTGATCATAGTTAGTAGGGTGAAACGGGACACAAAAAAGAGAGGTGTGTCTGGTACGGCGTCTTGGAACACTCAACGAAATGTGTTCTACCAGCTCCGGGCAATTTAAACGTCCACTTAGTATATCGTGAAACAGGCCCATGTCCAACAATGTTCTACGATCTTCAAGGGTCAGCAGTTTATAATTCCGACAACTATCTCTATAGGAGTCAGCGGATTCAGAGCATTTGAAATCATACATTTATGCAAAAAAGCAAAACCTACAGGGTACTTCCCGTTGACCTAAAATTATGAAATTTGGCAAGAAGCTAGGTCTCACAAAACAAATAAAGGTAAAAGTCTAAAATCATTAAATATTTAAATTTTTCTCACAACTAATAGTAACCAATTAAGGTGAGCTTCCGTTTGAAGAACTTTTATATAAAAGAGGGGTCAAGTTGGATGGACGCAGACTTTTTAAAATCAAAGAACAAAAGCTTTTAGTATATCATATGTTAGATAGGTACGGAACCCTTAGGGCGCGAATCCGACTCGCACTTGGCCGGTTTTTTATTACATCTTCGCTCATGCGTATTAAAGACCCTGTGTGATCTCAAACTAAAGACAGCGTTAATTAAACGTCTCGTCATACCGTACTAGTATTTGATTTAACCTATAGCTATAGAAACAGTAATATCGTGAAACTAATGAGCCTATAACCTCAACCGCACTTCATATTGGATCGCAGACATGGGTTTGGGTATTTTTATGACTATTCAATACGTATCATAACTTGACGCAAAATATTTACAAAACCATGATGTCCAAAATCAACTACTTTTCTTTGTTTTTTTTTTTTGTTTTTGCCTATTTGAATATTCCACTAAATTTGCACTTTCTGTACAAACTCCCAAAGATCTTGTTGAATAGTTTGATGAGATATGGAGCCAACTCCCGTGATAATAATATTTCGTATTTGTATGCAAATTGGTACAAGAATTCAGATGAACGCAATCCGTACGCGTAGATGCCTCGGAATGTGGAGTGCTACGTGCGTAGAGCCGTAGCACAGCTGTTCGTAGCTCTGCTACGAAGATGTCTTATCAAATCAAATCAAAATGTGGAATGCATTATAACTGTAGATACATTCATGGTATTACTGAATGTTAAAATATGTTGTTGTTGTACAAGTTTTTGGAATAAAAATTATTCTAACAAATACACATTATTTTATTGTTATCTTTGATTTTCTTGAGTATTCATCACTTCAATTAAAACTATTTAAAAATACTCATAATGTTAGGTTTTAAATATGTGCTTTCATCAAAGTATCGTGATATTCTAAAGTTAAAAATAGTTTCTAAAAATAAACAATGTTTCGATCGGAGCGATCGGTCCAATCGTTCCACTAGTTCAAATGGTCTACTTTCAGACCACTTTTTTCAGTCTACTTTCCCAATCGGTCTACTTCCCTACTAATTCAGTGTCCAAATGGTCCACTTTCCCGATCGATCTAATTATTATTCTTTTATTATTACAAACTTATTTAATACTCAATAGTTTTAGTCTGTGACCCTGTTGATGAAGTTTTCAAGCTACCAAATGGCCTCTGACTTAGGCATTATGTAAAATAGTAGATGGGGCCAGATGAAAAGTAAATACCCAAAAGTTCTATTTGGTAACAGACTGGAATTAGACAAAGTTTCAATTCGCGAACTGTAAGCCTAGCTACTTTTATTGACGACCATGAACCTACAACATGATCCGCGAAACTGCAGCTCAAAAATCGATTAAGTCCCAAAGCGGAGCTGAAGTCTCGAGGTGGAGAGCCCTCGTGGAGAGTTCTGAGTATGCTGGAGGTTGGTTTAGGGCGCGTGCGCGGTGGAGGCACGCTCTGACGTCACACGTCCGCCCGGGGCGCCGCGTTAGTGCCTCGCGACCGCGCGAACCGTCACGCGCCATTCACGCCCTACATTATCTAAACACTAGCTTCCGATCATAATTCTCAGTAACTAACTAACCAAGCACCTAGCTAATAACTAATAATCCCCCGGGCGTGAAAGCGCGAAAGCAAGCGGCACATACGGCAGTCGACGTGTTCTGATAAATGTTATAATGTTATGGTCTTAATGTTAACTAGTAGAGGTCACGGAGGCCGATGAGTCTACGTCATATGATATGCAAGTTTAGTCTTAAGTAGTTTAGAATATGAATAATTTATGAGTTTAATCTATGTAGTTTGTGGTAGTTCAGTAGCAGTATTTATTTCTTTAGTAAAGATCTATTGCAAAAGGTATAATTTTAGTTCCCAAAGTTCCTCATTGGTATAATTAAGGCAGCCTATTTTAGGTATATTCTCTCTCCTAAGAATAAAATCTTATACCTTATGCTTATGACGCCTACAAATTCAATTATTTACCTCATATTTCGAATGAAACTCTCTTTTAAGAATTCCTTTGAGAATTTATGTTATATGTATGTTTCGCTCTAACAAATGTTAGTAAATCCACCTCGGACACATTAGCCAAATTTACATAATTGTTGAAGCCGAGGTCAGTGACCCGTGTTAAAAGGTTCTTTAGTGTACGCCTTATAAGTTTTCCAAAGGCTGAGGACGCTTTTCATCTTATTCCTTCTCTTTTCAACCCCCTACTTCACTCATTTAACCGAAAGAGAATCTAAACTATACTTACCACAAGTCGATTTATTTCCTTATTTTTTCGGAAGATGAACTCTAAAAACATAAATGTTTGTGTTCTAAAGTAAGTATTTAATAATATAACAGAACAAGTTTAAACTTTGAAATTTCGCCCTGTTTCTAAGTAAAATATTAGATCTCTCGTTCTTACATACTCAGTCAACATGGATTACGGTTTCTTAAAAAGTTTCCCAGTAGGAATGCATAGATTTGAAATGTTTCAGCGTAGTTAAGCGGTACTGCTTTCTACCTCGCCTTGCTTTAAAAAAGTTTGACGAGAGCAGATAAAGATTAAACAACAAAACTCAAATTAAAAGAGATACCGTTTAAAATTATCGAGATACTATTATCCAAATATTTCAACCAAGATATATATATATATATTCTTTATTGCACATTTAACATACAGAAAGTAAACAAACAAAAGGACATATAGTTACATTGGACTTGAAAAAGGATAATTATTACCGTTTTTATCGTCGATCTTCAGCGATATCTACCCAGCTATAGAAAATCCATTACGCCAAACGAACGTCACCCTCATAAAGGCTTAAAGTATTACTTTGGGTATAGCTGTCATTGGTACCGCTATTTTCATCTGTATCGGTATTTTCAAGGTTCAAATTATATTATAGAACATCTCGTCATTACTTGTTAGCTATAGTCATGGACATCAACTTGTAATCTCACTTCAAGGCCTTATAAGCCCACATCCATCGTCACTTGTGTGAAATTCCCTGCAGTTCAGTGATCCATACGTGTTACCTGTGACCTTAGCAAATTATGTATCCATTCGGTGACAGGTTAACTGTGTGACATTTCTCGTACTTCTTCCCTTTCTTGTATTATATTGTTATCGCTACAGTGTTGTGTTCATTAAATAGGTGGCATATCAGCAGATTTCCTGGCACGATACGTGCGATACGCGCTTAACTTTTTGCGATTTTACGGTGTACCTTCCGCAAATATGTAGATATTAGCGGATGGTATAGGTACTGTTGAATCGCTGAAGATAGTAAGCTAAAGACTTACCTAACCCAACCTAACTTAGATAGACTATACTGTATGATTGATCGTTTGTCTGCAGACTACCTAGGAAGTATGCAGATTATCTAGTTAATGTAAGAACTGAAACAATTTTTTCCCCTTTAACGAACTCAGCCAGATATTTTTTTTATGTCAATGGGCTAACTCTTGCCCTCGATCTAGTCTTTAGGACAGAGATGAGGTCGTTGATGGAACGATCTTGCCCAGAAGAAGCCTATTCACTCGCGACTTGAATATATTCAAGTTATATGAACTTGGGAACACAGCCGTGCGCATTATAAAATATATTTCAAAGCGCTTCGTGTGAATGTGTGGAATATCAACCAACCAACCACAATCTGCAGAATACCTTGATAAAGGAGTGATCACACCTGGCTGAATTTAAAGACTAATTTGGTATACATTGCTCGTTGTAGTAAGGATATTGCAATTAACATAACCAAGCCGCCCAGCAATGTATGCCGAATTAGTCTTTGAATTCAGCTAGGTGTGATCACTCCTTAATCTGCACTCTAACTGATTTACGCACATTAGCGGTAACAGTATGAACAACAATAAAGTTTCTAAAACATAAATATGACTTCATTTTCAGCCCATTTAATGATATAAAAAATAATGAAACAAGGTTACAGTATCTGCGTAGTTAATACACGGTCATAATTAATTCACCCGTAGCATGACTAATTATAAAGAAAGTTTGGTAAGTAGGCATTTTATTATGTTGTTGTACTTTTGTAGTGTTCTTTGATTCATTTATTTACATCAGAAACAGAATAGAGCATTTTCGTGGTCTTGTGATTTTGTTCCATTGAACTATGGAGGTATTACTTTTTGGCAAACTTATAATTCAGACAATAATTTATAGGTCATAAATATCGTAAGAATATCGATAAATACGTAGTTATTTACGTTCTATATCCATTTCATTCGTTCACGCTTATTTGATCTGTCAAAGAAAAAACTTTTTATTTTAATTATCGATAAGCATCTTGATTTCCATTGCAAATTTGTCAATATGAGTAAGATATCCACGCCGACCGAAAAAATTAAGACAACTTTCTAAACTCAAGAGGACTTTATTTCCAAAAAGTCGAAGTGTTCTAATACTCTACTAAAACTTCTACGACAAAAACGACCAAATTCGGTACTTACGTTACTTTCTTAATAATTTTAGAAATCATTGTTATTGATTGCAAACTAGACATTGTAACATTCGTGCTGTCTAATGTAACATTCGGCTGATGTTACAAAGACTATCTTTATACAAAACTACTATTCCAGTCCTATGTTATAATGAATATAAGAGCTTTTTCATAAACTAAAATTAGAAAGAAACCTACTGATATCCTACTAACTTATTTATTACTTTACCATTTCCTCTATTAGATTGCGCACTCGCACTTTTACAGGCGCTGACAGAATATCAGCGCTGTGGCGCGCTATGCCGCTGCAGCATTATGCTGAGTTAGGGCCTACTTGGGGGTGCGGCACACTCTATAACTAGATTTAGATTTAATGTGCATTTTATATTGTTAAATATTTTGTTGTGGATTTGTGCTGTATTCCTAAATAAACAATTTATCTAACTATCTATATAATATTATAAACGCGAAAGTTTGTAAGTATGGATGGATGGATGGATGGATGTTTGTTACTCTTTCACGCAAAAACTACTGAATGGATTTTAATGAAACTTGGCACACATATAGGTTAGGTCCTGGAATAGCACACAGGCTACTTTTTACTGTGGGAAAACACTTCATTCCCACGGGAAAACGCATTTTATGCGGGTGAAACCGCAGGCGGAAAGCTAGTACCTATTCATTATACGTTTATCCAACGTATTTGAATAGAGGTTGGCGCTCAAATCACTGCCTCAAACAGATTTTTCCGATATCGACCTAACTTCAGTTTTATTCATATTCAATGAGTAATATTTAAATTAAAACTCTCAAAGCTCTTTGTTTCATTTTATATTCATCATATTTTTCTACCTAAAATGAAATTGTGATTACGAAATCGTTTGAAGCTACTGTGGCGTCGCAAGCTTTGTTCTTAAAAAAACTGTTATTTTTGAATAGATTGTTAGATTATTTTTCAAAGCAATCAAAGAAGATATTTTTGAAGCCCAACTCACATATTTTGACCAAGGTGTAAATTTTGTGAAGTTAAGGCTTGTAGAGTTAAGGCGTGTAGAGTTAGAAGTTTTGCTATACATTTGATCTGATAACATTTTGAAAATGCGTGCTATATGGTCTCGTCTTGGCAACATTTTATATGAAAATGTTTTTGGTGGGATATTTTTTTCTCTTGGGCTAATATCTTTCTTTATTCCTCCAACTATCGCGGTCCTGAACGAACTCCCACGAACCGGATGGAGCCTTGGAAGAATTGGTGGGGCAATTTATTTTTGACAATTTAAATAATACAAATACCTATTTTGAATTGTACCAATGAAGCAATCACGACATTTCAAAACTTTGCCCTTTATCCCAATTTTACAATTAAATAAAAACAATTGTAAAATTATTTTATTTGTCATAAAGTTGGACACTCAGTATCTAGAATTATTAGAAATATTAAGTTGATAGTAACTTTGCGGAGGTAAACAGTCATGAAAGGCAGACAAAAAGAAGGACAAAGTCACACCATGAGGCCGCTTTTCCCGAGTTCAGATAACCCGAATCTATTCAAGTCGCGAGTGAATAATCTTCTAATGGGCAAACTCGTCCCATCGTCGATATCATCTCTATCCTAGACTAGATCGAGGTCAAGAGTAAACCCATTGACAATAAAAGAAGGGAGCTAAGCTGTGCGCTGGGAAAATTCCAACCAATAGTGTTGCGCCATTTCAAATGCGCTGTTAAATGGCGCAATCCTATTGGTCAGGCCTGTGATACTCCGCACTCTAGGTATGCAACGTGGCGCGAAAAGTCGACTGGGTGAGGTAGTCGATTTTACTTTTCTTTATCTTAAGCTTATGGCGGCAAAATAGGTAAGTAAGTATTTGCATTTTTGATTGAACAATATTACATACCTACTTGCATCTCGCTCAGTATCTCATAAAGTGACAAAATCATCGCTTTGGCCCACCCGTCTGCGATTAAAAAACGTGTCCTAAGCGGTGCACTGCAAGTATCAGTCATTAAGAGATTTTGTTTAGTTTATTCAGTTATTTATTTTAATATCCAACAATGCATAAACGATTTTGACTTTGACTTATCGACTTTATGCTTAGACCGTAAGGTTGAAATTTGTCGACTCCCCGCCTGGGAGTGTCGAATCTGTAAACGTCAGTTTACTATTATTTAATCTGTGTATTGGTTAGAATTTCCCAGCTCACAGCTTGGCTCACTGGCACAGCAATGGTGGAAATTTACCCTTAGGGTTTGTTTCCTTACCATCTTAATCGGAACGGTGTGGGTTGCAAGTTCCTCACGAACCCTAGTTTTAAAGTTGGTGAGCCGCCAATTGCTTCTAACCTGGCTCATTGACGACTACATAGGTAGATAGTAGTCGGGACGGGACCAACGGCTTAACGTGCCTTCCGAAGCACGGAATCATCTAACTTTTCGGACAGTCAGGTGATTCATCCTGCAAGTCCTAACCAAACTGGGAAGGTCGCGGTCGTTTTGCTTGACTGTGTCCTCACCGGGAATCGAACCCAGAACCTCCGGATCGAAAGCCGAGCGCTCTAACAACTAGACCACGAAGCTGTTTCTACTGTGTGTACAACCACTCCGCTTTGTCCTCTGTAGCTCATCAGATATTCTGGAAACTTCCTCAATGACATCGATAAAACATGAATATTTTCTGCTCAATACGCACACTGACTTTCGTTTCATCACTCTATCCTATTTCTCTTTGGCCTTGGGCATGGGCTTATGCACACCAGGTCTTAAAGTTTCAATTTTAATATTTTTTTGAAGTACTCTAAAGAGTTGATGAAAGTACAGGAAGCGAGGGAAGTATAATTATCAAGATCGTAGCAGCTAGGTGATCTCTGCCTACTCCGACGGCAAAGAGGCGGGATTTTAAAAATGGTTTTTATTTTGACACTTCCTGTGTTCGGATAAATCTACAAAGTAGAAAATCGCAAAATTTCACAACCACAGGCAGGATTCGAACCTGCGTCTTCTGCGTAAGTACCGCAGACGCTTTACCAACTAGGCTACTGTGGTCCTGCCCGATGTTGTGAAATTTAGCGACCTCTATACGCATTCCAACGTTGCGTTTGTGCTGCCACCTAGCAAGCATTTTTGCTGTACTAGCTCAACTAGTCCATCATTGCAGACAGATTTCGAGTTGAAAATTGGTAACACTACGTATAATTGAAAATGGTTTTTATTTTGACACTTCCTGTGTTCGGATAAAAGAAGACGCAGGTTCGAATCCTGCCTGTGGTTGTGAAATTTTGCGATTTTCTACTTTGTAGGCGGGATTTTGTTTATGTATGGCTAGTTATTTTGTTAAATCGGAAAATTTCACAACTACACAGGCGTTGCTGGCGTTTCTTTGCTGATGGGAGATGCTGTCAACAAATTGGCTATGATTCTCCTGCAACTTTTAGTATACTGACTCATCAAAACAGAACGTAGGAGCAGCTTTTTTCTTTTCTTTTCTTTCTACATAGCGTATAGTGTGCGTGTGGCCTAAAATTTTTAAAGACCACATCGTTATTATTTTCTACAGCAATTGCATATATGCCACTGTAAAAAATAAAAATCTTTTAATTTCTACACTTACTTATGAATAGTTCTTAGCTTTCAAGCATTATAGATAGATAGATAGATGAACACTTTATTGCACACTAAAAAAAAAACAAATACAAATTAAAACAAAAAAATACAAAAAGTGGGCAAAGGCGGCCTTATCGCTGTAAGCGATCTCTTCCAGACCACCTTTGGGAAGAGGAATCCATAGAAGGTGAACGAGTAGGAAGTGCAGTGTAACAAGGTGAGAATAATTATATAATAAAGCTTATGCTAAGAATACAAAAATAATAATAATAACATTAAAAAGTTAAATAATACTTTAATAAATACATACATTAATAATATAATAAATATATATATATATATATATATATACATATATAACAACATACATATACGTAAATATACAATACTAAATACATACTACATACTCGTACATATTATCAATAGATCATTAATCAATTCAAGCATTATAATGCATTCTTTACCTACATACCTCTCTCAATGAAAATCTTTTCTTGTCTGTTATATTCTATTAACTTCTGGATTAAACACATGATTACAATTTTAACATAAAATATAGTCTAAGCAGATTAAGATCTTTAGTCTTGTACCCCGTCCCTGTTCGCACCTGGAGACGCATTTCCTGGAGACGCATTTTCGAACTTCAATTCGCATTCGAATTGGCAAGATTCGTATACGAATCCGTAAAATCGCAATTTTTAAATATTCATACCTGTGAATTCTGCAACGAGTGGTTCGACCCACTCGTTTTGCAATTCTACCACTCGAAAGTATGTATAATCTGTGATGACAACGACATTGACGTTTCCTTCACACATGACATTATACTGACATATCAACTTTTTAATTTGCGTTCCATTCCCTCGCAATTCATTACCGGTTTTTAAAATTAATGAGTGATTGCTTTCCGGTTTTGATTTTATCTGCGTGAAACGAAAATTGGTTAAAGATTTGAATTTAATGGCAACACTGCTTTCGAATGATTCAAAAATGCGTAAAATCGAGAGCATTAGAAATTAAATTCGTATACGATTCGTTTTCGTATGCGAACTAAAGATTCAGTTCGAACGCTTCAAAAATACGTCTCCTCGTCCTTATTTACTGCTGTTTGACAGAGATAGTTAGTTACCCTTAGACCCTGTATATAAGGTAGCAGCTCTCGATGAATGTCTTCTGTGCGTGCGTTCGCAATATCTAGTGTCTTCCCCTCAGATCGGATGATCTGCTTTAAACTATGTCTATCCTCTTTCCTCAAGGTTGGGAACACATGAAAAATGCCTCGGGGCCATGCCGCTATTAAACTCTTTTGTACAACTTACTCCAAAATACTAGGTACTTTAGGTTTTTGTTTTTAAAAATATTTTTCTAATAATTATGTATAATTGCAAATCATTGTAAGGTCACATAAAGTTATATAAAAAGAAAAGAATTTACATATTCCTACCAAGTAAGTCCTTAATCTAGTTATTGTAATTTAGTCCTAAATGTACCATATTTGCACGCCTTAGTCTATAGGTAGAGCATGCTAGAAACTATGTAATAAGACCCTCTTACCATGTTTCACGCAAATAAAGATATTTGATTTGATTTGATTTGAAAAAGTAAATGTTAGTAATTTACGACTTTTATAATTGAATCATCATAACATCCCATGAAACGTCCACTACAGGACAGGGAGCTCCCTCTAGAATCCTAGCTTTTGCTGGAAAAATGTAGAGGGAAAGTACTATAGTCACCTCGCTTGTTAGCGGTACGGCTGGCACCATGGACCGCGGTTGTAGGTGACCACAGTAAGTAAGATGTTAGATACGAAGGAGTATGCTGCTAACCATCCTCTAGTTTAGAACCCTTAGTCGCCTCTTACGACACCCACGGGTATGTAAGGGTTGGTACTATTCTTTGCCGGCACCACACGGGGCTAATATATTTGAATACCTACCGAAAAATAAGTTTATAAGTCACTTTTAGGTGAAAATAACTTTGTAATATTATATTATGACATTGCTAAAGCTTAGTATTACCACAGATCACATAATACTAGTAAACTATTACTTGCCAAAATAATCTGCTTGAAATATAAGTACTATATAACATAAGCCTGTTGGATGGAAATTAACCCGAAAGGGTTTTTTTTTCTATTGATCATAAATATTGGGGGGCAATTCATCTGATCCCAAACTAGGCACAGTGTGTACTAGAGGTACCAAAGGCTGATATACATACGTATATAGATAAATAAAACTTATACAGACAGAACAAACACTCATGTTTATATGGGCGGTAGTCAAACCCGCAGCCCATGGGCCTCATAACATGAAAAAAAAATACATTAAAATTAATAACAGCTGATGTATTTTGTTATGATAAGTTTTTTTTTAATATTTCGACCTGTACTCCTTGGGAAAAGTTGTGCAGTTTTATCGGCAGACTGATATCCTTTACTCTTTTTGTTGTTTATGTCACCCTAAAATAGCACGGAATCGTAAGTTGATCAGTTTCCTAGTAATTTGATCTCTTATCTTATTAGCCATTTTTGTCCCACTGCTGGGCAAAGGCCTCCCTCCGTTCCTTCCACTGGTCTCTACTCTAATTTGATCAACTTTCGAAATATAATAACCTGCAAAATAATAATTTCCTACCAGTTTCCAAATCAATGGTTTATTCATATTCATATTTATTTATTTGCTTGCCACATGGTTCAATAAGGTGTTACATATATCTTAGGTGCTATTACATGTGGCACCCCGTGGGGGCACCGCAAAATCTACTTATTCATTACAATTGCATCTTACAATTTAGTTTATTATATAATGTAGATTATGTAATGTATACGTAGATTCTATTCGAGTCACACAAACAAGTTTAAAACCTTGCCAAATTGATGTTTATATTCAGTCTGTCATTACAGTCATACCTTTTCGTTTGTAAAACTACAACAGACAAAGACTGCTCTCCTTGAATCACCGTCCTTGCTATCGTTACCGTAAAATTTGTGTTCGTTCCTCTTGTCAAGTTCCTTTGAGACGTGCACGACGGCGCGGCATGTTTCGCTACCTTTCATTATGAGCATGACGACTAGATGTGTGTTGCTTGTACTCGTGTTGTGACAAACTTTAAAAGAGAACTACCGCATTCAAAACTCGACCCCGCCATTTTTATTTTCTGCTCGTAGAGATGGGCCATATGTTTGTGTTGGTTTGCAACTTTGTTTTTGTTTTGGTATATTTATTTAACTGTTTTATGTTTTTAATTAATGGAGGCCAAGCATGGATCGGAATTATGTTAGGGCTTCCTTCATTTAAATAATAAAATAAGTAGGGACCTACTATTATAATCCTATAATTTATAACATTACAGCTGTTTCGCTTTGATGAAACAAAAGAATAATAAAAAATAAAACAACATTTCATCTTACCGTCACTATTCGCATTTTCTCGTCAAAAATATAATCTAATTTTGGGGTAATTTTTGGAAAGTTGTTCAGTTTCATTGACTGCGCAAAATATCTTTATATAGCTTTTTCAACATTGCCCTCAAAGTCCTTAATTTTATTTTCAAATATGAACTGTCTTTTCTTTCACGCACATTCACCCGGCATCTCCACTAGCTCGTGATGTAGTTCATGTTTTATATTGGCGAAATTGGTATTCGTAAAAGTTCGGGTCTGTGATTTGGGCAAGCGAGAGTGGTGAGGCGTAACCCTTTTCCATCTGACTGTCAGCGTTTGACACACCTGAAATCGAAACCGAATGGGCCAAACGAGGTCCACCACTAGGGTTACCAAATCAAAAACGAACTCGAAGAAATTCCCGGGTAGAAATTCGCTAAATTTCACAACAATTTGGTAGGTGGTAGGGCTTTTGTGCATAGTCCGTCTGGGGAAGTACCACCCCCTTGCCTATTTCTGCCGTGAAGCAGCAGTGTTTGCACTGGTGTGTTTCGGTTTGAAGGATAAGGGATCCAGTGAAATTACTGGCACATGAGTCATAACATTTTTATTCTCAGAGTGGGCAACGCGCTTTGCTGTCTTATTAGCGTCAAAGTATGTCACTAATAAGACAGTGGGTGCTATGGGCGGTGGAGACCACTTACCATCAGGTGGCCCACCTGCTCGTTTGCTCACTTGTAACATAAAAAAAAACCACAGGCAGGATTCGAACCTGCGTCTTCTCCGTCAGTTGTAGATTTATCCGAACACAGGAAGTGTTAAAATAAAAATCATTTTCAATTATACGTAGTGCTACCAATTTTCGACTTGAAATCTATCTGCAATGATGGACTAGTTTTGCTAGTACAGTAAATGCTTACTTGATAGCAGCAAACACGCAACGTTGAAATGCGTATAGAGGTAGCAAATTTCACAACATCAGGCAGGACCACGGTAGCCCAGTTGGTAAAGCGTCTCAGGAAGGATCGAATCCTGCCTGTGGTTGTGAAATTTGGCGATTTTCTACTTCTAGTATGGTGCAGTTAGACCTCGACCCGGACATCCAAAGTAAAAGTATAATTCCAGCTCCAAATTGTTCTATACAATCCACATATTGTTTGGTAAAAATTTACACGATTTTTAGCGTCGGGTAAGGGGGGGAGGGGGGGGAGAAGTTGGGTTTTATCAGTTTTTCTTAAATATTTCGAAAATTGTGCAGTTTAGCGCAAAAACGCCAAGAACAAATGTAATCTACATTAAATTGCGAACAAAAGTGGTCTATGACGTAATCTTGCTAAAGTGAACGGTTTCAGACTTACGGGGGGTTAGTCCAGGCCCATTTTTGGTACGACCATTTTTTATCGAAAACCTTATCCTATTTATCTAGTTTCGGTTTAAATATTTTCAAAATTGCTTTCATACAATTCATAAATGAGGATATAACGAGTCATTGGACGTTTATTTTATAAATAGTTATTCAGCCCTTTGTTCCCTGGAGGAGCTCAAACTTGGTATGTTCCGAAAATATTTCTTTAATTTTAAGATAACCAGATGCTCAAATGTGACAATGTAGTATATTTCCAGACTCAGTTCCTAAAGCCCTTTCATTTGATATACTACACGATAGGATTAAGAAAAAAAAATGTTTAAATCCCATACAAAAAATTTAAATTGTGATATCATTGGCCGTTGGTATGTTAGTTACAATTTCTACTTTACAACCCCCGTAACTCTGAAACCGTTCACTTTAGCAAGATTACATTTATGACCACTTTTGTTGGCAATTTAATGTAGATTACTTTTGTCCTTGGCTTTTTTGCGTTTAACTGCACAGTTTTTGAAATATTTAAGAAAAACTGATAAAACCAAACTTCTCCCCCCCGTCCCCCCCAAACCCGACGCTAAAAGTCGTGTAACTTTTTACCAAACAATATGTGGATTGTATAGAACAATTTGGAGCTGGAATGATACTTTTACTTTGGATGTCCGGGTTCGGCCTTTTTTTGGTCTAATTGCACCAGGCCATTCGTAGATTTATCCGAACACAGGAAGTGTTAAAATACAAATCATTTTCAAATTCTCAGGTGTTCTTTAAACTTTACGACATTTACATTTTAAAGTGTGTAGTGATGCATGTGTTGTATGTTTTTTTTTTACTTGTGTTGTGGAATATCTAAAATATGCCTTAAAATTCCTTTAAAAACCGGACATGTCCACGAAATTTCGGACGAATTGGTAACCCTGGTGGCGGGTCAGAGAAATATTTGTTTTATACAAATATAATCAGCATATATTTATTTGAAGGCTCAATTTTATTTGCAGAATGAAGAAGGCAGTTTTTATATCTACAGGGTGTAAAAAAAGTACGATGATTCTCTCATTTCTTTTTGTATTTTGGCTGATCATGTAATTTGATTTTCTAGGTTATTGTATATATTATGTAATCAAATATATGTATATTATATTATATTTCATTACAGTAATTTATTTAAATGTGACAGCTACTTGCCTAGATGTGACTAGATATTATAATAAAAAATATCTTTGTCTGTATCACCAGCTGATCATAGAGGTCATTTAACCCTCCAGGCACTTCACTTCTACTTGAGCTAAAACTACTTTTTTAAAGAAAAGTTTTATTTTTCATACAATATCTTAGTGATGTAGAACCACCCTTAGACGG
This sequence comes from Athrips mouffetella, assembly GCA_947532105.1. Taxonomy (NCBI): domain Eukaryota; kingdom Metazoa; phylum Arthropoda; class Insecta; order Lepidoptera; family Gelechiidae; genus Athrips; species Athrips mouffetella. The sequence goes on from OX383963.1 coordinate 30,411,405, forward strand.
AACATCGTACTTTTTTTACACCCTGTGTTGCGCAAATTCTAGTATCGTAGATTTTATACATTTTAGCCCGAATGTATCTAAAAAGTTTTGATTGGCGTCCCAGAAGTTTTCGTAAAGTGTCGGCACTTTGAAAAGGGCCGTTCCAATACCAATTTCATTTGCTTGTTCGTAAAATTCTTGTCATTTTATTTGCACGTGCTTGTATTTATAGACCTGTAAGTACAGTTAAGAGCACATCAAGTTTGACACATTGGACTTTGTACCGTTCTTATTTCATTAGACGTTAGGACTATAGTTGCACTGCGAGTGTCATGCTTGACCTGTCGTAGACTGTACAATAACAGCCCTACGTGAGCTGCAACTCAGGGGTGTGTCTCAAGAGCTCCTAAAAATGCTGATCCTGACAGAATTCCCTCGGCAAAAAAACAATTAAATAAAATTAACTATTGAAAATACAACAATCAAATCACAAACCATAAAATTCAGGTAAAAAAAGTGCGTTGATCCTTGTAAGGGGTGATTCTACATCACTAATAAAAATAAATATAAAAAAAAATGATTTTTGTTTATTTTGGGTGACCATGAAATATTTTCCATCAAATTACATTACAGAAATTTATTGAAATGTATAGGTACTTGCTAGTGACTGGATATCATAACAAAAACATATTTGTCTGCATTCACCAACTGATAATAGAAGTCATTTAACCCTCCAGGCACTTCACTCTCTCTTTTCTTCACTCACTCTTTTTTTTAAAGAAAATATTTTTTTTTTCATATTTTTTATAGAATCTATTAAAATCTAAAAAAATTAAATGTTCCTTATTCATTGTAGAATATTAAGAATCTCTTAATGACGTCAGTTACATTATGATTATTATGATGACATTTACGTCGCTTTACGATCAAATTAGTGCAAAAATACAATACAGATTCAGATTCAGATAATTTATTCAATGTAGATTCTGTACAGAATACAAATTATTGAATGTCATGCAGAATACAATGCAGATAGAGCGAGTCTACGCCGTTTCGGATCGTGCTATGGCAGCGTAAAAGAAACGGCAAGAAACCACTGCAGCGCGGCCTACTTTAAGAGTCGGCTTTTTACAATGTGTTTCTTGTGTTCTTCTGGAATATCAGAGCACCATACCTCTTTATCATTCATATAGTCATCTAATCTATAGTAGAAAGTAAAATACAAAATAAATATTAATTAACATTAAGTTTTTACAGAAATTAATTTAACATGGTCCCTACACTAGGCAAGCCTGAATCGTGTGGTCACCCCTTAGAAGGATCATTGTACTTTTTTTACACCCTGTATGTATCGCTAGACTGAAACGCAGCAATAATAGTACATGACACGTTGCTTGAGGCGCGGTCGACAATAAAATAAACACAAATCGTTCGTTGAAGGGAAACTCGAAAACAAATATATCTTTTATCCGTTTATACGGCTTTCAGGTTACCAAACCATCGTAGAGTTTTTATAACAATAGTTCGAAGCCCCTACAGTACTTTTTTTATATTGTTAATGGGCTTACTCTTGACCTTGATCTAGTCTTGAGGTCCAGAGGTCCCAGAAGAGGTCCAGAAGTAGCCTATTCACTCGCGACTTGAATAGCTAAATGAAACAACTTCTGTTCTACGACTATTGAAATATGCAAATAAAAATTCGACTCTCCATACAAAATAGACAACTGATCGGTCCAATTTGTATGAAAAGCAGTTTTATTTTATTCCCCAAAGTCGTAGTTCAAAAGTTATTGCATTTAGCCCCCAAAATAATCTAAAAAAGATATACATGAATGATTTAGGACCCTGTATATTTTACTTTTTTTATAATACTTCTTCTACATGGGCTCCACTATGAAATGCTGATTTTTTTTATCCCTGTAAATATTTCAGAAATGATACTCATACCTTAAAACTGAACAACTTTTCCATAGAAACATTGGTCAAAAATTCAGAAAAAATTTTGTTCATCTCATACAACCTCTATTTTCGATGCAAGATATGTATGGAAAAATAAAAACTCATTTGGCCGCTTATGTTCCATTGAAGTGTTGTTCAAATCCAATTTTGTGACCTGAATAACAAATACCTATTACTTTGCAGCAATAAAAATAACCTTTTACAAAATATTTCGTTAGGTATCGTTCTTACGTTTCTTTGATATTCAGTTATATTACTTTATATTAAAAATACTCCGTAATTCTCAAGAAGCTTACTTCTTTCCCATAGAAAAGAAATTACTTTGTTATTCTCGTAAGTAGCTTATAATGTTTTTTTTTTTGCAAATAACAAGAGGACAGTTTTTGTTAAGATCTTCCTCGATTCCCACGGCAACAATTTCACTCAGATAATTGTCGGTTACTTTGCAATTAGTGGATGGCAATTACTTGGTAAAAGAGTTGAGCACACGCAACCTACAAGGCTTCCGTTTAGCTCTAAAAGCCTTCGCCAAGGTAAAAAGATGTACATGTACACTCATACTAAATCACATTTTTCTAGTACTAAAGGTCTCTGAGCTAAGTCGCGGACAGACAGACAGACCGACAGACGGACATGACGAAACTATAAGCCAAGCCAAGCGCAAGGTTTGTTACTTTAGCTAGGGGTAATTAAGTAGCCCGTGCCCGTTTAGTGTCCCGTGTGGTGCCGGCAAAGAATAGTACCATCCCTTACATACCCGTGGGTGTCGTAAGAGGCGACTAAGGTTTATAAACTGGAGGATGTGCAGAAGCATCCTCCTGTGTATCATACTCTCTTACTTACTGTGGTCACCTACAACCGCGGTCCATGGTGCCAGCCGTAACGCTGACAAGCGAGGTGACTATGGTACTTCCCCTCCACATTTTTACAGCAAGAGCTAGAATTCTGGAGGGAGCTCCCTGTCCTGTAGTGGACGTTTCATGGGATGTTATGATGATGAATTCAGAAGCCCTTTATTTAGAAAGTTATGTACCTTATGCGTGATATTAAACTCCATAAAATTATTTGCAGTCTTTTAGTACGTTACAGTAGATTTATGAGAAAAATCCTTGGAAAAACATATCGCGTTCTAAAATTACATAACGTCATCTGGAGTGATTTTAAGCACCAACCTGAATATAAAGTTAAATCCGTCAACTACAAATTTTCGCCCGTCCCTAACAATAATTAAACGAGGAAATGTCGGGGAAATTTTCTTATGAATAAGCTTTAATCAACCACAAAGGAAATGATACAATTTCTTAGTTGCAAGGCTCGAGAATTTATCTATCGGGTTAGATTGACATAAATTGTTTTGGAAATGTATTCTTGGCAGAGTTGTAAGTTAATGGAAGTATGTAGTAAGACGATGTTGAGTCGCCAGTCACACGCTGGGCGGTCGTAGAATACAATAGACTCATATAATAGCTAGCTACACCACGCAGTATGTTTCGTGACGCACTCTTAAACACAAGCTTCTCTGCATTTTGTATTATCATACAATTTTGTTGACTCTATCGGCCTCTTTATCTCTGTACGTAAATGAAAAATATTTGTAAATGATTCTTTTACAAATATTTAACAATTGAATAAACTCGGAAGCTCGTTTCATCAGGAATATAGATAGCAGAAATTCCACATTGACTCTGAAGTGCTCACGCGTTTAAAACTTCGAATTAAAAAAAACTGGAACTCAGTGCTAAAGAAAAAGTTACAAAAAAACAATAAAAGGAACAAAGGTGTTGAAGGATTCTGTAGATCAGAGTAAAGTAAGGGAAGCTGAGGAATGTCAGTGTTTCGCGATTGCTTCGCAATGTGCTGGGGCGCGTGATCGCGAAGGAACGATCAGGACATGGTGAGCCAGTGAGGTAGCCGGCGCGCCCTGGGTGGGGGCGGCTCTCGGCGCGCCGGCTGTGCCTGTGATGCGATGGGTCAGGACTGGTGCTTCCGACGGAAGAGGAAGCGCAGCAGCGGGCAAGAAGAGCCCCTCCCGCATCACTCCCGGTAAGTGATCATACTGAATGTCAAAACAAAAATTGCTGATAGCCTAAGAGCCAAACGATTTCACTGTATGAAGATTCAAAAAAATTCATATCAGCTTTTTTTTTCGTCAAAAATTAGATTAGCTGGTCTATAAAATAATTCATTAGTAATCCACCCAAATTTACGACCGCATGATTTAAAAAAATAATAATAAAGGTATTATAAATTCCACAAAAGAAGGGCAAAAATGCTATAAATATCATTTACTTTACATTTAATTACCTTTGTTTTTATCTTTTTTTTAAGTATATAATCCTACTATATTTGTAAAAGAAACACAATTAAATCTAAAAAACAAATTTACGTAAATCTCAAAGTTGCATTAGACCTATGATAAAAATGCTATCGGATCAGTTCTTCAATGCTTTTGTTTCATTAACGTCCCTTAACATATAGTGTACTAAATCCAACAAAAAAAAATATGGAAATTGAAACGTCCTGAAATTGAAATTGTACCTTCCAGTTTGAAATTTGGGTGGATTCAAAAATATAGTCTCTTAAAATTGCATTTAAAAGCCGTTTACAAAAAATTGGCCTGATATGAATTTTTTCTCCAAAATATAGGATAGCTCTTAGAGTATGAGGGTGGAGCGATAAATGTGAAATGCTCGTCCACCTACGAGACGGAAAGTCCACTGTGTGGGTGGGTCATTACTTAACAAATTTTATGAATTTAAAACTATACTACTTAGAAATGATTTTAAAATGGAACACATTTTAGCAGTTTCTCGGAACTCCTTCTTCTTATAAGGTAAAACTGATAAAAAAAAATTGTTATTTATGACCTACCTACCTAATACTTAATTTTACTTTTCCATCCACTGACGATCTTACCTACCTGTTATTATTTTTTGACGCGTATTATGCCTGATTTATTTCATAAGTAACCATTGGATAACCCCCAAATACGGACGGTGTTGCGGACGGGGATGCGGATGGTGATGTGGACAGGGATGCGGACGGGGATGCGAATGAGGATGGGGACAGGAGTAGGAATAGAGGACGGCTTAGGGTAGGGGTAGGGGTAAAGGGATAGGGGTAAGGGAAGGGATAGGGGTAGGGATATGATTACCAGCCATAGTACTTCCATCCTAAACAATAGTTTTAGTTTTTCTCAATTACTTCTACAAATTAGCTTTGTTTTGAAATAACATAAAGGAGTCTCTCATCTCACTCTCTACATTAGTTTGGTTAAGTGGCAACTTTAAGGCATAATAATACTGCTAAGTCCTTCCGTTTTGAGTAATTTAGAGTAACGTCTGTAAATTATATAAAATTCAGCTGGATCTTGAATTGTACTCATGGACTTGCGCACGGTAAGTCCCGTTTTTCTTTAGTTTAAAATTACCCGGAATTTGACGGGAAAAAACCGGTAACAACATAAAATACGAAATCCACGCGAGCGATGCCGCGGGCAACAGCTAGTATCAAATAAAATAATAAAAAGCGAATCTTAAAATAAAATGTGAAATGTCAAATTTACAAAATAATATTTTAAAATATGTCAATATCAATTATATTATATAATCATTCAAATTTGAACATTAAATATTCATTTACATTATAAAATTATTTTGCCAACAAAAGCTCTTTCAGTTGGGGACAAAACGTTTCATCATTTTGTTTCAACAACTGTTAACAAATGCATTGAAATACACTCACCGGCAGAAATAACTGGCCGGTCTATTTTCGGTTGACATATTCATACAAGTAAGGGATCAAATGAAGCGTCAATATATTTCCTAAACGAAATAAATATCCGTGAATAAACAGTGAGATCATTAAATAAGGTGTCTGACTATCGATTTTTGAAAATTAGACCTATGCACAATTCCGTGCATCGTTCAGAAAAAAATATACGTCATATTGTCAGAAATCTCTTACATTTAGCGAATTAAAATGTTTAAAGTGTCCCACGGGTTTTCTTTAACATTTTAGATATACCAAATTTTTGACAATATTGTTAATAAGGTTCTTATCTAAAGACCTCATCAATCAGATTTGTATTTTTGTTCAATTTAGGTAAGATATTGATGCTTCGTTTGCCCCCATATTTGTATGAAAATATATGAAAGAAAACAGACCGGCCGGTTATTTCTGCCGGTAAGTGTATATTTGCCACAGCACGATCCAAAGGTAGTAGACTCACTCTATTTGCGTTGTATTCTGTATGTTATGGCGTGGCGCCTAGAATCTATAATAAATAAATAAATCTGAAATCAATATGAAAAATAAATGGTGCGTTTAGCTACGAGTACCTTTCCAAATAGCTCTAAAATCTAATCTTTCTCTTATCTCTTTTTATAAGTTCAACAATTCACTTAAATTTCAGTCCCCTCTTAACCGTCCCAGAGCAAACTGCTCCCAATTCTGTGATTTGGTGCAGTTTCTTCCTATTACGGATTTAGGACAAAGTTTAACAAGCTACCCTACAGAGAGATGGAGAAACTAAAGATACAGGATACCTACCGACATAGGCACAAAAACAATGAACTATTCACACGGGTTTGAGTTCCAGTGGGCAGCCTTTGTGTATGGACACAAATACCTCTCAAGTTGCCTGTTTACACGGCCCGTATCTCGATATCGTGCCATCTCGGGCTACGTAAAGGGAGTGCTTACTTGGATAGGGTTCGACCCATTTGAGCTCTCAAATTAACGCTAGTGGCTGATAAACCCATCTATCGATAAAACGCCAGAGGCTTCGCAAACTACAGGTTATTGTTCTCCTTATTCTGGTCTTCTTATGTGTATTTTTAGGGTTCCGTACCTAAAATAAAAAAAGGAACCCTTATAGGATCACTTTGTTGTCCTTCTTTGTCCTACTTTGTTGTACCCTTTTTTGGAATGATGGAATGTTTTTTTTTGTGTTGGAATGGTGGAATGTTTTATATAGGTATCGGTAAAGTATCGATAATTTCACTGGCCCCCTTGCCTTTTAAATTGAAACATAGCAGCGCAAACATTACTGGTTCACGGCATTTATAGGCAAGGGGTACTTTCACAGACAGTATTGTTAGTACAAAAGCCTTAAAAATGTATTTGATGAGAAGATAAATTACGTTGAAGGAGATTTCTTTCCGTTTCACTGAGCATTTCGACAAAGAAATGAAGAAACTTTTTTGTAACCCACAATGTCCCAATGTGGGGCAAGGACCCCATGCTTACCAGCTTCGTGCCAACTACCACCACTGCTCATCAAAGGCATCTTGCTAATTGCACCATCTTTGTCAAAGCTGACCACAAGCCTTTTCCATTTTACGGACCAAATCGTTGGCTTTTACCCGTGGTTCATATTCTAGAAAATCTCAATCAAATAAAAATTACAGCATATAATTTGAATATTTATCTGCACAATCATTTACAATTTTAATAGCCCATTTCTTATCTTAAAACTGATTAAAAAGTTACTTCGTTTTGCTCTTAATTACTCAGTCCATTTCCAACAAAAAATATAAAAAGTCCGCCCGTTTAGGAATAAAGATAATTAAAATAAAATTCTTTCATAAATTCTTTGTTAGAGCGACTGTAGCCGGCGTATAGGTTGGTGTTACTAACTTTGCACAGTTTTAAGTAAAAACAAATTAAGTACTGGAAGTTTGGAAAAAGTTACACTTTTAATCATCATCGCATCGCTATGAATTAAAAAATACGAGAGTGAATATTTTATAATAAAAGGTAATTAGAATATTTTGGGTGGACCGACGATCTCGGGAAGCCGCTGGATGCGAGCAGCGCAGGACCGGTCGTCATGGAGATCTTTAGGGGAGGCCTATGTCCAGCAGTGGACGTCTTTCGGCAGATATCATGATGATGATGAGAATATTTTATGAGAATCTGCACTGTTGGGTCGAGTTTGAATCCGACTTAAGACAATTGTTCTGGTTGTTTATCTAATTAAATGAACAGCCTACATAAGCTTTTCTTAAATTGGGACAATTAGTAAAATATTCCTCATTGTCGATATTAAAACAATTATTCAAGCTCTATTTGAGGTATTCTTGAAGTCTTTGAAGCTAGGCACTCTTACAGTTTCGCGAGTCGGTAACTTGAGCCTCGGTCCCGGCTTGGGAACCCCGGGAGAAGTAATATCTGTGCGGCATGGCCTTGACAGGGCCTCCCTTGGGACCCTTTTAATTATTAACTACATACGCAGCCGGCTAATGAAACCGACGTTTCATCTGGACCTTTTTTGGTTTCCTTTCTCGTATGAAAATTGATTTCGTATATCAAGATTTCGCTGCTTTTTCTCATAGTACACTAATCAGGATTCGTGTTGTAGCAAAATTAATTCAGCGATCATTGTCTAGTCTAGACCATTAAATAGGTTCAGATTCAGATAATTTTATTCAATGTAGATTCTTTACAGAATACTTATTGAATGTCATGCAGAATACAATGCAAATAGAGCGAGTTTACGCCGTTTCGGATCGTGTTATGGCAGCGTAAAAGAAACGGCAAGAAACCACTGCAGCACGGCCTACTTTAAGAGTCGGCTTTTTACAATGTGTTTCTTGTGTTTCGCTGGAATATCAGAGCACCATACCTCTTTGTCATTCATATAGTCATCTAATCTATAGTAAGTTTTTTTACATAACGTTTGCTTTACTCATTCTTTAAAATTTCTCTCAGGTAATTGCACTATATTGTCAGGTATTTTGTTGTAGTATCGTATACACAGACCTATGAAAGATGTATTGACTTTAGTTAATCTAGTATGTGGTTGATCAATTTTGTGCTTATTTCTAGTATTAAAATTATGCCTGTCACAAATTTAAGGTAATTGATGAATGTTCTTTCCAGCATATGTAATATTTTCATAGATATACTGGCATGGCACTGTCATAATGTTGATTTCCTTGAACAGTTCTCTCAGAGAATCACGAGTCTTCAGACAATAAATTGCTCTTATAGCCCTCTTTTGTAAAACGAATATTGAATAAAAAGAAGAAGAAACGAGGTAAAAACAAAATGTCTCATCTTTAGTTTAAAAGGTATACCAGAAATGGTACCTATATCAACCCTGAATGTCGTGAATCTGTATATAAAACTATGAAACTGAACAACTTTTCCTAAGGAACGAAGGATAATATATGAAAACTATGGTACAGTTTTATGGGACCTTGTTTTTTTCATAGACCCATTGGAAGAGTTTTTGATTCACATTCTTCAAAGTTGTTAGCTTTGTTTGATACCGTTATATTCTACTCTTTTCCTATATCATCCCTTTCCTATATACTCGTATGTCAATATTTGGTACAATTTTCTTCATGATATTTCTGTTCAAAAATGCTTAGAGCTCTCCGCTCTCTAGTTTATTTAAAAGTATGGCAGCCCAACATGCTATATCTGCTAAAATATGAGCGGTAAAACCGTTCTACATTCTGTGTTCCATTATTAACACAATTCTTTTTGACTTATTGGCGCTACATTTAATTTTAGTAACCTATTTTCAATAATTATATAAATGCATGCAAAAAGGTTTTTATTGTTGGTCTACTGTCTGTACAAGTAGCAAACATTGTAACAAAAATCGAATTTATATTATAGGTACGTACGGTAGCAAACACGTACAAACAAAACCAGTATAAGCTGAACCAGGGCTACGCTAAAAACGCCCGAAACCAGAGACCCGCTCAAGGTCAAAGTGTTTCCATTGACGAGCAGCTATGTGTACAAAAGGGTGCACTAATGTAGTATAACAACATGCTGCATAGGTAAGTCAGTTTGGGAAGTACCACCCCCTCGCTATTTTTAGCAGAAGTGTTTGCACTGCTGTGTTTCGGTTTGAAGGGCAAGGGAGCCTGTGAAATACCGGCACATTTCATGAGACATACCATCTTAGTTTTCAAAGTGAGCAACGTGGTTTGCTGTCTTATTAGTGTGAAAATATGCCATTAGTAAGACAGTCTGCGACGGCAAGGCCCTGAAGCAGTGGTGGAGCTGCTCTATTTGAATCGTATTCAACATGTAATGACGTTTATGAATGTGAATGAGACTGCAACTGTGTATGCCAGGGTCACAATGCACAATCGTATCGTGTGTTGTCTTATGGAAATCATGGAGTGACGCGGGCTGGTGGCAAGTGGGTAATTGCATTTAAAAATTTTCTTATTATAACAACTATGCGCGCGGATGATGTATGTACAGTAAACCGCACGTTCGTAGTAACGAAGCCAGTTTGAGCGGATCATGCATTCTATTGATACTTAGTACAAAGCCGGGACAGCTCGGGGTCAAAGTGTTGCCATCGACGTGTGGTCCACTGTACCTAAGCTAATCTTCATCACGTAAACACAACTACGATTTATGTTTGGTTACTTCATGGAACATCTGTAATTGGCCTTATTTATAGACTCTAAGCTCTTAAAAAACTTTTTTTATTAGGCTGTTGATGTACCTAAATAAACAAAAATAACTATCAGAAAGGATATCAAAAAGGGACAGATAGTACACTCGGCCGCACGTCGGTAGAAACACTTTTGAACCTTATGGCGTGGTAATAGAGTTGAAAAAGTTTCTACCGACGAGCGGTTGACCGTACCTTTTTGAAGAAAACAAAAGGCTATTGATGTAGCTACGTTTTGGAGAAGGTGCACTAATGAATATGACAGAGTACGGCCAAACATTTGCTACTCTATTACCATGGTATTAAGTCCATAGTGTTTCTAAGGTTGAAGAAAAAACGCTGCATCTTTATAAGGTGTTTCAAACATGGAACGGAGGAAATATACTCGTAAGTCGAACAAAATTTTTTGGACTTTTCATACATTGCCTTCGCAGACACTGATAATTTTGTATGGGGAAGCAGGTTTGGGTCACATATTATTGTTGAGAGGTTTTTCAGTTTCTTATTATGAAAGAACCTTAAAAAGATCATTGTTCTATAAGCACTCTGTGTGAGAGGTTGTTAAGTTTTCTGAAGGTCATTGTTTGCGGTGGTTTGCTGATAAGAATTATACCTATGCAAAGACCACGAACCTGAAGCCTTACACGGGCAGTCCCTTGTCCACTAAGTGGACAGACGGTCTGGTCAAGGTCGCTGGATGCTTACAACAGGACTTTAGAGAAGACCTATATCCAGCTGCCACGTCTTTCAGCTTATATGACGATGATAAGATTTTTTGTAACAATAACCAACTATGTGTCGCATACGTTCATCTTATTAGTCAACCAAATTTCATAGACAAGTTACATCCCAGTGATCCGTTACAAACCATCACGACTCAATTTTCCCGGATAATAGTAATCACTTCGCGCGCCGGGAGCCTGTTACCAGATTATGAGAATCAAATTACTCGTCGTAGTGTGCATGTTACAATGGATATAACCAGTGTAATAATATGCTATTGTATTAGTTAATATACATAGTTTATCGGGAGAGAATACAATAACCTGTTGGGACAGACATCAAGCCTTATGCGAGTACCATTGTATATGTCGCAGCCATATCCTGTAATTTGCCTTTTTACATAATGCCCAAAATTTGAGAAATAACCGAGGAATTTTTATTTCGCCGTTTTACATAATGCCTGCGCATTTTACAAAACAGCGCGTAATTCGTTTCTGGCACTCGCCGGCCGCTGCTGCGGCGCGGTACTTCGCTCACTCGGCTCGTGCGTGTGATCGTAAGATAACCTAACCCAACCAAACTGATCCCAAGCAGGGATCGGTTTTGTGTGGTTTACTTTAGCTAACAAACCTAAAATGCACCAGTGACCTAAACCCAGTAATGAATGTTTTTTGTTAAATTTTACAGATTTCAAATCAATTATGTTAGTTAATTTTTGTTTAATAATCATTATTAGAAGAGCCCGTCGATGTAGGGATCTCCCTCTGTATCATCATAAAATCCCATGAAACGTCCGCTGTAGGACAGGGAGATCCCTCCAGAACTCCAGCAAAAACGCGTAATACTTAGGACCACATAGTCACCACGCTTGTAAGAGTTGCAGCTGGCCACCGCTGTTGTTGGTGACCATAGTTTGTAAGATGGTACGATTCACAAAAAAATATTGCTGCCCATCCTTCAGTTAATAAACATTCAATTCAGTTCTTACGACACCTAAGGGTAGAGATGGGTTGGTACTATTCTTTGTAGATTTATTTCGTACAGAAAAGTTGCCATAACGATGTTTGATATAGACTACGAAAATATGCAATGTATACAATATACATTACATACCGCTATGCGATTTTTACAAAAGTGCCCAATCGCCAGAAAATTCGGGTTGGGGTTAGTTAGATTAGAATAGCTTTTATGATACGAGTACCACGCGCAAGGAAAATGCTTTGACATGTATATTGTCTTGCATGCCATTTTGTTGAATATACAAATGCTGTATCATACTTCTCTACACTCGTCTCCCATACATTGATTACGGCTTGTGTTGGTAGACAAAGTTTTGTCTACATACTTGCGTCACTCGGAACAGAAGTAGCAGTAGCTAGGTACAGTCAAGAGCGCGTCAAGCTTGACACAACTACAGTCGCTCTGCGAGTGTTAATTTTGAACTGTTGCTGAGTGTAGGTACATTTATCTATTTTGTAGAAGTGAGCAACGTACGGACATGCATCAATCACCGAGCTCCGGCAGTCAAGAGTCGGACTGAGACAAAAGTCCCAAGGGCAGAAAGTTCCTTTCACTAACTTCTTACTACCTACTTCCCCACAAATATATTCGTATACTTACTCGAATTTATTTATAGGTATTTTTACGTTCAATAATATGTTTATATTTTTTCTGAAAAATACCTGAACTCCGAAAGTGGAAACTACACTACACTGCTACAAAAACTTTTTTGTAGCAGTGATATAAACCAGATCTGGCGGAACATGAATAAACAAATACACTCATTCAATGACGCAACACATCCACACACACACACACACACACACAAACACACACGCGCGCGCACAAACACACACACCCGCTCACATAAACTCCGCATGCATACCTATTTATGAAGACTTGAATTTGTTAATAACTTAGATTCAAACTTTTTAGATTACTTAAATACCTGATTGTTAACCTTAGGGGAACACTGTAGCCTGTAACACAGTTTCTACTAGCACAGGCTGCAGGGTTGTAAGAGACATGAATCTGTTGTATTTTTAAACCAATAAACATCTTAGTTCTCGGGGTGCGTAACGTGCTTTGCTGTCTTATTAGTGTCAAGTTATGCGACGAATAAGACAGCGGGCTCTATGGGCGGTGGTGACCAAAGAAATTTGACCTCATGTAGAAGTAATATATAGGAAATAATTCGTCACAAGTAGGGATGTGTCACAGTCCTTCTTTATTTATTCGTCCATGCTGACAGTAAACGATTTCGAACAAATCACATGTTCAATATTTGGTAGTACTGGAACAGCCTTTATATGAATTTTCACAGTTTTTTTTTATTTAAACACGATTCTTAGGGATACTTGTTCAATTTTGTCTACTGAAAAAGCCCTTTCAGTTTTTGGTACAGCCTGTGTATAAAATTTTCGCAAAAACTAATTAAATTGAATATCCATTGAAGTAGATAACCTAAACAGAATTAATATTATAGAAAATAATATAAACCTAATGGAACCAATTATGAGTAAATCACAAGTTTACGTTTTGGTAGTATAGGAACACCCCTTATATAAAATCACACACGCAAACTGATGATGGCGCAAGATACCTTGCATGGAGATCCTTAGTCAAGCAAAGTTTCATAAAAATCATTTGAGCCGTTTTACAAAAAAAAAACGATTCTTCATTTTTGTTGAATGACAGCTACCCTCACAATGAGAGCCAGCAAAAACCATTCAGAACCCTTCGATCAATTTGCATAAAAGTCTTAAATTTAAAATATGGTGTTAATCGGACCATTCGTTTAGCCGCTAGGCCAAAGCGTGACGGACAGACCGACCGACCGACCGACGGACGGACATTTTTAGGGGACTTGCCTTTTATGGTATGTAAGTTATATAGAACACATTTTTGAGAAAATTTGTGCAACTTTTTTCACGACTACAATACCTTTCTCGCTCCGCTCGAAAGCACCACTATCGATAAAAAATACATCACTCATTACCTCCAACATGATCCCACAAAAAACGATAAATTACAATAAAAAACGTTACAATTTCTATATTATCTGAATGTAGGAATGATAAGTTGACATTTTCTAAGCAATATTTGTGATAATAACCCACAAATATGAAAAATACTGAATAAAATTTACAGATGAAAAAACAAAATTTCTTTGCAGTTTTTGTTTTGTCGTTTTGAAGATGTACAGCCATCAACTACACACGATATTATTGAATATCACAGTCACTAATATGGAGAGCAACTGAAGAATAAATTTACGATACTTTTCACTGGTTCACTACATGTTTTTTATAATTTTTACAATGTTTACATCACATATTTTAAAAATATTTTCAACCGTTAAAATCACAACAAGTAACAATAATCCTATAAACTTTGTAAATGCAATGAAGGTTTCGTTCTTCTAATTTGGTTGGGTGTCGTCATTGATGATTTGACATGGCACGTGACGTGCTAGCAGTTGTCATCCCATACTGAAAAAAAATAGTAAGGTTTCTTCTCCGAGCGAAGCAAGGAGGTCTTTGTTCTGAGGTGGTGACCACTTACCATCAGGTGGCCCACCTGCTCGTTTGCTACTATTACTATAATTTACTATTACAATATTATCATGTCTGTAGTTTTGCGTATTGTAGTTTTATAGGACTTTCTTTTGCACTAAATTAAAAAGCCTGTATTTTACAATTTTTGTTTAAATGAATAAGAAAAGTTTTCCATAGAAACTGAAGTGATCAGAGAATGATTGAACTAATTTATTAAATTTGTTATGCAAGAAACATACAAAACATTTTATTTTTGCGTGCATCATAAGGTCGACATTGAAGAGTTCTTTTTCTTGCATTTTGCTCATTTAGGACGAAATTTATAAATAATAACAAGAAAATGAACGATTTTTGATATACCTACCTATGTCAATTTACGACAAAAACTTGGATACCTAATTCCAGTCAGGTAAATGACCTAAAGTGCTAAAGTTTAGGAACTAACGAAGGCCTATCGGTTAATGGCCAAATGGGCTTTTGGACTTACGAACTTGCACTTCGGTCAGTAGATAAGTTGGTTTTCACTATTTTCACTCAAAGTATGATTTTTCTAAAATGAGTATTCTTTTTTCTGTCATTCAAACAGAGGCCTCTGATTCATGAAAAACAGTGTGAAAAAAACTAAACGCCCTCGCGCGTTGTTTCCAAAATCTTTGGAAAAAAACGCTCATGATTTCACTGAGTGAAAAAAGATTTTTTGTAATTTGAACAAACTTGAATCGATTAACAGTTACTGAACATATTGGCACGCATAGAATATAACTCATTTCTAAAAAATAAATGCCACCATTTTTACTTTAGAATTCTTTGCTGCTCTCGGGATTCAACTTAGTCCCTCGAATTTCCTTTTTTTCACTTTTTGGGTAATCTACTATTGTAAGCGATGTATTATTTATTAGTCTTTGACGTGATAAACATTGACAACATACAAGAAAAACATTTTGCAAAGCCGACTCTTAAAGCAGGCCATGCTGCAGTGGTTTCTTGCCGTTTCTTTAGACTCGCTCTATTTCCATTGTATTCTGCATGTAAAAAAAAGAAATATAATATCGTTAGGTTAGTTTAGCTACTGTGGTAGCACCATCATTTTGTGTGACATGCAATAAAACCTTCAACCTAGCAGTAAAGGTCTTTTGGCTGATGTTTGAGAATGACGATCTTTTTGGTATGAACCATCCTGATTTTATGAGTAACTATTCTCATCCAGCTATTATTGCAGCAGAACAGTATCACAAAGAACACGAACTGAATTTATGAGTAGTCTATGTGTAATGTTGGCTGTAATATTATTTAATCTTGTTGGCCGGTCGCCTGTTCTTGCGGTCCCGTCTTTCCATTTACATGGAGATAACTGAAGAGAAAAGAAAAAGAAAGTATAGGGTGATTGTTTTAATAAATGCACCAGAAGTTCTGATAGTACACTCTATTTGCATTGTATTCTGCATGACTACAGGCTCGCTCTATTTGCATTGTATCCTGCATGACATTCAATAAGTATTCTGTAAAGAATTTACATTGAATAAATAATCTGAATCTACAAGAATTATGAATTTATGCCAAAATAAATACACTGAAATATATGGAGTGACTGTAGCAGTTTTTTTCTTACTTATGTAACTAATAATTGGATGTGCGTGTACGATCTAATGTTGTTTCATAAATCAGTTCAAGACGCATATCTTATTTTAGTCTGAAAGACAGAGTTTTTGTGAAGTATTTATTTGTGTTTGTAAAAAAATTGTTTCTCCCGGGACGGACATCTCCATTGGATTCGACCTTTTAAACGATGCATAAAATATCTAAATGCCTTTCGCAAAGACTGTTGTAATTGGAAAAAGGAGTGGAAGCTTTCGCCAAGTATTGAGCTGCATAGATGGCTAACTTTGATATAAAAAATCGGGCTTAGTTTGGCATTGCGGCTAGATTTGGTTGTTGTTTATATTCTATGTGGAAGCGTAGTGGTGATCCTTTGTTCATCACGGAAACTAAGCTATATACTTCTCAACGAAACCTGTCGAATAGTCACGGGCACCCTGAATCCAACACCGCTGGGCCACTTATACTCCTTTGCTGGCATAGCTCCTCCGGATGTCAGGCGTTGGGTAGCCTGTGCTATTGAGAAGCAAAAACAGGAATTGGACAGCAGACACCCACTACACGGCCATAACCCACCACCCTCACGCCTTAACATCCGTCACAGTTTTATCAAAGACACCATGCCGCTCGATTCAGATCCATCCAAGGCTAGGGTAGAACTGTGGTCAAAAAGGTACCCTCCTGACAACATTCATATCCCAATTGCCGTAAAGCTGCCACCAGGTCACGATCTTCCTTGGTCCATATGGAAGTCACTAAACAGACTGCGGTCGGGAGTTGGCAGGTGCGGGGAACTCATAAAGAGGTGGGGCTTCTCTGATAATGACAAGTGTGAATGCGGTATTTTGCAAACCATGACACACTTGCTGTCGTGCCCTACTTCTCCAGTTTCCTGCACTCGGAGGGACCTTTTTGAAGGCAACCAAAAGGCTATTGATGTGGCTACTTTTTGGGCTAAGCTTTTATAGTCAGTTTTGCCATTGATTCGAAAAGAAGAAGTGCACAAGTGCTATTTTCCTTCTAGTGCATGCAATAGAAAAGCAGCCTGTATATGGGATTACGCACAATTCATATTTTCATTGCGTCCGATCTGTAAATCTTCCGGCAGAAAAACGCTGTCTTATTTACTGGCCCTATTTGGTTTATCTTCCGCGCAGATACACTTTCTTTCTTACATATTGTATATCGTCCTTTAGTAGGAAGCAATTTTCACAACGTAATCGAAAAGTATTTTACTGACAAGGCTGCTGCAATACCTCATTCAGTTTTTATAAGATATTACTTTATAATACAAAATGCTATGTATTTTACCCAAATCTTTTGGTTGTTCGTTTACAAGAACAGCCTAAGCACGCAGGCACAGTCCATTAACTAGCAAGGTACCTAGTAGGTACAGTACCTACAGTCACACCATTGAGTTATTATATTATCGCCTGGCTTTTCTGATCATGAAACTGAACAACTTTTTCCAAGGAACATAAATAGAAAACTAAAAAAAAAATTCGACCTCCTCCTATACAAAATGTACTATCAACTAATTCAGTTTGTATGGGTAGTCGAATATTTTTTTTCGTATTTTGACCTATGTAAAATTATCCTACCACTTAAATTATCCAGGGTGATAGTTAATTAATAAATTATTTACAATTCTTAAAAACAACGAGCAGTTGGGCCATATAATGGTAAGTGGTCACCAGCGCCCATAGCATCCACTGTCTTATTAATGGCATAATTTGACACTCATACATAAGACAGTGAAGCGCGTTGGCCACCCTGAGAACTAAGATGGTTTGTCTCATGTACCGGTAATTTCACTGCCTCTCTTACCCTTCGAACTGCAACTCGTAGCACAAACACTGCTGCTTTACGGCGGAATTGGCAAAAGGTGGTGCTTCCCCAGAAGAAGCAACATTCAAGAATTCAACATACAGGGAATTCAACTTAATGGTCCTGAAGGTTCAAGCCGACCGTTACAATTATACGCATGATAGATGTACCCCTTACCCCGCCTTCATCCCTGCGCTCCCCTAGTGACCAAGTAATGACATGACGTGTCGCGTGCATTGTCAACTATCATGCGCGTAATTGTAGCGGTCGGCTAGTACTAACAAGGACACTTTCGCATTTATAACGTTTTTTTCCTGATACCGCCGAGCTCGTTGGCAACAAAGCGGTAATTAGATATTAAACCATCTTGACGTATAAGATAACGAGTACCTATAAAAAGTCTTAAAGGTACAGTCAACCACGCGTAAGTTGAAACATCAACAACTCTATTACCATGCCATAAAGTCCAAAATATTACTGCTGACGTGCTGTACTTATACTGGGAATAATTAAACGATTTCAGTAAACTACTTGCTGATTTGTTGGGATTCTCTATAGCAAAAATCTTAAGTCAACAACAGATCAATCTTGACCCTCGCAGTGCAACTCTAGTCCTTACGATTATTGTAATAAATACGGTACAAAGTCCAATATATCAAGCTTAATGTGATATTGACTGTACAACTCTTTATAAAAGCATGTCATCGAAACCATAAAAAAGCAACTTGGCGGGAACTCGTGGAGCACTTTTTAAGGCGGGGACCTGCCTGCCACACGGTCAGAAGAGGTTCAGATAACCTGGAAAGGCTTATCATCTCAGAGGACGCATGCAATGCGATGGGCCGACGCTATAAAAGAAGCTACTGGAGCGATACTACAGGCCAGCATACACCGTGCTCAAGATAGAAGCTCAAGAAGAGGTGTGCTGGCACAAGTAGCAGCCCACGATTGTCACGTCCCTCAGTCATGAGGATACGACTAAGAAGAAGAAGACAGGTACCGATACGACTTCTGGTATACTAAGTTTCATATTATAGATATCTTATAACATCTTGTATAAGGCAGCAACATATACGGGACAATTTAACCCGTGGACGTACCATAATTGCACCTACGTGCAATCCCACACTAATTATGTTCGACCACAGGCGTAATAACACGGTGCGCTAGAGACACCATCCGCCATTACGGCCCAAGGTAACGGACATTGTTCTCCGATCGGAGAGGCGACATCACATACATGCCGCAGTGACATTTAAATATCAGATAAATGATTATGTTCCTAGCCAGAATCGATATGGTAACTTTCAATTTTGCACAGATTTTCCTTAAACCAGATGTTAGGGTAAATCCACAAAATCGTAAAATTTCACATCCAATCAATTCAATTATTTTTTTTTTTTAATTTGAGAAATTTTGCGATTTTCTACTTTGTGAATCTATCCGAACACAGGAAGTGTTAAAATAAAATCATTTTTATTAGGGTAAACAAACTCTGTGATACTTGAAATTGTGCATTTTTTTTTATTTTACAAGTGAGCAAACGAGCAGGGCATAAAACTAAACAACTTTCCCTATCGAACGTAGGTCGAAACGATATTTTTTTTATTCATCTTCCATACAATATAATATGTGCAAGGATAAGAGAGTGACATAGGGTCATATTATTCTTAGTCGACAGTGTCGAAACCACTTAGTTACTATATGACCCTAGTATATGATGATGACTTGATGACATAGAGGTATATAATGTACTAAAACAAATACTCTCACGTTTATTTTTTATTGAAAATGGGCTTACTCTTGACCTCGATCTAGTCTTGAAGACAGAGATGAGGTCGACGATGGAACGAGCTTACCCAGAAGAAGCCTATTCACTCGCGACTTGAATAGATTCGGGTTATAAGAACTCGGGAACACAGACGCAGGCAGAGAATTCCACTCTTTAGCCGTGCGCATTATAAAAGATGTTTCAAAGCGCTTTGTGCGAATGTGCGGAATATCAACCAAGTATGGTTTTTAAACTAAAGTCAGTTTATCCGTTTTAGTACATACTTATGTGTAAAACTCAAAATTCGTTTAGTATCAAATTTAAATGTAGGAACTAGATTGTGACAAAACAAACACTGCGGACCGAGAACTCTCCGGATTCACAAAAACAAACTTCAACTAAATCAGCTGCTTGAAACCAGGGAAGGCTAATTTGATTCTGATAAAGTTTTGCACGGTCAACCGTTAGTAGAAACTTTTTCAACTCGATTACCATGCAATAAAGTCCAAAAGTGTTTCTACTGACGTGTTGTTGAGTGTACCTACCCTGGATAAGTTATCCCACTATCGTTCATGCTCAAATAGGATTATTCGGGCTACTCAGGGTATGCCAATCGGATCCTTAACCACTTTTGAACCTCATCTATCCGACTTGAAATTTAATAACTCAGTTGTTTAGAACTGGGATGTCCGTATTTTCGCAATAAACTATTCAATTTTGATGTTACTAGAAATGTGCTAAAGAAATTTCTTCATCTCGATTTGCGGGTATGTAGCGTAGAAATACGAATTCCATTGGCCAGGTTACCCAGGATGCAGCGTTTAAGAATACACTGTCTTTGAAGTATTTATCATCATATGATGTGAATTGATGTGGGTTGTAAGATTCATGACGGACCTGACAAACTCTGCTGTCAGAATCTGAGTAATTCCGTAGATGTAGATAGTAGCCTGGAATCATTTTACTTTTCGTCTTAGAAGTTGGAGATGCGTATTACGAACGATCTAGTTAGTATTCCGGTTATTTTTATCTTACTGCGACATATACATACACACACTACCCTATCCTTGTATACAACTAAAAGTACTTACTACAACCATATTTAAACTCACCAGACCATACTAGATTCTATTTTAGAATACTTTATTGTTTTAAAACATACACGACGTACCATACAGTTTGAAAGAAGTATTGTTTAAAAATGAGTTTAACCACGCATGTTCTGGTGTATCTCTTGTAACGCTAGTTACGCCGAACCATTACAACGTAATTCAAAATACGAGGTCGAATATTTTTGTCGGCGGCCTAATGGAAAAATATGCGATATACAACGACCATATCATCTACGTAACGGTCAACATTAGCTTTGAATTGTGAGTACACAAAAAAGGATTTATATTTTCCTGTATTGGTCATAATATACAATGTATTTTATCAAAATAACCCTGGAAAAATGTTACCAGTTATAACATTTTTGTACGACTAAGTTTAAAATAGCCGTTACAACCAATTTACGTCGGGTCTCTACATAACTAATCATTATTGTGACGCAAATATGGCTTATCTTAGTTGGTACGATTGTTTTCAGAGATTATGTATGTACTGTTTCAAGATAGCTGTAAGTGTAGGGTCGGTTCGGAGCGAAGGGCCATGACGTCATCGGTCAAGTTCACGAACCACGTGCTCGCGCGTCAACTAATCGCTCACCTCACTCGTTCGCTGACTGACAGTAAAGTACCGACTTGCATCCGCGAAGGGGGAACAGATGGCCGATAGAAACCTTGGAGATTAAGAGAACGTATCACAGTGCGATGAGAGTTGCTGATGGATGGTTGAGCAACGATTCGATCAGAATTGATCAATAGAATTTGTTTATCTGTTAGATTGCGTCGATCGAGAACAGCGAACTAATGGTAAACAATGCTTTCATTCCGCCGCAACAATTTCCTATTACCGATTTGATTCATCACCACGGCAATCGAACATGCTTATAACCTAAATCTATCAAACTGAAATCAGTCTTCGTGATCCGTAGCAAGCTTCAGTGGATACATTGGAAGTTTTCATTTGACCTACAAACGGACGCACTTTGCATATCGGCCGAAAGAGATTTTTATGCCAGGGGAGTAGAAGCTGGTTCAGGACGGCAGGGGTGCGAGTTGTGACGTTTTCTTGATAAGGGTTGCGTGGCGGTGTGGCGTACGCATGCGGGTCGCCCCTTTCCGACCCCCGGCCCGCCGGCCCGGCAAGATGGCGGCGCAACATGGCGGCCGGGTGCGGATCGCAGGATGCTCCGCGGCGCGGCTGCTGTCCGACACCACGTTGACACGCTGTCCCGGTGCGCTGCACACCTCGACACGCACAGCACCCGTCGGAGTGATCGATTTATCGCCAACAGTGACCCGACACCGCCGCCGGTGCGAAGCGCGCGTGCAACAAGTGACATTATAAAACTCGGACGCATAAATGATACGGCAGTGTTGTTTCTTGCAGTGATGTGACTGTGGGTCGACTGTAAATATAGAACGTGCCCTTTCAGTGAGTGCGGTGCGGCGCGCGGGTGAGGAGCCGTGAGTGACGTCGGCCGCTCTACTCACGTTCCCCGCGCCGCGACGTCAACACAGCCGCGTCACGCGCTCACTACCGGCTCGCTCCCGTCGCACCAATAATATAAACACGCAAACGTACCGACACGACTCGTCCACAATACTGAAAACGCTCCACGGGGGACCAGGCGATATGAGGACCCATTGAAATGTTTTCGTGACAATAGGGCATAGTTTCGTCGTTCGTATACATTTGAACTTTCATATAAACCGATGAATGATTAGCCGCGGCTAATAACCATCGATATGACGATAAGACCTAGCGGTCCGCGGAGTGAGCGTGGCGCCGACTTCAGTTGAGTAGTGGTAGCGCGCGCTAACTGCCGCTCGCACGTGCCCGGTGGAGACGAGACTGGCCGCGCGCAATGCGACCGCGCCGGGAGATCGTTTGACTGTTTGTGTTGCTAAAGTAGTGCCAATGGTTCGCGTGTGGCGAGCGGTGCGCAGACGGCGGCGGGTGGCCCGATAGTGCGATGTTGACGTTTGTGTTCGCGCTGTGGTCTGCGGCGCGCGCGCTGGGCTGGGCATGCGACGTGCCCACTACTCCCGACGCTGAAGAACCGCCAGTCCTACCAAGGTTGCGCTCAGCGCGCGCCTCCAGTGACCTCTCAACCCTTAGCACCACCACCACCAGCTCAAGCCAGACCAGTAGCAGCGACCAGATCAAGAGGTCCACTCCTCATTACCTCTTACACACCTTCAAGGTCTTTTTAAATTTACTGAAAATGTTTAAGTCAAGTGTTTTACTTATGATAACAGACAGCTTTTACAATGAGACCAACATTGAAATCACAAAAGATATATCAGCTGCTTCGTAAGAGGCTAGAGCAGCTGATATTTTTCTTGCGATTTCAGTGTTATACCTATTAGCTCCATAGTAAAAGTTGTTGATGTTCGATATTTGCAGTACCTTTATTAAGATCATACACGCGTTACTGTAACAGGCAGAACTGGTGAATCCTAAGATTGGTTAAGTTACGTATGTTCATTCACAAATTAACCAGTATATTCCAGGATTTACAACTGATCGAACTTTTACAGTAACACATACACAACACAACCCACACATAGCTACTACACACACAATATCTGAGCGATAGTCGTTACGATCATATAGGTTAAAGTTATTAAGGTTACCCTTGCGTAGGTAGGTTATTAATTTAAGGTCGATGAAGGGACCAACCCTACTCACTATTGAAGATATAACTCGTATGACACCGATGAATTATCCTAATAGGCACTTCTACAAGTGATGAGCTTTCTAAAGTCATTCTAACAGTTCTAACAAGACGATCGTTATCAATCAGAGTAACTGTCAATCAGACTGATCGCTATCTTCAAATCTGGATTGTTATCTTCACGAGATATTTTATCACGTCGATCTTCAAACGAATCGTGAAATTTGGCAGTTAGATCGAAGCCAAAACGCTATCTTTATAGTTCAAGGTTTGATTCGTGATATATTTTTGATATTTCTCAACGCACATGACACGTGAGCTGTGGAACTGAATTAAATCAAGGCCAGAGCGATGCAAAGTATTCGGACTACTTTCACTAAAGGTAATACTTACCACATTCGTCCAACTGCATCATTGATATCTTACACAACCGAAACATAAAGTTTTGATCATCATTAGGGCTTGACAAGGCACCTTAAGCTGTTGGCCTCGTTATTGATCATTATCACATCCCACGAAACGTCCACTGTAGGACAGGGAGCTCCCCCCAGAACTTCCATCAAAAATGCGTATTACTTAGAAGGGGATTTACCATAGTCACCACGCTTGTAAGTGTGGCGGCTGGCGACCGCTGTTGTTGGCGAGCGCAGTATGTAACATGGTACGATACACGGAAGGACGCTGCTTCCCATCCTCCGGTTAATAAACCCTTAGTCGCCTCTTACGAAACCCACGGGTAGAGATGGGTTGGTACAATTATTTGCCAGCACCACACGGGACGAAATCCAGTACCCTCGTCAAGATTCAGATAATTTTATTCAATGTAGATTCTTTACAGAATACTTATTGAATGTCATACAGAATACAATGCAAATAGAGCGAGTCTACGCCGTTTCGGATCGTGCTATGGCAGCGTAAAAGAAACAGCAAGAAACCACTGCAGCACGGCCTACTTTAAGAGTCGGCTTTTTACAATGTGTTTCTTGTGTTTCGCTGGAATATCAGAGCACCATACCTCTTTGTCATTCATATAGTCATCCAATCTATAGTAAGCTTTTTTACATAACGTTTGCTTTACACATTCTTTAAACTTTCTCTCAGGTAATTGCACTATATTGTCAGGTATTTTGTTGTAGTATCGTGTACACAGACCAACGAAAGATGTATTGACTTTAGTTAATCTAGTATATGGTTGATCAATTTTATGCTTATTTCTAGTATTAAAATTATGCCTGTCACAAATTTTAGGTAATTGATGAATGTTTTTTCTAGCATACATTATATTTTCATAGATATACTGGCATGACACTGTCATAATGTTGATTTCCTTGAACAGTTCTCTCAGGGAATCACGAGTCTTCAGGCAATAAATTGCTCTTATAGCCCTCTTTTGTAAAACGAATATTGAATGTATATCAGCTGCTCGGCCCCAAAGCAGTATGCCATAAGACATAATGCTATGGAAGTAGCTAAAGTAAACCAGCCTTGCAGTAGCTACATCAGTAAGTTGTCTGATTTTTCTAACAGCATATGCAGCCGAGCTCAATCGACCAGAATTCATCTCATCATCAATCAAATTCCTTAGGCTTGAGCAATGATGTTAAACAATACGTCTCTTTCATAATATTCATTATACCTGACGTAATCTACTTTGTGGAAGAATCACCATAACCGATGATTTTACCTCACACTGTCAATCATCATCATCATCATTGCCCTATCTTTAGTTCGTTTTAACCTCTTCACTGTCGATATGATTAAAAACAGAACCTTGAGGAAAATGTACTTTAATCTTCCATTTGTTCGATGTCACAAACAATCAAACAGACACTTTAATAAGCTGAGACGTATCACATTGTCTTCTTTTTTTGGTGTGGTATAAAAAATATCACAAAAAATAGCCCCGTGTGCTCGTGGGCGAATACCAAGCGTAAAGAATCATATGTTGCAGTTGTAAACAAAGTTTGAAATCCGGTTTTAACTCGCGTGGCCACAAAATGTTGAAAAGGTCAAGGTGTGATACGATTCAAGACTCAGCGCTGTCATTCATCCGGTCTGACATTAGTTCCATTCCATTTTCCCTTCGTGAGGATTGTCTTTGGTTTTTATTTTTGATCAGTCCACATCCAGCAGTTTCTGTGAACTAGACTAAATCGTCGGTCCACCATGTGCGAGACCTGCCTACAATGGGTCTTCTGGTTTGTAGCCAAGATGCGTCAACTCTTCTGCACAATTGGCCATCGGTTCTTTCAGCGTTGTACCTTGCTCAATGCCACTTGTGTTTTACGATTCTCAGAGCCACGGTTCCTTTGAATCTTTAGCGGATGGCCTAGTTTCTGATTCATACAAGACTCTAAGCATTATTATTTAATTTTTAATTATTAATCAATTTTATCTATCATCATTTCTCTAGACTTATTTCGTTTTTGCCAATGGTTTTTACGGAGTCGACTACCTATCGTAGGAGATTTGACGAGGGCACTGATTTTTACACAGAGCGGCTGACTGATCTGACCTTAAACCAGAGGGGAAACCATACCAATAAACAATTTCATCCATCCATAATTAAACAATTTAAGAGACCTTTTGGCAGCATGCATAGATAACCTTAACAGGGTTAGTCAAAACAGTCAAACAACTAGGCTGCTAGCGATAGGATGACTTAAGATTTTCACTCTTCATACTCAATTGTACTATTACAGCAAAAAGTAGAATGAAGCAAAACCTCGAGAATTAATTATACACCATTAGCATTTTACAAAAGAAACCAATCAAAACTTACTTTAGAATCAGAATTAAAATTCGTGCAATATCCGTTCATTTAAAATGCAGAATAGTTTCAAAACATTATTCCCGTGTCTGAATCATTCATTTCCAGTCGGGTAATTTCCTTGTACAGTGACGACAATAGGTTTTTGCTGCTTTGCAACTATGCGGTAGGTTGTACCGTGCGTGCAACACGCAAAGAGGTGTTGGGTGCTTAGCTTGTGCATACAAGCTTTTATAAATTGAATAATTAGAACTATAAACAGTATATTCTGAAGTATGTATAAAAGTTAACAAATGCAGAAGTATTCGCTAGGTGGCTAAAATTGAGCTTTGTTTACTAAAGCCTTTCATTTTAAGAATTGGAATTCCTTAAATGAATTCTTCAGAAAGAGAGATTCACGTATTATCAAGTCCATAATGAGATTTTTCTTGACGCTTATGTATAAAGTGATTAGTTTCCCAATGTAAAAAACTGAAAAAAAACACAGAAATTTGATTTTCTTTAAGTGATGAATCACGAACACAAAGCCAGTTCGATTGATACAATAGATTTAAAGCAGTATCTACCGATGATCTGATCTTATCGAAAAACTGGTCAAAAGCAATGATGGTTTTTTATTTGTAACGATATGCGACATGATAGGTAGTACAAATTCTTTGAAAATTACAAGTGACATTACATAAGGTACACTTCAAAATATGTAGCCCTTGAAAGGTAGGACAGTCAAACAGACAACATTTGTTTTGTAGTAGGATACCGTTCGGTACCATTTGGGCACAGAACCCTAATAACGAAGGAATACTAAAGAAATGATATAAAGAAATCAGAGATAATATTATCTAACAATGCCACTGCCCATGATGGACGTAATACTACGTGGGTAGGAATTATCTACGTCACACCAGTTATTCCGGTTCAGGCAGATAAACGCTGTTGTTTCCGTGCACTTCGAGCATAATTATAATGAAAAAGGGTAAATAATTTCTAAAATAAAATAAAATTATAGACAGAATGTCATTTCACGAAATGCCCTAAACTTACAACGTATGAGTAAAATAATGATGTGTTTGTGGAAAAACTTCACGAGAATGTAAGGTCCGAATGAAACGGTGAACATAACTTTACTATGGTACTTTAGTCCATGAAAATGAACATGTTTCTCCAAGGAACGTAGGTTACGTAGGTCGAAATACGAAAAACTATTTTTGACATTCCATAGAAACTGCATCAGCTGATAGCGTATTTCGACCTATGTTTCTTGGGAAAAGATGTTCAGTTTCATGGGTAAGGTGTTTCATGGTCAAATTATGTTCACTATTTATATACTAGTTGAAAAATGGCCAAAAATATATCATTTTAAAAGATAAATCATGCCAAACCGTAGGATACGAGTATATGAGCAGCAGCATCTTCCTGCATAAGGTATCACTTTATTGCAGTCATCAATCATCATCATCAACTGTGAGGGTTATTAGGTGATGACCAGAGTTCGTGAGGTTACTCACACTCTTTGGTGGTGTCCCGACTTCTCTAAGTAAGCAGCAGGAACCAAAAGTTTGTCCCTCCGAAGCACGCAATCATCTCACTGATTATGACGAACCATCATTTCATTTTCATCATTTCTGCTTGCCGCAACTATGAAAAATCCATCCGAAAAAACACACTTTTACCAATTATTCAGGTAGTTTCCTGTCCAGCGGTAGACATTGCCATCATGCCTGAAATCATAACATTGTCATACTACAAAATTTATGATCTAATTAATGGTTAAAGCATTAGGCTATCGATGTGGAGGTTCTGCGCTCGATACCCGGTAGGGACACTATCCAACAAAAATCATTTTGTGACAATTTCCCAATTTGGTAAGGACATTGCAGGATAATCAACTGGCTACCTAAAAAACGTTGATGATTCTGTGTTTCGAAAGTGGCATTAAACCGTTTGCTCTGTGAGGTCGATCATCAATCTTAAATTCACATTATATGATGATGAATAAGTTGTTAACCATTTCGACAACACATTCAAACTTCAAACAAAATCGTGTCTCTCCATTATTTTCGTATTCACTTCTAACCTCTTGCTTGTTTATTACAACCGCCTTGACAACATCTAAAGTATTAGGTAGGTAAGAGCTTCTTATTTGTATCAGGCAGTTTAATAAGAAAATTGTGTTACCTGTCATGAGATTGGATTTTGTATATAACATCAAAGGGAGGAAGGAAGGTTATTTTCCTGTCCTTTCAAGAGCAACTCCAAGCCACCAATGAGCGCTTTTACACTAACCGATTTCGATGCGAATGTTCCATTTTTAATTAGAACTGGAAATTATTTTGATACAATATACTTTGAAACATTCAAATTTAAAAGTTGATCCACTGACGATAGAGTAGAATATTTAGTCGGACGATTTTGTGTCGGAAGCAATAATCACCCAACCTAGTATTTTACTTTATTGCCAGTGAACAATGCTATGAATATAACTGTTTCCTATAGGAATATTGTTTCACTATAGGACATTTAGAGAAGACCACCTGTAACATACTTTTAGAGAGTTTCACCGTCACTAAGACTATTACTAAAATAGTATGACGGGTTCTTCATGCATGATGCTTGCAACAATTCCAAAATATAGGGAGGTCATCAAAATTCCTTATCATCTGCCCCTATAAATAACCAAGAGTATGTTTATGTTATCGAAATATTTTCACCCATTCGTATTTTTTTTTTCTCGCAATTTTGTGTCGTATCGTTCGTGTTATACGAGTATAAAAGCTCTCGATACCCGCCAAATGAAGTTTACAACCAAAATTTGTTTTCCTATTAGTGCTCCATTTCCCGGTTGATGGAAAAGTCTGGACTTGAAAGGAATTAAAAAATCCAATTTCAGATTTCGAAATTAGACCTACTGGTCTTATTAAAGGTATACACAGCCGCAGATTAGTGGTAAGAAAACCAGTATTAGTAGAAGCAGCGCTACGTTACAAATCTTAGAAACCAAAGACCCATTTAAGTCCATATCGATACCAGTGACTGGTGGCCGATTGTATTTATCTATTATAAGTGTTTTGTACAAGTATGAGAAATATGATCATGATCAAGCTAGCAATAATTAATGAGTTGGATATTTATCAATGTAACCAAGCAAAGGTAACGTTTCTTTCCAGGAAAAGTATCTCATATTATACGATCTATTGACAGACTTTATTAGTAAAGATGCGCATAAACTGGGTTATAATAATATTAAGAACTTATCTACTTCATTCATAGCATACGTTGTTATTCTTAATAAGTTTTGTCCGAATCCGACGATGTTTAACTTTTGTGGTCGAAAACAAAGGCCATGAGGCCATGATGCATTTATTGATATTGATGATGATATTTAAATATAAGTTGAAAGAAGACTATGCAATCTTTATAAATAACGTACTCGTGGGAACAAAATTACCACTTACAAATTACAACCTGCTTGTTCAGCTTTCAAACACTCACGCGTGGAGCTTCAAAAAGCACAACAAAAAAGTGTTGTCCATCATGAACAGAAAAAGGTAAACAAAAAGTCTAACATCTTTATTAAATCAAAGGCTATATTATTTAATTAAGGCCTGTAAAGCGTGTGCATTCTTTCTTTTCTCGCGACTATCTGGGGTGGAACGCGAACGTATGGCCTCCAATCCAAGTACGTGATATAAGTGGAGTCAAAAGAGGCGTTGGACCAGAATAACATGACGCTGACTTTTCTTTTATTAATTTTTCTTGTACATCTCTCTCTTGTACATGACTATGCTCTCTTGTACTGACTTTTATCCAATGGAGAAAGTATCTACTCTTACACTATTTCATTCAAAAATTTAATAATAATTATATACTCTGTAAAAAAACTGTTCTAATGTTTTATATAATCCTATAATCCTTGTTGCATCCTTCTGGTGTGAATCTATATAAAGGGAAAAATACTTGAGTTATCAAAAGAAGTATGAAAATGATAAAGTTCATAGTTCGTAGAATAATAGTGCTCATATAAATACCCTGGACATAAGGTAATAAAACAGAGATGTACATTTTATCACCTCGCCACAATTATCCTCAGCTTTCAGAATTAAACTTTTTATTAAAAGAACAAGTGAACGGTCGATCCGAGTAGTCCTTGATGGCTGCTCCTCTGACCTCATGGCTATTGACGCCGGGGTTCCTCAGGGGTCTGTTCTCTCTGCGACTCTTTTCCTGCTGCACATCAACGACCTACTTGGTCCTAATATTGTTGGGTACGCAGATGACAGTACTGTCGTCGAGAGATATATGTCAAGCGCAAAAGCCAGCAGTGACGAAATACGTTCTTTGAGAGAGGCCACGGTAGAGCGTATAAACTCAACCTTAAGTCTTGTCTCCGACTGGGGTGACAAAAATCTGGTGAGTTTCAACGCCACCAAAACACAAGCGTGTCTATTCACTGCAAAAAGGAGTCCATTCAATCTGGCTCCTACTTTTCGAGGTGCATCTGTAGCGGTCACCGACAGCCTCGAGCTTCTTGGCATGAAGCTGTGTGCAAACCTGAACTTCGGCGCCAACATTGAGTCAAAAGCTCAAACTGCGGCCAAAAAGTTGGGTATCCTCAATAAGGTTAAGCGGTATTTCTCTCCTGGACAGTTGCTAGTTTTATACAAAGCACAAGTCCGATCTTGTATGGAGAATTGCTGCCACCTTTGGGATGGCTCAGCCAAATACCAACTAGCCGCTCTAGACTTGATCGATCGCAGAGCCAAGAAGCTCGTTGGTGATGAGATGCTAGTGAAAACCAAGTTTCACAGCCTAGCCCACCGGCGCAAAATTGCATGTCTGTCGGTCTTTTACAGATTGTACTTCGGAGAGTGTGCCCAAGAGCTCCATGAGCTTATTCCGCCATCCCCCTTCTACCATCGGGAATCCAGACGCACCGCAGGATATCACCCATATCTGGTTGATATTCCACACATTCGCACAAAGCGCTTTGAAACATCCTTTATAATGCGCACAGCTAAGGAGTGGAATTCTCTGCCTGCGTCTGTGTTCCCGAGCTCTTATAACCCGAATCTATTTAAGTCGCGAGTGAATAGGCTTCTTCTGGGCAAGCTCGTTCAATCGTCGACCTCATCTCTGTCCTCAAGGCTAGATCGAGGTCAAGAGTAAGCCCATACATAATAAAAAAAAAAAAAAACAGCTTGTCTATAAATATCGCAATTAAATAAAACGTGAAGCAAATTACTTGAAAGGTCGTTTACGAGTGAAGTGTGCTCACATATTACGAATGTTCAATTTGAAAACGGGATTGTTGAATGTAGCTAAGAATTAATGAAGAGTCATTCATCCCCGACCCTTTGAACGAACACAAGTTGTTTAACGTTACAGATGTTTGAAATCGTGAAACTTGAGGCTTTACGTGTGCGAATCGTGTACCTACACGTGTAGCGCATATAATTTGTGTGCAATGACTTTTGTGCTCAAAAGCATTTATCAAAGTATATTTACATTGACGGTGTGCTTAGCGCAGCTACAGCTTACTTTTTTGGAGTATCATGTTTGAGTAGTTCTGTTATTATATTTGTGTTGGCTAAATCGATGGCACCCCTAACATAGGATGTTCCAGAATCATCCTGCTTCTAAGAAAGGATGTAGGCTTGATCGAAATAAAATAAAACTATCTTGTTATCCAACATCTTTTATAATAGTCGAAAGTTTCTTTGAGTGTAAGTTCTGTTCTAGGCTGGTCATGTTCAAGTTAAACATCGACACAGTCGTAATGTAATAGCCGAAAGGACGCCAGATCTCAAAACATCAAAACAATTAAACTATGGCAAAATAATGTTTACATTTGAGGGAGCACAACTATTTAATCGCCTACCGCCACAATTACAAAATATTGACTCCTTCAATATGTTTAAAACTAGCCTAGCCCAAAATGTACTTAAAAGCGAACGATAAAATGTAAATTATAATTTTAAGTTTTTCTCATGTAAGTGACTTAGTTTTAGTCTTAATGAGAATAAATATTCTATAAACCTTTTAAATTCTAGTCTTAACTTCAAAAAGGGTACCACAAGTATGACAGATACTCGTAAATTGCAATATCTGCTCTAAACAGAACAGAATCATATTTCACTGCAAAGCTCCTCTCATCAAACTGAGTGGAAGCTGCTACCAAGGCAGCTAGGTACTAAAATATTGTAATATTCTAAAGTGATCCTTTTATCAATAGACGAGGGACGACGTTGTAAATAAATAACAGTTATCAGAGCGACTGATTCAGTGTATTGTAGAAGAAAATTTGCATACGAAATGCTGCAGCATGCAGAATATTATATTTGATCTTTGTTGATAGTCAATATTACCTAAATTCAGATCATACCGACATTTTTGACTTACAATTTACTTTTGGATCTTTAAATGATATGAAGCCAATAAGCGTCTGCAAATACAAAGCATATTATGTAGCATTCCGGATTTTGATACAAGTAATAGTTTAGGTAAGTTATAAACAATAGAGGGTAGGTCCCTCCCTTGTGGAATATCAAATTTGATTAAGTTTCTGTTTTCATCGCTGATGATAATAGGGCGTATTACCCATAGCATTGCACCACTACTGGTAGGACCACAGTAATTCTAGTACTTAATTTTACCTGTTTGTATAAGCAGTATATTTTCCTTAAAGCGACATGCAAAATACCTAGAATCTAATAATCAAAACTGATAACGTTTTTAGCTCGCCGTATTAAATTTGATAAATAAACATTATTAATATTATCAGTTTTAAATCTTTCTAATGTAAGTAACCGTGGAGTCATAGATAATATACTGATAGGTGTATCGCCTACCGATAGATTTTGTTTTATTACGCCATAATACTCATACCAGTCATACCCCACATCGGCCACATCACATTGACTGAAGGATATAAAATGGTAAATCAACTACGTCACCAGTTTTATCTCCTTGAAAACGCATACACAACACAAACAAATGTTTTCACAAATATCTGGTCTTCTGGCGAGCTGGTGGTGGTTGCTGACTTAGTACGATGTGGAACCCAGGTGGAGCGAAGCGCCGCGGCGGTGGAGTGCCAGAGGAGCGTCAAGAAGACCTATCAGAAGACCTCCCGTCTCTGTCAGAAGAAGAACCACCGGCAGGTACTAATATAATCCTGAATTACATATGATATTTATTATGTTGTGGATATTTCGTTACAAGAACCTTGGGACCATGTTTTTGGTTAAGTTAATAAGTGAATTAATACAAACGGGCTTCTTGGTGGTAAGTAGTCACATCTGCTGTCTTACTTGTTACGACCGTAATTATTTGACAGCTATATTCGTTGTCAACCTTCAGAACTAAGGATACAATTTCTATGGGCGTATACACATAGAAAGCGTGGAGCCTGCAACGAGCTACCAGCGCTTTTCGGAACTTGTAGATCGGCGCAAGTATACGCCCTGTTGTGTTTGTTTTTGCACTGGTAAAGCTGCAACCACATCTTTCTAAATTCAAAGACTAATTCCGCATACATTGCTGATAGACTTGGTTTTGTTAATTCCAATATCCTTACTTCAACAAGCAATGTATACCGAATTCGTTTGTAAATTAAGGAAGGTGTGATAACGGCTTAAGGAAGAACAGAATTAAAAACGATTAGTCTCAATGCCGGTAATTTCACTGACAAAGAGGTAACAGTACCCCAGACGGACTACAGTGGAAATAAATAACAGCTTTGTAAGAGCAGGACGGAGCTATGCGTAAGATATTGGACCGACAGAGACAGGTATCTCTCCGTCCTGCTCTCACGCATTGCTCAGTCCTGCTGTCATTATAATCGAGCTACATCATTTTCAACTGTAGTTGGTTAGATATCGAAAGGTGACACCTGCAATAGCTCCATTTCTCTTTCTTTATATTGCAATTACAGAGGTATTAATTTACAGAGCTCGATGTATAATTTACAGAGTTCCCTAAGTACAATTTCAACGAACTTTCTTCTTGTTAAATGTAATTGTATTATTTGAATTGTATGAAAATAAAAATTTTATTTATTCATTTATTATAAGGTCGTCTCTACTTAGACCGGTTTAACAAGCTTGTGCAGGCAACTGTACGTTGCAAACATTCGCACTATGGATATCAACCGCTACGGCACATTTTGTATGGGAGGGAATATCGAATTGTTTAATGTTTTCGACCTATGTTCATTATTGTACATTGGGAATTTTTTTCAGTTTCTTGGGCAGTAAGGCCTCAAATAATACGTGGATGCTCATTTAAATTGGGAATGTAAGTTGGCAAATATTGAAAGTGTTCTAAGTTGCCGCTACGCCGCTATGCTACGCCTTGAGTAGCTTACGTGATGAAGTAAGCTTGGAACATCTAAAGACTGTATACTATGCCCTCGTAGAATCAAAACTTAGATATTGTATACAGTTATGGGGACACAGCTACAATGTGCAAAAACTTTACGCATCTCCCAAACAGATCGTACATGAATTCATATCTTATGTAGGAAATATACTTTTGTTAATTATTATGGTTTTCTATGTATCTGGAATATTTTCACCAAATAACATTGTTATCTATGTTTGGATCTCATTTCCCAGTTAATTAGAACTTACAAACAACGTTGCTTGTACACTTGTGAGTCAAAGTGTTCGCGAAGAGATAGGGTGTACTGTACACACGTTCATGGTAGCTAGGGAGGCTTTGTGGAGCGTCAGGTACAGTTCCAACATCTTACGTTTCAATTTCCGATATGCCTAGGCGTATTATGTTTCACCACAAACCAAACAGGGGAAGAGATACAGTATTGCCAGATGGAAAAATATTTTTTTAGGATTTGTTTTAAATTCTGGCTTAACTGAACTTTTGTTTTTTTAGGGTTCCGTAGCCAAATGGCAAAAAACGGAACCCTTATAGATTCGTCATGTCTGTCTGTCCGTCCGTATTTCACGACCACTTTTTTCCGAAACTATAAGAGCTATACTGTTGAAACTTGGTGAGTAGATGTATTCTGTGAATCGCATTTTGATTTTTACACAAAAATAGAAAATAAATTATAAATTTTAGGGCTCCTTATACTTAGAACTGAAATTCAAAAGTTTTTTTTTTATCAAACCTATCTATGAATAGGTCTTCAAAAATGATATTGAGGTTTCTAATATCATTTTTTTCTAAACTGGATAGTTTACGCGAGAGGCACTTCCAAAGTGGTAAAATGTGTGTCCGTCCCCCCCCCCCCTGTAACTTTTAAAATAAGAGAAAAATAAAACTAAAAAAAATATATGTTGTACATTACCATGCAAACTTCCACAAAAAATTGGTTTGAACGAGATGTAGTAAGCAGTTTTTTTTTATACGTCATAAAAATTCAAATTCAAATTCGTAAACTGCAATTTACCTTTCATTCAATCAACTCATATATAAATTTTAGTTACTTACATCAAAATACAAATACAAATAGTTTATTAATCAAATAAAGTTACAATTTGTAGCATCTAAAAATAAAACAATGAGATTGGTAACTTTCCATAAGGCAAAACATTGACTCCCACACTAGGTCAAGCCTGTATCGTGGGCAGCCTAAAACAAAGTTTAACGAAAAAGACAGTTTACAATTTAATAGCCTAGATGCTCCAGATCTTGTAGTATTACATAATTTATATTGCATAAAAATACAGAAAAAGAGAAAGAGAATAATAATACCAAAAAATACTATGAGATGACATGTGTGTGAGTGAGTGAGTGAGTATAAGTGTGATGTGTGTGTGTGTTAGCGAAATACTGGCACTACGGGATTAGATCAACGGCTTGATAATATTTTCTGTTTGGGAGAAAGAAAGGGTCAATAAATATTTGGTTACCAGCTTCTTTGCTTGTTGGACTGTGCAATGTTTAACCTCGCATAATTTTGCAACTTTATTATAAACAAAAACAGACATGAACTCAAAGAAACGTTGGACAAAACGAGATCTAACAGAGACCGACCCAAGTTAGCATCATAGAGTATTTAATAGAGTTTAAGACACTACGATGGGTGTATTCCACTAATTTTGTGATGTACAGTAGACGGACATTCATGACTTGTGCCTCCCGGTAAAGCTCGACCGTGGGGTGTCGAAACGGTCTCCCATACATGACTTTTAGCACTGCTCTTTGAGCTCGCTCCAAGATCAACATATAAGAGGCCGCAGCTCCACCCCACGCTGCAATACAGTAGCTGAGAATGGATTCTACCACATAACAAAGTTTTTTAAAATAAAAATACCATAACTTTTACTTATGTATGTACAGGTTTATACGGAACCCTCAGTGCGCGTGTCCGACTCGCACTTGGCCGGTTTTTTTACTTATTGATTGTTAAATAAGTAGATAGATATGAAGTATTATCTTGTTATATTTTTTATGGAGCATGTAAAATCTAGTTTTTTCCATCGATAGGCAAAGGTCTCTCATCTAAAACAACATTCATCTTTGTTGTGATCGTACAAATCGTTTAGAAACTTTTCAGCATCATAATTTCACACAAATAAGTACCTACCTAAATAAACAATGATCAGTCTATGAAAATGTAGTCCATAAATATATACTGAATTGAGTTATAAATTTTATGGGAACTTTTTTGATGTTTAATCTGGCCACACTGTGTACTGTAAAGCTTTGTGTAAAGCAAAGTGTAACATTTGTAGATGACCTACATCTGCTCGGCGCACCTGGCATGTCCCACAGGAATCTGCGGCGTAAACTAGTGTAGGTATACTCTATCTACGTCTAGAGGATACAGGGTGTAAAAAAAAACCTTTTTTTTAAAGAATTACTCCGAATTAGACTGTCATTCTTTCCCAAGGAACACATACGACCGACGAGGATATATCCATACTTTGTCATCTGATGCAGTGTCATGAGACGACCTACGATTTTTTTGGTATCCATACAAAAAACGCTACCAAGAGATCCTGTTTTTTGAAGAAAAAAAAAGCATTTTTGTTCTACTTTATTTAAGTGAGGAAACAAGCAGGCAGGCCACCTGATGGTATGCGGTCACCAGCGCCCATAGCGCCCACAGTCTTGTTGGTGACTAAGTTCATTGTGAAAAGATATTCAGTTTCGTGGTCCTAATTCAAAATTTCAGTTTTCGTAATAAAGTTCCACCTCCTGTATACTCCTAGTCGTCTATTCCACATTCACAAAGACTTTCATAGTGGCGTGTGCGGAGTTGAGGAGATAAACCCGATTTGCCACGACACCGTCTCGGGAGTAGATTCTTATAGGATAAGATCCCATCGCAAAATTATGCATCTATCTCTTAGTTAACCGAAATTTAATTTGAGTGTTAATTGCACCATCTAACTGTAACAATAACAAAATATGGTCGTCACACTCTGACGAATAGGGTGGAGAAAGCAAAACGTGTATAATCGGTTATGGTTAAATTAGATGGTGCAACCCTTAATGTCAGTTTACATATTAGGTATGTCATGCATTTATAAAATATCTCCGACGGGTTGCTTATCCAAATCTTGCTAGCAAGTAATTATTATTATTATTATTTTTATCGTCCCAGTGCAGTGCAAAGGCCTCTCTCCCATCTTTCCACTTTTCCCTTTCCTGGGCCAGCTCCTTCCAGGTATTCGCGCAAGTGTCGAGCTTGTCCCTCCATCCTTTTTAGGCCAACCACGACGACGATTAGCGTTAGGTGGAATCCATTCCGTCGTTCGTTTCGCCCATAGTTGTGGTGGCATTCGGGCGACGTGGCCAGCCCAGTTCTTAAGATTGGCCGCCTTAGTCGCTACGTCAACAATTTGTGTTTTGGAGCGTAGCGTGGTGTTTCGTACTCGGTCTGTGAGCTTCACTCCGAGTATGCTCCACTCCATTCTACGCTTGCAAGCCTTGAGTTTAGACTTTTGGATGTCCGTTAAAGACCATGTTTGAGCTCTGTAGGTAAGGATAGGAAGAATGCACATGCCCATGAGTTTCCTTGCTATCGGACTGAATAAAGAACTAAAGAACCCATGGCGTGGCCATTGCCACTCCTCAGAATGCCACATCATGAATTGTCTCTTTGAAGAGGTGACCTCTTATAAGCCTGGCTACATTGTAAGTAAACTAAGAAGTGGAAAGATATGTTTTTTTTTTACTATACACAAATTTATTTAATTACAATAACAAACGTCAACTTATAAATTATAGTATATGAATGACAACAGTCAATTAAAACTTAATTAATAGATATGTTTTGTTTTATTTTGTTACGGCAACATGTTAAACAAATAAAAAATTTACGGTGGGGTCTTAGACTACTACTGAAAGATGCTTATACTAGCTGCTTACTACAGTAGGGAGATTTTCAGATCGCACACAATACTGACTCTTGGGATGATAGCAAGAATAGAATACATTTTACTTATTCCCTGTAAATAGACAGATTTTACGTAAACTTATTTACCTACGAGAGCTGGGAAAGGTTTTCTCGACATAATTTCTGGTAACAGGTACTGATACTGGGTACCTTTCTGTTTCATCACTTAAAAATATACAGGGTGATTGGTAAATGTCTGCAAACCTCTCAAGAGGTTACTCTACCCATGAAGCTAAACAACTTTGCCTATGGAAGATAGGTTGAAATACGAAAAAAAAATCTACGTCCCATAAAAACTGCATCAGCTGATAGCGCATTTTGTATGGGCCGTCAAAATATTTTTTTGTAATTCGCCCTTTGTTCCTTAGAAAAGTTGTTCAGTTTTATGGAAAGAGTAACCATATCTGAGAAATTGGCAGACATTTACCAAACAGCTGTATTTGTAAAGTCAAAAATCACAGTACATATAGTTTTCTGTATCGCTCTTTCTTACTTACCTCAGGGTTTGGGCAGAAGGAACAGCGTCACAGCTTGCTGTGACAACATGCTGAGTCTGAACCTGTTCTCTGTCCCAAACAGTACATAGTTGACACTTTGTTGATGCTTCTCTTTAGAATAGGATTATTGTATGTAAGTAACTACTGATTTCATGTTGCCTTCTATGTATAACTGTGATTTTACTTTGTACGAGTAGTACTTATAAGCTAGAAATATTGTCTTTTATGTACTGTATGCGTTTACAGAGAATAAACGTTTTTCTATTCTATTCTATAGTAGTATACGCTGTACAGCCTAAGCAACGTTTAACGGGCTCATTCTGGGGGATTAATGCAACAATTTGCAACAATTTTCGTTCTACGGATTTCATGAATACGATTGATCAGTTGATCATTGCATGAATTTTCAAAAGCCGTTAATCAAAACTTGTTGCAATACCCCCCAAAGTAAGCAAAATCAGACAAACACGCCTACATTTTGAAACGAACAACACCTTGCTTAGTTCCATTTAAGATTACAATGACTGCGATTCCCTGCTTCTTCGTTGTTCCTTGCGAGTGTTATGATCATTGACGTAAGAAAAACGCTGCGCCCCCGCGCGTTGTTTCCAAAATCTTTGGTAATGATGCACAATCGTGGTTAGTACATCCAACAGCACGTCAGTAGAAAAATTTTGAATTGATAACTTTTCAAGAGTATTCCTATACGTTGAATTTTAGTTGGTTTCGCTCCCGAAGCTCAGTCAGTGATTCTACAAATGAAAACAAGCAACTTTGCCGAAGAAATAGTATTAGTGATAGTATATTATGCAATTAGTGAATAAAAGACGGATTTAAAGCGAGGGCCAGAGATGAATCACGAGCGTGAAGGATTCTAACGACCGCAGGGAGTGTTAGAATCCTGAGCGACGCGAGTGATTCATAGCCCTCGATTTAAATACCTTTTATTCAAGAGTTGCATACTATACTTTACTTTATACCATGACTACGAGAAAAATAAAGATATAAGCGAAAATATACATTTAATGAAGAAAAAAAAGGAATTTTGAGAAATTTTCTTATTATTATTAGAGGGAGAATGGTATATAAGAGAAAATAATAACTCTTCCCGGATAAAAAGTGGAGCACGTGACCATTTCAGTGAATAAAAGAATCTTTTTAGAGGGGGAATGGTATAAACACTATTTAAATGAGAAAATAATAAGTTAATAACTCTTCCCGGATAGAAAGTGAAGCACGTGATCACTTCAGTATTGAGTTGAAAAATCTTTGACTCCAAACAAAAGTCACGTGACCGACTTATTTTGTCTGGGAAGTAGTTTTTTTTTAGAAGCGAAACAAGTATAGTAATAACCGGGAAAATGCTTGCTGGTTTTAAGCTGCCATTTTAAAGCAGGCTGTGTCACATGGCTAACCCACGCACACATAGACGTGAAAAGGCTCAAATTACATCGTTCGAGAACTTTAAGTATTCACAATTTGGTGACATTCTTTACTGTAATACGAATAGCATCGGCACAAAAGGCAGGACGGTCGCTTGAAGCTATGAAGTCCTGGTGTTGGATATCAAAGGACGCGGCGGGTCGCATTCCTCAACTGAAAATCGCATTTTCTGCCCCGAGTGAGTTGATGAGACCCGCTTGTGATTTGCTCGGATAAATCCTGCTTCCAATGTTGGTTTCATATCGGACTTTCGCGTAATTTGTCATTGATTGCATTAGTGTAATGTCGCGTTCGAAATCGTGAACTAGTTAAAAATACAAACACAAACATTACGCCTCTTTCCCTTCAGGGTAGACAGAAACTACATCCTTGCATCGGCTACGATTTTGACTTACTTTCCTCGCCTCGCTTCTTCAAGTCAGGTCTAATCAACCTCGTCGTTCGTCGGTCGGTATAGATACGCACATAAGCCGAACAAGCTAAACCAGAAACCTGCTCATGGTCAAAGTGTTTCCACTGACGTGCGGCTGTGTGAACTTTCAACTGGCCCTTTTTCAGAACGTCCTTGATCCGAAACATTTACATTTCATCACGTTGTAGATATTTTTCGTCTGTCTCCGTTCATTAGTTCTCTACGCGACCAAACCCTCTAAGCATCTCATGTGACTATTCACGGTACTCTGAAATGTTGCACTTAATAGGTACTATTCACTATTTTTTTTTACTATCCCTATCCCTTTTGATCAAACCCCTACCTTTTATTCTGCAACTTCTAAAAGAGAGCTCGAACAGCCAAAACGCTACTTTGCCAAATCATTCAAGATAAATGGCTGCGAACGCAATATGCCTCAAAGTATTAAAACACTTCACAGTCAGATAGTTACAATATTAATAGGTAGGTATGTATAGTTGATAGACCTACTATAATGACTAGTTAGCTAATAATAACGACAACTCGAGCTCAAGGACTGATGCATTGAAAACGTGTAACGCTCCTTACATTTAAACAAAATAGTATGCAAATACATGTGACGGCTTCCACAAGTGATAAAGGAATTCTACTATAGAGTACTTCAGAACTTCAAAGACGTGTCTTGTCAAGTCTACAGCCCATTTTAGTTACAGCTGACATGTGTCAATGTCAAATAAAACAGTGTCGACGAAACTTCGGTAACGGCTGATTTGCCTCAAACATTGCACGTTTTTGTCATCCTCTTCAGTCCACACTTTTCCGAATAGTTAATGAAAATGTCGTCAACGTAAACTGACAAATGTCACTTTGCTTAAGTATTCTATGACTGTGCATACTGCTCGGTCGATGAGGTGTGATTTATTTTAATTATAGGTTAAGTTATGACTATGGTTATGAGTTATTTTATTATTATTGTTATAAGTGCCTCCACATAAATATTGACAAGTGATAAATGGTGCCACTCCATCTTCACGAAGTACATAGGTATACTTATCGAATACTTAAATACTCATACAAATGTGTAGGTATTAGTAGGTTTGTTTGTCAACAGTTTAATAATTATTATATCATATTTTCCTAAAATTATATTTCGTATTTCAGTTAGTCTAAAGCAGGAAAATATTGTTGCGCTAGGGAAGAATTATTGTTTGGTAACAATTTGGTAGGTATTAAAATTGTAAAAATGTTTAATGCTAATGTAATTGTTACTAAATTTTTTTTTTTCAATATTGTCGTTGGATGCTATTTAATTAAAGGTTGGTAAACCAAATTTCAAATGCCAAAGTATAAGCAAGTAATTTAAAATTAAAATAATCAAATAACATACATTCAAAACGATAATTGTATGGTTAAAAAAAATTTGATCAACCACGTCACCGTGTTTTCCACTGCCAGCTTCTACAAGTATATTATGATGCCTAGGTACCTATCTTGCTTAACGACCTATGTTCGTAGTAAAGCCCTTGCAAAACAGGTTTGTCTCGGTTCAATATCATTGTTCAGTTCCTTCTTTAATCTTTAAAGTAATGCTTTATGAGTTCCTTGAATGGTATCTTTTTCGGCAGGGTTATGTACCACATGTCGACTTGACTTTTATCCCAGCTGTCTTTCATTTTGTACTTTTGACTGAATTGTTCAAAATAACTGTATTTCGACATGACTCATGACATGAGACCTACATGCCGAGATGCCAGCATTTAAATAATGGGTGAAATACAGATTTTATTACACTACTGTCGTCAACCCAAATACGCATGTTCTTAAAATGTGGTAAACAAAAGACCAGAGACCTCTTGCGATCGTTGAAGTAACTGCTAACTTCAAGTTTCATTGAATAGCCACGCCTGAAACCGCGCTGAATCACCGCCACAGGAGTTCAGGGAATTTCTTCTAGATGTCGCTACAATACAGTTTTTTTAACGTCTCTACAGGCGTTATATTATTGGTAGAGCAGAGTATAAATAAATTATTGATTCATCTGGTAAGACCGGCTGTGTGCAAGACGGTAAGATGTCATGGCTAACTTAAGGCCTCCTGTCCGCGTAAACCACACGTCATATGCACGCTTTCGTCACTTTCAAACGAAACATGTGTCCATGAAATGGCAAAGCCGCATATCGTCATGTGTTTGTATTGTCGTAAAGACGGATATGTATAACGCGCTGTATTACAAACCGCCGGCAATTTGTAAAAGGTTTTAGATGACTACTGAAATTAAGGTGCGTTACTCGGGGTCGGTTAGGTTATGTTATCTTGCGACCACAACGCACGAGCCGAGCGAGCGAAGCGAGCGTGATGCGACAGCGGCCTGCGAGTGCCAGAATAAATTACGGGCCGTTTTGTAATGCCAAGACATTATGTAAAATAACGAGTTAGAACTCATAATTTTTTTTAAATGCCAAGCATTGTGTAAAACGGCGAATTATACAATTTGCCTGCGACAGATACATTTTTGTTTGATTCTATACAGGATGCAAGAAAAATGCAAGCAACCCTAAAGTGACGAAAGCGTGCATATGGCATGCGGTTTTCGTGGCCATGGACAGCCCTAGTAGTCCAGTAAAAATACGGTTTTGCAAAACATTAAATGTTAATAGCTACTTTTTTGTGTATATCGTATTTAAATATGATGTTAAGAAGCAATATTTACGAATCCACCTAAAATTTAAAGCGGAACATTTTTTTCGAATAACAGCTAAGGCAAAAATAGTAATAGACAATTATATACTTTATGTCATAGATTAACATATACTTTACATAAAGGCACAAAAATCCACCATAAATATATTTAAAAATATCAATTTGTTTCAAAATATAAAATCTACACTTATATTTACATATAAGATCCAATAAAGTCGAGGTAAAATATATAAATAAACTGAGTTAAACTCAATCTTTTTAAATGAAAGT
Source organism: Athrips mouffetella (assembly GCA_947532105.1). Taxonomy (NCBI): domain Eukaryota; kingdom Metazoa; phylum Arthropoda; class Insecta; order Lepidoptera; family Gelechiidae; genus Athrips; species Athrips mouffetella. The sequence continues at coordinate 30,455,491 of OX383963.1, forward strand.
GATTCTTATATAAATTCACAAAAATTCCATACTAAATAAATAAAAAGTTTTTTGTAATGCTGGTTTACAATGATTTTGTAAACATTTATGTTGGATTTGCCAAAAATGTGATTACTTAGCACTATTAAAATTATTAGAAAGCAAAACGGATCTATTACTATTTTTGGTTGCGAAGATAACCTTTATTTAAATTTCGTGCTATAAAAGTTAAACAATACAAAAACGCTAATATTTTTAGGTGGATTCATGTAAAATATGAATTTATGAATATATAGCAAGCCGTAAATAAAATAAAAAATATATTAACATTTTTTTCCGAAATTCCATATTTTTTTTATGTTTGGAGGGCAAAATAAATAAATAAATGAAGTAAATTTAGGTGGATTCCATTAAAAAGCTTTACACAGAAATATAATCTATCGATCTGAAAAAGAATCATGGCTATTATCAATTATTTCCGTTTCGCCATACAATCTCTCGTAATTTTACTGGAGTATAGGCCTGTCACTGCACTTCACAAAACTGGCCGCTGCCGCGACACGCTCGCTTTGCTCGCTTGGGATGCCTACTCGGGATCAGTTATTGGTTGGGTTTACCGTGGCTAACGAACCTAAAATGCACCAGTGTTCTAAACCCGTTTACAGTTTGCTCACCGTTTATGAACGGCGAATTATACGGTTTGCCTCACCTACACTTTCTATTACACCTTTTATAGTGTACTAGCTCTTGCCCGCGGCTTCGCTCGCGTGGATTTCGTATTTATGTTGTTACCGGTTTTCCGAAGCAATGAGATATTTTCCCGTCATTTCGGGGTAATTTTAAACTAAGGAAAAACAGGACTAACCCTGCGCAAATCAATGAGTATAATTCAAGATCCAGCTGAATTTTATATAATATACAGACGTTACTCATAAATTACTCAGAACAGAGGAACTTAGCAGCAGTATCCTAACAAATGTAAAGAGAGAGATGAGAGACACCTTTATGTAATATTTCAAAACAGAGCCAATTCGCAGAAGTAATTGAGAAAAACTAAAACCCTCTCCCTCTCTCTCCCTCTCCCCCCTTCCTCTCCCCCTCCCTCTGTCTCTCCCCCTCTCCCTCCTCCCTCTCCCCCTGCCCCTCCCTCTCCCCCTCCCTCTCCCTTTTCATCACCCCCTCCCCCTCCCTCACTCCCTCCCTCTCCCCCTTCCCCTCCTTCTCCCTCTCCCTCTCCCTCTACCTCTACCTGTACCTGTACCCCTCTACCTCTCTACCTCTTTACCTCTCTACCTCTCTACCTCTCTACCTCTCTACCTCTCTTCCTCTCGACCTCTCTACCTCTCTACGTCTCTACGTCTCTACCTCTCTACATCTCTACCTCTCTACCTCTCTACCTCTCTACCTCTCTACCTCTCTACCTCTCTACCTCTCTACCTCTCTACCTCTCTACCTCTCTATCTCTCTACCTCTCTACCTCTCTACCTCTCTACCTCTCTACCTCTCTACCTCTCTACCTCTCTACATCTCTACCTCTCTACCTCTCTACCTCTCTACCTCTCTACCTCTCTACCTCTCTACCTCTCTACCACTCTACCTCTCTACCTCTCCCACGTTGGATTTTAAAGTTGTTGTAGCTTTCGTAATCAGCGACCCGATAAACCATACAAACGACACCCATATTGATTTTTAGATATTTCAAACCTGTCGCACCCCAACTCCATCCCCAGGGGGATGATGGTATTTCACGTCCACCACGTTTGATTTCAAAATTGTTGTAGTTTTCGTAATCAGCGACCCGATAAACCATACAAACGATACCCATATTGGTTTTTAGACCTTTTCACCCCATTTCCCTTTTTTATGGGTTGAATTTGGGGTGGAATTTCAATAACAGTGATAAACGTTGCATAGAATTACATCATTAATGCCTAAATAATAAATTATTTGGATTTTACTTTAAGAATAAAGAATTTTCAACTTCATCCCCCTTTTCACCCTTAAGGGTGTTGAATTTTCAAAAACCCTGAGACACGTAATTATTAATTTTTAGTCGTCAGCCTAAATACAAATTTTGAAGATCCTAACTTCAAAACTGACGGACTTTCATACAAACTTTCATCCCCTATTTTACCCCCTTAGGGGTGGAATTTTGTAAAACCCTTTCTTAGTGCACCCCTAGGCCTCATAAGGAACCTACATGCCAAATTTGGAATCTCTAGACCCAGTGGTTTGGGCTGTGCGTTGATACGTCAGTCAGTCAGTCAGTCAGTCAGTCACCTTCTTCTTTTATATATATAGATGTCATAACAATTCATAGATTCCGCTATACAGCGTGTAACGGATAGGTGTGATAATACTGAAGGTTGTGAATCTGCCCATGAAACTGAACAACTTTTCCTAAGAAACATAAGTTAGAAAAGGAAATCCATTTTTGATCTCCCATAGAAACTGCATTAGCTGATAGCGAATTTTGTATGGGAGGTCAAATTTGGTTTTCGTATTTCGAACTATGTTCTTTGGGAAAAGTTGTTCAGTTTCATGGGCAGATTCTCACCCTTCAGTATTATCACATCTTTCCGTTACACGTTGTATAACTGAGAGTCTCCAATTAACGTAATTATTTACTTTTGTCGATTGACTCTTGTTCACCGATCAATAACGTGTGTAAAAACGTCATAACATAATCACTACACGAGCTGTAAACTTAGGGTTATCTCATAGATATCGAGTAATATTATCTTCTAACACGTCACAAGTAAAGATGATAAATCATATTATAGCCTTGATTATAATTCTGTCTTCACTCTTCACCCTTAGACGGATGTGCGTAGAACGTAATTATGTCGCAATTTTAAAACAGTGAATTTGTGATACGAATTAAGTGTTATAATTACGTAATTAGTGATAATATTCGCAAGTGATCATGTGACCTTTTCAACGTTTTTCGTAAATTGTTGCGTTAAAATTCCACGTGTTAAAAAGGTGATTCATTGATGATATATTTTATATCAATCAGTTAATAGATTCGAAATACTAAGTGAAGTGTGTACAACATTTAAGTTTGAAACGTTATTTTTTGCAAGTGTGTAAAAGTTTAAATGAGAATCCCGCGCGATCGATTGTTTCGCCAGCATTCAATCAGCCACGAGTAGTACGTACAAATAATACAAATATTACCTTTACCTAGCTCTTATATTCTCAATACTTTAATTAATTAATTCTTAATACTAAGTTAAACTTTTAAGATGGTGAAAAGAACAAGACGCGGCATTTTTGTTCTGGATTTCCATATGGAACAAACTTATTTTTACGGTTTTCCTCATTTCTGTTTCCACTACAAAAATGTTTAACTATGACGGGTTATCGTTACGTCTTCATCAAGTTTTTAAAAGCTTTTATTTAGTTCCGCCTGTCACGGTGTCTGTCTGTCTGTTTGTCTGTCTGTAGCTTAAAGCAACGCGTCAAACCGCGCAAGCCCGTTTCTTTGCGCGCGAAAATCGTGTTACTCTATGGTCTGTAGCCAAATCTGACAAGCCCGTTGGTGTGGTTGGTAGTGAGCCTGCCTCACAAGCCGTGGGTCGCGGGATCGATCCCCGCCCAGGGCAAACATTCGTGTGATGAACACAAGTGTTTATTCTGTCCTGGGTGTTATTTATCGATTTATGTATGTATACATAGTACAGGCTTTGCATAGTTTGGGATCAGATGACCTTGTGTGAAATGTCCTTCAATGTCCCCCAATATATATATAAATTTGACCCATTTCCCGGTTTCCGATTGAGATGAAAACTTTGCATGCTTATGTAAGTCGGATAATAATGCAATATTATTATGACTTGGTTGGACTTCATATATCCTGCAGCGTCATCTGTTCGTGGGCAGCATGGTTTGCTCACCTAGTAATATTTTAATGTTACAACATGTCTTATAGGTTTCCTTATAAAATATTTGGAATAGGCTAGCTAGGACTTTTGGGGATTTTTTTCTAAGTTTGTTCATACATAGCAATGGCTTATATTCCCGCGATAGATACAAAAATGACTTTTGTACGATACTGTAGTTTTACTACTCCATACTAGAGGCGCTGTTTTTTGTCGTCTTGTATGTATTGACGAAGGGTCAACCGCACGTCAGAGGAAACATTTACAACTCCATTACCATGTCATGAAGTCCAAAGTTTTTTTAGTATTTGACATCATAAATACTTACTAAAATGTAATAAAAAAATATAAAAAAATATTATTAAAAAAGCTTTTATTAGATGTAGAAAAAGAGCTAAAACGTTATCACAGTCTCAGGTTTTTAAATAAAAGCGTGTTACATTATAAAATAGGGTATCACACGCTTTTATTTTAAAACCTGACACGTTTTAGTTCTTTTCCTACATCTAATAACAGCTTGTTTTAAGAATTTATTTTTACGTATATTTTGCAAAAGTTATGTCATATTCTAAAACTTCCAACACGTGCGACGATACTTATCTTGTTACTTATAAATAAACTGACATAATTTCCAATAAATTTGATAACACGACGTTTTAAATATGCAATTTATCTATTGATGTATTAACTCACTTTACGTTTGGAAATATTTATTTTTCTGTTATCTGATAAGAATACTGGGTCTGTACGAAACGATCGAAAATATTGGTACAACTACGTCACACTACGTGACAACTATCATGTTTGATATAAATAGCAACATACGAAAAATATACATAATAAAATGAAAAATAAAGTTTGACAAAATGGAGCCTAGATTAACGCGAAAAGCTCGAAATAGATAGAGCGAAATCTATCACAATTCCGATTTTATCCTAATTAAACTATTACTCGTATGAAAAATAGAACCCCATTTTCACCCTTTGGGAAGTAGTTAGCATGCCAATAAGTTGGCCTGTTTATCGATTTCCGTGAACGTTCCGTTTGGCAGTTTTACTGTCGATGTGAAGAGATATTTTCAATTTTTTCAATCAAAATTTTTTTCCATATTCCCGCATCAGATTTTCAGTTAAAGTTATATTTTCCCAGGATTAATGTGCCGTGTCTGGTTGTTTCAGTTTCGATGTGGAGAATGGGGGCGGTGCGGGCGGGACGGCGGGGGCCCGCTCTCCTCTGGAGGGGGGTTCCCCGTCGGCCGCGCTGGTGCTGCAAGCCATGCCGCAACGCCGCGAGTCCTTCCTCTACCGCTCCGACTCCGACTTCGAGATGTCGCCCAAGTCCATGTCCCGGAACAGCTCCATCGCCAGCGAAAGGTGAGTACTTTACTTTTAAGCATAACATTCACTACATGAACCTCATGCCGTACTCGTCTGCAGACAAATCTTCTGTTTTCCATTCACTACACGAACCTCGAACCGTGCAAATCTGTTCTCCTTTCACTACTCGAGCCACAAACCGAACATCGAGCCTTACAAATCCGCAGACAAATCTGCTTTTATCCAATCTCAACACGAGCGCTGTGCCCATACAAGTGAGCCGATAAATCGCTGTCCTCCATTCACTATATACCTCAGTAAAAATACGGTTTTGCAAAACATTAAATGTTATTATCAACTTTTTTGTGCATGTCGTATTCAAATATGATGTTAAGAAACTATATTTACGAATCAACCTAAAAATTAAATCGGAATATTTTTTTCAAAATAGAGCTTAGGCAAAAATAGTAATAGAAAATTATATACTTTATATCATAGATAAATGTATACTTTACATATATGCATCAAAATCCATCATAAATATATTTAAAAATATAATTTTTTCGAAATACAAAATCTACACTCATCATCATCATCATATCTACACTTATTTTCATATAATAAAGTTGAGGTAAAATAATAGAAATAAACTGAGCTAAACTTAACCTATTTAAATGTAAGTGATTCTTATACGAGTATATATTCACAAAAATCCCATACGAAAAAAAAAGTTTTAGTAATCGCTGGTTTACAATGATTTTGTAAACATTTATGGTGGATTTGCCAAAAATCTAAGTAATTAGCACTACTTAAATTATTAGAAAGCAAAACGGATCTACTTATTAAAATTTTTTTGGTTGCGAAGATAAGGTTTATTTAAATTTCGTGGTATAAAAGTTAAATAATTCAAAAAAGCTAATATTTTTAGGTGGATTCATGTTTAATATGAAATCATGAATATATAGCAAGCAGTAAATAAAAAAAAATATTAACATTTTTTTCCGAAATTCCAAATTTTTTTAATCTTTGGACGGCAAAATAAATAAATGCGGAATATTTAGGTGGATTCCATTAAAAAGCTTTACACAGAAATATAATCTATCGATCTGAAAAATAAATACGGCTATTACAAATCATTTCCGTTTCGCCATACGATCTCTCGTAATTTTACTGGAAAATACAACAGCCACGAATCGAACTTAGTACCGAACAAATCCGTAGACAAGTCTGTCTTAAATTAAAATTTACTGTTTGGTCAATTTTACTGCGATTTTATCGCGATTTGCGAGATAAACTCCATTTGTTAAAATTAAAAAAAAAGACAATACAGATAAAGACATTCCTCATGTAGCCAGAATCGAAAGCAAGATCTGATCACCCAGCAGTTTGGATCAGGGCTCGCGTCTTGAATGGACGAGCACCGGTTTGAGCTATTCACTCTCAGATTCGTTTGCGAACTTATCGTTGGCAAATCTCCTAGTGAATAGTTGGAATTATAGATATATGTACATTCATCTTTTTAAGCTAGACGAAGTCAAATTACAGAATAGAACTGTCAATTCTTTACTAGGTACATTACCTTAACATTACCACCCTTAACCTGAGTTCTAGCTCGTAACATGCGTTCATTAGCAGTGAGTGCGCGGGATTTTGAAACCCATAATGTTGAAGCTTCGCTGAAAGAACGTCATGATCTGCCACGTCAAAAGCTTTTGATAAATCGCAACAAAACACATACCCTAAGAGCTATCCTATAGCTATAAAAAATCATATCAGGCCAAATTTTTGTAAACGGCTTTTAAATGCAATTTTAAGAGACTATATTTTTGAATCCACCCAAATTTCAAACTGGAAGGTACAATTTCAATTTCTAGAGGTTTCAATTACTATTTTTTTTTTTGCTGCATTTAGTACACTATTTATGTTAATGGACGTTAATGAAACAAAAGCATTGAATAACTGATCTGATAGCATTAATATCATAGGTCTAATGCAACTTTGAGATTTACGTAAATTTGTTTTTTAGATTTAATTGTGTTTTTTTACAAATATAGGAGGATTATATGCTTAAAAAAAAAACCGGCCAAGTGCGAGTCACTACATAAACATAATTGTATTAGTTGAAATTTCAGTAAGTTAATGTGCTAGATTTTTTGAGTCCGACACGCGCTTGACCAAATTTTATTATTTGTTGTTATTTTATAGCTTATGCAGTATAAACACACCAATTTTCATGTTTGTAAGTGTTCCCGTTTTTAAATAGAACTAAAACAAAAATCGCCTCAGCGACCATCCAACTTGACCCCTCTCTTATATGAATGTTCTTGAAACGGGAGCTTACCACAATTGGTTACTATTAGTTGTGAGAAAAGTTGTAATATTTAATGATTTCAGACTTTTCCCATTATTTGTACTGTGAGACCTAGCTTCTTGCCAAATTTCATAATTTTAGGTCATCGGGAAGTACCCTGTAGGTTTTGCATTTTTGAATAAATGTATGGAGATAAGGACATAAAATGCCATATCTTTTGATTGCGTCATTGCAAAAAATTGAAATTCTCACATCTTGTGTGGTTCATGGATCCTAATATATGGTATTAATTTCAACCTGATACCTTTACCCGTTCGTGAGATAAAGGGTCTTGACAGACAGACAGACAGACAGACGGACAACAAAGTGATCGTATAAGGGTTCCGTTTTTTTTCTTTTGAGGTACGGAACCCTAAAAAAGATAAAAATAAAGGTAATTAAATGAAAAGTAAATAATATTTATAGCATTTTTGCCCTTCTTTTGTGGAATTTATAATACCTTTATTATTATTTGTTTTAATCATGCGGTCGTAAATTTGGGTGGATTAATAATGAATTATTTTAAAGACCAGCTAATCTAACTTTTGACGAAAAAAAAATGCTGATATGAATTTTTGTTGAACCTTCATACAGTGAAATCGTTTGGCTCTTAGGCTAACAGCGACATTCCCGCGCGCTCACTATCCGGTGATCAACAACCCTTGCGAGCGATGTCGTGCAGCGCGGTAAGCAAATTGTCGATCAGACAAGGCATCTGTCTCGGCAAGAAACCTAGATATTCGTGAGCTTAATCCGTTCGCAAATACTCTTGCGACTATATGAATAATCGAAACAGGTCAATACGCATCCATATGTGTGATAGATAGTCACTGAAGCGTAGAACTTTTCATAATAAGCTGTCCGATTTAAGACGCTCTGGTGCTTTTACAAATGCAAAAGTTTGAAATTCAATTTAAAAGTTCCACTCTCACAACCACGTAACTTATAAAAAAAACCTACATTTGTTGCACTATTCAAAGCCACAAACCTACGTTACTTTAGAAATCACGCTTCATACTCTAGATTTTAATTGAAACGATGTTTTTGAGTAAACATGGCCGCTATAACGCTACACCACTCGGTTTTAGTATTTGAAATTTCAATTTCTGAAAGCAATAGAAATAGAACTGAAATATAAGGTCCTAATGAAATAGTGAATATAATTTTAGCATGTTACTCAGACCATGAAACTGAACAACTTTCCCAAGGAACATAGGTCGAAATACGAAAATAAATTTTTGACCTCACATAGAAATTGCATCAGCTGATAGCGCATTTTGTAAGGGAGGTCAAATTTGGTTTTGCGTATTTCGACCAATGTTCCTTTGGGAAAGTTGTTCAGTTTCATGGTTTAAGCAACGTGCTAAAATTATGTTCACTATTTCAGTAGGACCTTATACAGCGTGATTTTTCATTCACCAGAAAAAAATTGAGGGATGATTCTGCCCATGAAACTGAACAACTTTTCCCAAGGAACATAGGTCGAAATACGAAAAACCAAATTTGACCTCCCATACAAAATGCGCTATCAGCTGATGCAGTTTCTATGGGAGGTCAAAAATTGATTTTCGTATTTCGACCTATGTTCCTTGGGAAAAGTTGTTCAGTTTCATGGGCAGAATCATCCCTTCAAATTTTTTTGGTGAATAAAAAATCACGTTGTATATGCTTCTAAAGTTGGAAATGCGTAGCGAAATCAAACGGTGATGTGATGATAACTTGAGTATTTTGCGGAAGATCATTTCTACATACCTACGAGTATATCTACTGGTTTTTAAGTAGGTACAAACATTTTTAATTGGCAAGGCTCAAGGCTTATTGTAAGCATAACAATAATATTTGAAACTAGAAGACAGAAAGAAGGGCCTGAAAGATATTTTTTAGCTTAGTCTGTGTCGTGCTGGGCAAATGCCTCCCCTTTACGTTTCCAATACTTACTTACTTACTACGCTGGTTCAGCGACCCAAAGTGAGTCTTGGCCTCCAATACGAGATGTCGCCACTTCTCCCGGTCTCGTGCGGTCTCTTGCCAGTCGCTAACTTGGAGCTCGCGTTACTAGGTCTGCTTCCACCGCAATTTGCCAGCGATACCGGGGGCGCCCAACCGGTCTTTTGCCTGTTGGACGTTTCCAATCCTCCCAAGTATCCGCATTGCCAAATTTGATCCTTTGCAAAAAATTACGTACGAAAAATTTATCCCATTTTAGTAAATACAGTCGCTAGTGAACAGCGCTGTATTGGATGAGCTCTTTCCATCATTGACCTCATCTTTGTCCTTTGAACTAGACTGAAGTCTAATGCAAGCCTGTTTAGTATGAAAAATACCATTATAGTTGCTTTTCACAACACGCTTAAAATTACCTATCTTAGAAGTCACAAAAAATATCTTGTGTGAAAATACTCAAAAGCACAGTAAACATTGTATAAAATAAACTGTCGATACTTTGCAATCTTCGACAATATTGATCGAGACCACAACACAATCTAAAGCTACAGTAGTGCCAGTTGCTGCATATTTCATGATCAGTTATCTATCAGGGTTGAACTTCTGACGTTAACTTCGAAACGTAACCAGTTACATAGTTGCACTTAGGGTTGATAAACGTCAAAATTGTTCCCGCCTAGTCTAGTTTTTAGACTAGTCAACCTTACGGCCTAGTTTTTAGACTAGTCAACCTTACGGCCAGATTTGGCCTTTCATAATAAAAAATAAGTTTAGATATTTTTTTGGCAATCCACAACCTTTCAACTGTATTATATACAAATTTTTGTATATGGTAGGGAACAGGAAAATGTAGGAAATCAATACATATCGGCCTTAACGCTAAATAACAGTTTCTAGCAGGCAACATTTGGGTGCAAGAAATAAATAAACGATTACAAAAGTACGCGAACTCGAATATATATCTCGATTTTACTATATGCCTCTATTTAATTGGGTTTATTGTTTAGATTTGTAATTAGTAGCAGTTGCAATCGTCTCTACCAGTTGAAACAGAAGTCAGAACCTGGATCCAACTACTTTAATATAAAAACATATTACAGATAAGGGGATCTCAACATCCCATGCAACGTCCACTGCAGGACAGGGGAGCACCCACCAGAACTCCAAAATACGCGTGGTACTTTGAAGGGGATTTACCATAGTTACTACACTTGTAAGCGTTGCGGCTGGCAACCGCTGTTGTTGGTTACCGTTGACCGCAGTATGAAAGATGGTACAATACACAGAAAGATGCTGCTGCCCATCCTCTGGTTCATTTACCCTTAGTCGCGTCTTACGACACCCATGGGTAGAAATGGGTTGGTACTATTATTTTCTATCACCACACGGACAGATAATCCTGCCTGTCGATGAGAGGATATTTTACATTAATTCAATACAATACGAATATACTTTATTGCACACCAAGAAATACAAGAAATAGTTATAGAAATATCAAGAAAAAGAACAAAGTAGTACAAAAGGCGGCCTTAATGCTAAGGTAGCAATCTCTACCAGGCAACCTTTGGGTGTTGAAATGGGCGTAGAGTGGATAATGCGAAGCGGGTTGGTAAACAGAATAGAACGGAACAATTCTGACTCCGCATTGACTGATAGGTTTTTTTTTCTATCTGCCAATTGGCAATTTTCTATGACATTTGTCAACTACCTAAGTCTTTTTAAATGTCGATAGGTGGCACGCTCATCTCTGTTGGTAATTTCTTGTAAAATAATCTTCTAAAGAAAATACATTAGACCTTTGACAGCACCAATCAAATTGACTTAATAATTTTCATATTTTGTGACCGTTTATAGTTCGTCCATCTTGAGAATGCAGTAAGTCATCGCTTTCCGCCGCTGGTAGCCAAGCCCCGTAACCAATCAGGTCACCTAAAATTATAAAGTCAAATGCACAATGACCAACTAAAAGCAAACCTTCGAAAGAAGAGGTTGTGTCCTTTGTGTGTTAAAATTTTTTTTAAAAGAAATATTCTTTATTGCATTTTAACTCCATTGTGAATTCACCTTCACCCTGTATTTGCATTAATGACTTATTGCATTCTGAACGCGGACGAACTATATTATCAGTGTTTCCATTTTCCTAACGACGATCAGCAGTGCCATCCAGTTGAACTTGCAAAAGGTACTGGAAAACGCCCTATTGCATCCTAATGCATCAAAAAGAAATGAAAAGGAGGTTCAGCTATGGCAGCGTAAAAGAAACTGCAAGAAACCACTGTAGCACGGCCTACTTTAAGATACCGCTTTTTATTGTAAAATCGTCTTTATTTCAATAGCAGCAGCTAAAGTTGCGCTGCGAGTCATATGTTTGACCAGCTCTTTACTACGTACATTTCCCTAGAATGGTTTTACAGGATGTCAAACTTCTGTCCCTATTTTTTATTACACTGGTGTTTTTATTTTTGATAGCTATTAATTCGTTTAGTATCTTGCGAGAGCTCCCAGTCCTATATCTGATACAGACATAATGTTTGGGATTTAATTAAGTTAGGTACTCTTATTGTAAACGAACATAAGGCGCTCAAAGCGTGGTTAGAAAGCGATTACTGCTTTGATATGTTACATCTGAGTAACATTCTAATGAGAAATGGAATCTCTGCTCTTTGGTAAACAACGTGTAACAGAAAGATATATGTACCTATAGTACGCAACAGCTCGGGAGTGCGGAGTCGTGTACTTTATAACATGTATGCGCAAACGATGTCATTCTGCCCATGAAACTGAACAATATTTTCCAAAACGTAGGTCAAAATACGAAAAATTAAATTTACTTCCCATAGAAACTGCATCAGCTCATAGCTCATTTTGTATGTCAGGTTAAAAAAAATCTACGAAAGAGATCTACCAGCCGAGAGTGAATGGAAACATCATAAGTACAACCTCGGCCAACAATCTAACACTAAATTCAGGACGTTCTAAATAATGAAGGCCAGGTAAAAAGTTCCGAAAACCAACGTGCGAGCATAAAAGGGTTGATGAAAGTAGATTAAGTAAGTGAGAATAGTATATCAAGATCGTAGCAGGTGGAGGTATGTAGTCTCTTTCCACCCCGACGGGGAAAAGGCATCATGATGTATGCATATCGACCTTTGTTCCGTAAATCCTTCAGGCTTGCTATACCTTTTTGTCACACCTTGTATAAGTATAGAGACAGGGGCGGAAGAGGGATGTAAGTATGCAGGGGCGGACTAAGGGTCTTTCTGTTCGTATTTTGAATCATCTTCTTTGACAAAAAATATTTAGTAAAAGAACATAAACCGTCTTCAAATTATTGAAAAATTCTGTTACTTATTTATTTTTCAGCATTGATTTCTCCGTATGATTAAGTTTCATATTTATACCCTTCAAGTTCGTTATTTAAATTTTTTTTATCCGATGTTTTGTCAAATTACGTACACGATTCTTGTTTCCCACATTGCGTTAACCGTACAGTCAACGACAGATCAAGCTTGACACTCGCAGCGCGAATCTAGCCCTTCCGTCTGTTGAAATAAGAACGGTACAAAGTCCAATGTGTCAAGCTTGATGTGCTCTTGATTGTACGTCCCAGTAAACATTCGCTTCAACTCTTATTTACTTTGCAGATACAATTCCGTCTTCGTCTTCGAATAAATGGTTATTGGTTGCCTTGTAAATATTAGGTTTGAATTTCATTTCAGAAATAAGTAATTTATTATTTTACTCTTAAATATTAAACTCAAGATTTTACCGAGTTCTCATTCTAACGGTTTATTCTGCAAAACGAATATTAGCATTTTGATTAAAAAACAGAAAGAAAAATTACCTCCTATTATGTTAAGGTCAGAATTCTGATATATTGATGTCAAAATGCTAAATAAGTAGGTTGTAAGTTTATCGTAGGTGAAATCGTAGAATATATAAACAAGTTATGAAATGTGGTACAATAATGAAATCATCATTGTGTGTCGTAAAATAATATCATGACATGACACAGTCAAGTACATCTTTGAAATTCAAGTGCTCAAGTTATTATGATGACACATACAAATTCAACGACAGTGAACATTTGGTAAGCTTTATTATGAATAATGCAGTGTATAAATCAATGTGTATAACTAACATTCAGTAGCAAGCTTACTCACACACACAAATTCGTTGGCGATAGCATGCAGATCCGCGTTCTATGTTTAAATCAACCAATTGTGCTGTTGCTTTAGCTGTCACAAGCACATGAACTAATAAAGTGCACGATATGGCAGTTGGCAGCCCACGGTCAGATGGTAGAGTTTATGCTATTGCCAAACTATTGCCACTTCTCTCACTACACTGTTCTGTAGCACTGTATTTTGGTGTTGACGCTGAAACCTGCATATAAAATGTATTTCAGGCTGTCAAGTCAGCCGACAACTTTGTATTTTGCAAGGCAGTCTGCGAAATGGAAAAACTAATCGCCTAAATGTTTCAAACCATTTCAAAGACTTCCCTTTTAAAGTTTAAGGCTGTCGGACACAAAACTTGACGAGAGCTCAATTTTTAAACAACTTTGAAACTGACGAGTTGTGACTTGTTGACATGCTCTACAAGTTTTAACTAAGTTATATAGTACCTACGACAAATTTGTGTGTGACTCTCCTGCGGATAAACGTTGGCGAGCGAGGATACTGTAACTAGACATGGCAAGCGGTGTAGCGGGGACAGAAATCGCGAATAGCTCTCATCAATCATCCAACACTTCGCCATAGGTCACTTCACCTTCTCTTAATGCTACTGCCAACATCAGACCGCAGAAGAGCACGAGCACAAACTTGTCGTGTCTTAAAAAAAACCAACTTTCTTGATAAAATTTTAGATCATTGCAACAAAATGCTTTTCGTCTTTCGTGTTTAATTATTGAACCTCTATTATATGTACTCGTAAACCCCGCTTAGGTGGCATAATACTCGTAGTAAATGTATCTGAGGTCTGCCTTTTCTTCTTCTCCTTATTTTTTAATTGCTTGCAGATTCAAGGAGGCTGAAGCGGCACAACTGGACCGAGCGTATGTATATCTACTTACGCACATGTGTATTTGCACGCCTCGCTTGCATTTCTTTCGCAGTTTTCTTTCTCTTTTCCTCTTTGTATTGTTTTGCTTGCACCTTTCTTCTTTTCAGACGCATTTTGAGGGATTACTTCAAAAACCTGTCATCTATATCTTTAGAAATAGATGCAGAGTCTATTCTCGGGCATTTCGATGTCAGAGATCTTGTCACAAATTATGATTGTCTACGTGCTTTTTTCCTCAAATTGACAAATTTCTTTAGAAATGATGTCGAAAGGCACAAGAACAGATCAAGCGACAGAAAAAGATTTCAGTTGCAGACATTTTTTTCTTTATTTATCTTTGTTGATCTGTCTAGATTCGAAGCCTTTGTAGAGCCACTTGAAGTGTTATTTTGATTGATAAATCTCTTGCGGATTAATTTTTGTTTTGCTTGAGAATTGAAGCGATCTTAATTTCTTTGAATAAAGAACTTAAGTGGATTCTGGAGTAAAACCTCTTATTTTTGCATTGGTCAGTTTATATTACAATTAAGAAATGTAACATATTATGATCAATGCGCATGCATCTTAACCTTAAGCTTTTTATTGTTGTTAATAAAAGCTTTTTAGTTTACTAATACGTAATCTTTGTCCATTTCTATATCAGCATTTTCCTAGGTGGGTGTTTCTTTCTTAGTAAAAAAACATTTATTCAACACTTTATTGTGAAATGAATTTTAAGACTCACAAAATTTATATATCATTCATTTAATGAGCAGGTAGAATGTCACTTGTAGGTGGCAGACTTACTGCTAAAATAGACTTCGCAGTATTTTGTTTTCAAAGTAAAAAGCAGTGAATATCATTTAAAGCAGTACCTACTAAAAACAAAGCACCTTAAAAATTCGTTCAAACGTTTTCTTTAACTACTCTACAAAACTGTACGTGTGTGTGTGTTTAAGAAAAAAAAATGTTTTTTACTAGTCAAACTGCTAACAATGTGTTTGAAACATTTGAAAACTAATGTTTGAGCGCGTTTTAACACTAACTACTTACAAAAATATTTGCTTCTTTTTGGAATCTATTTAATAATTTGCAATACAAACAAAAACGCGAGAAAGATTCTTAGAGAAACTAATTTATTTAAAAAATAAAATTTACATTACATTACGCTAAAACTGAATATTATCGTTGCACTAGGCCCCCCTCCAATCGTTGCACTAGTCCCGTGTGGTGCTGGCACAGAATAGTACCAACCCATACATACATACCCGTAGGTGTCGTAAGAGGTGACTAAGGGTTAACTGGAGGATGGGCAGCAGCATTCTCTTTTGTATCTTACATCTTACTTACTGTGGTCACCTACAACCGCGGTCACTGGTACCAGCCGTAACGCTAACAAGCGAGGTGACTATGGTACTTCCCCTCCACATTTTTCCAACAAAAGCTAGAATTCTGGAGGGAGCTCCTCGTCCTGTAGTGGACGTTTCATGGGATGTTATGATGAGGTCCCCCTCTATTTGAGTCTTTATGTAAGGCTGTCTACTCTCCTATATGAACTTCTTTTTTAAGTATTCCCTCATAAGGTCTCCTCTTACATCTACGACCTTTTGTGTTTTTCCCGATGAAATTTTCTCGTCCAGGTCGGATTCCCCTATGGATACCAAGGAGCACTTAAAAACCTTAATTTTCAAAGTAAATTTTAAATAAAACTATTTTAATGATTTTACAAATACTCTTGAGAGCACTTTCATGCCATCCTTAGCTTGTCAGTAAATATAAAATGAATAAACAAATATGTCTCCCCGGACCAATAACTCTCCAAGTATGCCCGAGGCCGTACGCCTAATGTTACCTGGAGGCGATTCCACATTTAATTAAAGTCAGACGGTATTTCTGCTGAATGGCTTAGATAATTCCCCGGGGGAAGAGCTACAAATGCTTCGTTTCAGGATGTATTTCAAATTTTACTGAATATGTTTATCGTAGGCTTGGGCTCAAAAAAGTGTAGGTGTCATGAATTCAAAAATATTGAAACCAATTGTTCTTTGGTTTCAATTGCTAAAATAAAATCTTGAAAAAAAAAATTTTTGGTACCTACCCTACAAGTAAAGGGGGGAGATTTTTTTTCTCGTCTACCCTATCGTGTGGGATGTGGTTGGATAGGTATTTTAAAAATAATGTGTACCTGCACAGAACTTTTTCGATTTAGTTATCCGTTTGCGAAATATTTAGCTTAAAAGCTCAATCTTTTCTTGGAGTCGAGCATCCTGCCAGCTGAACGGTAGTTACTGGCAATGTGAAAAATTCACGGTTATAGTGTATATGATGAAATTAACAGGAAAACTATCACAGCTAAGTAGGCTTCACAGGTTAATGAGCTATAGCTGGAGAACTGGAAATAATAAAAGAAAGCAATACCAATGAGGCGCCAGGACGTCGTTGACCGTTGGAGATAAAAAATATATGTTATGAACGTTATGAAATACTAATCAAAAAAATATTTTTAAAACACGACGGGACCCTATACTGCGCGTGGCTCGACACGCACTTGGCCGTTTTTTTTTATTTTTATTTACATGGTGCCATTTAGATTGTGAAGCGATGTAGTTGAAGTCATAAAGTGATACGAAAATATCTCGATTAACGAATTTAACTTTTGTATGGGATGAGCCTAAAAGATCGCAAAAAATAGTATCACCTGTTTTATATTTTTGTTCGAGGTTGGCATTCTATTAAAGATTCTTCTTGGTGTTTCAAATTGTTAGGCATTGATAATGTACAAAAAGAGATGATTTTTCTATTAAGGGCTAAAATAAATAAGTTACGTATTTTTCGACTATCTAACTTACGAGTTTGAAAAAAGCCCTGGTTTTTACACATAGCGACTGCCGTCTGACCTGCACAGCCTGGCGGTTATTTTGTGAGGCTCTCCCAACCAACTTCAAGAAACCTTTCATTCAAGTAATATTTTTATACTTAATTAAATAGAACCTACGCAGTCTATAGACGTAGATATTGTGAGCGTATACAAAAAAAATATTTATTTTATAAAATGTTCAAAACAATTAGAAGCAATCTTTTACTAACGCCTACGCACCTGCTTTTCAGAATAATCAAGCGTTTCGTTAAAATGAAAATATAAGAAAAATATTATTCCCATATAGTAACACAAAATCTCTCTTCTTATGCCATTACATAGAAAACAATATTTTTTTTTATTTATAGCTGATTTCCAAGTCGTTAAATAAAAGTTGTTGCAGAATAATTACAGGTCTCCAGGTTTAAGGTATGTATATGTATGGTAAGGTATGTATATGTATATGTATGTTTTAGTATGTATAATAAAGCCCGAGTCGCACTGAGGCGGTAGCGTAAGCGTTCCGGGGGCGGTATTTTTTGGAAAGTATGAGTTCTTATGCACCCTGTCTCATTGTGACACATTGTGACAGGGTGCACTGGTGAACTGGTATTTTCTTCCCGCAGATCCGCCCCCGGACCGCTTTCGCAATCATACCGCCTCTGTGTGACTTCGGCGATATAAACAGGGGGCTACTGTGGTAGCCCGAACGGTTCTGCCATACGCGAAACTTTTCCTTTACAAAACGAATTCCCGCGCAAAGCTCGATAAGGAATTATGGAAATAGTTATGTTATTTTAGGCAGAGAGGTCAGAGTAGCTGGTTACAAAAGTTATAATTTTCGCAGAATATGTGTTATTATGGCGGATTGAGTACATAACAAATATAAAAACAATGAAAGTTAAAAAATAAGGGGATTTCTACACAATAAAATAAATAAAATAATAAATAAAAATAAATAAAATTTTCTTTATTTCTTTTAACAATGCGTACTGAGAATCTATTACGCAAGAAACGTTTTTTTCACATGCTTTTTTATGTTTTTGTTTTAGCTCTATCGTTAAAATGGCAAGACTTACAAGCATCAAAATTGGTACATTTCTAGTGCACACGCTTTAATAACAACACATAATAAGAAACCGGCCAAGTGCGAGTCGGATTCGCGCCCTAAGGGTTCCGTACCTATCTACCATATGATATACTAAAAGCTTTTGCTCTTTGATTTTAAAAACTCCGCGACCATCCAACTTGACCCCTCTTTTATTGAAAAGTTCTTGAATCGGGAGCTCACCTAAATTGGTTAGTATTAGTTGTGAGAAAAATTGAAATATTGAATGATTTTAGACTTTTTCCTTTATTTGTACTGTGAGACCTAGCTTCTTGCCAAATTTCATAAAAAATAATTTTAGGTCAACGGGAAGTACCCTGTAGGTTTTGCTTAAATTTATGGAGATGAGGACATAAAAAGCCTAGGACATATCTTTTGATTGCGTCGCTGTAAAAAATTTAAATTTTCCTATCTTGTGTGGTTTATGGACCTTAATATTCGTTATAAATTTCAACCTGATATCTCTTCTCGTTCGTGAGAAAAAGGGTCTTGACAGACAGACAGACAGACGGACAACAAAGTGATCCTATAAGGGTTCCGTTTTTTATTTTGAGGTACGGAACCCTAAAAACAATGAAAATGTTAAAAAAGGGGGATTCCTATACAAGAAACGTTTTTTTCACATAGGCTTTTTTTATGTTTTTTTTTTTAGCTCTATCGTTAAAATGGCAAGACTTACAAGCATCAAAATTGGTACATTTCTAGTGCATACGCTTTAATAACAACACATAATAAAAAACCGGCCAAGTGCGAGTCGGACCCGCGCCCTAAGGGTTCCGTACCTATCTACCATATGATATACTAAAAGCTTTTGCTCTTTGATTTTAAAAAGTCTGCGACCATCCAACTTGACCCCTCTTTTATAGAAAAGTTCTTGAAACAACTTAATTGGTTAATTAGTTAAATCGTAATATTTAATTATTTTAGACTTTTCCCTTTATTTATACTGTGAGACCTAGCTTCTTGCCAGATTTCATAATTTTAGGTCAACGGGAAGTACCCCGTAGGTTTTGGTTTGGTTCACAAATGTATGGAGATGAGGACCTTAAAAAACCATATCTTTTGATTGCATCGTTGTAAAAAATTTAATATTTCAGATCTTGTATGGTTTATGGACCTTAATTTCAGCCTGATACCTTTAACCGTTCGTGAGAAAAAGGTTCCTGACAGACAGACAGACGGACAATAGTGAAGTAATCATATAAAGGTTCCGTTTTTTTATTTTGAGGTAAGGAACCCTAAAAACTGGTCAAGAGACGGTATTTTTAGCTTAGCGGTCCGGAACCCTCGGTGTGCAAGTCCTACTCGCACTTGACCTGTTTTAAAGCTCTGTTTAATGTTGTATTTTGAATTCAAAAGGTAGAGTAGTCATAGACCACCAAGAGCGAGATACTCGTACTTAGGACCACAGCGCCAATGCTAACGACTTAATTAAATATATATACTTATAATCTGAGGCATAGTCAACTGATCATACTGGTAGTTCATCCACGAGGACATGTCGGTTCTTAAATTCGCCCTTATGGGTGCTAAACTGCTAAACTTGTCCAATGATAAAGATTGAAGTTTTGTTACAATATTTTGTTTTTAAAAGTTGAAAAAAAAAATTACGTAAGTGATAAAATATTCGTCCTGGATAAAGTTATCTTAATTGTGCTAGTTATTAGACCATCAAGACAGAAAGGGGTTAGCACCAAGCGACTTTAGCATTACTAACGACTTTATTAAAATGTTAGTGTTTAAAGTATGACTTGCAACATCATTCGCATAGATAAGTCGCCCGTTTAAAACCCCAAGTAATTTATAAAAATGGACTTATCGTTCAACGATAAATAGTAGTTTTTATAACAAGTGCATAAAATATTACTTTTTATACAAGGCTTACGTATTCGCACGACCCGTAGGTCATATAAACGTCAAGGTATAAACTCTGCTTTTCTCTTTGATTGCGAGGAAATAAAACAAAAAAGTAGCTCAGAAATGTATAGTATTTTAATTAAAGTTGAATTAGAGTTTTATGGTATGACTGGCTGGAAAGTAAATTTAGAAGAAGAAATTACATTTTTGACCAAGTACCAAGTGCATAAAATGCAATTTTAGGCTGCCTATACCCAGCATAATTTACAACTTTTCGAGCATGAGAAGTGAAAAGTATATTATATGTCGAAGGAAAATTTGCTGTGGCCAACCTCAGCTACGTGGACGAAATGCTCTGAAACGAGTTGACTACTAAGTCGCATTGTGAGTTTGTAAGTATTACAATACAAAAAGCATGTAGAGTAGATGCGTACGTGACTCCATCTTGTATTTTTCTCTGTGCCTGTAGGTAATAGCGGTTATTACAGTGTAGGTAGATTCTACGTGCGATAGTTGTTCAAGACATTCATTGTACATGAGATAAGACATCCAGAGTAGTCTAGTGACTACTTGAGGATGTGCTAAAGACGATGTCAAAGAAAATTAAAAAGCCTTACATAAGTAAGCCAAGGTGATAGCACCTTTGTGCAAAGTCCGTTCGGGGAAGTACCACCCCCTTGCCTATTTCTGCCGTGAATATCTAAGCAGTGTTTGAAGTGCTGTCTTTCGGTGTGAAAGGTAAGGGAGCCAGTGAAATTCACACGACACACCATATTAATTCTCAGAGTGGGCAACGTGCTTTGCTGTCTCATTTGTGGCCCCATCAGGTGATCCACCTGGTTGTTTGCTCAGGTCATAAATGAGCTATAAATAAGTTTTTATAGCCTAGCTAAACAAAATGAAAAATAAGACTTTATCAAGAGTCACTCAAAATTAAACAATGAAGGTCTATGAGCAGAAGAAGCGTTCGAAAAAAAAATTTTTTTTATTTGACTTTCTCGTCTGTCAACACCTACGCGAAAAATGTGTATGAGTGCATTAGAGATTTTCGTCATTCAAAATAGTGTTCCCAAACTTTTCCTTTGACATTCCAGCGTGAACTGCAAGTAGGTAAGTATGTTATACAGTTAGTTCTCTCTACGGAACAATGTATACTATGCTTGCCGCGTCAAACTAACAACTATGCTACAGCTTTACTATTATTTAATCTGTGACTACCGTATAAAGCTCGAATCTATTCTCTGTCTAGAGAGGTACCATTTTTCTATTCAAAGCACTTTAGATTTTTTTTAAATGACTCTTAAAGTAGGCTGTGCTGCAGTGGTTTCTTATACAATGTAAATATTTATTGGTTTGGCTCCAAAAGCTCAGTGATTCTACTCATGGAAACAAGAAACTTGTCACGTGATTGACCCATTTTATATGATTAGGCCAAAAATATGTTTTTAGTAAAAAAAAAAAATCGATATTTTTTGTTTTCATGAGTACAATCACTGGGCTTTGGGAGCAAAACCAATGAAAATTCACATTGTATATAAAACTTTACTTTTACTTAAGTAAAAATCACAACCCTCCTTTTTGCCATAGTGGGGTAAAAAGGGTGCTTGTGTAGGGTCCGTTTTAAAAGAGTTTCAGCTCCAGAATCGTAAGATTATATATTGATCAGACAACTGTATATACTAAATGTTATTCTTCTGAAACATTCTTTACTTACCTATGATCCTGACCAATTTGTGAACAAACGCCGCAGTTATAATATATGCGCTAGTGTGTCCTGTCGTACTTCCTTTGCCCAAAGATCTTTCTACTTTCTAGGATCCTACTTATATAACTTTGTTCACAAAGAACTTAATATTTATGAACTTTTGAAAGCAGAAGTCAAGAAAAAGGTTTCCCTTTGGCTCATGTCATTAGATTATGATACGGTAGAAACCTTACTAATGCCATTATGTTGAAGTTACCAAGCCAACATACTACTCATCAATACCTACGCACTATAATATTCATACTCACACTACTTACACTCACGTACACGCACACACACACTCACACACACACACACGCACTTTCATACTGACACACACTAAATTAATATTCTAGAATTATTTTAAGTTATATGTATATCTTTATCTCTTGCTTCTTTGTTCTTACTTTTTAAAGGAGTCTTAGCCGTGTGATTTTCGTGATGGGGTTAGGAGTCTGGTGATCTGTCATACAGGTTTTCCTAGTACGGACACCAGGCTCTCACAAATCAACAATTTTTTTATTGTATACCTACAAACTCCAAGTGTACCTACCTGTTGTATAGAAATTGTTTTTGTGAGAGCAAATAAACGCTTTATTTATTATTATTATTTATTGATTTAGATTATTTAGATCTAGATTCTTTACAGCATACTTATTGAACGTCATAATAACATGCAGAATACAATGCAATAATTTATCAACATTCTATTCACACGTGGAGCGTCCAAACGGTAGCAAAAATCAACATAAAATAGACAAAAAAACCAATTCACTGCAACATACATTCAAACGGGAAAATCAAATTCCATCGAATCTTCCTACGCAGGTAAATCCTCAGGCCCCAGGGAACAACAAATGAAAAGAAAAAAGTCGATATTCCTGGAATTTTATATACACGTGGGTCTCGATGTTTTAATGCCGCTTTTCAATTAACGGCCTATTCATTAATACGTCTGACCTTTGCAGGATTTTACGTTATACAAACTGGTTTTAATTGAATTATGGCAACAGGTACTGGAGCTAATGAATGAAAAGGTAGATAAATTAAAAATCACCTAAGTATAGTAGCTACGTTTCTTTTTTCTAGCCCAAGTGTCTTACTACGGGTCCTGCGTGCCTGGGCGGGGATCGAAATCGCAGCCCACGGAATGCAAGCTACGAAAATATCTCCTTAACAAAAAAGTTTTTTTTTTAACTTTTTTATCATCGAGGTCCACTCAACAATATTTCGAGACAAAAAATATCAAACGTTTCCATGACTTCACTTTTATACGAACTGAATTTAGTTAGAAGAATAAATATAAGGAAAATCATCGAAATGCGCGGTGTAACGAATTAAATTATGTTGACGAACACTATTCACAAATTCTTGATTTTATATTCTCTGTTAAGAATGAATAAAAACATTAAATCGGAGTGAGGGTAAAACGAAATCGACATTGTCAAATGAGCTACTTTTTATTGAAATAATAATTTATGAAATTCCACACTTTGCAGAAGACAAAGAAAAATAATAATAATAAATAATAATAATAAATAATAAAATATTTATTCCAAAAAAAGCAGGCAGTTTACAATTTAAAAATAATTCTAATAAATCTAAACTAGTAGGAATACATTCCCTGCAGCCAGTAGCGGGTTATCTAAAATCCCACACTAGGCTGGCCTGACTTGTGGTGATTTTATTTAAAATAACATTACAAGTTCATATAATTGCGGCTTATACTTGACTAATAATAAATAACCTTGATTGAAAATAAAAAATATAATCAGTAACTAACTTAAATGCCTAATCTGAAAATATAGACCTAAAAAAGTTTTCCGATCTCTCGTAGGTCCAATCCTGTAACCCCCTTTGAACAATTATTTTGACTTCCCGGGTTGATTTTGAGTGAATTTTAAAGATATTATTGATTTTCGTGTAGATAAAGGGCTTTCTATAAATGCTGAAACGTTTTGCAAATGTGGTGTTAACTGAAGGCAAAGGAAGAGAAAACACGCGTTTTCTGCATAGATCAGGGTAAATTTCTGAATTAACTACCTCCTTGTGGGTTGTAGTAACTGACCTTAAAATGTATAATCTCCTGACACTTAGCACTTGGACATCCTGAAAGACCAGAGACGTTGAATATCGTACTGGTTTTCTCAGCATAGTCTTGAGAACAGCGCGCTGTGCCCTCTCTATCCTAATAAGGTACGTAGTGGCCGCACCACCCCACGCCAAGATGCAGTACAACAGCAATGATTGACACAGCGCGGTGTACACTGACCTAAGCAATGCCAAATCCGCTACATCACGCAATAATTTCATTACGTAAATTATTTTCCTAACCCTAGCAGATGTAGCATTAATATGGCCTTCAAATTTTAGTTTGTCGTCGATCACTACACCCAAGTATTTGACTGATTCAGTTTTAACAATTTTTTGGCAGGAGCATGGTTTCATCGCCAAGGTAGTTACTTGATTGCAGGTATGAATAAAGAGCGCGGCATTGGGAGGAGGAGCAGATGCCGCAGTTTTATGAAAACATAAATAGTTAGTTTTGCCAGTGTTCAAAGTCAGCAAGTTACTAGCGAGCCATTTCGCAGTACGAGAAAGACCAGTTTCAGCAACTAAAAATACCTTATCCCAAGTCATTTCGTGGAACAATATAACTGTATCATCAGCATAGTTAATGATATCTGCTTTTTCCATAAAAACTGAAGAGAGGTCATTTAGATAAACAAGGAACAAGGTAGGACCCAGGATGCTACCCTGAGGAACGCCAAACGAAGGAAAAATCTCAGACTTTGACACATGTTTCTTTGAAAATGTGTTCAGTTTCGTAGTCTGAGTACAATCTTTAGCTTAGCAAGATCTACGATTTTATTAACATTCAGTTGTAAATTATTGCAAAATAGTTTTTCAGCACTTTCACAGAAGATTTCCTTAGATATTAACTACTATTGTATATTAGTTTCGACCTATTAACGAACACGATTCACAAATTCGTGACGTCGTTTCCTTGTGAACGGACGCACCTGTGTTGTTTTGATAAAATATTCATATTGCACGAACTACCACGAGCCCTTATATCTACTCAACGTTGATTCGTTATGACCTGGCCACACAATTTTTTATTACTAGTCATATTGTAGCTTATCTTTCTTTATGTCGACAATTATTTAATTATTAAAACAGTGTGTTTGTACGTTGATGGATGATATTTACAAAAAAAATTGTCACAATTTTATTTTACTGGTGAAATACCGGCACAACCGAAATTACCGGCACATGAGACATACCATCTTAGTTTTCAGGGTGGGTAACTTACTTTTCTATCTTATTAGTGTCAAATTATGTCACTATTAGGACTGTGGGTGTCATGGGCAGCGGTGACCACTTACGACTAAGTGGCCCACCTGCTCGTTTGCCCACTTGTGACATAATAGTACATTAAGATGCACGTGCGCTTTTTTGGATATTACAGCCGAGGCTCAGAAATTGCAGCCCGAGCCGCAGGCGAGGGGGTAATGGAGCCGAGGGTGTAATCACCAAAGCGCACAAGCTTCTTACGACGTTTTTCAACACATTTGCGAATATAAACGAATCAAATTACCTTTTTTTTCCTATGGAAATTTCGTAGACGTTTTCCTCACATTTCTACGTCACCCGATACACCGGACTTGTGTTTTTTGTTCAAGTATTTTCGACGTTCTACACTTATCACTGTTTTTTTTATTTGTAGAAGTAATTTATTTTTTAATTACATTAAACACATTTCCCAACAAGAAATATCTGTTAAAATGGCGCGCGTATTACTTTTTTCGAAGACACAGATTATACATGGGCGCGCAGGAGACAATGACTACACTATCAAACGGACTACTTTTTAAATTATTTTAAAATTGAATATTTTGTTACTTAGAAGACAAATTTATAGTTAGTTAGTTGATTAAAATCAATATTTTCGTTTAATTAACGGTTATTTATCATATTATCGAACACAGTTTCTTAATTCATTAAATTATTACGAATAGTATAGATATAGAAACTCCTTGCACCTTGCCGGTATAAAAAACAAAACAAAAATAAAACACTAACCTGCCAAACAGCTTACTCAGCAAGGAGTTCTTTGTTCTGAGGCTCACTCCCTTGAATTATTTAATATTGAATATTTTGTTACTTTAAAGACAAATTTGTAGTAAGTTGGTTGATTAATATAAGTATTTCTATGTAATTAACATTTATTTATCAAATTATCGAACACAGTTTACTTATTCATGAAAATATTATGAATGTTATAGATATAGAAACTCCTTGCATCTTGCCGATAAAAAAAAAGACAAAAATTACAACACTAGTGAAGTTATATTAATGAAAAAAGCACGCGTGTTTAATTAGGGACCTTAATACAGTGCAAATAGAGCTGTTTTATGAGCAAATGTGTTGAAAAAAAAATATATCTGTCTGTCCGTATCTTTAGGTTCATACAGAAATGACGTAGAAACTACAAATTTTTGTTTGTTAGGGTGTTAATGTTTGAAAGCTTATAATAAGACTTATATATTGAATTAAATTTCACGACGAAAACCGGAGATATAAAAAACAATGTTAAGTGAGTGTAACCAACCAGTATTCGGTGCGCTCACATTTCATGTAAATACGGGTTAGGTTACTTTTGAGGTTAGTTTTGAGTAATTCTTGCACAAGATGTCACGCGGGCGGAGCTTTTATAATCATAAATAATACTACTTCCTACAGAAAGGAGCTAGATGAGATATCTCTTCAATTAGACGGGGCAAAAATTTGGCTTTATGCAACATTTAGCTGGCTTCGACAGTTTCTTTGACTGCAAAAAACTGGACAGGTAGGGCATCAAATGAAATTAATGAAAACTGACTATGAGATTAATGTGATTAATTTAGGATTAAAAAGTTTGTAAACGATAGCATGTAAACGTTCTAAACTTTCATATAAAAGACATAGCTCTGACGATAAAATCTGTAGCTAATTTAATGAGGCTGTAACTGTAGAATCCTTAAAGGTCCTCATCTTCTGTGCTATTGTCAAACACTGCATCGCTATGTTGCATCTTGACGCATGGCCTGACGTGACATATCTTAGGAAGCATGTCCTCCCGTGGCCCTCAGTTCCTCGTTCAGCATTGATTACCGGCGCCCACCACCGCTCTGCCAGTTTCCATTAGCGCCAAATTTATCCTCGGGCGGAGTCGAGCGCTCTCGGCACTGATGTTGCCAGATTGATTTCAACAATCCTGCATACTAAATACAAAAGGGTTTGGAACATCCATTAAGAAGGAAATCTCAATTATTGATCTAAACTGAAAGTAAATAACAGATATGAATCATATAAGAAATAATGAAAAATTTAAGTCGTAAAATTCAGTAGACTTGCTCATTATGACATTCAATTTCTGTAAAGAATCCTCATTGAATAAATTAATAGGAAATCTTTTAAATAATGATTCAGCATTCAAATCTTACAATCTATAGAGTCCTTTTGAAAAATTAAACATTATTTAAGCATGTTACTAAGACCATGAAACTGAAAAATTTTCCCCAACATAGTTCAAAATAGGAAAAAATATTTTAGCCTCCCATACAATCTCCTCCCATCAGCTGATGCAGTTTATAGAGGAGTAATTATTTTATCGTATTTCGACCTATGTTCCTTTGGGCAAATGGTTCAATTTCATGGTCTGAGTAGCATGCTTAAACTATGTTCACTATTTCATTAGGATCTTATATAGACATCAAAAATCTTAACTTGAGAAGATAAATCTGTGCACCTGGCAACACCATTGTCCGGGCGGCGGCGGCGCGGCGGTGAGCGGGAATGCCGTAACATTGGCAGCGCCACGCCACGCCTCCATTGATAGTCCGCGCGGGCTGCCGGCGACACGCCACACCACCGCACCGCCCGCAGCCAGCCTGCCCTCAGACATACGCGAACACAAACAACCCCTCGGCTGGCACGACACCCAGCTGAAAATGTGACTCCTTAGCTCAGTTTCAACCGATACGTGCGGCGATACGCTCGCCCTGTCTTGTGAAGTGCATCTAGCATGTAATTTAAAAAAAAAACGTGCGAATAGTGCAGGCGGTGCTGAGGTTGACAGTGTCGAGGTCGATCACCAGTCCGACAGGTCGCCTATTCCGGTGCTGGCGCTCGTACAACCACTTTGTTAATTAGTGCCAAGGATGCGTACAATACAACCCGGCCTAACACTCTACTGTCATTTGAAAGAATTGATTTTGATAGGCTACGTTCTAGTTTTGCACATGTAAAACAACATCGTAGATAAGGATTTATCAAATCAATGTGAATGATAAAAATTATCAAAACATAAACGTTGTAGTACTACTTTAATGCATTAGCCTCTGCATGTGTGTAAGTGATTGTGTGTATGTGAAATATATTTGAAATTGTGAAATCCCGTGACACGAAAGCGTGGTCATACATTCCCTTGGTGATAGTTCTCGTGACGATGACGACAATGCCGAGCCGTCCGCTGGCACCGACAGCCGGGCGTTGCGTGACGTAGGGCGTGAGACAAAACAACGTAATGCATCGTTCCGAGTCACAGTCAGACCAGCTAGGAAGCGGCATTACTTTCATAGCGAAGAGCTCAGCGTCGGAACACAGCATGGCGACAGGAATCTCAGGCAGTAGCAGCGGAGGCACCCTGCCTCGCACGCTCAGCACCAGTGCGCTCCGGTTCAAGAACCGCTCCAGCTTCTGGGAGAAATTCTGGCATGAGCGCACTCGACGCGATGCGTGAGTACCTCACTCATTCCCACGACTATTGAGACATAACCGGTATCTTATCTAACCTCAAGTACCCAACGTAATACAGGCTTCTGTTATGTCGTCACATGCCATGGACACCCTGACAAGCTCGACTCAATGTTTGCTCAGGAAATTGAAATAAATAACGTATCACAAGTTATGAAATAGTTTTGAACTCGGTTAATTTACCCGTATCATTTGTTTGCTCGATAGGAGAGCTTCAGAAGCTGTTTCGCAAACTACTCGTCATTGTTTACCCCCAAGTTTAGATTACTTGTATGATTTATACGATCCTTGATGTTTATTTAATAGACCTTGTGAAGTTTGCACCAAATTAAACCAGCAAAATGTATATGAGTAGGCGGAGCTCATTCAAAGATAAGTTGAGATGGGACGAGAATTTTATCATAAGTTACTTATGTTACCGCACGCAAGGCCATATGACATGGAAATGAACATTTGTAACGAATGTAATAATATACATATTTGGCTTCCCTTATAACATTCGCTGTATTCATACAGATATATTCATCAAGTTTCATATTTCGCGAATCCTCTAAAGCAAAATCCCCGTCCATCCTTTATACGGAAGACGTCGGGTTTAGCGTCAAATAAAAAAAACCGGTCAAGTGCGAGTCGGACTCGCGCGCCGAGGGTTCCGATATACCTATAGTATTTTTGGAAGCAATAAAGTCCATTTTCAGGACCGCAAAACTAAATTTGTTTGTAAAGGTTTTTTGCAGATTTCTGAAAAACTGTGCAACTTAGAAAGATCGTTTTATTTTTGCTGTAAAGTTTATATAAACTTCTGTCAACTGTAATTAATTCAGATTTTTCCTTACTCGAACTTCGGAGATAAGGGGGGGGGAATGGTATTTTTCTTGACATTTTTCATCATAACTTTAAAACTAAGAAATTTAAAAAAATACAAAAATATATTTTAAAATGTACAAGTAAAGCCCTTTCATATGATACCCCACTCGACCTAGTAGCGACAATTTGAAATTTGGCCCCCCCTATTTTGGCCCCCTTTATATTAATAATCATACTTTTTTCAAAATTTTTTCTTGTGCAATTAAGTTGGGCAACTATATTCTAAAACTATTCCAAATTTCAGGTTGATAGCATAAGTGGTTGCTGAGATATAGAGGTGTGACAGACAGACGGACAGACAGACAGAGCGGCACCATAAGGGTTCCTTTTTTTTACCATTTTGGTATCGGAACCCTAAAAATGTAATACAAACAAGCTCTATAAAAACACAATTTGTTTCATGTGTTGTCAACATTACGCCTTCGGGCTATTCCCAACGTCTTAGAATGGATATTCTCTCACGGTACCTATCTCAGAAAATATCGTCTTATATGCTTTCGGTCAGCTTTCGGTATTACTATTATTGGAACTAATAGGGGTACATAAGTAAAAGTACATACGAGTATATATTTGGAAGCCTTCGAAAAAAGTTTCTATAAATTTCACCTTTCATTGTTGTAATTTGAACCAAGTAAATCATAGGTAAATAATATACTCGTACATATATGATAATAATTTTCATTTTCCAACAAAAATGAGACACGATTTCACAACACATTTCATTTTATTGACACAATATTACCATTATTTTTATATTTTTTTATTGACATGATAAGATTCTATTGTATTTTTGTTTGGGAATTTAACTATCTTTATCTTTATTTTATCTTCATTTTAAAATGTCTTTAATTATTGTTTTGTATGGGTATGTTGTTATACTATGAGCTAAAAAGGCTTGAAATAAATGAAATTTTATTTTATTTAAAATAACAAGTACCTAACGCTAGACGAAATATCGTCAAAGCAGCACTTTTCACGCGTCTTCTCTTTCTGCTTCTATCAAATCTAGATACCATTGCACGGTGCGCCTATTTCTAGTTTTCGTTGTCCCAAGTAAGCAATTTAACTGACTTATAAGTATATCCGTGTATTGAAGGACATAGCAATCCTAATTACTTGAATGTCAGTTCCAGCGCCATTTTTGTTTGAAGGTCAAAAGCCCATGACCTTCTCAAGTAAAAGTCTTGATGATTTCATTCATATTTCCTTTACACATTATTTTGTCTTGAAGACGAAGTTCGGTTTTGCGAGGCAAATCTGAGCCTTTCACAACCTTGGAAAGACAATTGACGGAGTCTCTCTCATCAAATATTATATTGGGTATATATTTCTGTGAGTCCCTTTCAGGTCAAGCTCAGGGCATGTCTTTTCTCCTTATTGACGTTTTTAATTAAAAAAATCCGGCCACCCGTTCTGTGAGCCACCTCATCAAAGGCTAAAATTGAAATTCAAATTTTGAGATTGAAACGTCAATCTCATTAAAATGTTTTTGTTTAAGAGTTATTTGAGCCGTACACACTCGGTTCGTTAGGGAAACTTAATTTGACTTAACATTTGCACACCCGATTTTCTTTCGCTTTGATAAAGCGGGTCGTTATAAGTTTAGTGTTAACTGGAATATAATACTTTTGAATGAAAGAATCCTTTCGGTTTAGTCAGTATTTATGATCAGATTAGTTTATATTTAGTCTTTTCTTTTGATTTTTTGATTTGATTGTTTATCTATATTCCAGTTATGTTTAGCTTTGTAATATATGTAGACGACTTTATCATTTCTCTTTGATCTTATAATTTGTTGAAAAAAATAAGCTTACTTTGTCTTGTTGTTTTTTTCTTTTTCTGCTCTTCACCTATATATTTATTTACAAAATTTTGTAATTCTCTGCAGCTTTGAACGTCAAAACACTAATTAAAAGAGATAGATAAGTAGAGGAACCTGTTTCAGGGATTGCTAGTTCGATCGTTCTCAAATTAGCTGTAGTTTGATCACAGAGCGTTGAACCGACAGCTTGTTAGCTTTGTGAGTGGACGAGTGTCAACACACATTACCATTTATTCATTGCCGCCACGTTTTTGTTAACTGTGTAGTCGCGTTCGGTACACAATGTAGGACCACAGGCAATAAATCTTTCTAATCAGAGTTCATCGTCACATCATTCACATCATATTCTGTATTGAACTAATTCAACAATAGCAAATAAAATGCTTTGAAACTAATAGTTTAATTATATAGATGAAACTTTACTCATGTAGAAACCGATGAAAATAGATACAGTATATGTTTAAATTGCTTTTCCAATTATGAATTCATAAATTAAAATAGTTTAAAATCATTTGTGTATCGAGCTAAATCAGCCCATAATAGGGTTCACTGAGAAATTTAATGATATTTGATGTGGACTATGTGGTTTTAAATATTGTTTGTTTTAAATGGGTATTATTGCGAAAAACCATTTCTAAACGGGGAATGGGGGTTGTTACGACAAAATCGTTTATTTACCAAAGCCAAAGGTCTCATTAGTTTAACCGTTCAACTTTATAATAATCTCAACAGTTCAGTATTAAGATAACATCAAAGCTCACGAACATACCTTCGCCCCTAGACATGTTTATGTCAGTATTATATTAAAGAACTTCTCAGTATAAAGGAGCATTTACGAGGAAGTTGTTTCTTGGTGAAGGTAAACATGTGTGTACTGGACTTATAACAAGATTTTTTAATTCTCAGATAAAAAATGGATTGCGCCATTTTTTTAACATCTTCATAGAATTCCCGAATGTATTTTGCATATACGAGTATATACATTCAATAGAGAATAAGAGATTCAGAAGTATTAATTCTGCAAAGAATCTATAGGTATATTGGGTAAATTAAACTATTCCGCATCTGCTATATACAAAATTATGAATTTTTATTATGCTCAAGAGACACATAAAGGAAACTATGAAAGACGACACAAGAAGGAATACTTAAATCTTCGTAGACCGTTCCATAAATTTAGAAATAAGTGTGAATGATTGTGATTGTTTGTGTGATTTCAAATCGCCAATTTTTAATCTTTTTGTTCTTTTCGAGTCAATGGCAAAACTGACTATAAAAGCTTAGCCGAAAAAATAGCCACATCTGTCACGGCTGACTCTGATAAGAGCTTTTGTGGGGATTGAGATAATAAATTAATTATAAATCATTAATTAATACTAAACCCAAACCTAACTAAACAATAGAACAATTCAAATTCTGCACAAATTTTGTGAAAACGAATAATCAAAACTATATAATTGATTCACGTAGCATTGAATTTTATAAAATCATGACGTTTCGAACAATTGCAGGGATGGTTATATGGTGACTAGTTGTTATTTGTGAAAAGCGATATAATCCGTAGCAAAGTGATGAATACTTTTGAAAACTTTCTACTACAAGTTATTTTTGTTGTCGCAGGCTTGCATTAACACTACGAAAAGTTTCTTCTAGTGAAAGACTTTGGTTAGTCAAAGATGAAAAGAACAAGTTAACTAACTTCAAATCACTATGTTCAGTAATGTTCATGCAGTACGTAGAAACCAGATTTAGATACATAATACTCTTGATAGAGAAAGCCCAGCAAAATTTGTACTACATAATCAAATGTCAAGGCTAATGTTTACAAGAAGGAAAAATTATAATAAAGAAAGATGACGTATAAATAAAGGTAAGAGAGAACACCTTCTACCTTTAAAAGTGGAATAACTAGCTCTCTCGCTCGCTATATAAATAGAACCTCCCGGGCTACATTCACGTTTCATTCAAATCACATAGAAAAGCTGTTTTACACTATAACATTTTTTCAAATTTATAAGCGCTTGTAGTCAAGTCGAGAAATCACCCCTTTCTTCACGATCAAGAAAGCCAAGAATAGTTATAGTTAGTTATCGTCCGAGTGCAGTGGTGCCGGCAAAGAATAGTACCAACCCATCTCTACCCGTCCTACAACAA
Organism: Athrips mouffetella; assembly: GCA_947532105.1. Lineage (NCBI taxonomy): Eukaryota > Metazoa > Arthropoda > Insecta > Lepidoptera > Gelechiidae > Athrips > Athrips mouffetella. The sequence goes on from OX383963.1 coordinate 30,489,220, forward strand.
AGCAGTGTCCTCCTGTGTACCGTAACACCTTAAATACTGCGATCACCATCAACCGCGGTCTATGGCATCAGTCGCAACGCTATCAAGAGTGGTGACTATGGTACTTACCCTCCACATTATTCCAGCAGAAGCTGGAATTTTTGAGGGAGCTCGCTGTCCTGCAGTGCACGTTTCATGGGATGTTATGATTATGATGATGACTTATAGTTAGAATGGATGACCATATACTCGTACCACAAACTAAATGGCCGACTGCTTATGGAAAAATAAGCGCATTCGTTGGAATTGAATGTGGTGCCATAAAAACTCTGAAATCAGAGTTGGTTAGCCGAGTTTGGCATGTACTCGTAATGGTAATGTCTGCACAATAACTAAATAACAGATTTTTTCTCTTAATTTGATTGATGTGCATAGAATACATTATCATTGTGAATAACTTGAATAATTTAATTCATTATATAGCATTATTTTCCACTGAAGGTAAATAATTTGATTTTCCTTGTCGCATTTAAGTTATTTGTCTGCATAAGTAGGTACTAATGTACTTTTATTTTCCTGTTAGTTTAAAAATATGCTCCTTCCTTTTAAAAAAATAATTAAACTTTTCTCTATAGTATTTAAAATTCAGTTGTTTTTTCATACTTATTTGTAATTTCATACACACTTACTTATTTTTGTTTCACTAGATCTAGCACATGGAATAGAAATATCTTTGTCTCTCCACTGTCACGTACATTCCATATTGTCTTTGATTTCGGAGATTGAAGACACACCAGATAAACATTTATTTCCTGTATCAGGTCAGAATTCAGGATCGGTTTTTATAGGCTGTAAGGGCTGTATGCACCATACAGGACGATTCGCAACGCAAGTTGCAAAAGTCGATCGATATATATCTACTTTAGTTAAAAGTATAAGTGATCAGCTACTTAAAATATACCCCGACCAATACACGACGCTAAACAATGCACTTTTAACAGATTATGAAGAAATAAATTAAGTATTAAATGAGTTCTATTCTCTTAAACGTAAAGTCAAAGAAGATTATCTATTTGCAATTGAAAATTTTAATCTCGTGGACGAAGCCGCAGTGGAGAGCAACTTATTAACAATGACAAAAACAAAACAATGTAGTATGCAAATAACAATGATTCAGAAGCATAAGTATCGGCATTAGTTATGCAAGAATTCTAAACGTTATACAATCATGACGTACAGTCATCAATTAAGTATAATAATTATATTGAGTTTTGTTGTCAATACGTGAGAATTTAGACAAATGTAGCTCTTTAAAAATACATTTAAATTAATGGTTTTGTATAGAAATATGTAGTTGCTTTTTCCTTATGTCTGGATACACGTTTTAAAGTTACTTACTTATTATTAAAATATTAAGAAACATGTCAAAGACCTTTTCAGTGGTTTTAATATTTAAAAAGTCGTTGGTACTTTATTCTAGTCCAGACCTCGCAGCTAAAGGCACTCACTTATTTTCAGTTCGTTCTAAGGCGGTCTTGGCATTTGAATCTGTGCACTCAAATATGAACACATTAACCAAGCGTGTGTGTGAATGCATATGTTGAAAAAAGAGCACACGTGTATTCCTATAGTGAAATGGGAAATGAACTTTGGGAAATGAATATTGTGAGTTTTCAGTATAGCAAGTGACTGTCGCAGCTAGATAGTCCATTCATTGCAGCATTTAAGTGTAATCGGTGCGATTTCCCTCCACTGTCCATTGTGAGCTCCTGAATAGCGTTTCGCTTCTGCACTTTCGGATGAGCGAAGTTGCTTCCATTTAAACGTTAAGTCGAATTCTCTAGAAAGTCCAATCTCGTAGATACAAGTTTTTTTTATTTTCTATCATACCAATGTTTCTTCGGGTAAGTTGTACATTTTCATTGAGTAACCATGCCTTTTAAATTTTACCAATCTGTTCCTCACATCAATGTCAAAGATCACCTCACAACTGGGCTTGTGGAGAAAACTTATACATTTATTGCTTTTTAGGGTTCCGATACCAAAATAGTAAAAAAAAGGAACCCTTATGGTGCCGCTCTGTCTGTCTGTCTGTCTGTCTGTCCGTCTGTCTGTCACACCTCTATATCTCAGCAACCACTTACGCTATCGAGCTGAAATTTGGAATAGTTTTAGAATATAGTTGCCCAACTTAATTGCACATGAAAATTTTTTGACTAAAGTATGATTATTAATGTAAAGGGGGCCAAAATAGGGGGGGCCAAATTTCAAATTGTCGCTACTAGGTCGAGTGGGGTATCATATGAAAGGGCTTTACTTGTACATTTTAAAATATATTTTTGTATTTTTTTAAGTTTCTTAGTTTTCAAGTTATGATGAAAAATGTCAAAAAAAATACCATTCCCCCCCCCTTATCTCCGAAGTTTGAGTAAGGGAAAATCTGAATTAATTACAGTTGACAGAGGTTTATGTAAACTTTACAGCAAAAATAAAACGATCTTTCTAAGTTGCACAGTTTTTCAGAAATCTGCAAAAAACCTTTACAAACAAATTTAGTTTTGCGGTCCTGAAAATGGACTTTATTGCTTCCAAAAATACTATAGGTATATCGGAACCCTCGGCGCGCGAGTCCGACTCGCACTTGACCGGTTTTTATTTGGTTGAGCCTAGGTTGACTATGAAACATTTTCAGCTGTAGACTTTTGCACATCACTGTATGGGTAGGTACTTGATTTTTGGTTTTAGATCTTTGTTCAAATCTCTGTCTGTGACATCATAAATTCTAATATGATTTAGATAAGAAAACAGAGGTAATTTAACATCTAAAGCGTCCTCAATCCACGCTTCCAAATCTCATTTAATTAAGCACATCGAATCTCTTAATACGATTAAAAATCCCTCGAGCAGAAATATGTCCAGAACTTCAAAAAGATTCATTTATCTTAGGTCGCTCTCCGATCCCCCAAAATTTGACTTCTAATTTGCAGAATTTGCGGATTTATTTGATTCAAGAAGCTAAAACAAAGCTAACAGGCCTTTGAACACACTTTCAAGGTTCTGTGAGGTTGGAGAAAATTCAATATTTCAGGTAAATTGGAAAAGGAAATTCAATTTGTTTAGCTAGGTGGACTTTTGTTCGATGAAAAGAAAACGTCTAAGTTCCAGCCTAGAGAGGTTCCTTATTTCACGTTGCTATTGTAAAGCCATCGAAAATAAAAAGCCAGCTGAGTGCGTGTTGGACTTCGCGTATTCATGGTTGCGTACCATAGCGTACATTGGCGTGCCGCCGCCCGCATCCCTTCATATTAAGTTGGTAGAAAAATGAGGGAATTTCAAAGATAATCAGTGTAATTGTTAGTAAAATAAACAAAAAATTAAACATTATCACCAAATTTTAAGTTCTTAGGTCAATGGAAAGTATAAAATTTCTTCGAAACAAATTTTAGTAAAAAAGCTAACATTAGTGGCCTCCTATTCCGTTGTTTTCCAATATTATTAAAGCAAAAAATACAATATTTATCTACTTAACGAGTTCTAAAAACGATAAACCACCCGATGAAATAGGTATTTTTTTAAAGGATGACACATAATATTATTGAAGAGAGAGATGGAATTATTGACGTAATTATTTCGAAAAGATAATTGGGCCTTACACTACACGTGTTTATCCAGTGGTGGAAATCTAATGGTAGATAGATATTAATGGTGATAAAAAGAGTAAGTAAATATTTTCTAGAACAAAAGAAGATTGCTCCAACAACTACTATATGGCTGTTAAAACCAAAGACGTAATACTTATAGAAAGTGCTTTTAATAAGCTCAGAAAATAAAATATCCTCACTTATGAACTCACTGATAAGGTAAGTGAAAAAGGTGCGGTTAAGAAAAACCTAAGTTTGGTCCCCATTATAGTTGAACAAGTATAGTTCGATTGGGTTTGGCGTACCAAGAAATACTTATAAGCAGTTGCTAAGTGAGTAAACTTTTGTGAAGCTTACATATGACTTTGTTAATAACAATCAGATTTCAGGTGATATTACGTGCGTGCTGAACGAAATCGATACAACTCTTGCCCTTGAACGATGAACGGAATCCTTTCTGCGTGGAATGTTTCAAGAATCTGAGAAAGCATTAGAGAAATAAAGAAAATTAAAACAAAGATGAAATTGTTTATCGTAGCAAATGAGTAAAGAGTTATGCGATCGGATATTTAAAATACGATAATATAGAGGAAGTTCGTTTTATACCGTTCTTGTAATTTTATGGCAAAACTTTGACTTTAAAATCGCCACTGAGACAAGAACAATGAAGAACTTAGCATATAAACTCTTGGTCGTCTTTTCCGAAATACCTCGTAAACCACGTACAAAGTTTGGGGAAGAAATTGCTTGGTTCAATAAAGAAATGTCTGAGCTAAGTTGGGTCAGATCTTAAGATGTACCTCCAAATAGAAGCCAACGAAGTCCTATAAAACTTCGAAACTCCAGACAGAGAAAAAATTTAAAAAGATCAGAAAATTCTTGCATATAAATTTTACTGTTTCATATAAGTACTCTTTTATTAAAGTCTATTAAAATCAAACTCAACTCAAAATCATTTAATCATTGTTGGATATTAAAATCTCTTAATGAAACTAAATGCGTGTTGCAGTTGCAAGCTTGCTAGATTTGCTATTACAGCGACATACATCAAAGCTAAAATTATGTACGTATATATTTTTATAATCATCTGGAATTTTTGATTATTATACTATTTCCATTTGATGTTATAAAAGACGTATTGTTATTTGAATAAAGTAAAGTTAACCTCATGACGTGAGCATGGGCCCCTGAATTATAATAACGTAACCCCTGGAGAACGCTATGATATTACGATTCACCGAATGAAAATGAATGAACAAGCGAGCTTGGAGCCAATTCAATCAGCCTGAAAGGAAAAATTTATTAGTGAAAGTATTGAGGAAAATCCATGGATAAAATATGGGGGTAATGACGAGTCTGAAACGAATAAGTTGTCATAAGTCGTAACTTTTACGCTCTCAAGTTAGACATGCAGTTTTCAGAATCTTATAATCGACTGAAGTTGACATTATAGTTTTTCCAATAGGCCAATATAATAATGGTTTTTCCAATATATTTAAACTTACTTTAAACAATGTTCTTATATATTGTTAAACATTTTTGAATGACCATTTATGGTAAATACCTAAAACTATATTTGATCTACCAAAACGTTTTTCTCCGTTTCTCCTCTCATGGCATGCCTTAATATTTTCATGATAATTAAACTATCATAAATAGTACTGTAGCTTGAATCGATTTAGGTGAAGAAGATATCCTTTATGACGTGGTAAGGGCATAGATTAGATTAGCTACTCGATCATCATCAGTCGCGATCCTATTGTAAATCGCATATCGCGTTCCGTCAAATAAAAAATCATTTATTGTTGTATATTAAAATCTCTTAACGTGGATAGCTCTATCTGCTTCACCAGTCACCTCAACATTCACATATTTCCTTGTACTATCTTACAAAAATTGTGATATCATCTACTACTAAACCGACGTGCAATACCTAATGCAAAAAGATAATTTACTATATTAGCTGAAAGCCAGGAGAAAATCAATATGGAAATGAAATATTTTGCTTCAATGCAGGCATAATAAAGAGAGGCAAGATGAGGCTGAACCGTATTCTGCGCTCCGTTGTTTATCCGGATCAAGTGACGCAATATAATGCCTTACCGTTTTCAGGTTTTGAGGGAAACAGGAGATTATTACCTGGTGAGGGCACGGCTGTTGGATTATTGGCTATCTATACTAAATCTATAAGCATCTTCAGTGTCGGTAATCAAATAATTTGCAAGAGAGAGACAGGGGATGCCAATGAAATATTGAAATCATCAATTATTGCTAAGGTGAATTGTGGAAGGAACTTGGAGATATTTGTGATTATAAGCTCTAGTATAGCTGTTTTGCCTTCATTTTGTGGTTCCATTAATATAATATACAAACTGTTACATATTTTTGCATCATTGATATTGAGTTACCCCACTTGTTACTATCCCCTCTACAAAGTGTTTGATCTCAGTGTTCATCGAATTAAAAAGAAGACCAAAATGTAGCTTCCAGCTTAATGTAGATATCAATCAATCGAACAAACCAATTGGCTCAACAACAATGATCACTCAACGAGACGGTTGTAAACGGTAGTAAATAACTCTTCTTGCATGTACAAGGTTCTTCGTTCAATACAATTTCCATGGAATATGGAACTGTTAGACAATGAGACAGTAGGTTCACGATGCAAAGTAGCTACGATACATTTGGCTAACATCCAAATTAGCATTGCGACTGAGGCGAAACCGACACAATAAATAAGACGTATTAAAATCATGACTAGACAAGGGGAGACGAAAAACCAGATTTGTATATCATGAAAAACCGGCGAACAATTCTCTACCTATAAGAATACAATTTCCCAAAAATAATATAAGTAACAGCTTTAAAAAACTTATTTTTGGTAGCCATTATTTGTCCCACTGTTAGGCACAGGCCTCCCCTCTTCCTTTCCACTGTTCGCGTTCGAGTGCGATCTTGTGCCACTCTTTGTCAAAGGTATCGAGTTCGTCTCTCTAACACTTTCGGGGTTTTCCTCGACCACGTTGGCTATTCTTTGGTACCCAATCCGAAGCCGTCTTAGCCCACCTATCGGGATGCATCCCGCTGACATGGCCGGCCAAATCCCATTTCAGTTTTTTCACTCACGTCCTTAATACGTGTTTTGGAAATTTTATCTACGTACTTAATAATTTCCTTATTCATTTCTCTTCATTCTGTAGCAACATATTTTACTCGATTGTATGTAAAGCCTCAAACACCAGCAAAATCTTTTAGCTGGATAGAGGTCAGCAAAGTGTTTAAGAAAATACGTCAAATGCTAGCTCATCTTTCTTTCTACACGTTCCTGAAAGAAGAACACGCGTTGTTTAGATTACACGACACAGTGTCCCGAGAGAGCGATAAATAGATCCACATTTACATCTCATTCCACACAATTTACATCGTGTGCTTATTTACACCTTGAGAATGTTTGTAGAAAGCGTCGACGCAGCAATTTTCAAATTGAACTTTAAACTGAGATTGTGTTTGGTTTAAAAAGGAAGTAGAAAAGTAACTATAGTTATAGGTATACAGCGGGGCAAACAACTTGAACAATAATCGCGTGGTCCCCACCATGTCAATTCGTATGTAAAATCGACTCTGCGCAGCCAAGGTCAGTGTTCAAGTAGTTAACCCACACCTATAGTACTATTTTAGTACCTCTTTGTAATACTAACTAGTTGTCCAAATAAAAAAAAATTAATACGCAGGCGAAACAGCCGATTAGATTTAGCCATTTCCATCAAAACTGTAGGTGTATAATTTTCAAACAATTATTAACCATTTTATTATAATTGGACCCGTATCCAAATTTTATACTTGACTATTGACAGAATAAGAAAGACTAACAATCGCTGTAAGTATACTAGAAATCGAAATCCTAAAAAGGATAAAAATCACTTAACCTAGATTATGGGATAACAAATTTTTTTTCGTTATCTCTTTGGAAAAGTTGTTTAGTAAAAGCCCTGTAATAAGCTATTTTCTCTCTCTATAAACGGTTACAGCATGTTTCTGAAATACTCGTAGTAGTCTCACACGATCGATATTGCAATGTCTAATAAAAAGTAATAAGAACTCTATTACTACAATGCCAAAGAACTGTGCAACCTATTAATAATAATTGTTTCTTTTTTGACATGTTTAGCTTAAGCTGTTAGTGTAACATCTATTTTAATAATAAACAATAGAGATATTGTCACAAATTATGCCAGTGCTTTTGCCTCAACATGAAGTCTAGTTTCGACATACATCAAATCTCAGAGATTTTGTCAAAGAACACGAAAATACCCTCCCAAGTAGTAGATGTCCCACATGTTTCGAAAAATATTATAACATGTAGCAAGGAAATCAACCCAAAAGAATTTACCATATTGAATAACTTTGATCTAATGTAACGCAATAATGTTGTAAAAGTTGGCATTGATAAAATAAAATATGCCAAGGGAAATAAGCAAGCCCTTGGAAGTTACCTGGTTAGCTGACGGAACTAGTTGAAAATTGCTTTGCGATTTCCCTGGGCGCTTCTACTCGAGTGGCGTTTTTCTGCATACAATGCAAATTTTCTCAGCAGTTTTTATTGAAGAGCGTTTTCATTGTAAAGTTATATTGCTGGATATTTTCGCTGGTAAAAGCTATGATGCCAAACAATAAGTAGAGCTTATTGATTTATTAGTGTCACTGTATATTTAGTTTTTTCTTGCATATTGTCTGCTGGCTGAAAGCTTTTATTCATTTTATTTCAATATGATTTCAATTTAAGTAATTACTTCTGTTACTGATTTCATGCATACATTTAATATTTTTCATTTTTTTGTAATGTTATACATACTTATAAAACTAGTTACTTCTTTTTATATCACAATTTAGTTAGGCTAATGAGTAATTTAAACTTAGGTGCTTTGTCTGAAGACAAGAAAAATGTCTAGCTTATACAAATTAAAATTTAAATATTTTGTTTCAAAGAAAGAAACGTCATAGTTCAGATCTTCTAGAAATTATTTATATTTAATGGTTTTACACAAATTAATTACAAGGTACCTCAGCTGGCGGCTTTATACAAAGACTTCAATTACATCTAAGCGCGCTTTCTCCCCGAGATCCTTTGTAATCTGCGCGGGTTTCTCCAGAATCTAATACACTTAACTCTTTCTCGTATTGCGACCTTTCAGGCTGAAGCCCCATTTGAGCATTTTGAGCCCGCAGGATCGTGTTGCCATAGATGCGCTATAAAGATAAATGTATGCGAGTTATATTCGATCCGACATCGATACCTGTCGCGAATAATAAAGAGTCGTATTGATTTCAAATCGATCTCTCGCCACCCGCGCTGTTTGCCACAGGCTTTGGCCACGTCTTTTCCTTATATATTGGTTGGTAGGCACTTCTTACGTTCCAATATTTATGTTTTTGACGAAGGTTCAATAACATTTCGATTTACTTCATATAAGACCAGATAGCATTGTCAAGGCGGTAGGAATTATTTCATTTATGACGAACCCAGAACAAAGCTAGTCTAGCTCATGCCGAACGCAATAGATTTCAATAGAAATAAAAAAAACAGCCATGTGCGTATCGGAGCACGCGCAATAAAGGGTTCCGTAGTAAAATGGCTTTAGGAATTGTTATTGTTAAGCAGGTTTAGATTTTTTCATAAATTTTTCCGTCCTAACAACCACTGAAGCCCAGCGCCTGATTGCTTCTTACATTTCTATTATTTTTAGCTTTTTGACCATTACTCCTTAACCTGTAAAGCCTACTTAGCTGTGATAGTTTTTTATATTATATGATTCTCCCATGAAACTGCGTTTTCTCCATGATATGCTTTAAGTGACGCAAAGAGTTAAAATTATAGACAAAGTTCTTATCTAAAGATCTCGTTCATCAGATTCGTATTTTTATTTCGACGCTTACACACCCCATCATAGTATGAAAATGTATGTCAGAAGACAGACTGAACCGTTATTTTTGCGCCTGAATGTACGAGTATATTTTGACTTATATTCCTTAGGAAAAGTCAATGAGGAAGAAATAAAGTTATTCAGTTTCATTGGTGATTCACATCTTTCGGGGTAGTATTTGTGTCACCTTTTGTGACACAGAAAGGGTGTCACAAAAAGTGACACAAACTGCAGCTACAGTCTTCTTAGAAATATGTATAAAATAAACCCCAGAGTTCTGGAATCCTCGCGAAAACATTTACATGACAAAAGGATAGTTGAACGTAAATAAAAGACATATATTCCTTGTAATCCTAAACACAGCTTGAATTTCATTCTCAAAAGTAAGTACGAGTATGAACTCAATACGTACTAGGAGTTTGAGAGGAAATTTCTTCGTAAAATGATAGAATTTTCCGCGGCTCGACTTTCCCGAATCCAATAACGAAAATCGACCCCCCGTAGTTTCGGCAATCAACATCCAATTTCGTGTTTAAATAAGAATCGGGTGCCTAGAAACTTCTCGGATTTACGAGAAATTAAAACATGGCTTATACCAATAATTATGTACTTAAATGGATAAACTGACGTTTTAAATGGACGGCATAAACTAACTCCAATCTTGATTAGGTACTTTTGTTTATGTGACAAGTGAGCAAACGAGCAGGCGGGCCACCTGATGAAAAGTGGTCACCACCGCCCATAGAACCCGCTGTCTTATTAGTGGCATAACTGTACACTAATAAGACAACCAAGCACGTTGCCCACCCTGAGAACTAAGATGGTGTGTCTCGTGTGCCGGTAATTTCACTGGCTCCCTTACCCTTCAAACCGAAAAACATCAGTGTAAACACTGCTATATTACGCCAGAAAAAGGCAAGGGGTTGATACTTCCCCAGACGGACTTTGCACAAAAGCCCTACCACTTAGTACGTAATGCTTTACATTTTAGAAGCATTGCAATTTGTTCAGACAGTATCGTTTAGACTACAAAGAGAGTTGTACCTAAGTAGCTGTAAAGAGTTCCAACGTTAACAAAGTTGTTGAAAGAGTTAAAGTTTATAAGTACTTAAAGCTGTTAGCTGAAACTGTGTGAGATACACGATAAGAGTGCAACCAGACCGACGGCAGTTTTCACAAGCAACTGCAGTCGTCCCTACCTCCAACATATATGACTTACATTGACTATCGTCACTTGGGACACAGCGGTATTTAAGACAAGAAGATATTGCGGCGTTTCCTAAGCACAAGAAATGAATTTACAATCTTGGCTGACTATCAAGTAGGCAATACAATGCGGATTTTATTTATAATAAATTCCTTGCTTGAAATAAAGATAAAACTCAATCATCTTTATCACATTCCATCAGAACTATGTTGAACTGAAAGACTGAAAATTTACTCAATTATAATCTCTACCGGCAAAGAACCCTGACCCGTGTGATGCCGGCAAAGAATAGTATCTCTACCCGTGGGTGTCGTAAGAAGCGACTAAAGGCGTATGAACCGGAGGATCATACACCTTTAGTCGCTCTTTCTGTGTACCGTACCATATTAAATACTGCGGTCACCAACAATAGCGGTCGCCAGCCGCAACGCTTTGGTAACTATGATAAATTCCCTCCAGTGTAACATGCAATTTTGCTGGAGTTCTGGAGGGAGCTCTACGTTTTATGGGATGTTATGATGATGATGATGAATCTCCACTGGTAATTCTTTACTTGTTTGCGTGGTGCTACCGACAATTCTCTGCTTGCTGTCTTGTTGTCAAATGTAGAGGAGGGAAAAACGTTTGCAGTTGAGGAAATGCAGCCCGTTTGTACGCACGCTGAACAAGTTAGCGATGGTAGATAGATAAGCCAATGCGGGTTGATCAACCGCAAAACGCGGTATGAATTACAACGACCCAGTAATCGCACCTTCCTATAAAGTTACTAACGAACCACTTTATATATGCGGCCACATATTCTGTTGTTTCGCGTCGTATTTCAAAGTTTTAATTACGCCTTCGTTATCTACTCAGTAAAGTTCATAATTCAGCCGAAATTCACGTGTAGATAATCGCTAATGATTTATGCGAAACGGCTTAAAGCTTGTTTATTTTTGGACTAGATTTTAAGCCGTGAAAGCAAAATATGACCACAGTGTTTAAAAGTTGGTAACTTTACTTACTAAAAACAAACGTATAGTGAGCTGATTTACGTGCTCTGCTAATAAACGAGCAATATTTGTTTAGATATTTACATATGAGAGTATGTCATGTCTGGGAAAATTCGTATGTCTAGAAAGTACCGTGATTCAGAAAACCTACAGCGCTATCTGTTGGTGGTCTTTGGTTCAGATACTTTAAAGTGAGTAAAGTGATATGGCAAAACCACGGTAAAACAGATCAGATAATCGTTCATCGATTGTTTACAAGGTTCATGCAACTTTATCTGAATATCAAACACGCACAAGAAATAAAACTATCGAATACATTTAATTATAACCGCACACGTAAGAACCTACCTACTACTTAATATTGTCACCTTAATAGCGTCTAGTCACTAGACTTGTATGCAATCGCCCTTATTTGGAAAATATTTAAATTAAACCATCTTAACCCAGTTTTAATCTCTCTCCAACACACTTATAAGAAAAGTACCCTCTTACGGTTCGATCACTACTTTGCCAATACGTTAGCGTAATAATTATATTCTTTGCCACTACGATCTGAGCGGTTAACGATTTTTCAATAGACTGACACTATACGTTTTACTTAGAAGTAGCTGGGCGATCGAGCTTTGCTCTGCATTATCTTGACCAAAACCCACTACAGATGGCGCTGTAGGGTTTAAAAGTGCTCAAAAAACGTAGGAAACTAATTTTTCCAGACATGAGACCAAGCTAGATCGATTTTTGCTCCCAAAAACCTCCGTACAGTAGATTTCATTCAAATATTGTATACATACAAGTATTGCTCGTTCAATAGTATAGAATTCAATGCCTAATATGCTACAAAATTGCCTCTATACAGCGTGTAAGGGACGGTGTACCGAAAACTGAAAGGGCATGTTCAGTCAACGAAACTGAACAACTTTAAGAAAGAAACATCTCTGGGAAATGAAAAAAAAAATAGACCTCCATACAAATTGCTCACTCTGGTCGAATATTTTGTATGGAGAGGTGAATTATTTTTTTAATTTCCCAGAGATGTTTCTTTGGGAAAGTTGTTCAGTTTCGTTGACTGAACATGTCCTTTCAGTTTTCGGTACACCGTCCCTTACACCCCGTATTTCTTATCGATAATGGTCATCCTTCCACAGGTTAACTTCATAAAAGTAGTGTAAACATCGCAATATGATCAATACTACACGAACGTACCCGGTGTTATCTACGTCACATACGTTGAGCGTGGATGCAGACTATTTCCGTATCCAACTGTAAACTGTTTTAGTGCCTACGTATGTAAATATCTAATGTAGTGGAGTTTGCTGTAGCTAAAATACTAAATCTTACTTTATTTTCCTCCAGTAAAGAGCTTTTAACGACGTGGTTCATTCAAAAATATTTTTCTATTTGGTAAATTTGCTGCAATTTAAATTGTTCGAATCTATTGATTGAACATTTCTAGGGTAGAGTTTAAGAAGGAGAGATATAAACCTTAACTTCTCTCTCGCTCTAGCAAATAAACCACCTTTTAGCACCTAGTAAAAGAAAGTAAGTTTCTAAATGTCCTGTTTTTTGTATATTTCTGTGTAGTAATTGGCCAAGCTAAATATGATATAACACACTAAAATACAAAAACCATTTCGAGATATTTTTATATCATACCATATTTTTTTATTTTCGACTAGAAAAGTAATTTGATTGCGGAAAAATGCTGCGGCAGTTGTGACATTCATTTGACCACTGAGTGACGTCATTCCACAAGTAAAAAAAACAATGGAAAAGAAAACTTTTGTTTTCTGTGCTCTTTCTGTCAAACTATTCGATTTGACGTTTCGAGTTTGATTGACACATGTGACCACACTGTGGCACTTTGTAACGTTCGTTTCATCGTCTATTGTGAAATGACGTCATCAACTTTTAAACTTAAGAAATTAATATAAAATGAATAATAATAGTTTATGCGGAAAAAAACAAATTAGTTCCTAAAATAGTTTAAATTTTCAGTTAAAAATGTTAAATATTCATTCTGGGACTTCATTTTTATTTATTTAGCTTAGCGAATTATGCAATAAAGAATATATATATGTACAACTGTGATGAGTGCGTGTGTAATTTTTTAATTCCTAAATAAGACCAGACCATTGAGACAAACTACTCCATAACCTAGACATTCCATGAAAAACGATATAGCGTTAATAAGAAACTAATCGTCATCATCATATCGTGTGGGCTGTAAGATCGATGACTGACCTCACAAAGCCTCGAGTCAGAACTTTTACCAACGATTGTAGCCGAGACCTTGACGTGCCTTCCGAAGCACGGAATCATCTTACGGACAATCAAGTGATTCACCTGTAATGTTCCAATAAAACTGGGGAAGTCACATAAAGTGAATTTTGTTCGACAGTGGCTGGGGACTTCGGGAATCGAACCCAGGACGTCCGGATCAAGAACAGAACAACGTTCTTACGACTACACCACTAAGGCTGTAGAGACAATTACAAAATGCTACCTAAACCTGTCCGCCTTTAACGAAAACTCCACAGGACTTTCTTTCCTGAATTTTCACTTTATAAGTAATGGAAATATTCTGAATTATATATAACTTAGCTCAGTAAAGTTCTCATTAAGGAGATTGTTGAAAAACAACAATTTACCTTAAGTAGGCATTTCAAACAAGACGACAGGTCGCAACTTGGCTCCTGGGCTTAAATTATACTGTCTACCCTCCGTGAAGGTGCTACAAAGGAAGCTTTACGTGCTGGCATGTACCTTTTTCTTTTAATTGGTACTGGCTTTCATGGGTCCATGGTTTCTTTATTAATCTAAATATATAGGGTGACTTTTAATCAGTTCTTGATAGAAAAAGGTATGAATGTACTCATGATACTGAACAACTTTCCCCAAGGAACATAGGTCGAAATACGAAAATCAAGTTTTGACCTCCCATAGAAACTGCATCAGCTAATAGCGCATTTTGTATGGGAGGTCAAATTTGGTTTTTCGTATTTCGACCTATGTTCCTTGGAAAAAGTTGTTCAGTATCATGAGTACATGCATATCTTTTGCTATCAAGAACTAATTAAGAGTTACCCTATATACAAGAGCTTGTTTCTTATAATGCTTAATCAATGAAAATTCAAATATGATATTCTTTTCTTACCGTTTTTAGGGTTCCGAACCAAAATGGTAAAAACGGAACCCTTATGGTGCGACTTCGTCTGTCTGTCTGTCTGTCACACCTGTATATCTCAGCAACCACTAATGCAATCGACTTGAAATTTTGTATAGTTTAAGAATATGCTTTATTGTAAATAAAAGAATCATAAAATACTATTATTATTATTAGTACCTGGGCGACCGAGCTATGCTCTGTATGATTAAAATATCATCGGGTGAGCAAGCTATGCTACTCAACAACAGATGGCGCTGTTAGTTTCTTGAATGCACTAAAACACGCTAGGAAATATTAAAAAAGACGGTGAAAACGAATTTTCCCAGACATGGGACCTAGACTTACCTAGACCTAGCTAGATAAATTTTTTGCCCCCAAAAACCCCTGTATACATAATTTCATCGAAATCTTTAGAGCCGTTTTCGAGATTTTCGAGAAACCGATTACAAATGTAACGGGGGCCCATATGTGGGGGTCAAAATGTTAAACTGTCGTTACTAGATCGAGTGGGTTATCATATGAAAGGGCTTAACTTGTACACTGAATATATTTTTTTAAGTTTTTACAACTCTTAGTTTTCAAGTTATGATGATTTTTTTTTTAAATACCTTCCTCTCCCCCTTATCTCCAAAGTTTGCTAAAGGAAAAATCTGAATCAGTTATAGTCTGTAGAAGTTTATAGAAAGGAATGATGTCGATAGAAGTTTATAGAATGGAATAGGAATGATAAAATGATCTTTCTAAGCAGCACCATTTTTTAGAAACCTGTACAAACAAATTTAGTTTTTCGGTCCTAAAAACGGACTTTATTGCTTCTAAAAATACTATAGGTACAAACAATAAAATATAATATCATATTATTCATCAAAATGTGAATGAATTCATGACGCAGGTATACAAAAACATGACTCTCCATATGGGGTAGTTGAAAAAAAAAAGGTAAAAAAAATCACGCTCTCTAGGCAGCGCCGTTTTACGTACCTAGGGTGTTCAAATTATACTATATTCAGTATTTCTTCAGGACCTAATTCGTCTTAAAATATTCTGGGTGAAAAGGCCCAAAGCTTGTATCAGAAAATTTCGATATTAGCATATTTTATTTGAACAAAAAAAAGTTAAAGGTTCTTGTTAGGTTTTGTCCAAACATTGCGGTAATTCCCGAATTTGCATATGGGAGTAAATAAAGCGCCTACGCCTTGTTGCATGTTATTTTCTACAATGTTCAATGTTGTAAAGAATCACCTGGGAAGGCGTGTACTTTGCTGGTGATTCGTAGGACTGTTCGCAGGAACTGCGCTGGAGTACGTCCCACTCAGTGAAGCCAAGACGCTCCAGCAGAGTACACGGTTTCACCGGTAGGTCTATTGCCTTTGGCAAGGTTGATCTATTGTGTAGGACTTACGTGGAATAGGTTTGCGGCATTCTAGGTGGACTAGGGACAGAATAGCAGAGCTCCACTTGCGTCTCGTCACATAGAATCTGTAGTATACCGGCAGAAAACCAGTGATACAAAACAACCTGTTGTTTCGTCAACGTTCGCCGTCGTCTTATTCGCCTCTTTGTGTTTTCACTACCTCATTTCACTTCACAGTACCGGAGTGATGTCGTCACATCGTCCCCTATAGTTTTAAATACGTTTTTCTTAACATTAATGTGTTTTTCGATGTATTTTTGTTAGGATAAACAGACACTGTTTACATTCGTCGACTGACAGTTACCATAGACAGTTGCCACAGAATGTGGAGACGAGTGCGTTTTCCACGCCATCATTCCGATACCGGTCTTTCTCTTAAATAATATTTCCAAATTAGAAAAGCAGAAGTAAATAGAAATTATTAGATAAACCCCTTCGTAGAAATTATTCCAACTGGATTGTATAGTTCTTATTGAATTTGGTGCTTTGTTATTTTTTTTTTTATCCGGTCCTCGCATTTTGTCGATTGACAAAGAGAACTAACTAACCTGTCATTCATTTTCCGTGTAACTGAGCACACACATCTCGGACCCATTCCAAGAAAATCGACAAATATCCAGGGTAATCCTGTGGATCACCCATTAGTACAATGTCAGATTGACAAACAGAACCAGGAGGCGACAGGTCGGTGGTTTATTTTTGTATTCCCGTTAGGTAGAATTCGTAAAATGTGGATGACATTCTGTTGACGTAATTCCTTTGTTACAGGATGTCGCCTTCTTCTTTTACCTGGTAGCTTAGGCTTCTTTCACATATCGTGAGTCTCGTCATAAGCCCACGCGTGACGCCGCGGCGCTGACTCGCATTTTTTTTTTTAACAAAAGAGAGAATCGTCATGTCATCGGTACATCGTCATGGGAGGTAACGCAATGCGCAGACCAAGTGAGTCATCACACGTTTTATTCTGAACCTCGACACAACCATTCTGTGAAGATCTGTACGGGAACGTCTCTCCGTTGTTTGCAATGCCAGGTCACCCGTTGTGAGTGAACGCTACCCCCACACCGGTGTGCCGTATTCGGGTTGGTGTATTACTTGTTTGGCTTCGAACCAACTCGTACCCCAACATGTATTAGAATTAAGGATATATGTTCTCGTCACGTCACTCATTTACATGGAGAGGCCTATCCATGTAAATGTCGTTGTATGTAAAATAGTAAGTAAGCTTATCGTCATAAGTTTCACATCCCTTTAGGGACTATCTTTAGAAAGAAATATTTTTAAGAAAGAATTGTTTTTTAAGAATAACTCCTAGAAGAAGTAGTTGATTCGAGAATTGCTTTTGAGGATAAGCCTATTGTTCCTCGTCAATTGTAACACTAATGTATTTGAAAGGTACGAAATAAGATGCTCTCTCATTTATTATAATTAAGTTGTTTAATTTAACACCTTTATTCGTAACACATTTCCAGTTTTGTGACTGGTGGCGCCCTGAAAGTAAGTGATGTATAGACACCGCTTCCAACCTTCATTCACCGACGAGTAAGATACCTACCGGACCACGGTCTTAGCACCACAGGAACCCACGCGCTCTCCACTAGCCGGTAAACCAGCACAGTGGTTGGTTTAATGCAACAAAATAGCGCTCACAACGTGTGGCGAGGTATCGTTGGAACAAGTGGGAGGTTAGTGTCTTGTCATTGTTTATGATAGAATTGTTTTAAGAATAGAAGTACTCGGTAGTCTTTCACCATGTCTGGTCCAAAGATTTACTTTAGAGATTTGTTGGGTGATGAACTCAAATATGAACTCCGTATTCGTGGACATTCTGATGTCAAGACTGTAGCCGAGATGAGAAGAAGAATTTCGATTTTGATATCGACCTCACAGATGGATGTCACTATTGATCCACTACTGTTAGACTTAGAATTAGAATTAGACATCTGTGGAGACAAACTAAACGAGATAGGCTCTAAAATAGCTGCTGGAGATTATACCCCATCACAGACTAAAAGACTCATATCTAGGCTCTTACATATTCAATTCAGACTTGGTCGTTTACCCTCAGATGAAGAAGATTCGAAGAAGAAGTTGGAGTTACTTAAGAGGAAGTGCGCTCTGTGCCTACAGGCCTTAGATGTGACCGCGGTAAGCGAGGAAGGAGTAGAGTACGAAGATGAGGATCGAGACCGCGGAGAGACTCAAGACGCCTCAGTTGGCACAGGTGAGCTTCGAGTAACTATTGACCCTATGCGTTCGGTTTCTAGATGGGGAATCAAATATTCGGGACGCGACAGCAGACTTAGTCTACATGCTTTTATAGAACGGATAGAAGAATTACGTATTTCTAAAAACGTTAGCAATTCAGAATTGTTGAGAGGTGTAGCTGACCTTTTCGAAGGAGAAGCTCTAGAGTGGTATCGCTTTTACGGTAAACAACAAGTGACTTGGCAAGACTTCGTAGAAGCTTTAAAAAGCGAATTCTTGCCAACGTCCTATA
Organism: Athrips mouffetella; assembly: GCA_947532105.1. NCBI lineage: Eukaryota > Metazoa > Arthropoda > Insecta > Lepidoptera > Gelechiidae > Athrips > Athrips mouffetella. Next base: position 30,508,040 of record OX383963.1, read on the forward strand.
ACAGAAAAACTCTTAAAGAAATTTACAATAGGACCCAACACCCATCAGAAAGCGTGACCAGCTACATCTACTTGATGAAAACTTACTTTAGAAGGCTAGATACACCGATTCCTGAGAAGGAACAGGTAGAAATCATTAAGGATAATTTAGCCCCCTTTTACAAATCAAAAGTGTTTGGTGAAGCATATTCGAGTGTAGACGATTTGCGAAACAAGTGTAAACAGATAGAGGAAATGAAAGCTGAATGCTCGTCATATGTTTATCCTTCAACATCCACGCAAAACTCTTTACACTCGGATCTGTGTTACAAAACACGAAATTTTCGCCAGTCAAACCCAGAAAAGAAGGAAAAGAACGTAGGAGCGGTCGGTGGACCGAGAATTTATCGTATTACTTGCAGTAAATGTAAGAAAGAAGGACACATCGCCAACGACTGTAAATTCAATGGCACGTTGCATTGCTACGGCTGCGGGAAGGAGGGAGTTATCCGACCCAAGTGTCCAAAATGTAACCCTCAAAAGAATTTAAACGGAGGGAAGGCCTCGGACGCAGAAAAAGGATAGAGTCCCCTGGCCGCACCCGTAACAATCAGCAAAAACCATCTGTCGGCGATATGTCAAAAATTCAAGAAGTTAAGTTTTGCCCTAAACCTGAAGAAACCAGACCATTTTTAAAAGTTCTGATTTTAGGTAAAGAATGCAAAGGTCTCTTAGACTCGGGGGCCGTGTGCAGTGTGATCAGTGGCTCTGCTTTCCGTTACTTGAACCAGTGTGGTGCAACCCTAGAAAAAACAACATCCACTGTTAAGATCATAACTGCTAATGGATCGGAAAGTACAGCTGCTGGTAATACTCGCCTGCCTGTAGAATATAAAAACATGACCCATATGGTTACATTTTTAGTCGTAGAAGAAATAAGCACACCAATTATTTTTGGAATCGATTTTTGGCAAATGTTTAACATCGGTTCAGAAGTATTACAGTTAATAGAAACGAATAGTTTGACGTTAGAAAATTTCATAGAAGCTGGTGTACTTAAAACTTCGACGGATTTAACTCCAGAACAAATCAAGCAATTAAATTTGAGAATAGAAAAGTTTAAGAATTTAACTTCTAAGAATACTTTAAATAAAACTGACTTAGTTCAACATACGATCGATACTGGTGATCATCCACCCGTGCGACAAAAGTGTCATCAATATTCGCCCGCCCTGCTGGAACTCATTCACAAGGAAGTCGATCATATGTTGCAACTAGGAGTGATAGAACCGTCTAACTCACCGTGGAACAGTCCGTTGGTGGTAGTTAAGAAACAAGATGGGAAACCACGCGTATGCTTGGATTGTAGAAAACTTAATTCCGTAACAAAATTTGATAGTTACCCACTACCAAACATAGACTTTATCCTCAATAGTCTACGAGGAGCGACATACATGACTTCCATTGATCTCAAGTCTGCTTACTGGCAAGTAGAACTGAGCGCAGATAGCAGGGAGAAAACGGCTTTTAGCGTCCCCGGTCGAGGATTATTTCAATTTAGAAGGATGTGTTTCGGTCTGAGTACTGCAGCACAAACCCTCCAAAGATTGATGGACCGCGTTATAACGGCGGAATTTCAGAACCCAGACTTAACCCTATCTGTTTTTACATACCTAGACGATATCATAGTGGTCTCTCGTGGCGATTTCAATAACCATCTAATTCTGTTAGACCGTGTTTATCAGAAGTTAGAAAGCGCAAGGCTTACTATTAATATAGAGAAGTCACACTTTTGCCGAGAGGAACTGGATTATCTAGGATACAAAGTTGATAGGGAAGGCCTGAGAACTAATCCAGAAAAAACGAGGGTAATTGTTAAACTAGCAGAACCTAAAACTCCGAAAGAAGTGAAAAGTTTTCTGGGAATGGTAGGTTGGTACCGCCGCTTCATTCCAAATTTTTCAACGGTGGCAGCACCATTAAATCGGCTGACCAGTAAGAAATTGAAAAGGTTTGAATGGAGCGACGATGCTCAAAGGTCCTTTGATAAACTCAAAGAACACTTAATAACCTCACCAGTCTTGGCTTGTCCAGACTTTTCAAAAGAATTCTTCATACAATGTGACGCTAGTGATAAGGGTATAGGGAGCGTACTCACTCAGAATATAGAAGGAGAAGAGAAGGTCATAGCGTACGCTTCGCGTAGCCTTACCGCAGCGGAGAGGAATTACTCGGTGACAGAGAAAGAATGCCTAGCAGCCCTGTATAGTGTTGAAAAGTTTAGATGCTATGTCGAAGGACATCCATTCACAGTCATTACTGATCACGCATCACTCCAGTGGCTGCTAAACATAAAGTCACCAAGTGGTAGATTGGCGAGATGGGCGATGCGACTCATGCAATTCCAGTTTGATGTCAAACACAGGAAAGGCCATCTGCATGTAGTGCCGGACGCGCTCAGCAGGCTAGAAGTCAATGTCGTAGAAAGGATTACATTCCCGTCGAATGACCCATGGTACGATAAGCTGTATGAGAACTGTGAGAAGCACCCTCACCGCTACCCTAAATTCAATATTATCGACAAGAAGCTATATAAATTAATAAAATGCAAATACGCCTTAGAAAATGACACCGCTTGGAAATTAGTAGTACCCATTCAGGAAAGAAAGCAGATTTTATCTGAGAACCACGACAAGCCAACAGCGGGACACTTTGGCATTAATAAAACGTTAAAGAGAATCGCTTTACGTTATTATTGGCCCAAATTATTAAAAGATGTCAAGAGCTATGTCAAGAAATGTGAAGTCTGTCTTGCTAATAAATCTAGTAACCAAGCTAGACCAGGATTAATGGGACAGCCTAAGAAGGTGCACAGGCCATTTGAAACTATATCAATTGATTTACATGGTCCTCTGCCCAAGTCCAAGAAAGGCAATACCTTTATTTTGGTAGTCGCCGACTACTTCACAAAGTATGTGTTTCTTTTTCCTATACGAAGAGCTGTGACTTCTGTTATTAACCAGAAGTTAGAAGAGAATGTATTCCTAGTGCACGGAGTACCTAGAACTTTAATTTGCGACAATGGTAGTGTCTTCACCTCTAAAGACTTTAGGGAATTTGTAGAAAAATACAAAATCCCTAATCTCTTCTACACCGCGGTGTATACGCCACAGGTAAATCCTGTGGAGCGAGTTAATAGGGTAGTCGGAGATACCATTTCAGCATTTCTTAAGAAAGACCAAAGAGAATGGGACGTCCATATTCCACATATTCAATCAGCCATGAATAATAGTGAGCATGATGCCACTGGGTTCACACCATTTTTTCTAGTTCATGGGAGAGAGATTATCTTGGAAACAGAACATTACAATCCCAATTCTCAAGAACAAGGTGAACTGACCTTCTCTGGGAGAAATGAATACGCTGAATCCTTGAAAGAACTTCGGACGATTTATTCAAAAGTTAGAGAAAAGCTGGCCGCAGCATATGAAAGAGGAAAGCGAATCTATGATAGGAGAAAGAGAGACGTCAATTTGAGAGTAGGTCAAATAGTCTGGAAGAAAGACTATATACAGTCGAAAGCTAGCGAGAACTTCGCAAGTAAACTAGCACCCCGTAATATAAAGTGTGTAGTAGAAGAAAGGATTAGCCCGTTAGTGTATCGCTTACGCGCACTAAACGGAAAGAAAGTGGGACTTACCCATATTAAAGATATTATACATGTAGAAGAGTAGAATTATCCTTAGCGAGTAAATATTTTTGCATGAGTAGGTCAACAAATCGTTAACATTTAAGTGTAGTTTAGGTATCCAAAGGGGATCCCCAACCAAATATTTTAGTATAGTCGCGCGCGCATTAGGATAAGGGATTAACATATAATCGTAACAGAGTAGTAATTTACTTAAGAGTAGGGTAAAATAGTATACAATAGTAACAATAGCCGTAAAGTTAAATATTTGCAAAACCTGAGTTGGTTAAGACTCAAGTATTAGTTAGTATAGGACTATTTACAAAGACTTAATCTTAAGCTAAAGGATTCGTATGTTTTCCTAGGTGTTATAAACTTACGAATAGAACAGGATTTATAAAAAGAATAGAACGCGTTCGGTTACTTAACCAAAAGTAGCTTAGAAGAAATGGTGCGTTGTAAAAGCAAGGGTCGATGGTTCTTCGTTGCTTACACGTAACTTGTTTATAAGGAATATTTACCTTTAGTTTCTCCGTGTATCGCGAAAATTCTACCTCGCGGTACTCGAAACTATTTTCGCTCTTAGGAGGGGAGTGTTGTTGCATGTTATTTTCTACAATGTTCAATGTTGTAAAGAATCACCTGGGAAGGCGTGTACTTTGCTGGTGATTCGTAGGACTGTTCGCAGGAACTGCGCTGGAGTACGTCCCACTCAGTGAAGCCAAGACGCTCCAGCAGAGTAGACGGTTTCACCGGTAGGTCTATTGCCTTTGGCAAGGTTGATCTATTGTGTAGGACTTACGTGGAATAGGTTTGCGGCATTCTAGGTGGACTAGGGACAGAATAGCAGAGCTCCACTTGCGTCTCGTCACATAGAATCTGTAGTATACCGGCAGAAAACCAGTGATACAAAACAACCTGTTGTTTCGTCAACGTTCGCCGTCGTCTTATTCGCCTCTTTGTGTTTTCACTACCTCATTTCACTTCACAGTACCGGAGTGATGTCGTCACATCGTCCCCTATAGTTTTAAATACGTTTTTCTTAACATTAATGTGTTTTTCGATGTATTTTTGTTAGGATAAACAGACACTGTTTACATTCGTCGACTGACAGTTACCATAGACAGTTGCCACAGAATGTGGAGACGAGTGCGTTTTCCACGCCATCATTCCGATACCGGTCTTTCTCTTAAATAATATTTCCAAATTAGAAAAGCAGAAGTAAATAGAAATTATTAGATAAACCCCTTCGTAGAAATTATTCCAACTGGATTGTATAGTTCTTATTGAATTTGGTGCTTTGTTATTTTTTTTTTTTATCCGGTCCTCGCATTTTGTCGATTGACAAAGAGAACTAACTAACCTGTCATTCATTTTCCGTGTAACTGAGCACACACATCTCGGACCCATTCCAAGAAAATCGACAAATATCCAGGGTAATCCTGTGGATCACCCATTAGTACAATGTCAGATTGACAAACAGAACCAGGAGGCGACAGGTCGGTGGTTTATTTTTGTATTCCCGTTAGGTAGAATTCGTAAAATGTGGATGACATTCTGTTGACGTAATTCCTTTGTTACAGGATGTCGCCTTCTTCTTTTACCTGGTAGCTTAGGCTTCTTTCACATATCGTGAGTCTCGTCATAAGCCCACGCGTGACGCCGCGGCGCTGACTCGCATTTTTTTTTTTAACAAAAGAGAGAATCGTCATGTCATCGGTACATCGTCATGGGAGGTAACGCAATGCGCAGACCAAGTGAGTCATCACACGTTTTATTCTGAACCTCGACACAACCATTCTGTGAAGATCTGTACGGGAACGTCTCTCCGTTGTTTGCAATGCCAGGTCACCCGTTGTGAGTGAACGCTACCCCCACACCGGTGTGCCGTATTCGGGTTGGTGTATTACAAAGATTTCGGACCTCCTTGCTTCGCTCGGAATAGATACCTTGCTAATTTATTTTACTATGGGATGACATCTGCCAACATGTCCCAAATTTTTATGTCAAATCATCAATGATCACTAGGAAATATTCAAAATAACCCGTCAAATCCATAGAACGATGCCTTCACTACCTTGTGACGAATTATTTCTTTAATCCTCCTTCTAATTACCCTTATTTTTCTGTGGTGTATTACTTGTTTGGCTTCGAACCAACTCGTACCCCAACATGTATTAGAATTAAGGATATATGTTCTCGTCACGTCACTCATTTACATGGAGAGGCCTATCCATGTAAATGTCGTTGTATGTAAAATAGTAAGTAAGCTTATCGTCATAAGTTTCACATCCCTTTAGGGACTATCTTTAGAAAGAAATATTTTTAAGAAAGAATTGTTTTTTAAGAATAACTCCTAGAAGAAGTAGTTGATTCGAGAATTGCTTTTGAGGATAAGCCTATTGTTCCTCGTCAATTGTAACACTAATGTATTTGAAAGGTACGAAATAAGATGCTCTCTCATTTATTATAATTAAGTTGTTTAATTTAACACCTTTATTCGTAACACATTTCCAGTTTTGTGACTGGTGGCGCCCTGAAAGTAAGTGATGTATAGACACCGCTTCCAACCTTCATTCACCGACGAGTAAGATACCTACCGGACCACGGTCTTAGCACCACAGGAACCCACGCGCTCTCCACTAGCCGGTAAACCAGCACAGTGGTTGGTTTAATGCAACAGCCTACAAAGAAAATTTATATTTTCGTGTCAGTCAACTCGTCCGCAAATCACCTCAACATACATACATAATGTATGTTATAATAGTTTTCGTATAGTCTATATGGTACCACATTTTTTTTGCTTACAAAACTGTAGTTTAAAACCCAAAAAATACACTAGTTAATGGTGCTTGAGGCAAGTTAAATTCGAACAAGATCGTAATTTTATGTATAGTACCTGGGCGACCGAGCTTCGCTCTATAATAACCGCCTCAAAATTGGAATATTATCGGGTGAGCAAGCTATGCTACCCGCCAACAGATGGCGCTGTAGGTTGCGGTATTTTGAAAAATGCTAAAAAACTCGAGGAAACCGAATTTTTCCAGACATGAAACCTAGCTAGATCGATTTTTCCCCCGTATGGTAAATTTCATCGAAATCGTTAGAGCCGTTTTCGAGAAACCGATTACAAATATATATATAAATATTGCTCGTATAATAGTATAGGTTTGATGTATGCATGCAGGTAGGAACACGAAACTATTTGATAGGTGAATGAATAGTTCGAAAATATCTCCGCATCCACTCACCGACGTACATATTATGTGTACCAGTTACTGACAGGCACGAAGTTGTACGCAAATCTCAACTTCGACGCTAACATCAAGTTGGCATCCCAAACTGCGGCAAAAGAGCTTGGTATCCTCAATAAGGTTAAGTGATCCTTTATGCCAGGAGAGCTTTAAGTCTAGTATAAAGCTTAAGATAAATAAAAAAACCGGCCAAGTGCGAGTCGGACTCGCGCACTGAGGGTTCCGTACCACCACATAAACATAATTGTATTAGTTGAAATTTCAGTAAGTTAATGTGCTAGATTTTTTGAGTCCGACACGCGCTTGACCAAATTTTATTATTTGTTGTTATTTTATAGCCTATGCCCTATAAACATACCAATTTTCAAGTTTGTAAGTGTTCCCGTTTTTAAATAGAACTAAAACAAAAATCACCTCAGCAACCATCCAACTTGACCCCTCTCTTATATGAATGTTCTTGAAACGGGAGCTCACCACAATTGGTTACCATTAGTTGTGAGAAAAGTTGTAATATTTAATGATTTCAGACTTTTCCCATTATTTGTACTGTGAGACCTAGCTTCTTGCCAAATTTCATAATTTTAGGTCAACGGGAAGTACCCTGTAGGTTTTTCATTTTTGAATAAATGTATGGAGATGAGGACATAAAATGCCATATCTTTTGATTGCGTCGTTGTAAAAAATTGGAATTTTCAGATCTTGTGTGGTTCATGGATCCTAATATATGGTATTAATTTCAACCTGATACCTTTACCCGTTCGTGAGATAAAGGGTCTTGACAGACAGACAGACAGACAGACAGACAGACAGACAGACAGACAGACAGACAGACAGACAGACAGACAGACGGACAACAAAGTGATCCTATAAGGGTTCCGTTTTTTTCTTTTGAGGTACGGAACCCTAAAAACACCAATTGGTTCGCATGGAGTATTTCCGTCATATTTGGGAAGTTACTAGCCATTATTGTGTATACCAAAATTTTTTTAGCATGACCGAAAAAATAACATTGTTTTACAAACTTGTTTTTTCTGAGAGCTTTAGCTGATTTCTATTAATCATGGAGCACAATAGTCTTGATATAGCTGCGTTCTGAATAAAGGCCAGGTTAAAAGTACCCTAAACCGACGAGCATGTATGAAAGGATTGATGAAAGTACAGGAAGCAAGGGAAGTATGTCAAGATCGTAGCAGGTGGAGAACTGTGGTCTCTGCCTACCCCGACGGGAACAAGGCGTGATTTTATGTATGTATAGCTGCAAAATGTACTGGTAAGTTGGTAAAATGTTTTGCCGTGCAAATTTATAGGTATAGCAACACTCAACTTGACGGAGTCTATCCGTACAACGTCTAAAAACCGGTCAAGTGTGAGTCGGACTCGCGCGCCGAGGGTTCCGATATACCTATAGTATTTTTGGAAGCAATAAAGTCCATTTTCAGGACCGCAAAACTAAATTTGTTTGTAAAGGTTTTTTGCAGATTTCTGAAAAACTGTGCAACTTAGAAAGATCGTTTTATTTTTGCTGTAAAGTTTACATAAACCTCTGTCAACTGTAATTAATTCAGATTTTCCCTTACTCAAACTTCGGAGATAAGGGGGGGGGAATGGTATTTTTTTTGACATTTTTCATCATAACTTGAAAACTAAGAAACTTAAAAAAATACAAAAATATATTTTAAAATGTACAAGTAAAGCCCTTTCGTATGATACCCCACTCGACCTAGTAGCGACAATTTGAAATTTGGCCCCCCCTATTTTGGCCCCCTTTACATTAATAATCATACTTTTTTCAAAAAATTTTCATGTGCAATTAAGTTGGGCAACTATATTCTAAAACTATTCCAAATTTCAGCTCGATAGCGTAAGTGGTTGCTGAGATATAGAGGTGTGACAGACAGACGGACAGACAGACAGAGCGGCACCATAAGGGTTCCTTTTTTTTACCATTTTGGTATCGGAACCCTAAAAAGGGTTGAACAAACCATAAAACTGAACAACTTTTCCTGAGGAACATGAATGAATCGAAATACGAAACAAAGATTAACAAGTTGCGATTACGTCTTCCGAACTAGCAGTTTCATGCGCATAAGATTTATATCCTTCCCTTTTTCAGCCGTTTCTTTACCAGTTATTTAACCTTCCTTTAACCTAACTTATCTTTTCTTTTACACTTTGTGTCTAGGAAGGTAGGTGTGAAATAAAGCATTGTGAGTAATTTTTTAAATTACGTTTTTTTCGTCCATTGAATAAAGTTGTTCTGAATTTTGCACGCAATTTCGGCAACAAATAAAATTCGTAATAAAACTGGAAACAGTCTCCCCGAAGCCCAACTTGTGATTTATTAGCTAATTCAATGTTGATCGGACTTATTTCGTATACATTGTTATTTATTACCGCTCTGCTAAGATCTACGTTTTTAGGCTTGCTCCTCTGAATTACAATTTGCGTCCTTTATCGCACTTTATTGTCAAGATTAATGCGAAAATATGATTAAAAATCCGCTGACAACGACGAAATTTTTTACTGTTTGTTTTGTCGTTTGATTTTTCATTTAAAAGCTCCGATAAAGTATGAAGGGATTGGTGAAAGTACAGGAAGCAAGGGAAGTGCGTCAAGATCGTAGCAGGTGTAGGACTGTGGTCTCTGCCTACCCCGACGGGAAAAAGGCGTGATATTACGTATGTGTATGTATGATAAAACGCAGCAAGGTTCAAAACTCCTTTACTTCTTCTACGAAGTCAACATTGCGAACGAAGCATGATATGTGAAAATATTCTACTTAATTAAATAAGATTACAATCATCTCGAGTGTTAGTCAGATCTTACATATCAATGTATGTAAGGGTATACGATCCCGCTAAGGAAAATGATACCAATTTACTGATTCAGAGAAATTGGTATTTGGATATAATATACAGTCTGATTGGACTATTTTTGCAGGTCTCCACTTAATCTTAGTTATAATTTGACACCTCAAGAAACTATCTGCTGGTAGAAATTCCCTGGTTGACATATGCGTATGATCAGTCAACGTAACTGAACAACTTTCAGTAAATAAAAAATAAATAAATAATAATAAATCGTCGACCATGAGGTCTCTCCAAGGAGGTTTTAGTAGCAGCTCTTGCTGCTAAGGAGGGAGCCATAAGCGTAGCACTTTCTTGCGAGGGACCTCCATACTAAAATGTATGAAATTTTTTTCAATTCCTAAAAACGTTAAATTTTTATCTTTCTCTCTGAGAAATATGTGACATGGGACTAATAAATGCTGCTACCACAGTTTTTCTGGTGAAAACACTTACCATTCAGGAAAAAAACGGTTTTAAAAATCACGCATAAAATGGCTATTACGGATTATTTACGCTTCCGTTCTTAGTATTAATGATCAATTCACAAGTAAAAAACTATATATTTTCACTTTCGCATACAAAGTTTATACTAAAACATTAGATTTTTAAAGATATCTTGATTTTTGTAAAACTTAACTGAGTTTTTTGACCGACTAGCATGGGCGACAGTGAGACGAATCACGCTTCACTAGCTCATACAAAATATGCATATGGCGGACTCTATAGTTTTTTACTCTAAGGGTCTCTCTGTCTTCAAGACTAGATCGAGGTCAAGAGTAAGCCCATTTTCAATAAAAAAAAAACATTCTGGAAATAGAAAAAAGAATCTGCCTCTTCCAAGGAGGTTTTAACCCACGCTACGCAAGCGTAGTGAAGCGTAGTAAAACCTCCTTGGCCTCTTCATACAAACTGTCCAATTTTTTTCATTTCCGGAAAAGTTTATTTATAAAGTTGTTCAGTTACGTTGACTGATCATGCCCTTTCAGTATTTGCCAACCTGTTCCTTACACCCAGTACATATATACAATCTTTTTGGTGAAAACATAAAAAGAAAACAGTACTTTGACAGTCATCCTTGTCATCCAAATCATAATATTTTGCAATCGAAATGTGATCAAAATTTTGACAAATAATTTTGCTATATTTTGCTAAATCTAGTTGGTAGGTGATGTATTTAAAACTAAGTGTACTTCATAGTGCTTACTGTTTCTAAAGTTATATGTAAAAGTGATGATGGAGCCGTCGTTAGAAGCAAAAACTATATCATCAGATACATTGGAAACTCTATTAGAAGCATTGGAAGTCACTAGGTTCGTCTCTATTTTTTTTACCTTAGAGAAGTCTTACTGCTTTGTTTACATTTTCTATAAAACTTACTTCTTTTGTCCATCATATCGTCATATATGCCGGATCACTAACACAGTGATCGGTCCTGTGATGTGTCCCGTGTGGTGCCAGCAAAGAATAGTACCAACCCATCTCTACCCGTGGATGAATTAAGAGGCGACTAAGGGTTTATAAACAGAAGGATGGGCAGCAGCATCTTTCTGTGTATCGTACCATCTTACATACTGCGGTCACCAACACCCGCGGTCCATGGTGCCAGCCGCAACGCTAACAAGCGAGGTGACAAAGGTACTTCCTCTCCACATTGTTCCTGCAAAATCCGGAATTCCGGAGGGAGCTCCCTGTCCTGCAGTGGACGTTTCATGGGATGTTATGATGATGATACTGATTATGATGATCGGTCCTGCGCTGTTCGCATCCAGCGGCTTCCCGCGAACATAAAGAGATCATCGCTCTACCGACGATACACAGACCGCGGGCGTGGTTTCGGGTCTGCGGCCCGCTTTAAAACTAGTTTCTCGAAGAAATTGTAATAAAAGATTTACTTGTTTGCTGAAGTAAGGTGTGTAACTTTTACCACATCTTAGCCGGTGATTGACACTGAAGATGTTTCTGAATTTAACTAAAGATAACGAAATATTTGTAGTGGAAAAGAAGAACGACATCCCTGAATAAAAAATCCTGATTGACTTGCTTTCCTAGTTGGCATCACAAACCGTTTGAATATCTTAAATAGGCGCGAGACTTCAGGGCAAAGATTACGTGATTTTCCAGCTATATACTAATATATTTGTGTCAGTGCAAGTTCTCATTACTTTTATTATAGAATATGACTTTTATTACACCTTTACAATAGCTATTTTATGAATTAGCTCATGATTGGCCCGAGTGGCCCCGATAAGTCAGTGCATCCCTGCTCTACCCGTCGACCTGCCCACGCTGTCTTCCGTTTGTTGGCCTCGAATCTTTGTGCCTTATCAATATCTGTTATTGGCACGATGAGCCTTACTCATTGTCAGTTGCATGCGACTTTCAGAGCTTTGTTAGGTAAAACACTATTAGTTCAATTTTGTAGTAGACATTCGTATCGCGGGAAGTGCGAACTGTTTAAAGTGGATAAATTAAATATGTAGGTACTCTCCTACCCTAATGATAAGAAGCGTAGGTATTATCCTTGCAGTTGATATTCACGTGGTTGAAAAATCTAGTTGAAACAGACAAACCAAATGGTCTTCCTATTTGTAATATCTGTTCCAGACCGATATATTCCAGCCTGAGTTATTACTTGGTCAGGTTTGGATCATCTTATATTACAAAACAGGAGTCGAATTAATTGACCAAAAATTTACTACTTATTCTTTACAAAAAGAATGATCGGATTTTTGATTGTTTGTCTTTTATTCTTTTTCTTTGTTATTTTATCCAAGTACTTCACATTCCATAACACTTCCGGTGATCCAATCAGAATATCTACAGCAAAAGGGTGGTAAAGAGTTGTTCCATTGTGACCATTTCACACTTAAGAAACAAGAGTGGTATCCTTCACAAATAAGAGTGGTATCCCAATTTTCCGTGTTACCACTTTTTAATTTCATTTAAACAACAAATTGAAAGGTTGCTAACCAGTGGTTTGTACGAAAAGCTAAATAATCCTTAAATATGGTAATTCTATCCAACGACAATATTTATAAGCTTAAGTAATTGTGAAAATGAATGAATAATTGAATACCTTCTGTTCCTTATTCCATAGAAAGTATATTTAACTCTAAAAGCTTTTAGCAGGCCATTTATTAGCGTGAAAGTATATCAAAGAGTATCTTAGTATCAAATTGATGAGACTGTATCTACTTTAAAACCTTTCTTTAATACTTAAATCTTCTTTAAGCTTATTGCTTGGGTCAAAAAGGTGTTATAAATTATTGTTCGACTTTTCAGCTCCAACATAACAGATTGAGGATTAGTTTTTAGGGTTCCGAATCGAAAAAGTAAAAATGGAACGCTTATGCTGCGACTTCGTATGTCTGTCTGTCTGTCACACCTGTAAATCTTAGCAAACACTCATGCTATCGACTTGAAATTTAGAACAGTTTTAGAATATGATTGCCCACCTTTATTACAAATGAAAGAATCATAAATATATTATTTTTAAGTTATGATGAAAAAGTCTAAAAAAACTACCATTTCCCCCCCCCACCCCCCATATCTCCGAAGTTTGCAAAAGGGAAAGTCTAAATCAATTATATTCGATATTGTTCGAGTATTGTCGATATTGTAGAGGCATAAATGAGCAGGCAAAAAAAACCGGTCGAGTCGGACTCGCGCACCGAGGGTTCCGTACCACTAAGGTGAAAATACCGTCTTGGTCAGGGACGTGAAGAAGTGTATTAAATGCGCGCGACTCCAAATCGCACTTGATCAGTTTTTATAATGGTTTTCATTCTATAGCTATACACTATAAACGTAAAAATTGTCACGTTTGTAAGTGTTCCCGTTTTTACGACAGACCTAAAACAAAAACTACAAAAAAAAACATTTTTCTGGTACGGGGACCCCTTTTTTTTTCATGATTGTTCGATTGTTAGATAATCGGCCATAATAACACATATTCTGTGAAAATTTCAACCATAATAGCTGCTACTGGTAAAAGATACAGCCCTCGGATAGACACACGACGTAGGCTTAGTAATAGGGCTCCGTTTGGACCCATCGGGTACGAAACCCTAAAGAGCAAAGCGTTTTGTGCGGATCATTAAAGGCAAAGTGCAACATCGCAAAGATTGATATTTTGAAGGGACAGGCCATCATAGCAACGCTGCAGTCAAGTGACCGCAGTGGGTTATAATAATAAGGGGTTATAAAAAGTTTTTTTCGGAAAACACATCCATATTTAGATACAATTATAATCAAATTAAAATAAAATAAAACTATGTTAGTAAGACAAACACAGGACAAAATACAGACAAACGTCAATGAACATACTCCAGAGACATCGATGCATACATCGACATCCAATGTCTCTGGAGCGGGCTGTCCATCCGTCCGGCGATCATCACCAGGAGATCAGTTATACAATAGATACAAAAAAAATTTTAAACAAATAGAAAAATGCAAAAGACGAAACTATTTTTAATAATTTTGTGGTTATCTTAATCCATCAGTGTAACAGTGGTCCTATTCTAATTACATTGAATATTTTTTAAATTGTTATTTAAAAAACCGGCCAAGTGCGAGTCGGACTTGGGCCCTAAGGGTTCCGTACCTATCTACCATATAATGTACTAAAAGCTTTTGCTATTTGATTTTAAAAACTCCGCGACCATCCAACTTGACCCCTCTTTTATAGAAAAGTTCTTGAAACGGGAGCTCACCTTAATTGGTTACTATTAGTTGTGAGAAAAATTTAAATATTTAATTATTTTAGACTTTTACCTTTATTTGTACTGTGAGATCTAGCTTTCTTGCCAAATTTTATAATTTTAGGTCAACGAGAAGTACCCTGTACGAGTAGGTTTTGCTTTTTTGCATAAATGTATGGAGATGAGGACATCCAAAGCCATATCTTTTGATTGCGTCGTTGTAAAAAATTGAAATTTTCAGATCTTGTGTGGTTTATAGACATTAATACTCGTTATCAATTTCAACCTGATACCTTTCCTCGTTCGTGAGAAAAAGGGTCTTGACAGACAGACAGACAGACGGACGGACGGACAACAAAGTGATCCTATAAGGGTTCCGTTTTTTATTTTGAGGTACGGAACCCTAAAAATAGTACAATGTTCCTGTTTCATGTAAAGTAGCTATTATCTCGCCTTACCACCCACGCATTAGCATTATCTGTTCACGAAACGGGCTTGTTTTTCAACCAAACTGCGCATTTCAGCTAACAGATTGCAATCAAACTAATTTGTGTGTAGAACTGTCCATGTTTACGAATAGACGGATTCTTTACAGTAAAGCTTCGACCTTGTACTGAAATGTAAGTACAGTCAACGACAGGTCAAGCTTGACATTAGCGACTCTAGCCCATATCTCTATTGAAACAAGATGTGTACAAAGTCTAATGTGTCAAGCTTGATGTGCTCTTGACTTTACCTACCAATAAAACTGTTTACGTGAATAACTCAATAGGCAGAGCTGTTTAGAATCATCACAATAACTCATCTCGTTTGCCAGCTGAAGGAAGAGACCCGTCTGTTCGTTTGTCTGCCAGTTTCAGATAGGTTCTTTAAAGATTCAGATAATTTTATTCAATGTAGATTCTTTACAGAATACTTATTGATTGTGGTCTCTGCGTACCCCGACGGGAAAGAGGCGTGATGTTATGTATAAAGCGAGTGTACACCGTTTGGGATCGTGCTATGGCAGCGTTACAGAAACATTAAGAAACCACTGCAGCACGGCCTACTTTAAGAGTCGGCTTTTTACAATGTGTTTCTTGTCATTGATATAGTCATCTAATCTATCTAGTAAGCTTTTTACATATTTGTTTTGCACCCAAGCCGATATATCTACTAAACCATTGTGGTCCTGCCTGATGTTTTGAAGTTATTGATCCCTAAACTGGCCGGTTTTTGTAATTGGTAGTGCCACTGCGCCATAGGTCATGGGTTCGATCCCCGCCCAGGGCAAACATTTGTTTGTGTCACATAGCACCGATTGATATTTGTGTACATATCAATTACGCTCTAACCCATCTGATCCAGTAGATAATTTTAATATTCCGATCTTTTCATACTTTTGAGGACCCCGTCGTGAATAAGTGTCAAACTAAAATAAAAAACCGACCAAGTGCGAGTCGAACTCGCGCACCGAGGGTTTCTTACCACTAAGGTAAAAATACCGTCTTAGTTATGAAAAGAGAAGTGTATAAAAAATGCGCTAGTTTGACACGCACTTGACCAGTTATTATTGTTTTTATTGCTATTCTATAGCTTATGCACTATAAACATACCAATTTTCACGCTTGTATGTAAGTGTTCCCGTTTTTAAGAGAGAGCTAAAACAATAATCACCTAAAAAACGTTTTTTAATAAGGGAGCCTCCTTAATTTATAACTTTTTTATTTTTAGTATATTTGTTGTTATAGCGGCAATAGAAATACATAATCTGTAAAAATTTCAACTGTCTGCCTGTGACGGTTTATGAGATTCTGCCCGTTGACAGAGAGACAGACATCGAGGCATATTAATAGGGTCCCGTTTTTCACCCTTTGGGCACGGAACCCTAAAAAGAAACATCAGCAGTAAGTTTAATCTAGCCCAAATCTATGTTTGCTCATTGTTCGTCTAGAAAATTATGTGTAATTTTTTATTTTTAGTATTTGTTGTTATAGCGGCAATAGAAATACATAATCTGTAAATATTTCAACTGTCTGCCTGTGACGTTTTATGAGATACAGCCCGTTGACAGACAGACATACATCAGAGGCATATTAATGCGGTCCCGTTTTTCACCCTTTGGATACGGAACCCTAAAAAGAAACATCAGCAGTAATTTTAATCTAGACCAAATCTATGTTTGCACATTGTTTGTCTAGAAAATTATGTGTCAACAATGAACTTGAAGAAAGTTTTCAGAAACTGCTGGTATGAGTATTAAAGTTATAAATAGTTGACGGCGACGAAAAACCGGTTATATAAAATCCTTGAGAAAGGTTAAGTACATTGGAATCCTTTGGCTTTCCGAGTTTGGAAAAATATTTATAAATACTATTATTTTGTTGTTTATTGATAGTGCTTTTTAAGGGCGTTGACATGCATGAAAACGAGACATTTAAATTGTTGATGTAGTATTAGTAGGTAAGTAATGGTACTAGGGTTGCCAGATGGCCGGGACTCACCGGGATAGTCCCGGAAAAGGAGGATCCCGGAATTCTCAAAAATGTCCCGGAATGGCTGAGATAAGCATAATCGCTATTTAAATATCACGCGCCTTGCTTACTGGGCGACTCATCAACCAATAGCGACTTAGCCGGCCGATGCTTTTGTTTTTTGTAAACGATATTTTAGTTTGATGTTCAACTTATGGACAAAATGTTAGACGACCCAGATGGCCAAAAATGATTCAGCTGCAAGAAGCAGTGATAAATAATAATAATATGATTTAAGACTAATGAATGAAGGTGTGTTTCTGTCCTCATGAGCGGTCAGATTTTTTTGTCCCGGTATTTGACCCAGCAAATCTAGCAACCCTAAATGGTACTAATGGTAGCTTTGAACAATTATTTTCACTGGTCATGAATCAACGCAACTCTACTGTTTACGATTGTATCTTAAGTACCAAACCAATCATCGTAAAATTCTGTTTATGTGCTTCTGTTATTACGCCGATGGAGTTCTCGTGTTGCCCCTGTACTTCTAAATTGGTAAATACAATACATTGTAGCTTGCGCAATCGTTGAACTTACCTTATTTTGCTTGCTCAGGGCAGGCATTAAAAGAGAATCTTTGACAAAAAGCTGTTAGTCGTTCCTTCTTTGCACCTCCTCACAGCATGGCAATCGGGTCTTGCGAGGTCCTTCTGCACTCCGTTACTCCAGCGGACCCTGAGATATCAGACAGGCTGTCTTTCCGTCGGTCGTCCTAAGTACGCTCTCTTGATGGCACCATCTTCCTCCATCCTCTTTACGAGGCCGAGTCAATGAAGTCTGGCCGATTTAATTCTTTGAAAACTGTAATTTTCCTAAAATTAATCCAAATTATTGCTTCGTTTTTAGGGTTCCGTACCTCAAAATAAAAAAAACGGAACCCTTATAGGATCACTTTGTTGTCCGTCTGTCTGTCTGTCAAGACCCTTTTTCTCACGAACGAGAAGAGGTATCAGGTTGAAATTTATAACGAATATTAAAGTCCATAAACCACACAAGATCTGTTTTTTTTTTAAAACGACGCAATCAAAAGATATGGCTTTTTATGTCCTCATCGTCATACATTTATGCAAAAAAAGCAAAACCTACAGGGTACTTCCCGTTGTCCTAAAATTATGAAATTTGGCAAGAAGCTAGGTCTCACAGTACAAATAAAGGGAAAAGTCTAAAATCATTAAATATTTCAATTTTTCTCACCACTAATAGTAACCAATTAAGGTGAGCTCCCGTTTCAAGAACTTTTCTATAAAAGAGGTGTCAAGTTGGATGGTGGCGGAGTTTTTAAAATCAAAGAGCAAAAGCTTTTAGTACATCATAATATGGTAGATAGGTACGGAACCCTTAAAGCGCGAGTCCGACTCGCACTTGGCCGGTTATTTAAATGTCATGATCTTTGCTCGAAAAGCAAATTGAGTTCGATAATATAAACTAATAGGGCAAAGAATAATCTTCATAAAAGTTAAAAACATTTTATTGTTATAAACGTTGTCATAAATGAAGATGCTTCACGTGGCTTCAGTACTTTATGGATATTTTTATTTATTTAGCTTCTTCTTATGGTCTTAAAAATCACGTGCATATAACAGACCCGATATAGTTTTCCGAATGCCACGCTTCATAAGTTCAAAATGAAATGCTTCCTATACCTTACACGGAACTTACATTACCGACCATTTTCGTTTTTCTTTCTCCAATCCACATATTTCGTACTTAAGTTCTAAGAAAATGTATTCCAGCCCTTCACAATAATATTAGGGAACTTACTTTGTTAAAGGCTACTTTTGTTACAAAAATCTTGCGTATCGAAAAATGTTTTATACTCATAAGTCTGTTTCTTTTTATGGTTCCATAGTTGACAGGGAACCCTTATAGTTTCGTTGTGTCTGTCTTTCTTTATGTTTAAACTAAAGTTTTTATTACAAAAGAATACTGATGATGTTTTATTGAAATAAATAATAAATTTTTCATCTAAATCCTTTCAGTAGTATAACCCTGAAATAATATTAGTAGCATTGATGCAGCACCTTGGATATGAAACAGCTAAACCTATTTAATGGAGCTCACAGCTCGAGCTGAGAATTTGCTAACAGCTAAACTGAAATAGCAACACTGACCAAAGTATTTAACCACAATTTAATGACTCGAAGCGCCGTTTGCGTCGACGCTATTTATAAACAAGTGCAGTGTTATAACGCACTGAGTTCTCACTTGAAGTGGCTCAATTAAAGCGATGATATAAATAGCCCTGAGAGATTCAGATAAAAATATCTTCTTGATATCGCAGTTTGAAGATTATGTAGAACAAGCCTCTTTTAAAAGAGATATTATGAAATTCAGATGAGTATTTGAATGATAATGACTGGCTGGACTGGCTGGTGATGGTGTGGTTGGTATTGAGCCTGCCTTGTGCGCCTTGGGCCGCAGGTTCGATCCCCGCCCAGGGCAAACACAAGAGTTTGTTCTGTGTCTGGGTGTTAGTTATATATTTATGAATCTGACTTTAGGCCTAGCTAGGAATCAGATACACTGTAAAAACAGAGAGCCAACCAAGATAAATTTTCTCTTGTTTGGAATTTTGTGATTAAATCGAAAAAGATATTGAAAGATCAAATAAAGCGTCTTAGTCAATTCGAATTTGTGATCTTTAATTCAATAATCAAATTAATACAATCCAATAAGGTCTTTGAAGCTCAAATGGAGTCAAGATGCTTGTTTGAAACTATCAAAATCTTGATTGAATCAGCCATTTTTTTTTTCGGTTTAACCTTGTCTAAAATGTCCCCCAGTATATATTTATTTATCTAAATGAGAGTGCTCTGATATTCCAGCGCAATTTAACTCAAGAGACTCATTGTAAATAGCAGACGTAAAATAGGCCGTGCCGTAGAGGTTGCTGACCGTTTCTTTTACGCTGCCATAGTACTTGTCTGAAACGGTAGTACTCGTAGAATCGCTCTACATCGTGCTCTGAAATCTAAGGGTGGTTTTACACCGCAACTTTGGAGGAAGCTACGCCGTGAGCTGGAAAATTCCAATAAAATAGGATTGCTCCATTATCCTTGATAGATCTGCTGTGCGCTATGCTAAGAAAACGGGCCAATCCTATTTAGCTGCTTCACATACCTCTGGTGGTAAACCACCCTAAGACGTCCACTATCAATTTTTATAAGAATCTACATTGGATAAATGTATGCGATAAAAAGTAGTAAGCGATAAGTGACGTGTTATCGGTCAATTAGCTGTTTGCTCGTCTACCTACATATACGATTGATATCTAAGGTGAATAATTCCTGGTGTTAATGTTATCGTGTGGGTGCTTGTAATCTCATACTTACGACTGATAGTAGTGTAATAAAGAATTTATCGTACAACTGAAAGCTACAAAGTTAAATTTAGACTTGCTTGTTTTTGTTAGATTTGTACAATCAACGACAGGTCAAGCTTGACCCTCGCAGTGCGACTTTAACCTGTACGTCTATTGAAATAAGAACGGTACAAAGTCCAATGTGTCAAGCTTGATGTGCTCTTGACTGTACTTTGAACTTTTGGGCAATCTTATGTGTATTTTTACTACTTTGCAAGGTTTTATCTATCTATTTTCCAAGGAGGTTTAAGTAGCAGAACTTTCTGCTGTGGAGGGAGCCATAAGCGTATCACTTTCTTGCGAGGGACCTTGTATGGATTTTTATCAAATCCTAAAAACGTAAAATTTTTATCTTTCTCTTTAAGAAATATGTAACATGGGACTAATAAATGTTACTACCACAGTTTTTCTGGTGAAAACACTTACCATTCAGGAAAAAACGGTGTTAAAAATCACGCATAAAATGGCTATTACGGATTATTTACGCTTCCGTTCTTAATATTAATCTTCAATTCACAAGTAAAAAAGATATATTTTCACTTTCGCAAACAAAGTTTATACTAAAACATTAGATTTTTAATAATTTCTTAATTTTTGTAAAATTTAATTGAGTTTTTTGACTGACTAGAATAGGCGACTGGGTTACGCGATATACTTCACCTACCTCATACAGAATATGTATATGACGGACTCTAGAGTTTTTTACTCTGAGGTATTTTCATATTTTTTAGTTCTAAATGAAAAATAGTAAAAAATATATTTGGTACAGAACTGTAACTTATTCTCTTTAAGTTATTCTGCTAGTCAGCTCGATTTCTTATCGTCCGCTCAGGTAACGTTTTTGAAAAAATAGTTTCATTGGTTTATTTTTAACGATATATAAAACTAGCGCTCGTGGCCAAGCGGTAGTTGCTCTTTCTTTCCGATCATTAAAGCTACGTTGGCCGTGGTTAGAACCGTGATGGGTGACCACTAGTGGCACAAGAACTAGAACGTTTCAGTGCTTCGGAAGGCACACTAAGCCCTCGGTCATAATAGTAGTCGTTAAGACAGGTCAGAGGCCATTTGGCGGCTTGAAAACTCTGACATCTAGAATTAGGTTTAGTTTGCCTTCTGGTTTGCGAAAGTCAGATGGCAGTCGCTCTGTGTAAAAACCAGTGCGCTCGTCAAAGCTCCTAGGTTATATAGTTAACCAACTCTGAAAAAACAGTAGTAAACGGAATAAGGCTATGGAAGTTACGATGGATCTACAAAACTCCGTTAGAAAATACGAGAAATTAAACCCGTACATACATACATAACATCACGCCTTGTTCCCGTTGGGGTAGGCAGAGACTACAGTCCTCCACCTGCTACGATCTTGACATACTTCCCTTGCTTCCTGAACTTTCATCAATTCTTTCATACATGCTCGTCGGTTTAGGGTACTTTTAACCTGGCCTTTATTCAGAACGTCCTGAATAACGTAACGAAAGATTTTTCCAACCAAGGCACAGAAAATTTGAATGTTTGTTTCTGTTAAACTCCACAGGGTGTAACAAAAAGGGTATACCTACAGGATGTGTCTACCCATGAAACTGAACGACTTTCCTTAAGGAACCTATGTCAAAATTTGAAAAAAAAATTACCTGCCATAGAAACTGAATCAGCTGATAGCGCATTTTGTATGGGAGGTAATTTTTTTTTAATTCGTATTTCGACTATGTTTCTTGGGGAAAGTTGTTCAGTTTCATGGGCAGACACACATCCTTCAAGGTTGATGTACCCTTTCTGTACCACCAAAGTTTTATTCGGAAGTCTTAGTTTACAAACTGGTATTTCCTTGGGACAGTCCCGTATGGTGCCGGCAAAGAATAGTACCAACCCATACATACCCGTGGGTGTCGTAAGAGGCGACTAAGGGTTATAAACTGGAGGATGGGCAGCAGCATCCTCCTTGGTATCTTACATCTTACTTACTGCGGTCACCTACAACCGCGGTCCATGGTGCCAGCCGTAACGCTAACAAGCGAGGTGACTATGGTACTTCCCCTCTACATTTTTCCAGCAAAAGCTAGAATTCTGGAGGGAGCTCCCTGTCCTGTAGTGGACGTTTCATGGGATGTTATGATGATTTCCTTGGGAAAGTAGTTCAGTGGCTTATACTAAGCAAAACACTATATTTCTTTTTAGGACATTTAGGCCAACAAAATAAATTGTTGTGCGTAGTTGTGGTAAATGCGTTATTTCCATTAGTGTAAACAGTTCGGTATGAAGTAATGGCGAGGGGCGATCGGGGCTTGTTTACCCCGAGCTAAGTGGATTATTGCCTGCTTAACATTCCGTTCCCGCACTATGCCCGACCCACTATTATTCCTCTATGCCCGTACACGTATATTTTTTATCACCCCGGAAGGTCTAATGGGTAAATCTGCCCAAGAAACTGAACAACTTTTCCCAATAAACGTAGGTCAAAATAAAAAAGAACAGATGCAGTTTATAGTATGAGAAGCAATTTTTTTGGGTTCCGAACCAAAACAAAATCGGAACCCTTATGGTGCGTGCGACTTCGTTTGTCCGTCTTTCTCACCTGTATATCTCAGCAACCACTCATGCTATCGATTTAAAATTTGGAATAGTTTTAGAATATGATTGCCTAACTTCATTGAAGACGGAAGAATTATAAAAATATTATTATTATTGTAAAGGGAGCCCAAATAGGGCAGACAAAATTTTAAACTTTCGTTACTAGTTCGAGTGACATAATATGAAAGGGCTTCACTTGTATATTCCAAAATAGACTATGATTTTTTTTATGTCTCTGAGTTTTCAAATAATGATGAAAAATGACTAAAAAAATTCCATTCCCCCCGTCCCTTATCTCCAAAGTTTGCTTTAGGAAAAATAATCAGAATAATTATAATTCAAAGACTTTTACGTAAATATTACAGGAAAAATAAAACGATGTCGCTAAGTGACACCGTTTTGTAGGAATCTGCAAAAAACGTTTATAAACAAATTTAGTTTTGCGGTCCTAAAAATGTACTTTATAGCTTCTAAAAAAATTATAGGTCTATGGGAACCCTCGGCGCGCGAGTCTGACTCGCACTTGACCGGTTTTTAATATTAACAGTTAGGTACCTATTATTTTTCCTGTATTCGTTGCTACTAGAGTGTTAAAAATAGTCTACTAATTATCGTTGAGAGAGATCTTATTGTAAACAAAGTTAACGAATTTTATGATATTTATCTCATTAAAACGTTAGATTACATCTGGTTTGCTTTCGTCTTAGTCTAAATCCCAGAGTCTACTTTCCTTCACACCGTACAGTCGACCACACGCCAGTGGTAACATACCTCCAGTGGGTCTTTCGTTTGTAGGGTTTGTAGCTTAGCGCTGGTTGGTTTTGTTACCACTTTTCTGTGGCTGTGTGTACATTTTATATACTCTAGTGTGGCTGGGATGTGGATATAACTCAGTGGATTGCCTCCATTGACCCCAATCTCTTCTAAGGCGATAACAGCTGGCAAACAAAAAATATTGTTGATATATATTGCTTTGTAAGTCTAAGCTTCCTATGGAATGGAATGGTTTTGGTCTGCGTTATTTTATTTTTCGTTCCAAATATAAGCATCAAACCAGACAAATTAACTTATAATTTGAGTAAGTATTTAAATATTGTTTTATCATCAAGAATAAAAATATTAATTGTGTCCATGAAACTATTTACATTTTTCAAAAAATATAGTATGAAATACTAATAAAAAGTTAAATTTTTTATATTATCTGCATTAGCCGATTTTTGTATAAAGGGTCAAATAAATTTTTGAAAAAAAAAATCTGTACCGCGAAACCCAACTTTCCTGGTATAATAATACGTACCTAGTAATTGTAAACCGAGAACTGCGATGTCGTTTGTAAGTTTGACCACGACCCGTACACAACATACATCGAGCGCGAATTTGAAGGTTGTGTAGGCTCTCATTCTTTCATTTCAGTACAAAAAACCCTCAGAAGGACCACGAGAATAGCGCGGGCGGGTGCGCGCGGGTTGCGGGGTAGATTGCAAGGGGGTGGAAAGTATCCGCTCTGTATTTTATTCTATACTTTATTCTGTGGTTTGACCTTTGAAGTAAAGTATAGCCCCTTTCAAAAGGTAGCCAATTTATACGCAGGGTGAGGTAGCCTATTCATAGTACCTCAAGTGTACTCGAGTAAGTGGGTTACACTATACAGGATGGTAGCTAAATAAGATAAGTGGTCACTCCAAGTTTGTTAAACTAATAACGCAGTTTATTACCTGTAGGCCAACCTCACAAGTAGATTTATTTATCCTTTGTCCTTAAGATGGACTCCATCATCATCAATGTCCTAGACTTATTCCGCTTTAAGGAGTTAGCCACCTAAACTAGAATATTTGACAAAGGTACTGGTTTTTACACAATTCCAGCGCTTACTAACACATTTTGCAGCCATGACTCGTAAACCAGAAAATATTTGACGGAAAAAATAATATCGGTTTACAAACTTGTTTTTTCTGAAGGCTTTAGCTGATTACTATTGATATAGCTGCAAAATGTGTTGGTAAGCGTTGGCATTAACTCGTAAAACGGATTATACCCCCAATCTTAAATTAGGCTTTGCCAGGTTAGCGGCCGACCCCGCCTGTCATAGATTTTTTTTTTGTAATGTATGTCGCTGTTTGTCCTCTGACAAAGGTCGGAGTCTTTTTCCAGCTGAACACGGACTTGTTATCTTTTTTTTTTATTGTCCATAATGTGTCAAGGGGTGACAGGACTCCGGATTTTCATACTGGAGTCCTGCCAAACTAAATCTACACAAAAGTTATATATAGAGAATTATAAAAACAACAAGGTAACAATTTTAAGTTTCTGTTTTTTTTTTGATCAGCGTATTCCTTTGCTGTTTTCTTCATTGTTTTTTGTTTTTTTATTACCATATTTCTATTTTTTTATACAATATTCACATATTCCATAATATGCGATATTATAACATTTCTTGTTCTTAACTAAACTATATATATCTATTTATACTGATACTAATGTATTATTTTACACATTTAATATACCTACATCTATTTAGTCTTGTTGGTTTTGATTATGTAAAGAGCTACTTCAGTCATATAAATTTTTAAGCATGTGCATTGTTTCCTTACAGGCTAACAGTTCTTTTATTGTATCCAAAGTCAACTTCCTTTCGGAGCATACTCGTATTTCAAATTCTGTTCTTTGTCTTTCAAATATTGGGCACTCTAATAATATATGTGGTACTGTTTGAGCCCTTGCTTGGTCACATATGCAGCCTGGGTCAGTTTTCAATTTAAATCTAAATAGATAGTCTGCGAATCCGCCATGTTCAGTTAAAATCTGCACCAATACTGGTGTCAGTGACAGGTGTCTAATCACTCGATAGGCGGTTACTGCTTCAGGCAGGAATATCCGTGTGTTATGAGCTGTATTTCCACTTACATATCGATCATTCCACTTTGATACTGTTTCATGTCTTAGTTCTTTCTTCACGAACGAAACTGGACATTTATCATAGTGGGCTTTCGTCTTTATGTTTAGTGCCGCTTCTTTTGCGAGTTGATCTGCTCTTTCGTTCCCGGGTATGCCTATATGGGCTTTTATCCAGAATAGGTTTACTTGCTTGTTCTGTTCTCGCAATTCAGTGATATCCTTTCTGATAGCGAATGCGAGTGGGTGGAACCCGTCATGGTTTTTCAACAGTTCGAGTGAAGATCTTGAGTCACTGAAGATATTAACGACGCTTTGTTTTCTTGCTATCTGTACTGCTTGGTACAAAGCAAAGAGCTCAGCCTGAAAGACCGTACAGAACGATTCTAACCTGTACTTCTTGCTTCCCACCTCATTACCATCCGCCCACTGAGTGAGAGCTGCCCCTACCCGCCCCTCTTTTTTGCTGCCGTCCGTATATATCTGTGGTCCATCAACTTGGAACTTCTCTAAGGTATCCAGCAGCATATCTTCGAGGCATTGAAAGTCAATCTCTACTTCTTTAGCTGGGTGCAAAGCTTGCAAATAACTTGTTCTTTTCTCTATGTCACGGTCACCAATTATATTAATAGCTTTAACGCGCTTTGCCAAGTATAGTTGTGCTGTTTCTTGAATTCGTAGGTCCAACGGTAGCAGTCCTGTCAAAACTAATGCGGCGTTTAGTGAGACAGTACGATACGCTTTGCAAATTTTTTGCGCGAATCCTCTCTGCACTGTCTTTAGGTAATTCTGTACCGTTATTTTATTTGCAGCCTCTGCCCATGCACTTGCCGCATACAAGATAATCGGCTCGATGACAGCGACATATATCGTTCTGATGGTTTTTGGGTTTAAGCCCCACGAGATTCTTGCAGCCCTTCCAAGCTGTTTGTAAATATTTAGTGCTTTTTTACATACATACGCAACATGGCTGTTGAATGTGAGTTTTTTGTCTATGATAAGATCCAATATTTTGATTTCATCTACCAACTCTATAGATGTTGGTCCCATGTGTACTCTTGGGGTATCACATTTTAACTTATTTGTAAGATTAGGCTTTGCCAGGTTAGTGGCCGACCCCGACTGTCATAGATTAGGCTTTGCCAGGTTAGCGGCCGACCCCGACTGTCATAGATTAGGCTTTACCAGGTTAGCGGCCGACCCCGACTGTCATAGATTAGGCTTTGCCAGGTTAGCGGCCGACCCCGACTGTCATAGATTAGGCTTTGCCAGGTTAGCGGCCGACCCCGACCGTCATAGATTAGGCTTTGCCAGGTTAGCGGCCGACCCCGACTGTCATAGATTAGGCTTTGCCAGGTTAGCGGCCGACCCCCGACTGTCAGAGCTTTCAGCCTCGAAATGGCTTTTGCGTCGCATGTCCCTTCCGAAGCACGAAGTCCTTCACGAAGGAAGACAAACTAAGATAGATTTGTAAGTGAAATTTAATGTTTGGAAGAAATTAAAAATATGTCGGGATTATGAACATCTTGCAAATACTGAACATCCATTAAGACATGCAAATAGTCGGTATATTCTGATTTAAAAAAAAACCAGCCAAGTGCTAGTCGGACTCGCGCCCTAAGGGTTCTGTACCTATCTACCATATGATATACTAAAAGCTTTTGCTCTTTGATTTTAAAAACTCTGCGACCATCCAACTTGACCCCTCTTTTATAGAAAAGTTCTTGAAACAGGAGCTCACCTTAATTGGTTACTATTAGTTGTGAGAAAAATGTAAATATTTAATTAATTTTTTTTAATTAATTTAATTTTAATGATTTTAGACTTTTCCCTTCATTTGTACTGTAAGACCTAGCTTCTTGCCAAATTTCATAATTTTAGGTCAACGGGAAGTACACTGTAGGTTTTGCTTTTTTGCATAAATGTTTGGAGATATCTTTTGATTGCGTCGTTGTAAAAAATTTAAATTTTCAGATCTTATTTATCAATTTCAACCTGATACCTCTTCTCATTCGTGAGAAAAAGGGTCTTGACAGACAGACAGAAGACAGGCAGACAGACGGACAACAAAGTGATCCTATAAGCGTTCCGTTTTTTTATTTTGAGGTACGGAACCCTAAACAACTATTCATTGCATGAAAACGGTATCAAATTGTTGTATCAACTAAAGAGTAACAATCTTACACATATTTTTAGAGTATTGGTAGAACTGCCTACTGACGGTGGGTCCCGCTTCGATTCTTTGCAAGGGCATATTTTAATAATATTTCGACATATGTTTCTTAGTTTAGATTCTGGATTCGCTTATTATGGGACTGCCAATAAATAATACCTTACGCAATTAATTTAAATACTTATCTTAAACAATGCCTTGAAATATAGATATTTTTACCTTGTACCTTATATCTTCTAATTACCGTCTCTTTCTTATAATAAGTATAAGACAATTAATAAAAGTCTTTGAGCTTTCTGCTTATTAAAATTTCCTGAGTAAACAAAGATCCGTGATTGTAGGACGCTAATGGTATTTTGTCTCTTTTAATTTCATGTCACGAGCTTCTTTATACTTCGAAACTTGTAATAGAAAAGTTGTGGAATAAATTTGAGAGGAAAAATCTATAGTGATATAAAATGGTAAATCAACTTTGTATGTACATTGATATTTCCAAAAAAATGTCACCACGATGATACAGTATTTTGATGCTTCCGAATCCAAATCACAATTTTTTGGACTTTTGTCTGTTTGTTTGTTTTTATGTTCGTTTGTCCATACAAACTGTTCGACCAGAGTGAGCAATTCGTATGGAAAGGTCAAAAAATTCTTTCATTTCCCAGAAATGTTTCTTTGGGAAAGTTGTTCAGTTTCGTTGACTAAGCATGCCCTTTCAGTTTTCGGTACACCGTGCCTTACACCCTGTTATACTGATTTAAGTCGTTCTTGAAGATTCCACGCGGGCAAAGCTTGGACAATCAAAATTCTACTAAGGCCGATATTTCACTGGGACACCATGGCGGCGCAACCAGTCGCGCCACCTTGGTGTCCGTAACTAGACACCAGTAAAGACACCAGAATCCCCACACCCTGCGGCCACAGTATTAAGGGCTATATTTCACTGGGAGTGGTAGCGCGACTAGCATCCGAGCTGGTCGCGCCGCCAAATTGGTTGCTCAACCAAACGGACACCAGGTGAGTAACTCTCTATAGAGCTGTATACATTTTGTTGGTAGCGGCGACTGGTTGCGCCGCCATGGTGTCCCAGTGAAATATCGGCCTTACAGTCCGTGCGGACGATATCGCGGGATGAAGCTCGTCGGTTACTCTAGATAGATATATCTACATCTCCGCGAGGTAATCAATAAAGATCAATCTGATACGAATTCCCTGCAACGTTGTAGAAAGTTTCGGAGAGTTATTCAAGTATCGCGAACGTATGCCGAGTTTTCAGCTTACCGTACCGAAATACAAAATAGTTTTTATATTGTATTCTGAATGCTCTCAGTTTTCTGTAGTTCAAATCCAATTCGAATTTCTAAGTAGTTAAATTTAGAAAATTTTCCTAACAAGACAGAGACACACCTGTGCCTTGCGAAACGGTAGTGAGTGAACAACCGCTCGAGGGTTCCGTACTACTATTATAAAAATACCGTCTTAATTATGGACGCGCAGTCACGCAGAAGAGTATTGAATTCGCGCGGGTCAGACACGCACTTGATCAGTTTTTATTATTTGTTGTTATTTTATAGCTTATGCACTATAAACGCACAAATTTTCACACTTATACGTGTTCCCGCTTTTACAAAAAAAATTTACCCCTAACCCTAACCTTGATGCGCGAGTCCGACTCGCACTTGGCCGGTTTTTTGCATTCCTACTTAACAGAATTAAAAGTTATATCTACGCTTTTTTCAGAGCGAAAAACAAATTACGAACCATTCAAACACCAAAATCATTTTTGATTGCAGAAACCCGTAGCGTTGAAATTGTATGTACTGAAATAAAGATTAAATTTTCCACAGAATGACACATTAAATGTGTTTTTAATTTTCCGACTGCCACAATATGAATACCGCTATTCAGCAATGTGAATTCAAGATCATAATAAAATCAGGCCAGCTCGTAGCGAGCTACGCTTGCGATAAACAATTTTCATACGAATATTTCACATATTTTCGGCGGCGTGATAAACGAAATGAGATTTAAGAATGTACATTTTTGGTTGCGAAAATGTTTTTGGGGACATTCTAAATACAGGGTGTAAGTGACGGTGTACCGAAAACTGAACGGGCGTGCTCAGCCAACAAAACTGAACAACTTTCCCAAAGAACCATTTTTGGAAAATGAAAAAAAAAATTGACCTCTCCATACAAATTGCTCACTTTGATAGAACAGTCTGTATGGAGTCTGTACTCGTATTTCTTTTAGTTTCCATTTAAATAGCATACAAAGTCGCAAAATAAAACAAATCTGTCGAAAACGACTATTCTTATCAATAATAGAGGTGAATTTTGTAAAAATACTGAACCGATTTTGATTCGAAATATATATCTTAGGAACTTTTCGAGGTGTCGCAATAATTATGGAAATTTTGCAAATCAAGTTAGGTGATTCACTCCCGAATTGTTTTTTTTTTATATCACCAGTGCGTAGTGTTTACGTGGCTCGTGTCTCGTTCGTGTTAACAACACGGTAATTAGCGATAATCTCGGTTTAGTCGGCGGCGTATTTATGTCTACGTGAGTCTTGTTTCGTGCTCACCCCACTCGGCACACATCCAGATTTTAACGCCAGGTATCGGTCACTGCGATGACACTGTTGTGAAATGTTTTACATGTTTTATAAATAGACATTCGATCAACAACACCGTAAAAAGCTTTTCCCTTGTGTCCCCACGGCGAACTAGATTTATTTCTACGCGAACGATACTAGACTGTGAGGGCGCTGTCAATTATCATACGTCATCGAGTACACGAATTAAGAAACTTTGTAGCGATAGCAGTAGTCTATTAGATTCACAAAACGTTGGTCTACTAATGCGCAACCTGACAGGTTCGGTGTAGTCAAAGAGAAAAGTTTTCACGTCACAGTACACGAATGATACCTATTCGTAGTAATAGAAGTTACTAAATAGTACTTCAATAGAAACACTTTGGACTTTAAGACGTGGTAATAAAGTTGCAAATGTTTCCATTTTATAACATAGAGCTAAGTTTGTGATTTGTAAACTTACGCACTGAAGACCGTAAACTGACACATGTATTAGTTTTGCTGCTAATTTTATATTGTAATGCAAATTTAAAAGTAATAAAAGTTACTTTTTGTGTCTTAAAAATCTAAAGAAACTACGTAAAAAAAAACTTGAAAATATTACACTTTCTGTCTCAAGAGATATTTGGCAACTACAAAAGCTTTCGAATGAAAGAAAGGATTTTTATTTTAGTATCCAATCAATTTGAAACGCGTGAAATTTAAATTGCTCTACAATTTTTTTTAAACAAGCTATCTCTATCGGCGCCATCGATTTGTTTTCCAATTCTAAAAATAAACCTTTGAAAATAAAACTCAAGAAGCTTCGCGCAGTATCTGGGTGTCTACTCTAAAAGTCCGATATATCGAAACGATACTACTCGAAACATGCAAATGCAAAACTTCGTCTCTTGACAATAGAGTAGAATATTGGTTGGATGCAGTTTGAAAATTCAACCAACCAATATTCTACTCTATTGTCAAGGGACGAAGTTTTGCTGTTGCATGTTTTGTGTAGTATCGTTTCGATATATCGGACTTTGAGAGTAGACACCCTGGCATTACATAAGAGTATCTATGGCCGGGTGAAAACGCAATATGTTTGTTTGTT
The DNA here is from genome assembly GCA_947532105.1 of Athrips mouffetella. Lineage (NCBI taxonomy): Eukaryota > Metazoa > Arthropoda > Insecta > Lepidoptera > Gelechiidae > Athrips > Athrips mouffetella. Next base: position 30,539,698 of record OX383963.1, read on the forward strand.
TGTTTCACTTTTCCTTATTCGTTTTCGTATTTTTAATCAAACTCCCTCATATAAAATCACATCACTGGCAGTGGTCATATTATGCCACCTACCCTAAAAAAAGCTATCATAAGCTTTAGGGCAAAGTGGGATAATAATATAACTATGGCTATTATCTAAACATCACTATAAATACCATAGTTTGTACATAACAATTTCAGATGACAATATTTTCTTGTTTCATACTTTTTAAGCAAGATTTGCCAATAGTCGGGTTCCACTTTTTTAACTATTTTTTTATTTCCTTACAGCTGAAGTATAAAGCACTCACCTTAAAGAAAATTCGATTCCCACCTCTGGTATATTGAGGCCCTCGGTTGCGCCTCAGGCCTCAAATGACACCCTCCTCGTTGGAAATCGGTCCCTTTTCTTCTCGATGAGCAATGTACTACGAGTCTTGTCTGTTTAGTCCTTGTTTCGCATTCCTGTAAACCAACGTAATTTTGATTTCAGGATAGTATTAGAAAGATTGTCTAAACTCTGACAAAATGAAACATTTTTCTATAAAATTTCTCCTTTAAATGTCAAAACATATAACCCAACACCCTCTCTGATAACAAATAAGCCATACTTTTGAAACAGAACTCGTTTATTTAAATCTTTGTAGTCCAATTTTCATAATCCGTGCATAAAACTCATATTACTGCCCTCGTCTTGTACGAACAAATAAACTGACTGTCCACCGTATCTCCATAATGAACCTGACAAATACCTCTTTCATACATATTTCACTCTCATGAATAAATATTGGACTTTACGCGATCATGACTCATACAATATTCTCTATTTTAATGTTTAAGAATTAGGGCTTCTCCCAGCAGTTAGGTGTTACGGGATAAGCTATTTGATGTTGGCATTTCAATATATTGAAACAACAAGACTTAGAAATTGACTTGCAAATTAAAATTATATTTTGTATGCATTTGATCATAAAACCATAGAAGAATCTAGTAAATGGAATGCTCATTGGCAATTGACAGCTGAACTCAGTAAGGTTAGGGGCTTGATGTGGCGGCTTAAATAAATATATATAATATTGCTGATTCTTGAAATTATTCTGCATATGACATAAATAAATTTACATAGCGGGAGTGATTTTAGTTTGAATAAACTGAAATATATTTATTTACGTAGTAATGTAAACGAACTTTTAGATTCAAACAAAATAGTTGTATAGTTGTTTGAGCGATTATTGACCCTGAAATAAAATAATAGCCCTTTTGCCATTTTAAAAGGTCCGTTGAACTATTTATTTGATTTAGAAAGGAAATTGTTTTGATACCTTAAAATCACAATTCGATTTTTATTGATGCTTGTATATTCTTTCTTAGTTTTATAATGTTACAATAATATTTGATGATGGTGGGTATACAGGGTGTGGGGACAGTGATCCGTAAACCGAAAGGGCTTAGTTCTGTGTCTGGGGTGTTATTTATCTATTTATGTATGTATATCAGTCTCTGATACCCTTAATACAGGCTTTGCCTAGTTTGGGCTCAGATGACCTTGTGTGAAATGTCCCCCAATATTGATTAAAAAAAAGAACATTATTAAAACTGAATAACTTTTCCAAAGAAACATGTGTTGGAATATGCATTAAAATATCTACCGTGGTAGGTAGAGGATAGAGATGAATGGAGATTGCTCCACTGACAAGAGCGCGGCTCTTAAATATAAGAAGAAGAAGAGCTTATACTAAATTGTTTCCGTTTATTCCAACGCTTACCAACACACATTTTGCAGCCGTGACACTAAAACTGGAGTATATTTGACGGAAAGGATAACATTGTTTTACAAACTTGTTTTTTTCTGACAGCTTTAGCCGATTGCTTTTGACATAGCTGCAAAATGTGTTTGTAAGCGTTGGAATAAATGATAAAAATGGATCATTATGGAAAAAAAAATTGACACATTTTTATTTTGGAAAGTTGTTCAGGTTTCTCTACATAACAGAGTAAGACCTTTCAATTTACGACGCACTGGCCTTTACACCCCGTCTTGACGGTTAAAGATAAATCTTATCGAACCTGTACATCTGGCAAAAATAAAAATTTTAGCGCCCATTCTCCAAAACACTACAGTAAATTTTCAAACAGCAAAAACTGAAGATACTGAAGTACTCCGTTAAATAAAGGTCATAAAATCTCGAGTATAGCGTTAATTTACGTTCCATTCTAGTATTTTACGAGTCCAAGGATCAACCGCGAGTCGAAAGTGATAAAAACGCCATAAATTTCACCTGTAAAGTCGTCAATTGACGAAATGAGAAATTGGATGGACTGTGAAAGTCGCTACTGTATTTAATTTTGGAACGTCGGTGTGTTCTCCCAAGGAGGGCTACGACCTTCAGATCGTTGACTGACTACAACTGGATTGTAACAAATGTAAAAGGGACTTTTACAACTTAGGTCAACGTCACTTTATAAAATAATTTAGAGAGATAGATAGGAACTCTTTATTGCACGCAAGAGTTACATTAGCGTTCAAATCAAATATATTTTATTCATTGTTGGATACATCGCTTCGCAAAGTGGCGCCATGATGGGAAAAAAGAAGGGATTATAAAAACTCACGCGCTCTTTTAAATAATATATAAAGTAAATACAGTCAATTTGAATTTTGCATTAGCCTGTTAGAACCGTAGACTAATCCCATGGCTTTTCTCTTCTAGATAATATTCGAATGTTCGAATAGCTATACGCGTTATTTTATTAAATTTCTGGTTCATTAGGTATTCAATTTAAATACTTTACAGAATTGTTTATGGAACTTCATATAATGAAGAATGCAATGCAAATCGAGCGAGTTTATTATCGTTTCGGATCGTGCTTTGGCAGCGTTCAGGCTGTTGCACCAGTGCTGAGCGAGGGAGCTAAGCTTCACAGCTTAGCTCACGCTGAAAAAACTCCAACCACCTTCCAGCTTGTCTAATGCGCTGTCAAATGGAGCAATCCTCTTCTTCTTCTTTAATTTAAGAGCTTGGCTCTTGTCGATGGAGTAACTTTCAGTCCTCACGTTGTATCGCGAGCTGCTTTACCTCTTGAAACGACACGACATCTTTTCATTTATCTGGTCAAAGTAGCTTCGCCTAGGTCTTCCTCGTCCCCTCTTCCCTTCAATCTTTCCTTCCATTATGTTTCTCAGGAAATTGTCTTGCCGTATCAGGTGACCTATCATTTTCCCTCTTCCGTTATCTTTTGTTTTTAGTAAACTTCTTTTCTCTTTGACTATTTCTAGCACCTCCTCGTTTCTTTTCCTTTCCGTCCAGCTAATTCTTTCCATTTTCCTCCAGCACCACATCTCAATAGTTAGAGAGCTGGCTGCAATTTGGGTATATGATTTTCTTATGATTCATATTAATAGGGATGATAGATAGTTCAATACGAATCGATTTGGTCCTTTCAAGTTTTTCTGTGCGTCGCTGCGTTTTTGAGTTAAAGCAAAAAAAATTAAAATAAGATACTAAATAATGTTTTTTTTTTTTGTCGGCCTTTGTGGCTCATGTTTAAAATACTTTTGAAGATGTAGAAAATCGAAGAGGCAGACATGCAGAGCTCTGCATTATCACGGGACGAAGAAGTGATTTTTTGCATTTTGAAGCGCTGTAACTTTACGACGCAGGGCTATTATGGTGGCAGACCATTTTTCTGGGGTTTTATACATTGTATTTAATCAGATAGTCATAGTCTGCCAGGTGTACGTTTCGTTGTCAAATTTCAAAATAGTTAAAACTTAATTCCTCAAAAACGCAGGGGTGTGGATGTCCGCCAATATTTTTTGTATCTTCTAGAGGCAGACATGAGCAAATCATATAGAAATTTGTCCTTCATCACTCTTACTACAAATGCTTCTAGCCTTTCTCTATCTCTTTGTGTCAGTGTCCATGTCTCACTTCCGTACAATCCTCTTAGTGTGAATTTCCCAGCTCACAGCTTAGCTTCCTCGCACTGCACTGGTGGAAAACCAGCCTAAATTAGACCACAAGAAACCACCACGTCCTACTTTATGCGTCACCTTTGTACAGTCAAGAGCACATTAGAAGTAAATCACAATAGTAATAAGAAGTAGCGTAGTACCTAAGTAGCATAATTACGGGTTTGTTAATTGCCTGTAATAAAATTCTTATTATTATAATTTTTATAGGGGTTCTTTTTTCTCCCTTTTTCTGGGGGTGTTATTCAATAGCGCGGATTCGAAAACCAAGGGTTATTGAAATAGAACACATTATTATTAAGCTTGACGCATTTAACAGTACCGTTCTTATTTCAATGGACGTACGGGCTAGAGTCGCATTGCTAGTGTCTAGCTTGACCTGTCGCGTCGTTGACTATACAATGTGTACTTGTGTTTTTCAGGAGTATCAGAGCACCAATATATTTTTTTACAATGACGTTATCATTTATTTATATAATCTACACTTTCTTTTCTACTTGGAGATCGTTCGCTTGGAATTAAAAGAATATTAGCCATCATCAACCTCTGTCCTTGAGGTTTAAACTTCTTGTTACAAAATATCAAAATTGGTTCAACGATTTAGTCGAGAAAGCGTAACAACTAAGATTTATACAATATGAATTTTCATTGATTTTGCTCTCGAAGTCTCGTTATTTTACTCGTGAAATCAAGAAACTTTCCAGAAGTTACATTTTTACTCGAATAAACCAAACCCAATTCTAGATTAGGGTTTGCCAGGTTAATAGTCAACCTGGCTGTCAGAGCTTTCAAGCCACCAAATGGCCTCCGACTCGGCTTAATCACAATAATTGACGGTAGCTGGGAGCAATGGCTTAACGTGCCTTCCGAAGCGCGGTTACGCTCTAGTTGAATTGCCACTATCGGTCACTCATCCGGGTTCTGAACACGGAAAGAAAAATGAATTACTCCTCAGCCACGAGCCCTTCTTCATCAAATTTAGTAAGTTTACAAAATGGAATCCAATAACAAAGTACAATATTATTATAATAAACTATTAAATTTAATATCTTAAAGTTATTAAACAAATGGATGAATTAACTAAGCGCTAGAATTTTCTAAAGGTAAATTAATTTCAATTATCCGTGCGGAAACTCCTCAAGTTTCAATTTTGCAAGTCGGAGGTAGTTGTTCAAGGAACTTCGCGGACTTCCCGGTTAAACGTCTCGCGGGGACTAGGGCCCTTCTCCACTGACCTATCCGAAATCCTACAGGGCAATTTTTTTGACGTGAATAGGTATATGCTTTCGTTAGGGGATCATTTCGCGCAAAGTGAATATAGGCCCCCTGGTGGCAATAATTGGTACTACACTGCTCATTGAGTGGGGGAAGGAGAGGTGGGAAGGGAAGGGGGTAGAGTGGACGTGGATAGAGACTTGACGTGCTCTTGACTGTACCTACCTACATAGGCATATCCACGTAAAACACGGCCGTATCAAGCATACAGCCAAGCAGGATTTTTTTACTGCAAGGATTACTATCTTTTTTCTTTTTTTTTCGTTTTCCGACCCAGCTGGTTTCTTTGGAAAAGTTTTAAGGTGTCACTGTCCACAGCGGTGATATTTGTCGAATGCATGCAAGCTACAAGTACGAGTATCATTTGCATTTAAGCTCTGTTCACGCAATCGACATGCAAGCGATAAAACAGTGACCTAACCGTCTATGGACTCCGGGTCACGGATAAAATTCGCGGAAAAATTTGCATTATTTCTGTAAACAGTCCTTATATTATAAGAGGTCAATGGCAGGATACATCTGCAGTTGCAAGAGCAAGTGATTAATATCTACTTATAGTCCAAATAATGAAGCTTGATATAAGAATGGCAGAAGTGTGAGAGTAGGACGGAGTAATGCGCTACACATTGGAGTGACAGAGACAAGTATCGATCCGACCTGCTCTCACGCATAGTTTTTCTTGCTGTCATTCTAATCAAACTATATTATTGCGACTGTAGGGATTTATATCGCGTACGTGGACAGTGGCTCTAACCCTAATATCGAGGAAAAATAATTTCTTGTAGTGTAGTGGAGAAGGGGCGTTAATCGTCTCTATCTCGATCAATCTTTTGAAGCAGACGAGACTGTTTGATAATCAAATCTAATTGATAATAGACGCTTGGTAACAACAAAATTACAGTAAAATTCCGTCTACCTTCGATGTTGTTTGAAACAAATGGCGAAGAATTTGGAAAAATTGTGACCGCCATGTTACGAGTTTGTACCCCCTGCGGTTATAGAGTGCGAGTAGAATCTTGGCCAGTCTCTATCAGAAAATCCAGCCAAGTGCGAGTCGGACTCGCGCGCAGAGGGTTCTGATATACCTTTAGTATTTTCAGAAGCAATAAAGTAAATTTTTAGGACCACGAAAGGTCAGCCGGAGTGTCACTTTTTCCTCATCGTCATCATCATCAAGTGCCATCTCCATCCCGGAGGTCGGCGACCATATGTCTATATTATTATTTATTTATTTAATCGTATGGCATTTTAAATAAATAATAAATAAATACTTTGCTGTGCTCTCTACTTCCAACCAGTCTCGTATATTTTTCGTCCATGATATTCGTCGTCTGCCTCGGCCTCTTTTTCGTTCTATTGTTCCTTCAATGATTAGTTGAATAAGATTGCACGGCACTTTGTCCTAGGCAAGTAGAGTGATATTTAATAACAATTGCAAATTATTTTATCATGACTGTGATTTAATTTAATTTGTGATTTTGTTCTAAGATACTAACACAGATATAAGTTTTCTTGTCTTACTAACAAATGGACCCTTGTTGCCATAATAAATGAATTTAATTACTAATTATTGTTATTATCTTTATTTAACTTCTGGCGAGTGGTGTGGTGGTGAAATTCTGCAGCAGGTAGCTTGAACAATTTCTCAGACCATTCCCCATGATACTTGGGATAAAGGATGCAATGAAATGTTTCTATTTACAATTATGGAAACGATATTTTGTTTCTATTTAAATTAGAAAACTTACCCACATATTTTATTTGAATTTTTTTCTGTGAGTTCTTACTTCATTAGATTATGATTTACAACATCCCGCAGTAATAAGCCTCTAAAAGGTTGTACATGAATCAAACTATTCTTAGCTCCACCTACATACAAGGAAAAGTGTATTCTAAGTTATCTACACATTTTCTTAAGAAAACTTTACCTGCTTTGGCACAATATTTTCTTATAAAATAAACGCTACCCACACTCGTCCCACGTCCTCTTTCATCCCATTGACATCATGTCTACGAAAATACTTAATATAAAATGAGAAATTAAACGTATTCATTCAAATGTATCATTTATTTGTTATTTTTGAATTTGTTTGGTGTTATATTATTCTCTTACCTAAACTAGCAAAAACGTTCAACAAAAGGCGTAAAATGACTCTCATTATAAAATGCGCTACTACGTAATGCGGTTTCTATAGCAGAGTTCACAAAACGCGTTGGGGTTTTGTTAACAAAATAATAACCTTACATTCATTTGAATTCTTCCTCTTTATCTGTTGAAACAATTTTAACAGTGACACCTGCTGTGTCTAAATGTCATAATAAATTTAATTAAACGACAGTCTAAATGTTTTTTCTGTATGAGTATTGTGGCTACAACCACTTGTGTAATTTAGAATTGTTTTATTACTAATTGTTTGTTACCTTTTCTCCAGCGTCTTTCGTGAACTGTGGTATATATATAAATATTCAATTTTATCGTCTAAATCGACAGTTGAGGTTTTTGAGAAATTGCTTTTTGCAAAACTCGTATTGTAATATTACGCAAGGACACAGACAATGTGACAGAATAATGTATGTACTTAGTTAAAGGTATCGTACGAGTATATCGTATTTCCAATTTGACGTAATCTTAATAGGCAAAATAATTTAAGCTTGTAAGACAATAGCGAAGTTGTGATAGCCGAGTCCCGAGGAGAGGGTGGAAGCTTTAGCATGGCAATTAAACTTGTCCCAGACGACCCTTGGGACCAGTAAGGTGTACTCAATTGTCGACATGATAAAATTATGTTACGCGTTTGCTATTTTATGAGCCACATGAAATGGGTTCTTGTTTGTAATAAATAATCATAGCTTTTTTCTTAATAGTAAGTAAGCAAGGGAATTTCTTAGCTATTGTTTTTATACAGGGTGACTGCCGCCTAACTTTAACAACCCAAATAAAATGCTAAAGCCAATTCTAAATTAGGCCTTACCAGTTTAATAGCAAATGCTGCTGGAGTTTGGAACCGTAAAACGGCCTGTGATTTGACTTGATGTCTATTATCAGTGTCTTAACATGCCGTCTGAAGTATGAAAAACGTCACAATTGAAATATAACACCGATTCAGGTTCAGACCCCCGACACTAGGTACAACGTGCCCGAATTTGAAATTAGTAGGTCGCGTAGGCTCACATATTCAGTACTTTTGTACCCCCAGAAGGACCACAAGAATCTCCCGGGCGGTGCGCCCGGGGGTGCGGGGTAGATTGCAGGGGGGGCGGAGAGAGTCCGTTCTGTATGATAATCATCATAACATCCAGACAGGGAGCTCCCTCCAGAATTCTAGCTTTTGCTGGAAAAATGTGGAGGGGCACCATGGACCGAGACGATTTGACGATGATAGTACTATTATTTTATAATGTGGCCCGGCTGATGCTGCTCAGCTTTAGTAATCGCGTAAAGATACAGCATCTCTCACTTGGCGATGAGCCTTTGTATGTGAATATACTTGCAAGCATCCCCAACGACCCTTGGGATCGGTAACGTTGCTCCAAATTGTCGACATGATAAAATTATGTCACGCGTTAGCTATTTAATGGACCACGTGAAAGATTTCCTTTTGTAGGTAATACCACAAGCACCGCGCGAATTTTCTCGGCTCGCGCGAGTCGAGATACTAGCGCCTTGCTTGCGTTCAGTTGAACGCGCGAAAAAACGCGCGAGTAAATCGCGGCGAATTCGCCCTTTCTGGACAGGGTCTAGCTGCCCGCCAGGGCTATGCACGGGAAGCTCTAAATTTGAGTTCATACGAAAATGGATTCTAACTACACATCACACGATTCTATCTAACATACAAACATTCCGGGAAATGCTTTCTCCATCGAGAAAAAAACTGCATCAAAATTTATTTTGTTTTTAAAATAAAAACAAATAAAGAGACGGAAATAATCACTTCATTTCACACTACTTATACATTGATGTGGTTGCTAGTGGAGCCAGCCTTTCACACCGTGGGCCGCGGGTTCGATCCCCGCCCAGGGCAAACATTTGAGTTGTGAACACAAGTGTTTGTGCTGTGTCTGAGTGTTATTTATCTATTTATATATGTATGTCTTTTGGGATCTGATGACCGTGTGTAAAATTTCACTCAATATTTATTGAATTTGCTACCTACAAATATGGACTTCAAAAATGTTTCTCCACTATCAGATTTCAAATTAAAATTATCGGTCCTCGCTACTCAATACCACGTCAATTTAAAATGAACCCAACAAACTGAAATCCAATATCCGATGTTCGTTACTTGTTCATAATTTTACGCAAAATATTTCGACGTTTGAATTTTTAAATTGGAATCTGATATTTTTCCGAAAATATTCCTTTAATATAATTTTTTTTTTCCTTGAAATATTTTCGTACTCATTAAACTTTTACGGATTGAACCTACATATATTCGGTGCCTACTGTCATGACTAAGCTAACTTTACTAAATAAATGGTTTTTAATAGCTCTCAGCATGTCTAATAGCACATAATAGATCTTAGCATGTCTACTAGCTAAGAGCCCACTGCAATCAAATATTTCTACTCTACAAACTAAGAGTGAGTTGCACCATCTTAGTCATAGATAACTTAGAAACAGTTCAAAATTACAAGATTTATTTTTAGAAAAGAGTACAAAATTTATTTTCGTATTTCGAGGAATGTTCCTTTTTTTTGTTGAAAATGGGCTTATTCTTGACTTCGATCTAGTCTTGAAGACAGAGATGAGGTCGACGATGGAACGAGCTTACCCAGAAGAAGCCTATTCACTCGCGACTTGAATAGATTCGGGTTATATGGAGAAATGTTTAGTTTCATGGCCAGCATCACATCCTTCAGGGTTGATATACCCTTTCTGATACATCTTGTATAGATCAGGTTTCACTGCACTACGGCGTAGCTGTTTATTCTGTTTATTCTGTTTATTATGTTGCAAGCATATACATAGTAAACTTATAACTAAGGAACATTTGTACATGCGCCCTGTAAGGGCATAGCAAGATAAATAGATAACTTATAAAATTACATTTCTTATTGTCTATAACAATCTATGTAATTGTAAACATAAACATTATTACTAAATTTACGATAAATTTAAAACATCGGACATAAACTCTTCTATAGAGTAATAAGTTTTTTCTAACAGTAGAGATTTTAAGTAACCGATAAAAAGACTTTCCTTAGTTTCGTTAACAATTCGTTCTGGCAACTTATTATAAATTTGTATGGACCTGTAGTACGGACCTTTCCTGTACATTTCAAGACGGGGTGTAGGGAGGGATAGTTTATTATTTCTTCGTTCGCGTTTGCAGTGTTCATACAGGCTAAGGTTTTTTCGAACGAAAGTTGCCATCTCTAATAAATAGATGCAAGGTAGAGTAAGCAGTTTTTCTTTTTTGTATATTGGGCGACAGCTGTATTTTCGAGGTGTGTTGGTTATAATCCGTATGCATTTTTTTTGCATTATGAACAAGTCCTTGGCTTCTGCTGTGTGTCCCCACATGATAACACCATAACGTAACCAGGAATAAGCATAGGCGTAGTAAGCAGAGTAAGCGCATTCCGACTGAGTGTTAGATTTAAGTATACTTAGGGCATAGGTGAATTGGGATAGTTTAGTCTTTACTTTAGCTATGTGGTGTTTCCAAGTTAGGTGTGTATCTAAAGTTATTCCTAGTAGGCTTAAATTGTTTACTTCTTCTACATTTAAAGCATTTGTCAAGTATGTTAAGTCAATGGTCTGTTTTTTGTGAGGTTTGAACTGGATGAGCTTAGTCTTGTTTGTATTAATTTCTAGGTGGTGGGTTTCAAGCCAGTTATTAACAGTATTAAATGTATCTTCAATATTTTTAAGACTATTGCTGTTTTGGCATTGGAATAGCAGGGTGACATCATCGGCAAACAAAGTGCAAGAATTTTCAGTGACTTTAGGTAGGTCGTTTAGATATATTAAAAATAGAATACAGCCTATTACGCTGCCTTGGGGTATAGAACAGTTGATTGTTAGGGTATTTGATTGAATATTTAACTGCTCTTTTTTAACTTCATCTAGGTAATCTATTTCTACATACTGGGTCCTATTTGAAAGGTATGACTTAACCCAGTCGTAAGCCACTCCTCGGATGCCTACTCCACTCAGTTTTTCGAGAAGAATGGTGTGAGACACTCTGTCATATGCTTTGGACAGATCTAGCATGAGGGCCACAGCATAATTCTTGTCTCTAATGCATTTCAATATTTCTTGTACCACTGTATAGATAGCTAGAGTTATCGATCTCTTTTTACGAAACCCATATTGATTATTATCTAATATGTTAAACTTCTCTAGAAAACTGGTTATTCTGTTGGTCATTGCTTTTTCGAAAATTTTTGAAACAGTCGGTAGTAACGCGATTGGTCTGTAATGGGAGACTTCGTAAGTATTTCCTCCTTTTTTGAATATAGGTTTTATCTTAGTTGTTTTCAGTTCGTCAGGAAAAATGCCCTCCTCGAAGGATTGGTTAATTAATTGCGTTAGTACTGGAGAGAATTCGTTTGCACATATCTTGAGTAGTGATGGAGGTAGGTCGTCTTTACCACTACAATGTTTTGAAGGCAGATTTTTTATGATTTTAAGTATTTCGTATTCGGTTACAGGTTGTAAGTACATCGTATTGAGAGTAGGATTATGATTGCGGACCAATTTTATGTTTTTTGCGTTATCAGTTTTTTGGGGATTGGACGAAACTCCTACATTCACAAAGTAATTGTTGAAAATGTTTGCGATATCGATAGGTGATTCGACGACTTTATCATTTTGTTTTAGTTTTATATTCTTTTTATTACAGCGCTGACTCTTTTTAGTGACTTGGGTAACTATTTTCCACATAGTACGTGTTTTGTTGTAAGAATTTTGCATTTTTTGTATATAGTTCAACTTTCTCGAGATTTTTACACAATTTTTTAGGAATTTAGTGTATGTTTTACAGTGCGATTTCAAAACTTTATCTTTTGATTGATTTGTAAGGGCTTTAAGTATTCTTTTATGCCTACATGAAATTCTTAGACCTTTTGTTAACCAGGAGGTTTTTGGATTATTTTTTATTTTAATTTGTTTTTTGGGTATGCACATGTTTAAGATTATTTCTATTTGTTTGTTAAAGAGGTTAAAGTTTTGGTTTACGTTATTTGTGACTTTTAGAACGTCCCTCCATATAATTTTTTGTAGGTTTTGTTTAAATGAAGTTAAATTGTTTATATTCGCAAAATTTCTTTTTGTTATTTTGATAGAATTAGCTATGGGAGGGATAACATGTGTTTCATAAATGTATGTTATTGCTTTGTGGTCTGAAATGCCATAGTCTTTAACAGATATTTTTGAATCTCTTTGATTAGTAAAAATAAGGTCTATGCAAGTAGACGAATTAGGTGTTTCTCTAGTAGGCTCTTTAACAATTTGATGTAAATTTGATTCTAGTAATTTGTCAGTAAGTCTTTTGTAGGTGTTAGAATTTTGCATGGCGTTAATATTGAAGTCTCCCCCTATTATGATATGTTTTTTATGCAAATGAGGTTGCAATTTAGACATCAAATTGTCAAGGAAATCAAAGAATGTCTCTATTTCTCGGTCTACTCGATATAGGTTTATGATGAGAATGTTATTTTTAATTTCTATTGCACAGCACTCTATGACATGTTCTATTGATAAGTTAGAAATTTCTGGTAAATAACTGAAGTTAAGATTTTTTCGTATAAGAATTGCTACTCCTCCTCCTCTTCGCTCTGTTCGGCAGTATTGGGCAGCAAAGTCGTATCCTTCAAGTTGGAATAGGTTATGTTGTTCAGCTGTGATCCACGTTTCGCTTAGACAGAGAACGTGGCTTTCTATATCTTCTAGTAGATGTTCTATGAGATGAAGTTTATTTTTAATGCTTTGGGTATTTTGGAATACTATACTAAACTCGAAAGGAACAATTATTTCTCAGGCTTTCTTTTCGAGCTGCCCGGCTACGAAAGAGCGGTCTTTATATTAAAACTATTTTTATGTTACGCATATTTATATACCTACGTCAAAAAACTTGATAGAACACGCTGTCAACCGCAAGTCGGTAGAAACTGTTTCTACTATATTACCATGCCATAAGGTCCAAAAGTGTTTCTAGTGACGTGCTGTTGAGTGTACTAAAGGCACACCCCGGACGAAACATACAACGTGCTCGAATTTTAAATTTGAAGGTCGCGTAGGCCCGCATATTCAGTACACAAGAACTACGCGAATCTCGCGGGCGGGTGCGCGCGGGGGTGCTAGGTGGATTGCAAGGGGGGCGGACAGTGTCCGTTCTTAAGATAGTTCTATTACTTTATAGTAGGTACTTGATGTTTTGCCAAATATTGGCATAAATTACAAATGATACAACACAGTTATCACATAACTATCACAGGCTATAGGGTTTTATGTATTTCCATGTTTCCTGTTAAACTTCTCTAAAGAAATATTAATTTACTTAGCGATAGTTTTTATTTTAGGTGGATTTCTTTAATATAGGTAATGATATGTCGTAAGCCCATCGCCTGAAAAAGTGCTAAACCCATAGTGAACATAATTTTAGCATGTTACTCAGATCATGAAATTGGAAAACTTTTCCTAAAAACCCGGCCAAGTGCGAGTCGGACTCCCGCACTGAGGGTTCCGTACCACCACATAAACATAATTGTATTAGTTGAAATTTCAGTAAGTTAATGTGCTAGTAGATTTTTTGAGTCCGACACGCACTTGACCAAATTTTATTATTTGTTGTTATTTTATAGTTTATGCAGTATAAACACACCAATTTTCAAGTTTGTAAGTGTTCCCGTTTTTAAATAGAACTAAAACAAAAATCGCCTCAGCGACCATCCAACTTGACCCCTCTCTTATATGAATGTTCTTGAAACGGGAGCTCACCACAATTGGTTACTATTAGTTGTGAGAAAAGTTGTAATATTTAATGATTTCAGACTTTTCCCATTATTTGTACTGTGAGACCTAGCTTCTTGCCAAATTTCATAATTTTAAGTCAACGGGAAGTACCCTGTAGGTTTTACATTTTTGAATAAATGTATGGAGATAAGGACATAAAATGCCATATCTTTTGATTGCGTCGTTGTAAAAAATTTAAATTTTCAGATCTTGTGTGGTTCATGGATCCTAATATATGGTATTAATTTCAACCTGATACCTTTACCCGTTCGTGAGATAAAGGGTCTTGACAGACAGACAGACGGACAACAAAGTGATCCTATAAGGGTTCCGTTTTTTTTCTTTCGAGGTACGGAACCCTAAAAACGATAAAGAAAGGTCGACGTACAAATAAAATTGAGCTCATACAAACTGCATCAGCTGATAGCAAAAAGTTGTTTTTTCGTCTTTCGACATTATATTCCTTTGGGAATGTTGTGCAGTTTCATGGTGTAAGTAACAAGCTAAAATTGTGTTCACTATATCATTAGGACCTTATTACATGGTTTCAAATGCAATTATAAACGTCTTCTTTTAAATATTCAAATAAAATTTTAAAACGTGCGGTGTCCCTTTAAGACGAGGTTTAATTATATAAAATTAATTTTTAATAATAATAAATTCAATGTTGCTAATAATGTTATTTAAAATGAATTTGTATTATAATATGTTGCCAATTTTAATTTTTTTTTTGTATGTATGTATCTCTGTTTCTTTCCTTTATCTAATGCTTCTTAGTTATTATTATTATATACTTAAGTCCATTCACTTATATATCAGTACTGGCCCATCAGCACGTTACACTGTCTCCAATTCATTGGTCCACAATCTGACATTGTGGACTGAGCGGACGAGCAAGGAGGTATTTGTTCTGAGGAGCGGACCACGCTAAACGCGCGACTACATACAAAAATGAAACGATGATTCATTTTCTTAGTTAAAAAATTACTTACTCTTATTGTTTTTTGCTATAATCTAATGAATAACACTGAAAAACCAGGCCTAAGTCACGTATATAACAGTAAAAACTATGTTTTATTTTTCCCGCCATATTATTTCCATTCCGTGTATTTAGCACCGACCTCAGAACAAAGACCTCCTTGAAGTACTACACAACGTAGTTCACGCGATCTTTCACAGATGGCGCTTTTTTTTCTTGTATGGGGAAATTTTGAACCGCTTGTTCCCAAGACCCTATCTTGACTATATAAATCTATGCTTAAGTCCCTCTCTAATTGACTCTGGGTGGGCTTAAAACCAACTATTAGCTGTGTCCATACCTTTCTCTCAAATATATTTAATTTTTTAAATGCTATACTGTAATTAATTAGTTGAGAAATAAATGATTTTTTATTTGTATTTTTTTGTATAAGTTACCTTGAAAGTTTATCTATTCTGCATAAAATAGAGTTGCAAATATGAGATAGAGGTTAATGATGTATTTTTGTCCGCAGTCATGGCGAAGACTTGATCGTGACGCCGTTTGCGCAGGTGCTTGCCAGTCTCCGAAGCGTGCGCAACAACTTCCTCAATCTCACCAATGTACCCGTTGGCAAGTAAGTACGAATCTAATATTTACAAATTGTATTTTTTTTTATTGTGAATGGGCTTACTCTTGAACTCGATCTAGTCTTGAGGACAGAGATGAGGTCGACGATGGGACGAGCTTGCCCAGAAGAAGCCTATTCACTTGCGACTTGAATAGATTTTGAAAAAAAAATTAAATCTCGTTATGCTATTTTGATGCCCCTGAATCCTAATCACTGATTTTTGGACTTTTTGTCGGTTTGTTTGACTCTTCGAGCACCACACAAAAACTACTGAACCGATTTTTTTTTATAGCTAATAGTTTTAACTAAGCACTGATATCCTTTTTTTTTAAACATGCATCCGCAAGTCGCGGGCAAAAACTAGTGCGGTATATATTTTAAAACTATCAAGTACCTGGGCAACTGAGCTTTAGCTAAACGAGGTTAAGGAGTGTCCGATGAAATCTGAATGATATTTAGTAGCGGTTCGTCCAATACGCAGGAAACTCTGTCCAAGAAAAAGTTATGCCATCAAAAACATTAACTTGTAAAAAAACAAGTCTCGCAACTCTACCGTTAAAGTTGTGAGATCCATGTAATACCAAGTCGGTTAATTTATTTAGTCCCTACATATTATGGGTCCTTCTGTCATTAGCTAACCTAACATCTTAAAGTGACCATATCAATATTAAAAATCTTTTGTTTTGTTGTAGATAATACCTATACACCTATTATTCCATTATATGTATTTGTAAATACAGGTACACTGATTCATTCACTGCAAATGTAACTTTGTAATTCTATATTTTTATATGGGATTACAAAGTTATTTATGTATTTGGTGTATCTAGAAAACTGGACCGAAATTGCAAATTATTTTAGTTTTTCCTTGATTTATACAGTAAACAACAAACGAAACAGGCTTCTAATTTTATCCACAAAGAAGTTATAGGAGGGTCGAAAATGGCCTGAACTGCTTCGAGAAAAGGATGGTACGGCCGTGCTGCTCTTTTTTTTGCTCGGCTTGCACTGCCGTGACCCAGATTTTATACAAAATTACTAGTATGAAGTAAATGGCAAATACAATTCTATTTCGTACTGAACAAAACTGTTTAAATAATGTTTTTACTGTTATAAACGTAAACAAAAAAAACATTGAGATAAAAATACGTCTCTTTTCAAATTAAATGAAAAGGCGGCCTCACCTTGAAGCGGACTTATTACGATCCCTTCAAATAATGTTGTAGCATAATAAGTATTTTCCTTAGTCTCGGAGGAAGAGAAAATTATTTTCATTTTCTTTCTAATTAGGGCGACTTTAAACTAAGAACAATGTTCTTAATCATGACCTTAAAAATATAAAAAAACAGATATTCAATCTCTTTTTTTTTATTTTGAATTCAAGCGAGCCTTTAGTATTGAGATAAGGCCGACGATGAAATGAGCTCTTCCTACTGGAAATTTATAAATTTAGGAAACTAAATTCCTTAGTCGCCTTTTACGACACCAAAGGGAATAGATAGGGTGGTACTGGCTTTTAGCAATTGACGGAAGAACGGTTACCCAATAACTTGCTCGTCATCATCATCATAATATCCCATGAATCGTCCACTTCTGGTGGTCTACTCTCAATTTTCGATAAATCGGTACGATATTACTTCGATACAGCCGAATTTATAATTTTGTTCACTGACAATTGAGTAGAATATTGGTTGAATGATTTGTCAAATTGGGAGTTATAAGCTTACAACCAATGTCCTACTCTATCGTCAAGGGAAGAAGTTACGAATTTGCATGTTTCGAATAGTATCGTATCGGTATATCGAATACTGAGAGTAGACACCCAGGACTGGGAGCTCCCTCTGCGACTCCAGCAATAAAGCGTGGTACTTTGAAGGGGATTCACCATAATCACCACGCTTGTAAGCGTTGCGGCTGGCGACTGCTCTTGTTGGAGACCGCAGTATGTTATATAGTACGATACACAGAAAGATGCTGCTGCCTATCCCCCGGTTCATAAGCCCTTAGTCGCCTCTTACGACACCCATGAGTACAGACGGGTTGGTATTATTCTTTGCCGGCACCACACTGACGACCCAGTGACATACTCGTCTGTATTTCTCTCAGTAAGTAGAAGTGTACATTATGAAAACATTTCATCTGAAGGTTGTTTTAAAGATCAAAAGTAATTCAAATACAATTTCTGAAACTCGCTACAAATCTACGAAAGTAAATCGTAAATCGAAACCAATTTTCACTTTTATTACGACTGTTGAAATATTGTAAGTATTTTACAACACAATTTCATTTTATATATCTCATTTTGCCATGAAGCAACATTGTCAATTGATGTTGTTTAAATAAAATGAAATTAGTATTTTTTGTGAAACCAAAATGTTTCTTTTCTCCATATTCATTGAAGTATATTGCTTTTAAAGATGCCAACTGGAGGATACTTAAATATGACAAGTTCAATGACTCGGGTTGATCGTAGTAATTCTCATAGTATCTTAGCACATACTTTTAAGAAAATGAAAAATGGAAGATAGCACTTGAATCAACTTTTCTCTCGCCTCTATATGGGATGTAAAGGAATGCTTTTCGAAAACTGAACAGGTACGACCAGTCAACGAAACTGAACAACTGTCAGTGAATGAATCTTTCAGGAAATGTAAAAAAAAATCGGTCTCTCTGTGGCCTCTCCATACAAACTTTTGAATCAAATTTACAATTTTGTATGGAGATGCTGATTTATTTTTTAATTTCCTGAAAGTTTCAATCATTGAAAGTTGTTCAGTTTCGTCGACTGATCATGCCTTTTCAGTTTTCGGAAGGCTGTCCTTTACATCTTGTATACTTACAACCTGTATGGCTGTACGAATACTGTAATGAGCTTACTTAGCTCGCGGTGTCCTTCGGACTCAATGAAGCAAATGGGTATCTTCAATGGGATCTTACTTTCAAGGTTCATAATAATAATGTAAGCTGCTTATAAACGGTTCTATTTAGCTTCTCTCCGTATATTTGTTTATTTGTTATGTTGCTTCAAACCTTGCGATAGATTGCCTAAATTGGGGTGAAATTACGCTCCCACGTTTTTATTTTAGTCACACTACCTTCTTCCATCCACTAACGCAGAGAATATCATATTCATTTATTTACCATTTACAGATTGTATACTTAGAACTAGTAATAATTGGCAGTAATTGGCTTTTAGTATCTGACTGGAGAAGACTGCATTGGATTTCTTACCAGAAAACAGACTATATAATGATACCAGATTAGTGTAATTTTTAATTCAGTTTTATTTTTTAGTTTTTGGTACATGATCTGTTAACATTAAAACCAGTTAGCTTGAAACATTTTTACAGCAAAAATTAGCAGTGTTAAATTGGAAAGACGTCATTAAAAGTTTTACAAATTTTTAAACTAAAAAATTATCGGCTGTTTTATAAGTTTTAAACAATTTTTGAAAAAACATCTTGAACACTGACAACAACAAAATTTGGTAAAAAGAATATTCCATATAAAATTCTTCTTTTTTCTTCGAAAATTTACAAATCTTTTTTGTTGGATACTCTATAGAGGCTTGTTTCGAAGCAAACCTTTGTATGTACAGAAAGTAGTATATTATTAATACTTTTCATGTATAAACTATTCTGTGTAAGCCGGTTTTCTGTTTCCATTCTTGGAATGCGTAGAACGTTTTTGCGTACCTACACAAAATTTGTTTACAAATTTTTATTTCTGTGTTTCACTAGTAATCTTACCTGAGACCTAACTTAAAGGATCTACTTCGTTTTAGTTTATTTTTTTGCGGGATTTGGATTTCAGGGGCTTATGTCTCCCTGTCCCTCCACTTTGGATTGGTTGATATGTCGCAGGCAAATTGTATAATTTTCCGCTTCACATAACGCCTTGGCATGCCGAGAATAAAAATTTTTATTCGTCAATTTACATATTACCTACTACTATTCGTTTCTGGCACTCGCCAGCCGCTTCCGCGACACCCTCGCTTTGCTCGCTCGGCTCGTGCAT
Source organism: Athrips mouffetella (assembly GCA_947532105.1). NCBI lineage: Eukaryota > Metazoa > Arthropoda > Insecta > Lepidoptera > Gelechiidae > Athrips > Athrips mouffetella. Next base: position 30,559,510 of record OX383963.1, read on the forward strand.
TGTGGTCGTAAGATAACCTAACCCGGGATGGGTTAAGAGGTCAGGATCGGTTAAGGTTGGTCTAAAAAGCACCAGTACTGATCTAACCCCGTTTACAATCTGCCGATGCCTTGTAATTTCATAGTTTACCCGATCTACTTTGGGCATTAAAATTGGCAAAGTTTTTTGATGCTATCAATAAAAGTAGTATCTTATTGCCAGAACGGACTTGGTAGGCGTTTAATAGTTGCCTTAATAAACCACATTGTCATGCAGAGACATTTGCACGTGGCATTAAAGTAATACTTAGCTATTAACAGTGTAATTTTTTTAAAGAGTTTTTGCGTCAAACCAATAATAGCTCCCAGTACTGACGAGGCAATTAGAACCGGATTAATTGGAGGTAAATTGCGTTAGATAATTGGATACCAGTCTGAGTAAACATTTTCAAAGTCAGTCCCCTTGTATACCCCCTTGATATATGGGGTTTTGACTAATTAGCGGAAGACCTTATAAAGGATTATGGCCGAATATATGAAATTTGCAAGATATTTGCAATAATCTTCCTTACAAAGCGATATCTTCGGTTGAGTATTAGCGATGACAAACTGATAATTTTCTATTGAGACTTCTATGTGAAGTTTGAAAATATCGTACTTTCCACAAAAGCATGAATTCAGCCTTAAGAATAAATTCAGAAAGGGTTTTCGAAAATATTATTTTTACCAAAGTATAACTTTGTATACGCACGATTTGTTGAGGAAAAAAGGATAAAGGAAAGATAGAAAAGAAAAAATACTTTGTGTTTACTGTAATCGCATCAATAAACAGAAAAGGGCGTTCGATTAGATCTTTTAAAAGAGCTACTTAATATGGAAGTAAGAAGACAGACAACAGCGCACACTTCAATTTTGGCGAATATATATAAAAAAAACTCAAGATAATATTCATTGTTGGATATTAAAATCTCTTAATGACGTCAGCAATTCCACGATGAGTGCGATCGGCCTGCAAGATTGGTCTTTATAAGGAAAAGTATAGAAAACAATACTGTTGATCACCCTGAGCGTAATCATCATGCTATAGTCTAGCCGCTCATATGAATAGCTGTCTATTAGGCTGTTTTTCCACCAGTGTTGTGCGAGGAAGCTAAGATGTAACCTGGAAAGTTCTTACAAATAGGATTGCTCCATTTGGCAGCGTATTAAACTTTTTTTTTTCATTTATTTATTCAATAACAATATAAATTGTGTTTGAAATTAATTGTTTACAAAAAAAATTAAGTGTAAAATTTAAAAATAATATTAAAATCTAGTTGTCATAAAAATTAAATTCAAAATATTGTTACATATGTCACAGATTATAATACTTAATAGTCAAATTATAAATCATTTAAATTGTCTTCAATATACTCGTCTATACTATAATAACATTTTTGAAGCAAAAGATTTTTTATCTACTCCGTACCGGAATATTCCGAATTCGAAACCAATGACAGATTCGAAATTGAGGTCATTGTCCGCTATCATTTTCATTTCCACACTGTTCCATACTACGAGCAGTACGGAAATGGAGTATGGATTTTCATTCCGCAACTGTTATAATACATAATTTTCAATCTGCATAGGCTAAGGCAATACTACCACAGTACTACATACAGCCTATTTTAAAGTAATTTTGTAAAAATACTTTTTACTGGGGTGACGACTGCCTACCTATATTTAAAAGAAAACGGAGAGTACCAGGCGTGACTAGGAGTACATAAATCGACAAGAAGCTGACAGTTGGCTCGCTTCTATATAAAGTGACATTGGCAACAAAAGAAGTGATTTGAACAAAATGGAAAGTATGTACCAGGAGAACATGATTCTAGAAGAGGCTGTCAGTAACCATATACATGAAATTAATGGTAAAGCAACGCCATCCACAAGCTCTGGATCTGGAATAACTTCGGGAATAACTTTAATTAACTGTACTAACTGTCCTCTTAGTTCAATAAATTGATCACTACTCTTTAAAAAAAAAAATATTTCGTCGGTCGTAGATAAAGTTTTGTATGCAACTATACGTAATTAGTCATTTTAACACTCGATCTATACTATTTTGATACTCGGCTGCGCCTCGTATCAAAAAACAGATCTCGTGTTAAAATTACTCTCATTACGCAACAGTTGCATAAATAACTATTATCTACTCTCGTACCGGAATATTCCAAATTCGAAACCAATGACAGATTCGAAATTGAGGTCATTTTCCGCTATCATTTTCATTTCCACACTGTTCCATACTACGAGCAGTACGGAAATGGAGTATGGATTTTCATTCCGCAACTGTTATAATACATAATTTTCAATCTGCATAGGCTAAGGCAATACTACCACAGTACTACATACAGCCTACTTTAAAGTAATTTTGTAAAAATACTTTTTACTGGGGTGACGACTGCCTACCTATATTTAAAAGAAAACGGAGAGTACCAGGAGTACATAAATCGACAAGAGGCTAACAGTTGGCTCGCTTCTATATAAAGTGACCGTAGCAACAAAAGAAGTGATTTGAACAAAATGGAAAGTATGTACCAGGAGAACATGAGTCTACAAGAGGCTGTCAGTAACCATATACATGAAATTAATGTTAAAGCAACTCCATCCACAAGCTCTGGATCTGGAATAACTTCGGGAATAACTTTAATTAACTGTACTAACTGTCCTCTTAGTTCAATAAATTGATCACTACTCTTTAAAATTTTATTTTATTTTGTCGGTCGTAGATAAAGTTTTGTATGCAACTATACGTAATTAGTCATTTTAACACTCGATCTATACTATTTTGATACTCGGCTGCGCCTCGTATCAAAAACCAGATCTCGTGTTAAAATTACTCTCATTACGCAACAGTGGCATAAATAACTATTAGTTTATTTTTAAAACATTGTGTGAGGACTTTAACTTTAGACTTGAGGGCAATTCATTAGATTAGATTAGATTACATTTATTTATTTCATACTATCAAATTCAAAATTACATAAATTGTTCAGATGTCAATGAATAATATGATGATATGATATGATTATACAAACTAACCGCTTGATAGCGTGGCGCGTGCATGAAAACATTTAATCGAGGGATAATCTTTTGTTTCATGTCTTTTCGTCTCGAGTTTTCACGAATTTCACGCTCTTCATCAGTCTCCATATCGTGCATGTTCTTTTTTAAGTCACATAGTAAAACCAATATGTACAAACAGGTAGAGTTAAAATTTCCAAATCTTTAAAATGTACTCTACATGACTCAAGCTGGGAAATGGCGCAATCCTTATTGGTTGGAATGTTCCCAGCTCACAACTTAGCTGAATCGCACAGCCACAGAATAAAGTAATAGAACAATCATACAGAACGGATACTCTCCGTCCCCTTGCAATCTACCCCGCACCCCTGCGCGCACCCGCCCGCGAGATTCTCGTGGTCCTTCTGTCTTTTGTGCTGAATATGCAACCCTACGCGCGCTTCCAATTTCTAATTCGCGCTCATTGTATGTAGTGTTCGGGGTAAAGCTGCCAGCACTGCTGAAAAAGCCTTAAAGTAGGCCGTACTGCCGCAGTTTCTTGCCGTTTCTTTTATGCTGCCATAGCACTATCCGAAACTGTAGTAGACTCACTCTATTTGCATTGTATTCAGCATGTTATAACGCTCAATAAGTATTCTGTAAAGAATCTACAATTAATAAATGATATCTGAATCATCGACCTCGTATATCAAAATCCAGACAATACCTAAAATATAACAGCCGGTGATAAAATATTTAGATTAGATTCTCCAAAAAATAAACCGTAGTGATTAAAATTGTAATTGGATAAAAAGATATTCACAGACATTCAATAAGAAGATATTCAGCTATATGCGAGTGTGTCGAAGAGGATAAAAATCATGGAGAATCAAATTCGACCTTGTCCCTTCTCATGTATGTATCGCAATGAATGTATCTAACAGTGTACGGAAAAACCTAACTAGGTTTATGCAACACTGTAAAAAAAAAAACCATATGTAAATTCTTTTGTAATTTTTCAATAAATAAAAAGAAAATGTCCAGGACCTCCAGTAAATTTGTTTAATTTATCACATGACGCCGATTGGCTAAAAGGATTAATTTAAGATCCGTGATTATAATTATCGCCTATTTATGTCATACGATTATACGAATTTGTCAAATTATCTTTATGATAACAGCTGTGGTAGAATATCTAAATATAAACCTAATTGTAGGAATTGTCTTTTGGATAATAGCCAGCCAGTACCGAATATACAGGATGTGAGAGACGGTGTACTGAAAACCTAACACGCGTGCTCAGTCAACGAAACTGAAGAAAGAAAAGAAAAATTTTGACCTCTCCATACAAATTGCTCACTCTGATCGAACAGTTTGTATGGAGAAGTCAAAATTTTTGTTCATTTCTCAAAATGTTTTTTGGGAAAGTTTTTCAGTTTAGTTGACTGCACACCCTTTCAGTTTTCGGTACACATTCCCTCACACCCAGTATTAATTTCCAATAATGGCAGGTTGGGGGCGACCGATCTGCAATACGCTACCCTTTTGACCATTTTGATAATCATTAATCGCAATTATTCTCTCTGCAGGGTTTGTGGTTGAGAGCCTAAAATCGATTTACCATTACCAATTTTCAAATCTCTTTTAACGTTATATTTGCTTCCGTTTTCAGAGAAAAAACCGGCCAAGTGCGAGTCGGACTCACGCCCTAAGGGTTCCGTACCTATCTACCATATGATATACTAAAAGCTTTTACTCTTTGATTTTAAAAACTCCGCGACCATCCAACTTGACCCCTCTTTTATAGAAAAGTTCTTGAAACGGGAGCTTACCTTAATTGGTTACTATTACTCGTAGTTGTGAGAAAAATTTAATAATTTAATGATTTTAGACTTTTCCCTTTACTTGTACTGTGAGACCTAGCCTCTTGCCAAATTTCATAATTTTAGGTCAACGGGAAGTACCCTATAGGTTTTGCTTTAGTGCATAAATGTATGGAGATGAGGACATAAAATGCCATATCTTTTGTTTGCGTTGTTGTAAAAAAATTAAATTTTCAGATATTGTGTGGTTCATGGACCCTAATATATGGTATTAATTTCAACCTGATACCTCTACCCATTCGTGAGATAAAGGGTCTTGACAGACAGACAGACAGACGGACAGAGTGATCCTATAAGAGTTCCGTTTTTTCTTTTGAGGTACGGAACCCTAAAAATGAGAAATTCTGGCATGAAAAGAATTTTAGAATTTAAGTTTAAATTGAATTTCTTTTTAGTAATTTCAATTTAAATATAAAAACACCATATTTTAAGTTCTCTTTCCAATTAATCACAAGCTTTTGTAAATAACTTCGAGCTCTAGAATAAACTTTTAAATTCCAATCCGCAATCCAACCTAGTCAAAAAAACAATTTTTTATTTAACGTAAATATATAAATTCTCTATACTTAGATTTATATTTTTGTAGAAATTCAAAAGCTCAAAACTATACTTTGAATGTCAGTGAGTTTTGTCTGGCCTGTGGTGTTGCCAAAATTTCACATGGGCCTTTCTAAAAATCAAAGCGAGCACTATTACTTCTTCTTTATATTTGAATGTCAATTTGTCGCATAATATTATACAGCGTGAATTGTTATTCGTTTTAATCCCGAAGCCTAGTGATTCTACTCATGAAAACAAGCAACTTTATCGTAGAAAAAAATAATACTCGAAAAAAAAATTTTTTCACCTTCCCATACAAAATGAGACGATCACGTGACCACTTTACTATGGGGAGACGAAAAAAAATTTGCGGGGGAAAAAATAAAATTATTCGGGAGAGTTGCTTGTTTTCATGACTAGAATCACTGGGCCTCGGGATTAAAACGAATAAAAATTCACGCTGTATATTCTTTGGCCATAGCATGTAAAATATAGTAAAATGTAAATTCCTGTCCTTCCAGTATTATGCAAACTTCCAAATTGCAAATCTTGTTAGCTGTAATATTTCGTTAAAATATCCCAACTCTGCGAGGGTTTAGGAAAGTGTTGGGTGGGACTGTTGGCTTGAAGCCTTTGACGATTTGTGGAGCGTGAAACAGCCGTCGAATTATCAGACATAGGCTTTTCTCCTTTGCTACGTTTAGCTGATTGCGTAATTGACCACAAAAACTTCCGGTATTACTCTTGGGAAAAGTTTAAAGGAAAAGAAGAAATTTTTATGAAAAATCCATCTAAGATTTCTGTAATTATAATGTTTATCACGTAGCGACAGCGACTTTCTTAACTGTTCCTGAAAAGATATAATCTTATAGCGCAGGATAATAATTAAATAAGAAATATACACACAATATACAGTCTTATTAGCAGTGATATTCATCTTAGCAGTTTATCTTTTTTTTTTACTATGTATGGTCTTACTCTTGAGCTCGATCTAGCCTTAAGGATAGAGATGAGGTCGACGATGGAACGAGCTTGCCCAGAAGAAGCCTATTCACTCGCGACTTAAATAGATTCGGGTTATAAGAGTTCGGGAACACAGACGCAGGCAGAGAATTCCACTCCTTTGCCATGCGCATTATAAAGGATGTTTCAAAGCGCTTTGTGCGGATGTGTGGAATATCAACCAAATATGGGTAGAAGGGGGATGGCGGAATAAGCTCGTGCAGCTCTTGAGCACACTCTCCGAAGTACAATCTGTAAAAGACCGACAGACATGCAATTTTGCGCCGGGGATTTAGGCTGTGTTAAACTTGGTCTTCACTAGCATCTCATCACCAACGAGCTTAGAGTCTAGAGCGGCTATTTGGTATTTGGCTGAGCCATCCCAAAGGTGGCAGCAATTCTCCATGCAAGATCGGACTTGTGCTATGTATAAAACTAGCAACTGTCCAGGAGTGAAGTACCGCTTAACCTTATTGAGGATACCCAACTTTTTGGCCGCAGTTTGCACTTTTGACTCAACGTTGGCGCCGAAGTTCAGGTTTGCACGCAGCTTCATGCCAAGAAGCTCGAGGCTGTCAGTGACCAGTACAGATGTACCTCGAAAAGTAGGGCCCAGATTGAATGGACTCCTTCTGGCAGTGAACAGACACGCTTTTGTTTTGGTGGCTTTGAAACTTACCAGATTTTTGTCACCCCAGTCGGAGACAATTATACGCTCTACCATGGCCTCTCTCGAAGAACGTATTTCGTCACTGCTGGCTTTTGCACTTGACATATATCTCTCGACGACAGTACTGTCATTGCGTACCCAACAATACTAGGACCAAGTAGGTCGTTGATGTGCAGCAGGAAAAGAGTCGCAGAGAGAGTGTATCTCTCTGTATTTCTTCAGTCAGCAGCCCCAGCATCATGCCTGAGATGAAAATTAAATTTTAGGGTTAATGTAATTTTTTACCCCATATTGATAAAAGTCAACAATGATATAATTTTTATCTATGGGTCTCCGGGCTCCTGCTAGCGCTGCAGAGTTGTGCTGTTTGTATACTCAACAGCACATCAGTAGTAATACTTTGGACTTCATGGCATGAGAATAAAGACACAAATGTTTCCTCTGACGTGCGGTTGATTGTACAATCAACACCTGCAATATCAATTTTACTTACTGTAATATTTTGAATCAAATACGTTGCAGTTTGGAGTATTCTCAAAGAAATCTAACATCATTAAGTTCGTAATTTAATTTTGGCTAAAATTAGATTTACAGCATAAAAGGGAAGTTAATATACGTATTACATTTTCAAGTAAGGAGTAATAATGAGCTGTTTTGTAGTATATTACATCTCTGAGGCTCCAAACTTGACAAAAACAGATGGCTTGATAGGTAGATATATCATCATTACTGTACTTATTTTGCAACTGGTAGGAAATGTATTTTTATTCGTCCGTATAGGACACATTTTCTAAAGGAAGACCCAATGTACTCATTTTACTTAGAAAACTAAAATACAGAAATAGAAAGAAGAATCTTACTAAATGGTCAGTGTTGAGGCTACAAGTAAAATTTGTAATTGATAGGCGAGTGGTTTAGTCTGCTGTCGGTGAGCGACTGGCTGACTACAACTACAATACGCTACATCGGACTGGCTTGTTACGTCACAACTTGCGCGTGGGCAAGCAAGGTCGCCGATCATTGATGTTGTAAAGCGTGGATGCGCTAACCGAGTGTGCTCAATGCTTATTTTCATTAAATGCTACGACACGACGGCCTCTTCATATTAATCAGAAATACTTATTTTATAAGTTTAATCAATAGGTCATAAAAATCTGCACGAGCAATCAACTGTGTGCTTTCTGTCAAGTGTCTTTCAGATATTTAAAAACATGAATTAATAATCGTATATTTTTAGTCAAATGTTTTGACTATGTTGCACTACTATTTACGCCTTTACACAAAGAACACCATGGATATATTTAAACAGATGGTATTTCGATTTAACTATTTAATAGAATTTCATAAAGCAGTTTAAATGGGAAAAATATCAATTGTTTTATCTTGTTTTTAGTATCACGATATTCTAAATTTAAGAAATAAATAAAAAATTAATTGAGCACACTTGCGATGTACCACACCCGAACTTTACGTCATCCGTGTTTCACGTTGATGACGTAGGAATGACGTCGTCGATGACATCACTGTGACGGACATATTAGCGGGTTGTCGGCCTCCGCGGTATAGCAACTATTTGTTAAATCTGTGGTGGTGTGGCCGCCATGTTGTTCGGATGACATAATCAGGTTATGGTCCAAATTATTTTATTAGTTTGATATATTATGTTGCTTGTATGCTCTGAGCGTGTGAGTTTTAGGCCAGTTATTTAATTCATATTTATGTTTTGATGATATTAGATAATTACCTAAGTATATTTTAAGTTAATTCAACCTTGACCTGGTGACTCTAAAACCTTTTAAATAATTGCTTCATAAAAAAACAATGACAAGCCCAATCTTTAATATCACCGAAGTATAGAAACTGTAATTTAAAGGTGGAAAAAGAAAATCCAGAGTAACAATCATAGGTTTGAAATAGGTTTGAAAATTGTTTGAAAAATCAACACCAAAAAAGAATAAAGATTCGGTAACGCTGATATTTTATAACGTCACTCTAGAAATAAATGATTAACAATCTCCTGCGGTTCTAATTCATTTTTTTAAATTGTTTTTGAAATCACAACTACCTATATAGGGTTCTAATGAAATAGTGAAATCGTACAACTTTTCTCAAGAAACATAGATCGAAATACGAAAAGTAATTTTCGACCTTCCATACAAAATGCGCTATCAACTGACGCAGTCTCTACGGGAAGTCGAAAAGTTTCTTTCTTTTTTTGACTTGGGAAAAGTTGTTCAGTTTCATGGTCTGAGTAATATACTACAACTATGTTCACTATTTCAGTAGAGTTTTATATTTAAATTATGATTGTATTGAATTCCTTCGTAGACCTTTTCAACGTGCGTCATAGGAGCTAAAACGGTTAACAGTAGATCTTGTGACCACCACTGACTGCCAATGCCACTTTATTCAGAGCAACTGGCTTCTAAAATTAAAATGTGTACTAAAAATATATTGACTGGTTGAATTATAACTTTATCTACACCACACCTATTCAGCAGTAACGTGTCGAGTCGAGAGTTTGAAATTTTAAGCCCATATTACACCTTCCTTAATTCAGTCTGTTGAATAATTTGGCTACTTTAATTTAGTAAGTTATAATTGGATAATTAAGAATCCTATTTAGAAATCCTAAGTCAGTCGACCAAATTTAGGAAGGTAATGAGATGGTTTGAAACCTAGAAGTAATGTTGCTCTTGCTGAATAACCTATAAAGATACTGTTTTATATCACACAACTTGCTTTGTACTATAATTCTATAAAGTTATAGGGAATAAAAAAAACCGGCCAAGTGCGAGTCGGACTCGAGCACCGAGGGTTCCGTACCACCACATAATCATAATTGTATTAGTTGAAATTTCAGTAATAATGTTCTAGAATTTTTGAGTCCGACACGCGCTTGACCGAATTTTATTATTTGTTGTTATTTAATAGCTTATGCACTATAAACAAACCAATTTTCAAGTTTGTAAGTGTTCCCGTTTTTAAAAAAGAACTAAAACAAAAATCGCCTCCTTAACCATCCAACTTGACCCCTCTCTTATATGAATGTTCTTGAAACGGGAGCTCACCACAATTGGTTATCATTAGTTGTGAGAAAAGTTGTAATATTTAATGATTTCAGACTTTTCCCATTATTTGTACTGTGAGACCCTAGCTTCTTGCCAAATTTCATTATTTTAGGTCAACGGGAAGTACCCTGTAGGTTTTGCATTTTTGCATAAATGTATGGAGATGAGGACATAAAATACCATATCTTTTGATTGCGTCGTTGTAAAAATTGGAATTTTCAGATCTTGTGTGGTTCATGGATCCTAATATATGGTATTAATTTCAACCTGATACCTTTACCCGTTCGTGAGATAAAGGGTCTTGACAGACAGACAGACAGACGGACAACAAAGTGATCCTATAAGGGTTCCGTTTTTTTCTTTTGAGGTACGGAACTCTAAAAACTAGAACAATACATATAGAAATTCTCTACTATATAAAATTTCCTGTAATGTGGGTGCGATTATCTAAAAAACATCAATAAATATATAATGATCACACTTAAATCATAACATTACGAAATTTGTGCGTAGTAAGTGCTGGACCCTAATTCATTATTTGGATCCTAAGTCATCTGCCCGACTAGAAATCCAACCCGAAACATTAAACGCAGCAGTCAGCTGCATTATCACTGCGCCATACAGGCTGTCAACATCTAAGGAATATTTAATACTTTAAACACACGTACTTCTAGACCGAACCGTATGATCAAAACCCCAGCAAGTCATTCAATGAATAAAGGAGTCAGTTATAAATTTATTATTTTCTGAATAGAGATAGATCTCAGAATATCTGCAGGTGCAGGTGCAGTAAATCCTGCAATGGATCCATCGATACATCGATCCTATAATTGGATTCACATCGCACTGCATTGAATAATTGGATGCAGGTTACATCCATTTTCAGATCGCTGACATTCTCTAGCATTGGATCCGACATGCAGAAATTCTTGCAATCATTTGCCTTTTCGGTTGGACGATCTACTACTTAATCATTTATAACATATTAATATGATATCATATGAATACAATAAAGATAGAATACATAAAGAATACTTACTCAAAGTGAAAATAAATTGGCTCTTAAGAGTTACTAAACGAATTTTTTATAAACTTAAAAAAAAAATTATAAAAACGTTTGCATATATTTATTAAACCTTAGTTTCACGACAAAACGCAGCAACAGAACAACATGATAATTTCCGAAGATAGAAATTATGAAGAGCCTCAAAGGGACTGCATCACTGTAACTGTTTGACAAGCCCGTTGGTGTGGTTGGTAGTGAGCCTGCCTCACACGCCGTGGGCCGCGGGTTCAATCCCCGCCCAGGGCAAACATTTGTGTGATGAACACAAGTGTTTGTTCTGTGTCTGGGTGTTATTTATCTATTTATGTATGTAAGTCTCTGGTACCCATAGTACAGGCTGTGCCTATAGTTTGGGATTAGATGATCTTGTGTGAAATGTCCCCCAATATAAAAAAAAATCACTCTGTAATAGAAAAAGTATCTGGAAATATGAAAAATATTACTATTGTAAAATTACTACGCGTGGATACTAGCCATAAAGTGATACGAAACATTCGACGTGACGCACATTTGATAATTTTCCGTCAGTAAAATTTCAAAACAGGGAATCCCAAATACTTTGGTATAAAAAGCATAATTTATCACAAACGATATGACGTAATAAATTTATTACAAAATTTACGTATTTTACCAATTTAATCTTTAAATCCGTATTTATGTGACGTACGGCTAAAAGTTTTATTACTTTTCGATTATTTTGATATCAGTGTCTGGTGAATGATAAAGTAACTTTCTCTATGATGATAATGAAAAGGTTATTTTTGACGTCAACCTGACGAGCCCTTCACCTTTTTGGAAAGTTGGAGCTGTTTTTGGAGTTGTGGAAGTATAAAGTGAAAAGGCTTTCTGAAATGCAACAGAATTTATATTGAGCTTGAAAGAGTACGCGGGGCAAGTTTACTTGTAGGTGAGCGATATAAAATATATACACATCTTGAACCTTTATATATTACATTTAAAATACTTCATAGCAAACATGACCATGTTTTGGGAATTAACCAAACAATATTTAAATTTTGTTATTGTTTGCACATTGTTGAAATTTTACTTAACAGAGCTTAATATTAATCAAGTTAGTTGATCTATACCTGTAATTACAATGTGCGGATATGTGACACATACACCTTAATTAAACGCTCTCAAAGCAAAAGCAAACGAACCGAAAATGTCACAAATGAATCAACTTAGTGCGACGTTAATGATATTGTAGTAATAATTGAGTTTTGGAGTAAAATCCAATGTGTACATTCTTTTCTCACTCGACTTGTGGAGTTTGAGACGTCATAGGTACTATCACGGCTTTTACCGTAGGTCCACCGTAAAGCTCATTTTTGATGCTTGCACTTGAGCTCTCAAGACAAGCTTAACAAGTTGGCCAACAATAGAAGACAATAGGCTTAGCACATTTTAGCACTCTATGTGTGATAGGCTAATTTAGGACTCCTTATTATGTTAAAGAAAAGTCACAGATGGATGTAAAACTTCGCAATTATATTTTTTAGCAAAAGACACACAGTTACATGATAGTTTTTACCGGATATTTTAGAATTAATTAATTAGGCCAAAGTACAGTAGTGCGTGCGCGACAGAGATTAGGAGACGACTGAAGGTGGCGGGAAGCGCTCTACCGAAAGTGCTGATACAATGCACAATGTGTCACTACAACATCATAAAAGACAACTGATTGCATTTTCTCTTTCCTAATAAGCGAAAACTTTACGTAAAAGTGTCTGAGTGCCTTATGGTACTGATTTATGCCATCCAGCTGCAGTAGGCTTTAAGTAAGTGCTTCATTCCTCATATTTAGCTTGCTACTATCAATCCGTTGCAAATGTATTCATTTAATAAAATCCCAATAAATTAAACCCTTGCTTTTTAGAACGTATTTCGGACTTTTGACGTTGTCATGAGCGCGTTTATCGCTCGCAAAGTCCCACAGGTCGTTAATATGAAGCGGGGTAATGAAAAATGTAGGCGTCGTCAGCGAGGTATCTGGGACGGGGTAAATATTTGCGCAGACACACACACGCGGGTGGGTTAAAATAGCCCCCAGCCCGGAGGCTTTCACTAATGAAATCCTTAAGCGCTTTTCCCAGATTAACTCCGTAAAATCCACACACGATTACATTGTAGTGAATAATCAAGAAACTGGTCCGTACTGGCCTTAATCTGTTTTTCGGAAATTTATCTACTTTGTTCCTTTGGTTTTGGAGTAGATATATCACTTAAAGCTCAGAATTTATTCTTTTTATCAATAAAAACAATAGTTAAAGTATGGTTTTTACTTTCGAGCGGAGCGAGAAAGGTATTGTATTCGTGAAAAAAAAAGTTTTTCTAATTTTCTCAAAAATGGGTTCTATATCACTTATACATCATAAAAAGCAAGTCTCCCAATAATGTCCGTCCGTCGGTCGGTCGGTTGGTCGGTCGGTCGGTCGGTCCGTCCGTCGGTCGGTCTGTCCGTCACGCTTTGGCCTAGCGGCTAAACGAATAGTCCGATTGACACCATATTTTAAATTTAAGATTTTCTTGTAAATTTATCGAAGGATACTGAGTGGTTTCTTGCTGGCTTTCTTTTTGAGGGTAGCTGTCATACAATGGAAATGAAAAATTGCGATTTGCTCAAAAACGGCTCAAACGATCTTGATGAAATTTTGCATGACCAAGACTCTCCATGCAAGGTATCTTTCGGCAGTAAACATTGGTCTGTGGAAGTTCATATAAGGGGTGTCCCCTTACTACTAAAATTTAAAAATGTGATTTACTTAAAATCGGTTTCAATGAGCTTATTTTAATGCTTCAAATTCGAATTATAAATTGGTTATGTTCTTTACTGCATATTTCATTTAATTTTTTTTTACATAAATATAGTACTTATAGGTAAGTTTGTATTTCCATATTATTTGTATGGAATTACAAACTTAAGTTTGCACTTGGTCCTTATTTACTCTTTACTATCCGCTGCCCTTTATAATCTAGTAGTAAGAGCATTCGGCTCTTGATCCGGAAGTTCTGGGTTCGATTCCCGGTGGGGACACTGTCGAATGATGACTCTCGTATATCGCGAGAAAGTAAGTGCAGTGCTGCTGTACCATTTATTTCTAAAATAGACAATCTTATGAAGCCTAATACTTTTGGCACATGCACCTGATCTGATGTTGCTTGTACAATCTTGATAAAAATAGTATTAGATGAAATTTTGATAGCCGGTGGTAGGAGCTACTATTGATTTAGTAAAACGAGTTAATACATGTTTGTGCAATAGGTGAAACAACAATAAAGACTTATATTACTTTAATATCTTTTTGAGACATCTTTAAAACTTTCGTCCCTTATTTCATCTCCTTGTGGGATGAGTGTGGCAAACCCTTTTTTTTTATTTGGGAAGCAAACAGTCATACACAAGTATAACAATACATATCTAATAACATAGACCTAGAGCTCCACTTAAAAAACTTAAACATGCGAAGAAGAGCTCAAATATAAGGTATCGGTAGTACAGCTAACAATAAAAATAAATATGAGAAACAAAAATAAAAATTAACTAAAATAAAGACAGAGAAATGCTATACATAGCACCTAACTGAGACAAGTCGTATTACAAGCCTAGGCACTCGCAGATTTGAGATTTGAATCTACTCAACGATAGCCCAAATATATCTATTTCTGAGAAACATCTATTAAATTCGTCCAACGCACGCCGAAAGAAGTTATTTCTTGCATAATTTGTTAATTTGTACACACCTTACCAACGAAAATATGTTTAGAACGCAAGGAAACTCGAGAAGGCACCCTAAGATTAATCTTTGATAAAAGGCCAGAGGAGTCAACAAGGCCATGAATTAGTTTATAAAGAAAAACAGCATCATTAAACGTTCTTCTTGTTTCCAGTGGAGGGATTTTATGTCGCTTTGAAGCAGCTACATAATCAGTAAACCAATTACCTGTGCGATAGTCCAAATTCTTTAAAAATTTATTTTGTACTTTTTGAATCCTATCTATGTGAACCTTGTAGATCGGACTCCAAACAATGGATCCGAACTCCAATAAGCTTCGGACATATGAGAAGTACAAAATCTTAAACGTCGCAGCTAGGCGAAAAGGTCTTGAAACTCGTAATATGAATCCTAGTTGCTTAAAAGA
Organism: Athrips mouffetella; assembly: GCA_947532105.1. Lineage (NCBI taxonomy): Eukaryota > Metazoa > Arthropoda > Insecta > Lepidoptera > Gelechiidae > Athrips > Athrips mouffetella. Next base: position 30,574,908 of record OX383963.1, read on the forward strand.
TTTTTTAAGAATATGATCTACATGATTATTAAAATGTAGCTTCGAGTCCAAAATGACACCAAGATCTCTTATCTGGCTGACACGCTTGATTTGTTCACCAGCAATATCGTAATCAAAAACAATATTATTGTTTTTTCTAGGATTGTGTTTGTGATATACAATTCTGCATACAAAATTTCAGATGAGTGACTAAAGCGGTTATGGTCGACGTCAGTTAATAAGTCAGTCAGTTATTCAATTAGTCAGGACATCTCGTTTTATTAACATTAATGCGAAGTATAATCATACCAAATTTGAAGTTTGTGTCGACAACTGCTTTTACTAAAAAGCAAAAACGAAAAATAAGTTTCTTGTACGGCGACCGACCATTATTTATTTTTTTGTTGGTTTGCTGTTTTTGTTGGTAATTGTTGTTAGTTTTTCGTAATAAAATATGATTTGTGAAATTTTCGGTTCAAATGATACAACTTTCAGTTTGGTAAAAAGCAACATATTTTTGACATATTATCGCTCTGTGCGTCTCCGACTCAGGCTGCCGGGGACTACTTCATATATCTTATATATTCAGCAGCCTAGGCTTCGCACATAGCACTCAATACAATCTGGGGCTTAGATCTTCTACCATTAGGAAAGAAGAAAAAGAACCTACTGTATTTGAAAATGTACGGTATAAGTAGCTAAAATGCCTACTTCATATTACTAACAAAATGATGTTCAATCAATCATCAATCTCAAATATTTATTTGAATTATGTATGACAAATTATAGTATTATGCCAAAAAATAAACCGTGGTATTCCCCATTCGATTTAAGCAAACTTTTTTATTGATAATGGAAACAATATTAGCTTAGCAGACTGCTTGTCTTAGTAAGTGCAAAGTTCATTCATTCGTGTTTGTTTTGCGTTTTTTTGTTCATCTGTTTGTAATCTTATTATGTCTTGACCTTACGATCAGATCGTTATAGGAGTTACTAGTAGTGTTGCAGTTCAATAAGTACTCGTAAACATCAGCTGTAAAAAGCTAGAAAATCTCGAAACCTCTATTAAAATCGAATTTAAATTGAGATTTTTTTTTCTATTTTTTTTACATTTATTTCCATTTTACTTCTTGACATTATGTACTTTCTTTTTAAATCTGTAATTCCGTTGACAACTTTATATCGTGTTGTATAGCCCTTGTTTTACATTGTGTAAAATTTGATATTGTATTACCTCTTTATAAGAAATATATAAATATAATATCATATTGTCGAATTACCTGTCTGTGTCTTTATTCCTGATATCGTATATTTAAAATCTATTTTACTTCGTAATTACTGGCTTCATCGATATCATCTTAGTCTTAGATTGAGGACAAACACTTTGGTATTTCAATTTGAAAATCCAATACTTTCCTGTTTTCTGCTTGCAGGTGGAATATTGTGATTTTATAATTTATTTTTTTATTGAATAGGTAGTAGAATTTCCATTATGGAATTCGGAATCTTAAGAATGGAATTTCCTGACACAGTATCTTGCTTGCGAATAAAATTCTTTATGGTAGGGATTCCCAAAAAAGAAACTCAATTTCAATCATGATATCAATAACGGTAGGTGTGGTTTTATGTAGAGTCTACATTGTAGGCTTTGACCAAATGTTTTAGTATAATTTTATGCACTTCAAAATACGAACTTTGTATGTTTTATGTGACTTATTAATATATATATATTATCTGTTATATCGTACCATTTGCCATCGATCATCTGGCAACACTAGTTCGCGACGATGTGATGAGCTGCAGTTGCACTGATTGCTATTTTTAGTTGCAATCGCAGTCATCAACAACACCGGCTGTTGAGATATATTTAGAAAACTGATTGATTGTAAACTTGTTTGCGTTATCTGTAATCGAATAAGTAATCGTCCTATTGACTGTTTTTATGTTTATCGATAACATCTATAAATATATATAAAATAAGTCGCAAAAAGGGAAAGAAATGGATAAGTTTTCAATTAAATATGAAGCTATGAAGTATCTTAAAATATGATATCTATACATATAATAAAAGAGTAGAAACCGCGTGTCTGTACTTTTGATGAATTTATCAAAAAATTAGTGTGGGCGATAAGAAAGGACTAATAGAACACAAATATTTTTTTTTTGAATTTTTTGTCTGTCTGTCTGTCTGTCGGTCTGTCTGTCTGTCTGTATGTTTTCGATAAACTCCGAAACTACTGAATGGATTTTCACGCAGTTTTCGCAGGTAGATTAAGCTTAGCTCTGAGCAACATATAGGCTATGTTTCATTCAAATCGGTTCACTCAATCAGAAGCTACACTAATGTAAAGTATCAAACTGCCTGTGCGCTAATAACTCACAAACTATCAAGCCGATTCAAACGGGGTTTTCAATTACGAGTATGGCTAACTTTTTTGCAACATAAAATTAAATTTCATTGCAAACGGTTCACTCAGACAGAAGGTACGCGAAATTTCATCCGGCGGCGCAAATAACTCACAAACTATTGAACGGATTCAAACGGGGTTTTCAATAACCTGTCAAGCTTACTTCTTTGCAACATATTTGCTTACTTTCATTGAAAACGGCTCACTCAGACAGAAGGTGCGCGAAATTTCAAGCGGTGGCGCGAATAACTCACAAACAACTGAACCGATTTAACGTGTTTGGCTTACTCCATGCAACATGTATGCTTAGTTTCATTGCAAATGGTTCACTCAGACAGAAGATTCACTAAGTTTCAAGCGGTGGTTTCAATAACTCACAAACTACTAAACGGATTTAAACGGGGTTTTCAATAACGTGTTAAGCTTAATTATTTGCAATATATTAGCTTAATTTCACTGAAAACCGTTCACTCAGACAGAAGGTGCGCGAAGTTTAAACGGTGGCACCAATAGATCACAAACTACTGTACCGATTCCAACTGGCGTTTCCATGACGTGCTTGGATTAGGTATTTTCGTGCAACATATAAGCTTAGGTTAGTTGAAAACGGTTCACTCAGATAGAAGTTTCGCAAAGTTTAAAGATAAGGCGCGAATAACTCACAAACTTTTGAGCCGATTCAAACGTGGCTTTCAACAACGCGTTTGGCTTACTCCTATGCAATATATAAGCTTAGTTTCATTGCGATAGGTTGATTTTGACAGAAGATACGCAAAGTTTTAAGCTACAGAACCAAGAACTCACCTACTGAACTAATTTAAACGAGGTTTTCAATGACGTGTCGGGCTTCTGTCTGTGCAACTTATAAGCTTTATTTCATTGCAAACGGTTCACTTAGACAGATGGTTCACGAAATTTTAAGCGGCTGCACCAATATCTCACAAATTACTTAAACGACTCAAACGGGGTTTTCAATAACGTATTTGGGTTGCTTTCGTGCAATATTTAAACTTTTTTTATTGCAATTGGTTCACTCAAACAGAAAATAGGCGAGTTTAAAGTTTCAAGCGGTGTAGCCGAGCTGAAATCAAACAAAGCTTATAACTTTGAACGGAAGAAAGCCAAATACGTTGTTGAAAATACCGTTTGATCCGGTCCAGTTGTTTGTGTAAAAGTCGTGGGTACAGCTGAAGATTGGTAAAATCTAGATTTAGTTTTATGATAAAAATAATAATAAAAAAATCCTATCTCAAAATCCTATATCAAAATACTTCAAAAAATAAAGAGAGATGTGAATCATTGTTTTTTTAGGAATTGTCTTTTAATGGGAGAAATAAGTTAAAAAGATGGTACAGAAGTGAAGTCCAACAGTTTTGTATGTAGGTACATGTACAGTTAAAAGCATGTGAAGCTAGAAACGTTGGACTTTGTACCGCTCTTTTTTCAGTGGCCACAGAAGCTAAAGTGACTGCGACTCAGATTTAGTTAGGCTTAGTTTTGTATAAGAAATAACGAAACCCGTATCACAGTTCATCCGCGTGGAATTATACTATAATTTTACATTTACGAGGATAGTGGGCGACCTAACAGTCCACACGTAAACAAGAGGTGTTTAATTTACAAAAATCCGTATTATCGGTACTCTGTTTACCTAATAATATAAAGGCGAGAACTGCACTGTCTGTCTGTCTGTAACGCTTTCATGGCTAATCCGATAAACCGATTGTGATAAAAACTTGGTACGAAGATAGTTTGAACCATGGGAAAAGTCATTAGCTACTTTTTCTGAACCCCACGCGGACGGAGTCGCGGGCAACAGCTAGTACATAATAAAAAAGAAGGCTAGGTTATTAGTAAATAACTTGGCCTACTTTCCAATTATTTATGCAAGAATTTCATTAGGATCCCGTAAAATTTTATTTCAATAGTAAATAAACTCTCCTAACAGAAACGAAATAGTCTAGCTCAGTGGCTTAAACGTCTGGAAATTGATAACGAGCTTCTCAACTGGATATTATCTAACGTAAGAATTACACATGACCAGTTGTCCTGTGTGGTGCCGGAAAAGAATAGTACCAACCCACACATACCCGTGGGTGTCGTAAAAGGCGACTAAGAGTTATAAACTGGAGGATGGGCAGCAGCATCCTCCTTTGTATCTAACATCTTACTTACTGCGGTCACCTACAACCGCGGTCCATGGTGCCAGCAGTAACGCTGACAAGCGAGGTGATTATGGTACTTCCCCTCTACATTTTTCTAGCAAAAGCTAGAATTCTAGAGGGAGCTCCCTGTCCTGTAGTGGACGTTTCGTGGGATGTAATGATGATGATATGATGAAGAATTACACTAGAGAAGTCGAAAGTGCACATACACATTAGAATAAAACAATATAATCTAAAGATGTGCTTACAGTGCGTCAAACTTCAAAAAGAATCTCACAAGAGACAAATAAAAAATAAATAAAAGAGACACAGAAGGTCAAAATAAAGGTCAAACACTTTATTCGTCAAAGAATCTGAAACCGAAGCACTCTCACTCAAAGGCTTTGAATATACGAACAGAATTTAATCCCCTCAAAGATAAAACGTTTTCTCAGAATAAATCAGATATTAAGTGGATGTTGCGTTTATCATTCAAAATGTTGATGAATAATCTTCGGAAGGTATTGTTCGGAGTTGTAGTACCTCTCTTATTGTATCTGAACAATGTGACAATACTTATTTCAAGTAGGTATTACCTGGGCGACCGAGCTATGCTCTGTATGATTAAAACATAATCGGATGAGCAAGCTATGCTACTCAACAACAGATGGCGCTGTTAGTTTCTGGAACGCACTAAAACACGCTAAGAAATATTAAAAAAGACTGTGAAAACAAATTTTCCCAGACATGAGACCTAGCTAAATCGATTTTTGCCCCCAAAAACCCCAATATACAAAATTTCATGGAAATCGTTAGAGCCGTTTTCGAGAAACCGATTACAAATATATATATATACAAATATTGCTCGTTGAATAGTATAGGATTCGTGGTTTCATCAAAGGAGGGATTGTAACAGTGTTTGGTTACTTAGTATCTTAGGTAGTCTTTGTATTATAGTTCGTTCTAACGAGCCTTGATATTATACAACGTGTTAAGAGGCTACCCCCTGTTCAATAGCGCCCCCATCAGTTAAAAAAATATTACTCGCTAAATACAAAACTTATCGAAAATCCGGAAAGACAGATTGAAGTTAAAGTACCCTAGTTTATTCAGAACCTATCAATTCGGAAAAATATAGTTCACTGCAGTTACAGATACAAAAAGTGCGAAAAACGGCCACTTTTAGCAGTTTTTGTATCTGTAACTATAGTGAACTTTATTTTAGAAAGTAATTAGTTTCTAAATAAACAAAGGTACCTTTACTTCAATCTGTCTTTCCGGATTTTTCATAAGTTTTGTATTAAGCAAATAATATTTTTTTAAATGATGGGGGCGCTAGTGGACGGGAGGTAGCCCCTTAAGTTAATTTTCGCAAAACCTTTCGGGTGGAAGCTCTGAACAACTTTTGTTCAATTTTTAAAAACTGGCAAAATTCTAGGTGAGCTCGTTCCATCGTTTATATGGTAGGGCTAGATTAAGGTCTAAATCTAGACTATTATGATGGAAAAAACAGAGAAAATCATCTGATTGGTGATGATTGATAGTGCTGGCAAAGAATGTACCAACACATATATCGTAGGTGTCGTAAAATGCGTTTAAGGGATTACCAGCAGCGTCCGAAGGATGGCAGCAGCGTCCGAAGGATGGCAGCAGCGTCCTTCTGACTACTGGTGGTGTAAGATGGCACATCTTACGTACTGCAGTCACCAACAACCGCGGTCCATGGTGCCAGCCGCAACGCTAACAAGCGTAGTGACCATGGTACTTCCCTTCCACACTGTTTTAGCGAAAGCCGGAATTCCGGTGGGAGCTTCCTGTCCTGTAGTTAACGTTTTACGAGATATTATGATAATGATGATGAAGTGTGTGCAAGATCTCTTTCATTAAACATTATTTTATGTATTCCAGGTCACGGAGATCTTCAGGCGCAGCTTCTGCCGTCACGCCGCAGCCCAAGAACCTGAACCCTGGAGGTAAGATAAGTCGTTTAGTTTTAACTTGGAAACCCTTCTATCTTTCACCTTGAGGCTATTTGTAACTGGAGATTTTCCTAATCGTACCGTTGTTCAAGTTTCAGTTTCTTTAAGTAAGCAATTTAATAACTAATGAAATAGTGAACATAATTTTAGTGTGTTACTCAGACCATAAAACTGAACAACTTTCCCCAAAGAACATCTAAATAAACGGTCGAAATACGAAAATAAATTTTTAACCTACCATACGAGTAGAAACTGCATCAGCTGATAGCGAATTTTGTATGGGAGGTCAAAAATTAAATATCATATTTCGACCTATGTTTCTTCAGGAAAGTTGATCAGATTCATGGTTTAATTAACATGCTAAAATTATGTTCACTATTTCATTAGGACCCTATTTAGGGGACTTTTAATTAGTTCTTGATAGAAAAAGGTATGCATGTACTCATGATACTGAACAACTTTCCCCAAGGAACATAGGTCGAAATACGAAAATGAAGTTTTGACCTCCCATAGAAACTGCATCAGCTGATAGCGCATTTTGTATGGGAGGTCAAATTTAGATTTTCGTATTTCGACCTATGTTCCTTGGGAAAAGTTGTTCAGTATAATGAGTACATGCATATCTTTTACTATCAAGAACTAATTAAAAGTACCTATTTATTCCGATCGCGGTGGAGACCGCGGGCTGTTGGGGCAGTGAGGCTAAAAAATTTGTCGCCGAGGTGGGCCGGCGACTTAGAAATAAGGGTTTGGACCCCCGCTCCGGGTCATACCTGGTGCAAAGGCTATCCATTGCACCAGGGATAACAAGGGGCGGGTTATTTGACTGAAAATTGTTAATTAATTTTCGAAAAATGTACTTGACTAAATATTGATAATAAAATCACACATTTAAATAATTAAAAGTCACCCTATATAGTGTAAATGATTTAGATTTTTTTATCTGTGCTGCCCTAAACTTGTACTTTCTGGCCGCTATTTCACATAAAGTCGTGGCCTTGATCGTATAGCCCTCGGCTTTGCCTCTTGCGACATTACATGACATCTCTGGTGCTTTTATTAGTTTTCCAGCCTAGTTACGTAATGAACTATTTCTGACTTCTGTGACTTCTGTTGCACTATTATAATGTATACAAACGTTTTAGACACGCGCTTTTCATGGAAGAATCTTTTGAGTGGGTTGTTTTGATATAAAGAATTATCTAACAATATATCTCTTTGAATTGATGGAAACTAGAGAGCTGGTTAATGGTTTTATTTTTAAGCTCTGTAGATATTATTAGATCTTAAGTTAATGGCTTAAAATCTTTTATAACTGAAAATGATAATACAAGAAAAAAATATTGTTTTTCCATACAAAACGCTCCATCATGTGATACAGTTTCTGTAGGAATAATATATTCTAGAAAAATATTCTTCTTTGTAACTTATTGTTTCTTCAGGCCTGTTACGTCATATCAAGTGCTCTTATTCATATTGTTTACTATTAGATTTTCTTTTGCAAACGTTCAAGTATATTCGTAAACAAAGAAAAGACACAGGGTATAAAACAAGTACTATTATCCTTCTAAGGGATAATTTTACATCACTAATCGATTGTAAAAAAATATTAAAAATTACTTTTTTGTTCATATTCTTTAATTTTGGGTTTTCATATGACAGTAATGTCTAAGTATTATAACAAAATAAACCGGCCAAGTGCGAGTCGGACTCGCGCCCTAAGGGTTCCGTACCTATCTACCATATGATATACTAAAAGCTTTTGCTCTTTAATTTTAAAAACTTCGCGACCATCCAACTTGACCCCTCTTTTATAGAAAAGTTCTTGAAACGGGAGCTCACCTTAATTGGTTACTTTTAGTTGTGAGAAAAATGAAATATTTAATGATTTTAGACTTTTCCCTTCATTTGTACTGTGAGACCTAGCTTCTTGCCAAATTTCATGATTTTAGGTCAACGGGAAGTACCCTGTAGGTTTTGCTTTTTTGCATAAATGTATGGAGATGAGGACATAAAAAGCCATATCTTTTGATTGCGTCGTTGTAAAAAATTGAAATTTTCAGACCTTGTGTGGTTTATGAACATTAACATTCGTTATCAATTTCAACCTGATACCTTTACCCGTTCGTGAGAAAAAGGGTTTTGACAGACAGACAGACGGACAACAAAGTGATCCTATAAGGGTTCCGTTTTTTTATTTAAAGGTACGGAACCCTAAAAATCGTAAAAAAATCTACGGAACCCTATACTGCACATGACCCAACCCGCACTTGGCCGGTTTTTTGTTACATTCTACCAATCTGTAAACTGTATTGTACGTATTTATTTTTTAAAAGAAGTAACAATACTCATCCTCTTCATCATCATCAGTGGTAAGTGGATTCAGAACAGAGAACAACGATAGGGCCACTACGCCTGCGCGCGCACCCCCCCCATAGAAGCGAATATAGTAAAAAAAATTGGTTCCTTATTGACTAGGTATACTATCCAATTTATGTTAGCGCTTATTTTGAATGCACATCATAAACACATTCGTTGCCATAGAGACGCTGTCACTGGTTTTTTGCATCTTACTCTCTCGCAATAATGGTAGGTCTTGGACTATATAATACTAATTGTGGTAGGTACTATGTTTACCGCACTCAAATGACGCGAGTAGTGTAGGTGCGGAAAGCGTTTTAGTTTTAGTAAATGGTGACACTGATTTGTATTGAATGACATAAGGAATACGTCTATGCAGAGCAAGACGCGTGGACTTCAGAGCTCTGTGATTCAGAATGATAGATAGATGGAACTAGCTGTCTTCCAATCGGTCCCGCATTGTGGAGGATCGTGACCCCGATTTGTGCGTAATCTTGTCAATTGCTTCCACCGGCTTCGATCTCCTGCCTGGTGGAGAGCTGTGTGAGATAGATGGATTATAGAACTATAAAGTTTTGAACCCCCTTCTTACTCTAACACCTCGGATATTTTAAGAGGTGGTTCTGTCCAAAGAACCACCTCTTAAAGTAAAACAATAAAAAAAAACCGGTCAAGTGCGAGTCGGACTCGTGCGCCGAGGGTTCCGATATACTTTTTGTATGTTTGGAAGCAATAAAGTCCTTTTTTAGAACCGCATAACTAAATTTGTTTGTAAAGGTTATATGCAGATTTCTAAAAAACTGTGCAACTTAGAAAGATCGTTTTATTTTTGCTGTGATGTTTACATAAACTTCTGTCAACTGTAATTAATTCAGATTTTTCCTTTCTCAAACTTCGGAGATAAGGGTGGGTGGAATGGTATTTTTTTTGACATTTTTCATCATAACTTGAAAACTAAGACTTAAAAAAATACAAAAATATATTTTAGAATGTACAAGTAAAGTTCTTTCATATGATACCCCACTCGACCTAGTAGCGACAATTTGAAATTTGGCTCCCCCTATTTTGGCCCCCTTTACATTCATAATCATAATTTTTCCAAAATTCTTTCATGCGCAATTAAGTTGGGCAACTATATTCTAAAACTATTCCAAATTTCAGGTCGATAACATGAGTGGTTGCTGAGATATAGAGGTGTGACAGACAGACAGACAGACAAAGTCGCACCATAAGGGTTCCTTTTTTTTACCATTTTGGTATCGAAACCCTAAAAATAACCGGGGTCATAAAAAATAACGCTGTAGGTATATGAATAAGATAAGAGACATGAATTGAAGTGACTCATTTGAATAGTTTCCGTTTCCGCTACTAGGTGGCGCTGTTTGTTCTAGTTCGGTCTATCTGTAATAATATGGCGATTCCTCATAACACTTATTTGCTTGCTAACTTATTGTGTGTGGTACTTAAAACGTAGTGGTTATATCCTCTTTGTGCTACTTGTGGTTTTTCTTTGGCCACCACCACTGCGTGCACTCTGCATTCATACTCAAAATAATTTCTCAAAATATTGATCGTAATGGTTTTATGATATTTTTATTTACTTAAATAGGTTTATCTATCAAAGTTTAAGCATATTATTTACCAGTACCAGGAAATATAACCTACCTAGTCAGATTACGTACATGATGCATCATCATCTCATCATCTGACAGCGTAATGTTTACAATTTTTATCACTTCGATTACTGCATATATACGATCCTTCGAAGAATTTACATCACCTCGAAAGCATCACATGTGCACGCGCAATCTTTGTTAATCTAGCAGGAAAAGATTATTCGCACTTTTATCTATCCACGGATCAATCAAAAATGTTTACAATACGTAACTGTGACTAAGGCCATCGTATGATTGTGAATTATGTATTTTAGCAGCTGTGCTAAGTCCATTGCGACTCTGTTAAAGGATTTTACATTAACAGTATGAGAACCGCAATGAAATACAAACCATAGATGATGACTGATATTCCTGCGAAACACAAGAAATATTTTGTACAGTCAAGAGCACATCAAGCTTGACACGTTGGACTTTGTACTGTTCTTATTTCAATAGACGTACGGGCTAGAGTAGCCCTGCGCTTGACGTTAAATGTACAAGCCATTGCAGCACAGCATTGTGCTGCAGTAGTGGTTTCTTGCAGTTTCTTTTACGCTGCCGTAACACGATCCAAAACGATAGTAGACTCGCTCTATTTGCAATGCATTCTGTATGTTATTTTGTTCAATAAGTATTCTGTAAAGAATATACATTCAATTAATATGAGAATAATAGAAGTTTATAAATTAAACTTCAGTTGAGACCGCACCTTTTAAGTGAAAGGCGGAAGTAATTATTAATAATTACATGCCCCATGTTATCTAGGTGACATTGAGATGTGTTTTTTGCAGCATAGCGCTTTTTGTCTTGGTTATACTGGCCTTGGTAGCTATAATTATCCGAGGTACGTATCGTTAACAAAAGGATTCATTTCTTATAAGGAGGACAAAATGGTAAAAATGGAACCCTTATAATGCGACTTTGTCTGTCTGTCACACATGTATATCTCAGCAACCACTTGATTTCGAATAATTTTGACTGCCCAGTTATAGTTATATTATTATTTTAATTTCAAATTTTTATTTTAAATTTATCATAAAAATTTCAAAAAATATACCATTCCCCCCCCCCCCCCCACCCCACCCCTTATCTCCGAAGTTTGCAAAGGGAAAATTCGAATTCATTATAGTCGATAGACTTTTCCGTAAAATATTACAGCAAAAATAAAACGATCTCTCTAAGATTCAGATTCAGATAATTTTATTCAATGTAGATTCTTTACAGAATACTTATTGAATGTCATGCAGAATACAATGCAAATAGAGCGAGTCTACGCCGTTTCGGATCGTGCTATGGCAGCGTAAAAGAAACGGCAAGAAACCACTGCAGCACGGCCTACTTTAAGAGTCGGCTTTTTACTTCAAAAACTCACATTTACATGGATTGAGCTTCAAGTTAACTTTTCTGAACCTATCTAACACCTTCATCAAATTTACGTTATGCTGGTGTAAACTTTTCCCAAAAACAATTACATCATCTAGATACAAAAAACAAACTTCATAATTTAATCCTGACAAAGCCATTGACATGAGCTTTGAAAACACACTCGGGCTTGTCTTTAACCCCATGGGTAACCTCTTTAGCTGATATTGCTTATCTGCTGTAAAAGCAGTGTACTTTCTACATTCAGGAGACAACCCTAACTGATAGTAACCCGAACTCAGATCCAAATGGGAATAATACAAACATCCTGACAAAGAGTCAATTATTTCCTGTATATTCGGTAACGGGAACTTTTCGTCAATAATTTTCTTATTCAATAGCCTATAATCGATCACGATCCTCCACTTCTTCTCATTACTACTATCCAATTTCTTAGGCAAAAGCAACAAAGGTGACGACCATTCGCTAGAACATTCCTCAATTACGTCATCCTCCAACAATTTCCCAACCTGCTTCCTCAACTCCTGCTTCTGAGCTCGTGGTATCCTATATGGTTTGACATAAACAGGTGTTGCTTCATTTTGCAACTTAATATTATATTCAAATAAATTCGTCACCGACAACTTATCTCCCGGCATATGAAACACATCCGCATATTTAGCACAAATTTTCTCGATTGATTGTCGCTCTACCTCATCCAAATAAGTTCCCAACTTAAGCGACTCAAACAACTTCTTAACCCTTTCCACAGATAAACCAATGCCTGACTCAAAAGAACAAACGTCATACTCTGAGTACCTATCAATTTTCGGACTAAAATTCCCCAATGACACATCTTCTTCCCGGGTATTTAAAAACCTCACCGGAATTTTACTACCATCACCCTCTACAACTGCAGCTGCCACAAACACCCCTGGAGATACCTCCTCTGACTGAACTACATACACACCTTTTAAATCTGTCGACACGTACCTTACAATTTCACACCTACCTGGAATAACCAAAGTCTGATCTCGCCCCAACAACAACTCTGTATACACTCTTCCACCCGATTGGTGCTGAAAATTAACTACCCTGCTTTCGTAGTCAATACCACACTTGTACTTCAAAAGAAATTCTTCTCCCAAAATTCCATCCGTCTTACACTGCAGATTTTCAAACACATAAAACTTATGCCGAAAGCTATACTAGAGAATCAAAGGTAAACTGACTGTTTTTGACACGAATGACACCGAAAGACAGAGATAGAAGACATTTGAAATACGAATTTGGAATTTAGGGCCAGGACGATAGAGCCAAGAGTCTACGCCGTTTCGGATCGTGCTATGGCAGCGTAAAAGAAACGGCAAGAAACCACTGCAGCACGGCCTACTTTAAGAGTCGGCTTTTTACAATGTGTTTCTTGTGTTTCGCTGGAATATCAGAGCACCATACCTCTTTGTCATTCATATAGTCATCCAATCTATAGTAAGCATTTTTACATAACGTTTGCTTTACACATTCTTTAAACTTTCTCTCAGGTAATTGCACTATATTGTCAGGTATTTTGTTGTAGTATCGTATACACAGACCAACGAAAGATGTATTGACTTAAGTTAATCTAGTATATGGTTGATCAATTTTATGCTTATTTCTAGTATTAAAATTATGCCTGTCACAAATTTTTGGTAATTGATGAATGTTCTTTCTAGCATACATTATATTTTCATAGATATACTGGCATGGCACTGTCATAATGTTGATTTCCTTGAACAGTTCTCTCAGGGAATCACGTGTCTTCAGGCAATAAATTGCTCTTATAGCCCTCTTTTGTAAAACGAATATTGAATGTATATCAGCTGCTCGGCCCCAAAGCAGTATGCCATAAGACATAATGCTATGGAAGTAGCTAAAGTAAACCAGCCTTGCAGTAGCTACAAGTGGCACAGTTTTTTAGAAATCTGCTTCAATAGTTTTGAAGTCTGTACTAAATCTATTTATGAAGTCTTGTTGAATGTTTACTCAAGCTTTTTAATATATACTTGTAAGAACGTTAAAACATATCTTAACAGTTCAGTCAAACTCACCACCCATGCTTACTCAGGCGGATAATTAAGTTTGATACTCGTACCTGATACCAGAAAATTACTACGTGAAAATATTTTCCACATTGTACGCGCCACGCCTCGCAATTTGCAACATTATGATAAAGAAAATTCTTCTCGTAGGTATGTTGCCTCCCTTTAGCTGGAGTTCATTGAAAAGGCTTTTGAAAGCGCAATTTCATTAAAAAGGAAGTCAGGAAGGAAAAGTTTTAGTTTCTTAGAGTCAAGAGTAAGTACATTTACTTTTATTTTGCAATCTAATGAAGCAAAGACTTACGTTCTTTTTTCGAGGTCAAGAGTAAGCCCATTTTCAACAAACAAAAATACCCGAGAAAAGGGCTGCTCTTTTTTATCCCCGGGAAAAGGGGTAAGCCTTTATTAAAATTTTGTCTGAGTATCTTTCCTAGTTTACCTTATTTTTAGGGTTCCGTACCTCAAAAGAAAAAAACGGAACCCTTATAGGATCACTTTGTTGTCCGTCTGTCTGTCTGTCAAGACCCTTTATCTCACGAACGGGTGAAGGTATCAGGTTGAAATTAATACCATATTTTAGGGTCCATGAACCACACAAGATCTGAAAATTTTAATTTTTTACAACGACGCAATCAAAAGATATGGCTTTTTATGTCCTCATCTCCATACATTTATGCAAAAAAGGAAAACCTACAGGGTACTTCCCGTTGACCTAAAATTATGAAATTTGGCAAGAAGCTAGGTCTTACAGTACAAATAAAAGGAAAAGTCTGAAATCATTAAATATTACAACTTTACTCGCAACTAATGGTAACCAATTGTGGAGAGCTCCCGTTTGAAGAACATTCATATAAGAGAGGGGTCAAGTTGACTGGTCGCGGAGGCGACTTTTGTTTTAGTTCTATTTTAATAAAAACGAGAACACTTACAATTTTGAAAATTGGTATGTTTATAGTTCATAAGCTATAAAATAACAACAAATAATAAAATTTGGTCAAGCGCGTGTCAGACTCAAAAAATCTAGCACATTAACTTACTGAAATTTCAACTAATACAATTATGATTATGTGGTGGTACGGAACCCTCAGTGCGCGAGTCCGACTCGCACTTGGCCGGTTTTTTTAAATATTTATTCTTTACAGATTACTTACTGGAGTCGTCACGTGCAGAATATTATACTAAAATAGAGTTTTGGTTTTGGGCTCATATACATAAATGTAGCAGGCCGTTATTTAGCAGCGTAATATAAACTACGCCAGAAACTATCGTTTTATTTTTTAGCAGTGACAAAGCAAAAAATTTGATATATGCATATCTTTAACAAATATCCAATTACAGGTACCTATTGGCAGATAGAATAATATGATATTTTGCCTTATTATAAGTATCGCGATAAGACCAGCCGGCTTAGCACGCTGCAGTTGTCAGTTTATCTAGGCCCATAGATTAAAAGACTTTAAGCATGGTCACATTTGTTTGATATCCGAGCAGTGCGACACATTTTGAAAGACAAGGACGGCTACATGTATTAGTGTATAACGCTATCTCTGTCTAAAATATAAAAAACCTAATTTGTGGATTTGCTAAACATTTTCCTCCACTGACATTTCTTCGCGGCTGGAGGTGATAAATTAGATGACATAATTCCTCAAATAAAGTGACATTTCTCCAAGATATACTTTCTCTCGGGCAGCCGGCAGGAATAAAATAAACATGTACATGAGAAAGGCGAAAGTTTAAAACGAGCTTTTACGTTTGAAAATGTGGCTTACCTGTACCATCAATGTATCAAATTCGTAATCAAATATTGTAGGCTGTTTATTTTACAAAGGTATTCAGTCCATATTTCGAATAAATAAGACAAGGGTTATACCCTAGTGATTAAATTACGAGAAGGTATATTTGTGCGAATAATGGTAGACACGTTGGGATAACCGAACACGTGTTTATTAAATTACTAGTAGTACCTGGGCGACCGAGCTTGGCTCTGTATAATTTTAACCAGTACCCACCCACCTACAGACGACGCTGTACTGCTTCTGAGTTGCGCTATTTTTAAGAAATACGCAAATAATTAAGAAAACTAATTTTCCCAGACATAAGACCTAGCTAGAGCGATTTATCGTCCCAACTCCGTATAGTAAATTGAACACAGCGCAATCTAGAGTGGAGTAGGAAAACTACCAAGTTCTTGACCGGGTGATTTTCGGGACTGTAAAAATGAAATTAAGCTCTGATGAAGTCTTAAAATCATTAGTAAGTATAATTATAAAACTTTGAAGAGCTGTTTTAACATCAAAATATTATCGCGTGAACAAGGTATGCTACCCACCAACAGATGTAGGTTTCTGAAACGCCCTATTTTCATGTTTGCGAAGCCATAATTTTAAAAAACGATAAATACGAATTTTCACCGATACCAGGCTAGATTGATTTTTCACCCCCAAAAACCCCCGTATTGTAAATTTCATCGAGCCGCTTTCGATTACAAATTTATATACAAATAAAATTTATATAAAATAAAAGGATAACGTCATCTTCTCGAGAAATTTCAAAAACACAACATCAGGCAGGACCACTAAAGTCTCGTATGTTCAATCCTGCATGTATTTATCTATTTTGTGACAATTTTTTATTAAATCCTCATTTTTACTATCACGTCTCACCACAGATAAAATACAAGCTCACTTTCTTTCCCTAGTTCAACTTGCATGGGTTCAGTTTTATCCCTTCGACTCTTATCATCATTGCTTTGGCTTAATTCTGTCTTTACTAAGTGGGTTTAGTTTGGTTGGTGGTGGTTTTTACTCAGAGAGACTGTCACCTGACCTTCGCAACCCAGAAGAAAAACCATACCAAATCTTATACAAATAAGGCTTTGTTTGGTTAGCGGCAAACCTGGCAGTTAGAGTTTTCAAGCCGCCAAATTACTTCTGTCTTGGCTTACCTACTAAATACCATCAGTAGAGCGCTCAGCTCTCGATCCGGAGGTCCTGGGTTCGATTCCCGGTGGTGGGGACACTGTCAAACAAAAATCCCTTTGTGCGACCTCCCCAGTTTGGTTAGGACATTGCAGGATGAATCACCAGATTGTCCGAAAAGGCCGTTGTCGGCTCATCAACCCTGACACCAGGGTTTGTGAGGTTGGTCATTGATCTTGCAACCCACACGATGTGATGATGATCGGAAGAAAGAGCACCTATCACACGGCCACGAGCGCTTTATCTTTCTTCATTTTTCGCTTAATCTTAACGTTAATAAAGACACATATAAGTATATAAGGTCCTAACTAAATAGTGAACATAATTTTAGAATGTTACTTAGACAAGTAACATTCCCCAAAGGACATAAGTCGATATAAAAATAAAAAAAAGGACGGGTTGCACTCCGGGAGTGCCGGCAGAAGTGAAAACTTGATTTTTTTTAATATTATGCTTTTTGTAAGGGTCATACGTGCTCTTGATCGCGTACTTCTTTGATGTCACTGAATAAAAACCCGTATTGTAATAACAATACAGTTGACAGTTGATGCTTTTTCGATCAGGCTACGGATCTGACGCGAGATCTGACGCGAGTTTAAAAATATTTACCCATCTAAAAAAAGTGTCAAGCGCCGCTAAAGAAGTTTTCACTTCAAAAACAAAATGTTCTTTATTCATTGTAGGATATTACCAATACATTAATGACGTCAGTTAAGTCGTTTCACTAAGTGGCGCCATGTGGGAATGCAAAAATCAATTACTGACCTCCCATTGCTGAATTAACTATAGCGCATATTATATGGGAGTTCAAATTTGTTTTTTTTTATTACAGATACAGATATTTCGACCTATGTTCCTTTGGGAAAGTTGTTCAGTTTCATGGTCTAAGTAACATGCTAAAATTATGTTCACTATTTCTGAAGGACCCTATATAATACATGATAGGTACGTTATTATATCAAAAGTCAATAAGATTGGCAAAACAGCTTGACCTTTGACATTATAAGGCTTATGCCATCATACAAAATAATCAATACGAAAGTAATTTCCTGTTACCCTCAGCTGCTTTCAGAGTATTTTCACGGAACTGTTTACTTCAAATTTTATCAAAACGTAATAAATTCCTCGAAATCTGTCTCTTTTTAGTATTGGTTATCATTGGTTATCATTGTTACATCTAATCCCTTATCCAAAATTACCGGATGTTTTGACGCTCTTATTTCCTCACAAAAAATAATAAGAAAGTAATTTTACTGCACACAGTTACTTTATTACTTTGATCATAGACGTTTTGACAATTAGATACACCGTTTAATTCATTCTTTACTTTACTTATATACGTACAGGTTTGTACCGAACCCTCAGTGCGCGAGTTCGACTCGCACTTAGCCGGTTTTTTATTATTTGTTGTATATTAATTATCACACTTGTAAGTATTCCTGGTTTTACGATAGAGCTTCAACACAAAAACGGTCAAAAATCGTCTAAAAACACGTTTGTAGTAGGGAAGCCCCTTATTTATTTTTATTATTATTATTTGTTGTTTATAGCGTCAACATAAATACATACTTTGTGAAAATTTCAACTGTCTACCTATTACGGTTCATGAGATACAGCCTGTTGACTGACAGACAGACAGAGATCAAAGGCAAATTAATAGGGTCCCGCTTTTGACACTTTGGGTAGGAAAACTTAATAAGAGAATTTTGAGAATGAAACATTGTACGTAAATTCACTTATTACGAATTCCGCGTGTTAGCAGCTAGTTTTGTTAATATTTTGATATTATATTTTTCCTTTTGATTGCTTCAGCTGACGTCAATACTTTCAGTAATGGGCTGTTTACACTAATACAACATTACTACGGTTAATGCGGGAAGATTCCCTTATCGGTGTGATAAGCTAGGCTCATGTATTTTTCCCATAATTATATGCTGTTACTACTATTTTGTTACATTGGATAATGTTGTTGCCCGATCGTTGAATGTGATCAAATGATAGAGCGCTCAGCCAATTCTGTCAAGCAATCTTTCATGAAATAACCAATTTAGTCTAACGCACAAATATGTTGTAGTCGTATGAAACCCTGATTCAGACTCAGATTCAGTTTTCATTAATACATATTTAACGTCACAATACAACCACAACAAATAGAGCTAGTCTACGTCCCTTTCGGAAGTATGCTATGCCAGCGTAAAAGAAACGACAAGAAATCACCCCAGGTGGCGCGCGAAACTTACTCGTACGTAGCCGATTATATTCTACTTTATATTCTACCTTTTAGGAAGTAAGACAAAATCAATTAAGGTTACTTCTAATAGATAAAGACATTAATCTAAGCAAGCTAATCATTACTTTACTCCAATGGCTATATTGATTACGTTGATTAACGAAACAATATTCTCGGATCACTGGACCATCCAGGCTTATACCGTATTGTAAGAATCGTATTTTTTTGGCTAAAATTAAAGGGGTAATGTTGCTGCGACATCAAGATTATGTTTAGTCCAGCGAATCGCTGGTTTAGACAAACTAAATTGACTACTGTACGCGGTACAGGTGGCTTTAAAATAATAGCTGTTGCCTTTTCGGCGAATTTCGTTCGATACATCTGGAAAACCAAGGAAAAATACTTCACCATCAAGATTTGGACAGTCTGTCATAAAAACCAAAATATTCGCACTAACAACAATCAAACTGCCTTATTTTCGTCTTTAAATATAAAAACTAATTCGGCATACATTGCTCGTTGAAGTAAGCATATTGGACTTTACAAAACCAAGTCTATCAGCAATGTATGCCGAATTAGTTTTTGAATTTAGTAAGGATTGTAGCTTTACCTGTCCAAGGTGCGATACATGTACGTTCAAGGCTCTACTGAAGGCAACTAACACGCTAAGTGGCAACGCATGGGCCACCAAAATAATGAAATTATTTATTTGACCATCGAAACGGGAAGAAGAAAAACATAATATCTAAGTAAGTAGCCGAAACCAATGGCACTGAAATGCTCTAGTTCTCATGCTACCAGCAATTGACCATCCGGATTCTATCTGACCAAAGTTGATTGTCGGGTATTTTACGAAGGGATTTGATGATGACACTGATTTTGACAAAGTGACTGCCCTCTGACCTCCGCAATCCAGATAACGGTTTAATCAGACTTAATCCTAGATACTATATCTATAGATACACCGACCGTGTCCATCTTACGTTACCTTAATCTGAGCTTGTATTGGAACTGATCGTTCATCATAATTAACAGAGGCTTATCCTTGGAACTAGATACGTCTACTTGGAGGTAGATCTACAGGTAATACAATACATCGATGAGTATTTTAGTTACTTATTACAGATTGCCTCTTTCGACTTTATAGACCGTAAGGGCACTGCATGTTATCCTACGTCATCTAGTACACGAAATTTGCAACTTTGTAGCGATAGTAGTGGCCTAATAGGTCCACAAAACGTTGGTCTGCCATTCCGAAACCTGGCAGGTCTAGTACAGTTGGAGAGAAAAGTGGTTAAATGACAGATTACATGAATGAAATCTATTCGTTAAAATAGAAGGTACCTATACAAGTAAAAAACAACAGGTCTGCCTTGCATTCTCTTGGCAGTTTCGCCAGTCCGACCAAATTTGTGGTCCGATCACATCCGACCACATTTGTGGTCCGACTAGCGAAACTGCCAAGAGGATGCAAGGCAGACCTGTTGTTTTTTACTTGTATAGGTACCTTCTATTTCTACGAATAGATTTCATTCGTGTAATCTGTCATTTAACCACTTTTCTCTCCATCTGTACAAAACCTGCCAGGTTTCGGATTGGCAGACCAACGTTTTGTGGACCTACTCGTATTAGGCCACTACTATCGCTACAAAGTTGCAAATTTCGTGTACTAGATGACGTAGGATAACATGCAGTGCCCTTACGGTCTATTAGGCAATAGAAAGAGATCAGCCGCCGAGTTAAAAACGCCTGGATAACCTTCTGGTTTAGCAGTTTCCTTTTTTTTGTTTAATCAAAGTAATTAAAAAGAGTAATCTTCTAGATGTTCCTTGTGAGAGAGACTGGTCTCCATACTAGGTTTCCCTGTTTCACAGATAACCAGGCTTCTCGCCTCGGACCGTCTTAAGAAAAGTACATGAAGTTTTAACAAAATATGCAGCAAAACTTAAACTATCATGCAGAAATATAATCAGGAGATATTAATACAATGGATATAATTTACAAAATACAAGGCGGTGGTCGTGCTGCGCGCGTGCACGTCCGAGCACGACCAGAATCAAAGGTAAACTGACTGTTTTTGACACGAATGACACCGAAAGACAGAGATAGAAGACATTTGAAATACGAATTTGGAATTTAGGGCCAGGACGATAGAGCCAGGATCACGAAAGGAGGCAGCATACGAGGCATGCAGCCCCGCTCCGTGACAAAAGACTACAAGCTCTTTTATAAATTTAGATACTATACGGCTACCATCATAATGTAAGCTCAATCTGTGCTGTATCATTGGAACTGCTCGTTCATCATAATAACCCCCAAATCGGTCATAAAGTGGGTCGTATATTTTATTTATAATCGCATTAGCCTCCGACTTCATTTTACGAGATAATGTCTTTTAGTGGTCATAAAATAGCGTCCTAGACCTCAAAGAATTAGAGAGCAAAAACACTGCCAACTGCAGCTGAGGATGAATGTGTAAATTGCTTTGACAATGTGAACATTATTTGATTTATTTGACCAATTAATTCTGTTTGAAATCAAGTGTTTCTCAAACTTCGGTCTTTAAACGAAGGGCTTGACCTCCCCTATCTCTAAGCGATGCTTATATGTAGTTTCTGAATTTAAACGCCCTTCAAACTTCGCCGATAATCCCGACTAAAACGTTCAGTTTGACTACAGACCCTTTTGACTTTATACCCTTTTTGGGAAAACTTGTTAACGGACTACAAAGTTTGAGAATCCTCGCTTATAGAGAATTGTTGGAAAATATTCGTGAGTCGTGATGAGACAATTGACACTTTGAGGAACTCTAGCAGTATGTATAGTAGCTGTTGAAACTTAGCGCTCAGTGCCAGGTGTTCTTGTGGTTTTTTAATTGTCTTTTTCGATGTGTTTTTTTTTTTATATTGAACGCTTAAAAGTTTAGTAAATAGTGAAGTGATATGTTTACGAGTTGTTTGCGTTCGTCTGTGATTGAGAACATTGAGATTTATTTTTGTGGATCAAGTGATCGGTACGTAGATAAATTACACTTGTGGCATATTTTTCATCTACTTTATCAATTGTACGGCCGATTAAACTTACGGATCTCAAACACGTTTTAAAATCGTTAAATCTAGTAGGTACAGTCAATAACTGAGATAAGCGCGGTGCAAACGGGCTCTTGACTGTATGAAGTACCTAGGCGTTTTTTTAATCCCGCCTATAGTTGCGATTTTTCGATCATTTCAGAGTTTCGATGTCGCAATTTTTATCGAAATTAATTTTGTGTGCGAGTCTTCTGCAGAGTGACACTGTATGTATGGCAAGTGACGTCACGTCAGCATCACGTTACTCCTCTCCCCGCTTTCCCGCCCACCCCCGCTGACGTCTGACTACCCCGCCCCCGCCAACGACTGTCACCCTTGCTGCTTGCTTTCTACGAGGCTTTCTAGTATGTCAAAACAGCTCACCTGATGGAAAGTGTCACTTCCGCCCATGGACACTTGTAACACCAGTAGAGGCGATGCTAGTGCGTTGCCGGCCTATTGAGAATTTGTTAACCCGCTTTTTGAAAGCCCCCATATCGTAACTACTGCGGGGAAAACCGCAGGGGAAGTTGCTTGCTGCGCTTGAATAAGAATTTTTCCTTGACGTTAAATTACAATGGGTGATACGCTGATCACTGTTAGTAATTTCTTTTTTTAGGCTTAGTAAAATATATGAAATATTTTTACTTACTTACTTTCGCTGGCTCAGGGACCCAAAGAGGATCTTGGCCTCCTACACCAAATGCCGCCAGTCGGCCCTTTTCTGCACCTCCTCACGCCAATCAGGTCTTTGGAGAGCGCTCAGGTCCTTCTGCACTTCGTCACTCCAGCGGTACCTGGGACGTCCGACCGGCCGCTTTCCCATCGGTCGTCCCAGGTACGCTCTTTTGACTGCACAATCTTCCTCCATCCTCTCTACGTGGCCCAGCCAGCGAAATCGGGCTGACTTGGTCTCTCCAATTATATTGGGTTCAGCCACTAGGTCTTCTATCTCCTAAAATAAAAAATAAATATAAAATTGCTGCACTGAGTACATGGTAGCACCATGATGGTTTTTCCTAACGCTGATCTGCTGAGCCATCCAGTTGTACTTTTAAAAGGTGTTTGAAAACACCCTATTGAAACTCAATGGGAATGGTTTTGAAGCCGATCGAAAGCTGTCAAACGCAAATAGTATGAAGCTGGATCCTATGTATGGCGTAAATAGGATCCAGCTTCATAATATTAGTGTCTTCAATACGATTCCCATTGAGTACACATGCTAGCGCCCCTGACCACCTCATATGAGATTCACGCGCGCACTAAATCAATCGATTACGCGAAAATTGTAAACATTTTTTGTTGTTACGTTTTTTTGCATCTGACCTATATCGTACACGTGTTAACCTGCATTAAATTATATTTTTCATGTACACCTACCAATGTTTATACAGGTTGTTAAGAAAGCACTTTGGAGCCTGAAGGAGGAACTATGAAACTGAACAACGTTTCCCAAGGAACATAGGTCAAAATTCGAAAAAAGACGTTACCCGCACAAATACTTTGTTCGCTTACGCTACATTAATATGGGATGTCAATTTTTTTTTTCTGGCATTCAGGGGTATGTTCCTTGTATTGGGAAAAGTTCAGTTTGACAGGCATTTTAATATTCGTCAGAATCGAAAGCAATTTCCCTAACACGCTATATAGATTACGTGTTATTAAAAACAACACCCCAACTCATGATGACCTACAAACCGCGAATACTTTTGAAACGTTCGCCGAAAACAATGTTGAATTAGAGCGCGACAGGTACTAATGACCGGCGCGAAGCGGAACGGACCCGGGGCGGTGACGGGACGGTAGGGTTGTCACTCCGGGGCAGGAAAACCGGGGATTTAGGCCACGGCGGATGTTGGTCGAGGGACTTCATTTTACGAGACAATCTCTCTGAATGAGTTCATATGTTTGTTATACTTATGTTATTTTATATGCAGTGTTTTAGTGTGACTTAGTAAATTCGTGTAAGACCCTCATTGCATTTAGCCTCTAACGCTGTTAAAGAGCTTTACTCAAATTAATTAAAAGCTACCCTTTGTAGGGTAGCTTTTTCGAAAACTTTTTCGGTTTATAAAACTAAAATATCCTTAGCGCATTTAATAAAATTTAATTAAATTTATATGAAATCCAGCATGCGCCTTTGAAATGTTATCGAAAATTTATATAAAAGTAATATGAGTGAGTCAGGGATGGAGCCCGTACCCTTTGCCTTTCAAGTCAGCAAGAGTTTTACAAAAAATTATATCGTGTCTCGATGTATCAATTTCGAAACACTAAAAAAAAACATTTTCACCTCCCATACAGAATTCGCTATCAGATGATGCAGTTTCTACGAGAAGATTTTTTTTATATCGACCTATGTTTCTTAGACAAAATGTCTCTGTTCAGCTAAAGAAATGTACCTACGCCTTGAGTTGTTCGAATAAAAAATATACACATTGGTTAAGTAGATTATTTATTACCCAAACTACCAAAAAGCAATTTATTATTCTTACCAAATTTCTTCACACTTTATCAGTAAGTAAATAATAAAGAAAAAGTAGTTAAACAACATTTTCCAAAGACCCTGTGTAATACTTGAGTTAATGTGGCATATAGTAAAGCTGACATTTAATTATAAGACATAATGCTTAGTCACAGATTACAGACTATAATTGATACTTCGTGCTTAGTGTAGGACATTCACGACATTAAAGTTATATAGACTCTCTATGAATGGATCACACAATGGGCACAGATAATTATTTGTAAACGACGCTCATTTGCAAAAACCCGTTTATTTGCACTGCGTTTAGATTAGAAAAAAATATCAGTTCTGCCTGACGTCGCGCGTGCAATCACGCAGGCCTTCGCTTTGACACATCCCTTTAGAAGTCGTGTGTGTGTGTGTGTTAGAATCCAGAATATTAAGGGTTTTAACTCGGAATGATAATTAATAAGATGGTAACTCGTATACACCTTTATTTTGGCGTCCAAGAGTGTCTTAAAATCTCATAAAATCTCGTGCCTGCGTCGTAAGTTTTCCAGGTTTTCGTGAATGTCTAGGTTTCTTTCTATGTTAACATTTAGTATAAAAATTGAAGAGCATAAAATTTGTGACATGTTTTAGAGATTCAAACTTATTTTTTCTAATTCCGAGAATGATCCCTTTTTTGCTTCAAAACAAAACGATCATGAGCAACGTCTATGTCCTGCCTACCTACCTACCTAGTACAACAAGTTTTTGCTCTACCAACATGGATTACTAGCTAAGTAAAACTGTTTTACTGATTCAGCCGTAAGACTCAGTATAATCTAACATCAATGAATAATGGGTGGCCCAGCCAGCTTCCCCGAACCATCTCGGTTAATTGGTTTAATAGAGTGAGTAGTCTCTCTCTAACCAATTTAGATTGTTCTAAATACTTCATTCACTTCAGCAACCTAGCCGAGGACGCAGCCGTGAACTAATTTGTGGATTTTGAAAAATAATCTCATAATAATTAAAAAATAAGTCATCACGCTCTATATCTCTTGTCAACAGTCTAGAACGGTACTCTAATCCGTGACGACGTTTCCATTCGTCAATGTCGGTATCGTTCCTGTGACATGGTTTCTGCAAAATTGCAAAAGAAATTTTAGTTTTATTCCGAGCTCAAAATTTTCTTTCTTCCGAACTTATACAAGAAAGCTGCATCTTTAGTTGTTTTTGCATCAGACAGACTGTCCGCCAGATGCACAAAACTTTTCAGAAGTTAACTCGTAAATCTTTCGCTGACACATTCTCTTTCAACAAAACAGATTTAACTGAGTTTTAAT